>CM054152.1:32335990-32350990 GCA_028751875.1 Rapana venosa | reverse complement strand
GGCGTGCGTGCGTGCGTGCGTGCGTTGCGAGTGAGTGTGATGTGATGTGTGAGTGAGTGAGTAGTGAGAGAGTGAGTGAGTGAGTGTGTGTGTGTGTGTGTTGTGTGTGTGTGTGTGTGTGTGTGTGTGTGTGAATGTCAAAGTCAAGCTGTTATTTTCACATGGTACATTGAATAAGCAGTGCAGTAGCTTTTTTTTCATCAAGCCACCTATCTTTAAAAAAGTAATAATAATATACTTGCATACATAGAATAGAAAACCTAAACAGTGATAAGCCATACAATTCAAACCAAAAAAATATTGATATATTATGCAGACATAGAATAATGGGTTTTTTTTAATTTAAAAACCTTAACAAGGTTAAACCATACAAATCAAACAAGGGAAAAACTCATGTAAAAAATACACCCACCAAAAACAACACCTCCCCCCCCCCCCCAAAAAAAAAAAAAAAAAAACACACACAACAAAACCCAAACCAAAACAAACAAACAAACAAACAAAACAACAACAAAAAAGACACACAACCAACACACAGTGTGTGTGTGTGTGTGTGTGTGTGTGTGTGTGTGTGTGTGTGTGTGTGTTTTGTGTGTGTGTGTGTGTTGTGGTGGTGTGTGTTGTGTGTGTGTGTGTGTGTGGTGATTTTTGTTTAGTAATTTTTATTCCAGAGACTAGATCGTGATTGGTGTTCTGGCGCGAAATTGTTGTTTTTTTATGGTGGTGGTGGGTGGTGGTGGTGGTGGTGGTGGTGGTGCTGCTGCTGCTGCTGCTGGTTCTTTGCTCTTGTGTCTGACTCAGTGGAATAATATATCATACACTTTACTAACATAAGAAATATATAACACATCATTGCCTCTCTCGGCACAGGGAGTCGAAGGGGCTGGCTGGCTTTAACAAGATAATAATTATCATTGTTAACCGGTTTTTCGCAAACCATTAAAGTAATTTGACTTAAATTTGGCTTTACTTCTTCATGTGCACAAAACTGACATTTCTTACAGGAAAGACGATCTGGATTTCAAAAGAAAACAACTGGACAACACGTTCTCTGAGAAAGTGCTGATATGAAATGAGAACGATCCATTTAGTTGTCTGTGTCCGCGCTTTGAAGCAATCCAAGAGCCAAAGAGAAAGCGAAATATGGCATAAGGGACATAAATCTCGTCATAAGCATTTTGTGTAGAGTTTGTTCCCTTGGACTGTGAAGCGACAAGAATGTTAGCGTATAATCTCTTTGTCCTGTTGTTTTTGTTTGTTTTTGTTTTGTTTATTTAAAGGTAGGTAATGTTGGTCAGGCCAGGGTAGGCAAGACTTTGATTTGAGATTTTTTAAAAACTATATTGACAATCAACTACCCGTTTACTTATTACGGTTTTCGTCTTTCTTTCTTTTCTTTTCTTTTTTTTATAGATTTGTTAAAGGACACAGTCATTCTAAATTTGCCATCATCACTAAACCATGTTTGCAAGGTTTACATTCAGTATCAAACCACGCGCACATGCCTGCGTGTATGTTTGCTGCTTGTATCGGCCTATGTTTTAAAAAAATCTTATTTGACCGCATGTAGTGCATGCATGTCCATTATCATTATCATTATTATTATTATTATTTATTTTTTATTTTATTTTTTTAAATTGTTGTTGTTGTTGTTGTTGATGATGATGATGGTAGTAGTAGTAGTAGTAGTAGTAGTAGGAGTAGTAGGAGTAGTAGGAGTAGTAGTATCATCATCTATTGCTATCATCAATATCATCATTATTATTATTATTATTATTATTATTATTATTATTATTATTATCATCATCATCATATCATTAGTATTAGCAGCAGCATCATTGGTAGCAGCAGCAGCAGCAGTAGTTGTAGCACCAGCATACACGTGCAGTATAAATTAATAATAATAATAATAATAATATATGGAACTTATATAGCGCTGAATCTTGTAAAAGAAACAAATCGAAGCGCTTGCACTCAAGCATTTACAAGCATGCAACTTTCCTCAAATAACATAAGATATTTCAAGTTTATGCACACACACACACACGCGCGCGCGCACGCCACACACACACACACACACACACACACACACACACACACACACACACATACACACACACACACTGGTTATGTTTGGAAAATGCAGAATTGTGGTAATTCTTCATCCTTCATGAAAGAATTCCAAATACGACTACAAGATGTGTACCAACAAAAATGGCATGACTCTCTATCAGCATACCCGGACTACTTAGATTATCACCCGATTATTTGTAGAGCAAATTATGTATGTGAAGTAGAATCTTTAGAATACCGTAGAGCTATATGTTTACTGAGGTCAAACAGATTACCTTTAAATGGAATTTCACGTTATGGCAAACCGATTACTGATCCATTCTGCTCTCAGTGTGATGGCCAACAAATTGAAGATGTTTGTCACTTTTTACTTGTATGCCCAAAATATGCTGTATTGCGAAGAAAATGTATTCCTCTGTATTATTACAGATTTCCATCGAATCTGAAAGTGCAGCTTCTTTGTGTGAACACTAAACCTAGTCTGATGTTTAAAGTTGGATTATTTCTTACTAAATGTTTAGATATCAGAAGTAAGGATGTTCACCTTACATGAAAGTATAGGATTAACTGTTGTTCCTATGGGCCATATGGCCTGCAAAAACTGAATTAAAATTATTGTTATTGTTGTTATTGTTATTGTTACACACACACACACACACACACACACACACACACACACACACACACACCACACAGGTGGTGATGAAGGAGGTGAAGGATGATGTTGAAAAAGTAGGAACAAATACGAGGGGAAAGTGTCAGGTAGGAAATAAGTGCGTTTTGAGGCTGGATTTGAAGGTATCAAGTGAAGGCTTTTGGCGAAGTGAAAGAGAAAGTTCATTCCAAGTGGATAGACCAGAAACAGAGAAAGAACGACGGCCAACAATGGTTTGTTTGAATCTGGGTGTTCGAAAGCACAAAGTATCTGCAGCTGAGCGAAGGGAACGGGATGGAGTATACAGGTTAAGACAGCTACAGAGATAAGAGGGTGTATATTTGTGAAGACATTTGAAACAAAGGGTATGGTCTTACACTTCAGTCTTTGAGAGACTGGCAGCCAGTGAAGAGATCGCAGAAGAGGAGTGATGTGTTCAGATTTTTTCTTTCTTAGGACCAGTCAAGCTGCAGAGTTTTGTATGCGTTGAAGAGAGTGGATGGATGATGCTGGTATGCCAACCAAAAGAAAATTACAATAGTCTAAACGTGAAAGAATGAGAGATGTGACAAGCTTGGAAGTTGCGTCAGTGGACAGATACTTGTGAATTGCGCTTATGCACCGTAATTGATAGTAGCAAGACTGGCAGGTCTGGGTGATGAATTTTTTCATAGAGAGTGTGTTGTCCAGAACTATACCTAAATACTTCACAGAGTTGGCCAAAGGAACTGTCGTATTGCCGAATTCTATTGAAGTTGTTGCGATGGAGGAAAGTTTATGTTCGGTCCCTATTGCGTATTATTATAATACGTACACTGCACAGCTAGCAGTATGCGCTTCCACGTATGTGCGTTCATGTATGCCTGAGTGCGTGCGTATGCAGTCTTGTATAAATAATTATTAGCCTACCTATCCCCAAAGCTTAGACAGACTGGATAAATAATGATTGTCTGAATAAAGACTTGAATAAATAAAGACTTGTCTGAATAAAGACTTGAATAAAGACTTGTCTGAATAAAGACTTGTCTGAAGGAAGAATTGTCTCCGCTACGCACGCATACGGAGATAACGTGCAGTGACGACAGATCACTGACACATTGTGTGACACAGCGTTCAGAAAGTTCTCACCTCACCTCAAACTCAACCTCAACCCAAGTCACACACACTAAGAATCGCCTGGGTGGTCAACAGTCGCACAGGGAGAGAGAGAGAGTGGGGGAAGAGAACGGTACTAAAAGACTTAAGGCGGCGTGGAGGGGGAGGAAAAAAACAACTTCCCATCAAATCTGTTGGTGTGTGTGACTTAGAAACTAGCCTGAGAAATAAGTATTGTTGTTTGTATCGTTATTTGGACTAGTAAGGTGAAAGTTTGCAGCAGTAACATGAATCCGGGAGCCCCAGTGCCTGCACATAACGCCGTTGCAAATTTTCGCAGACGGTAAGTTCCCCTTCCCCCCCTCCCCCCCGCCCCTTTTTTTTTTTGTTAAGAAAAAAAGTAGAATCTTTGCTTGCAAAAGGGGGGGGGGGGGGGGGGGGAATTTGGGGTGGGTGTTTTTTTTCGAGATTTATCTAGTGTTTGTTTAGTTTTGTTTTGTTTGTTTGCTAAGTGATGCTGCTTTTGCCAGGGTTTTTCACAACCCAAATCATCTTTCATTGCACTCACATCGTTGTATAATTATCTTTTCATGGCACCCACACTGTTGCATATTGTTACTTTTCGCTAGCATTCACATCGTTGCATATAATTATCATCTTTCGTTGTATTCACATCGTTGATTATTTTACTTTTCCTAACAGTCACATCGTGGCATATAATTATCATCTTTCATTGCATCCACACCATTGCATAATTATATTATTTTCCTAGCATTGACATCGTTGCATATTATCATCTTTCATTGCAACCCACACCATTGCACATATTACTTTTCCTAGCATAGTCCTTCAGATGAGACTATAAACCGAGGCCTCTGGTGCGAACGCACGCAGAACATCTTGCGCGCACGTTTAAACCTCGCTTAGCCTTTCGGAAGAGTAGGTCTTTGTGTGCCGGTAGGAATGGATGACAACAACAACAAAACACAACCCACCTAACCAGCGTACACTCAGGTGTCATGTTTAGACACCATCTCCGAAGTCGGAATGCGGCTACCTAAATGGGGAGGGGGAGAAGGGAGGGGGGGGGGGTGAAGGTTGCATATGTAAAAATCTCACCATTGGTAAACCTGGAGCACTAGGCCTGGAACGCTTTCTAGGCAAGGTGCGTTACCTCTACACTACCCCCACTAATATGTCCGTGCTGTGACTGCGCAAAGAATTGCCTAAATTTGTATGTGTGTGTGTGTATGCATGTACGTATGTATGTGTGTGTGTATGCATGTACGTATGTATGTATGTATGTATGTATGTATGTGTGTGTGTGTGTGTGTGTGTGTGTGTGTGTGTGTGTGTGTGTGTGTGTGTGTGTGTGTGTATTTTGTATGTATGTATGTATGTATGTAATATAAAATTTTGGATGTAAAGATTATTATTGTTATTAGAATAATATGCTTGTATGTTTGGTAGATCTGTTTGTTTCTGTATTTCCCTCAGCGACCATGTTTCTATACACAATCATGTATGATTCAGAAAGGGGATGTTGGTAATGAGGATACTGGTCTCGTTTTTGCTCTAGATAGTTTTTCGGGATACGGGGTTTTTTTTGTTTGTTTTTTAATTGTTGGTTTGCTTGTTGTTTTTCTGTTGTTCCTGACAGTTTGTGTCCTTGTATGCGGGGATTTTTTTCCTGGTTTTGGTATTTTGTGATATATTTGAAAAAATCAAAACACTTTTTTTTTTAATTTGCCTAAATCAACGTCAACAATGAGAGCCACACATAATTACGCATGCCCATACCATTAACAGCATCACTAGTAGTATGGTCAGTAGCGTAGGATGAGACTATAAACCGAGGCCCCGTGTGCGAACGCATGCAGAACATCTTGTGCACACGTTAAATCCTGTTCCGCTTTTCGAAAGAGTAGGCCATTGTGTGCCGGTGGAAGCAGATGACAAAATTTACAAAACCGCATACACACGGGGACTAGATGTAAAAAAAAAAGCACATGAGTGCTTATTCCATTATCCTCGATTAAAAACAAATTGTAAATGTCATCTGAGCGCTTTGATTTGTTGCTTTACAAGATTCAGCGCTATATAAATTCCATACATTGTTATGATGATGATGATGATGATGATGATGATGATGATGATGATGATGATGATGATATCGGGGTGGGTTTTTTTCCGGAAATGTGTATATTATTATTGAAGTGGGAGTGACAGGGGTTTGGTTGGTAGTTGTACTGGTCAGCGTCAACTTGACCATAGTTGATCGTTCCTACCGACAGCTCAGTGGTCGGAGCACTCGCTCTCCACCAGCCAAGGTTAAGCAAGCATCGAGCGTGGTTACCAGTTGGGTCGGTGCGCCTTGGTTTTAGTACAGTCCCCAGTTCACCCAGCTGTGAAAATGGGTACCTGCCCTCTTTTAGGGTCAGGGAAGGTAAAGCAGCGAGGGAGAGGAGATGGGCGCCGCCCTCAATATGCTGGCCCCTGGAGAAGTGAGGTCTCTTGATGCCTCGCTCCCCTACGACCGTTTAGGTTATAGAACACCTGTACCTTTTATCTGACCGGTTACTTCGAAGCACGATGACGCCATTTCTTGCAGAGCTGACTTCACAGGCATGCTAACATTAGAGGGAGTCCTTCAGCTGGGCATTTTGAATTCAAAACTACCTGAAAACAGAGGACACTCTACTTTCTGCAGCTGGAATGGGCGTTTTGTCGACACCTAAACAAGGGAATTACAGACAGACAGACAGACAGACACAAGAGAGAGAGAGAGAGAGAGAGAGAGAGAGAGAGAGAGAGAGAGAGAGAGAGAGAGAGAGAGAGAGAGAGAGAGAGAGAGAGAGGGAGAGACAATGACAATGACAATGACAATGACAACAGTTTATTGTGATAAGCATCATCGCCCATTCACAAGGGGACAGTGGGATGGGGATTGGGCACAAAACACAGAATCAACGAAAAGCATAATTAATTGACCACCCAAACAGTCTTCATGACATGGATTCCATATCATTGTTCTATATACATATAATGTCATTCATCGGACCACCGTTTCTTCATGTTGTTAAGTCAGTCCGGAAGTGTACAACACATTAATCAAGAAACATCTTTGTAAACATTTCCCTTCAACACAGCAGTGGTCCTAGCAGTGCACTGTCTCATGTCAGGTAGCATGAAGTGGACATCTTCAGCCTTCTCCGTCATTTGCTGCAACCTTTCCATTACATCTGCCAGTGTAACAGTCTCTTCCCTTTCGCAGCTTTCATCCCCATCTTCCATAAACCCCCCACACTCTGCTCCTGTTACATTCTCTGCACACTCTTCCTCACTCTCATTCTCCCCACACCCTTCCCCACTCTCACCTTCTACACCCTCTCCCTCACTCTCCCTCTCTGCATGCACTTCTGTCATTTTCTGCATGCATCACATCCCTACCTTTCTTCACATGCTTTTCGTGATTTTCCACACCCTCCTTCCCCATTTCACAATCTCCCTCTTCATTCCTGTTATCATGGACACAATCTTTGATTCCATTTATGTAACTACAACCACACTCTTTTGCTACATTCACAATTTCACCACATGATTCATTTCTTACATTTTTGTCAAATGAAATTGTCACTGTCTGTCTGTCAGTGTCATCCATTATCATGTCAATACTTTGTTCCTTTTGACAGTGGCTTGAAGAGGGAGGGCAGTGGGTCTCATACACAAACATGTCCGTAGCAGTGTTGTTGTCAGAATGGCCTGTAGTATAGCACAATCTAGGCGGGTGGGTAGAAACAAACCCGAGGGGGATGAAACTTGTTCATTCACTTCTTCTGGTTGTTATTTCTATACCTTTCTGCTCTTATTTTGTCTCTATTCACCTGAGACGGACACTTCTTGCGATACATTGCCTGTTGAACTGGAGTAACAGGGGAATGGCTGGCGGCGTTACTTGTCAATCGAATCACAACAACAGTTTGATGTTCTCGCCCATCCACTTTGAATGAAGACACCGTCTGTTCATGCAACACTGCGTTCAACATGCCCTCCAAGGTTACAGGGAGGCCCACAACTGGCATTTTGAACAGGAATTGTTGAAGAAAAGGAAAAACTTACAGGAGCTGGAGAGAAAGCGTCTTGCTGGCAGCCAAGCAAGGGAAGCCACCAAGAGAGAGAGAGAGAGAGAGAGAGAGAGAGAGAGAGAGAGAGAGAGAGAGAGAGAGAGAGAGAGAGAGAGAGAGAGAGAGAGAGAGAGAGAGAGAGAGAGAGAGAGAGAGAGAGAGAAAATGACAATGAAATGACAAATTGACAATGACAAATTGACAATGACAAATTTATTTCGAGGATAATGAATAAGCACCCATGTGCTTTTTCTTTTTTTATTTTCAGTCCAGAGACAGACAGACACAGACAGACCGACAGAGACCTACACACGAATGTACGCACGCAAGCACACACACACACACACTCATACACACTCATACACACACACTCATACACACACACTCATACACACACACACACACACACACACACACACACACAATACACAACTCACTCACACACACACACACACTCATACACACAAACACACACACTCAACACACACACACACACACACACACGCAAACACACTCTACACACACACTATCTATCTATCTATCTATCTATCTGTCCCGTAGTCTGACGACCGTGGGGGCACCCTCAAAGACTCAGCAACCAGTTCCCTCCATTCTTCTCTCTGTTCTGCCTTTCTCAGGGTTTTGTTGAGTTCTAGGCCTGTCCATTCACTGATGTTATCCTCCCAGCTCTTCCTTGGTCTGCCTCTTCTTCTTCCTCCTTGGACAGTGCCTTGCAAAACTGTCTTTGTAATTCCTTGGGATCTTGTGACATGCCCATACCACTTAAGTTTACGCTTTTTCACGATCGTTAGAAGTTCTCATAGGGTCAAATGGTTTGCTGGATTCTGTTATGCACGCTTTCGTTGCTTATGTGGTCTTTGTAGGAGATGCCAAGGAGTCTCCGAAAGCATCTCATCTCCACTGCCTGTACTCTCCTCTCCAAATCTGCAGTCAGGGTCCATGATTCACAGCATACAGAAATATGGATATGACAAGGGAGCGCATTAGTCTGATCTTGGAGATAAGTGAGATATTCTTATCTCTCCAGATGGTGTTTAGTTTTGACAAAGCTGTTATTGTCTGTGCAGTCCTGCATACTACTTCTGGCTTGGATCCCTGGTCGGATACAATGGCTCCCAGGTACTTGAAGCTTTGAACTGTTTCCAGCTTCTGGTCATTAACCCTGATATCAGTGCTAATGCCGTTGGTGTTATTAGTCATCAGTTTGGTCTTCTCTGCACTGATTTCCATGCCGTATGTTTTGGAGGCCTTATCCAAGTGTTCTGTTAGGCTGGCAAGCTCTTTTTCTGATCCTGCTATTCCATCAATGTCATCTGCGAAGCGGAGGTTTGTGATCGTTCTGCCACCAATGCTGACTGATCCTTCATGATGTTCCAGTGCATCAGCCATGATTCTCTCAAGGAAGATGTTGAAAAGGGTGGGTGAGAGTAGACAGCCCTGCCTTACTCCAACTGTTGTTCGAAACCATTCTCCAATGTTGTTGTTGTAGTACACTGCACTGGTGGCCTCGCTGTACAGCTGTTTGATGACTCTGATCAGGTTTGCATTGATGCTGTACAAGTTCATGGTTGCCCACAAAGCTGCATGCCAACACCCTGTCAAATGCCTTCTTAAAATCGATAAATACGTGGTATAGGTCTTGTTGATGTTGAAGGTACCGCTCACATAGTATTCTGAGGTTGAATATCTGTTCTGTTGTGCTGCGCCCTGCTCTGAAACCTGCTTGTTCCTCAGCAATGATGGTCTCTGCTTGTGGCTTCAGTCTATTCAATATTATCTGCAGCATGACCTTGCTTGGGTGACATATGAGGCTGATTGTGCGGTAATTATGGCATTGTTGTAGATTTCCTTTCTTGGGGAGGGTGATGATGAGCGACTGCGTCCATGGTGTTGGCCATTTTCCTGTCTGCCAGATCTTGTTGCAGATTCTTAGTAGGGCGCTGATCATGGCTTCCCCTCCGGCTTGGACCAACTCAGCTGGAATGTTGTCAGCCCCTGCTGACTTCCCCTTTTTCAGCGATCTGACTGCTGTTTCCACTTCTTCTCGGAGGATAGGGTGACTGTCTGTGTCTTTGCTTTCGGGTACATTAAGGACTTCTGGATCTCCTGCGGTTCTATAGTTATACAGGTCGGAGCAGTATTCTGTCCATCTGTTCAGAATATCCTGGTCGTCAGTGAGACACTTCCCATTTTTGTCTTGGATTGTTAAACCTTTTCTCTGTTTCGTGCTAGTCAGGTCTTTCACCAGCTGATATGCTTTCTTGCTATTGCTTTTCTTGATGTTCTCTTCAATGTCTTGGCACTGTTCACCGATCCATTTCTCTTTTGCCTCCGTCATGGACTTCCTGATTCTTTTGTTGACTGCCCTATATTGTTCTGCTCTTTCTTTTGTTTCATTTTTCTTTTTCTTCAACTCTCTACGCTTGTCGCATAGTTGTAGGATGTTAGGTGTGACCCATGGTTTTTTGACTGGTCGGTGTTTGCCAAGAAGCTCGTTTGCTGTTTCAGTCACTGCTGTATTGAAACTTATCGTCAGTGTATCTATGTCTGAGTCTATCACAGTGAGTGCTGCAAACTTTCCACCTATCCTTGCTTGAAAAATTTCTAATACCTCTGGGTCCTTCAGCTTCTCGAGGTCAAATTTGATCCTGATGTTGTTCCGCTTGTGGATTTTCTTTAGACGTAGTCGGAAAGTCATCATCACAAGATCATGATCACTCCCTATGTCTGCTCCTGGAAAACTTCGTGTCTGTGCGATGTTAACGCTAGACTGAAACCGTCTTTTCACCATGATGTAATCTATTTGGTTGTGGTGTTCTCCATTTGGGCTATGCCATGTCCATTTTCTGGATTTCTTGTGTGGGCCAAGTGTATTCACTAGCTGGAGGTGGTTGTTACTGGCAAACTCCAGGAGTCTCAAGCCTCTTTCATTTGATTGGTTATTACAATGTGGCCCACAAACACACACTCATACACAATACACACAACACACACTCATACATAGATACACACACACACACACACACACACACACACACACACACACATTCAACACACACACCCACACACACTCTTACACAACACACACACTCGCACACACACACACACACACACACACACACACACACACACACACACACACACACACACTCAACACACACACACCACTCCCCCAAAACATCAATCAATCAATAAACCAATCAGCCTTCGGATGAGACTATAAACTGAGGCCCCGTGTGCTCACGCTCGCAGAATATCTTGCGCACACGTTAAATCCTGTTCCGCTTTTCGAAAGAGTAGGCCATTGTGTGCCGGTGGGAACAGGTGTCAAAATTGACAAAACCGGATACACACGGGGACTGGATGTTTAAAAAAAAAAGCACATGAGTGCTTATTCCATTATCCTCGATATAAAAGAAAAAATTAAATTAAATAAATGAATTAAATAAACCTATCCTCCTTTCAGGCTGCTGATCACCATCCTGAACAACGACCTCCCGAGCCTGCGGCACACCCTGGAGGAGGCGAGGACGGCCCTAGGGGCGGGCACTGTGCACGGCGTGCTGACCCAGCCAGAGACCCTGCCCTCGCCCGGTCGGCAGCTCCGCTACACCATGCTGCAGGCGATGAGGACCCTGCTCGTGGACCACATGCCCGACCTCCGGAGCATCCACTTCACCATGCCCCAGCTCATGCTCCCAGCCCACCTGAGATCCTACCGCGGTCAGCCCATCCACGTGGCCGTGGCGTTGAAGCGGCTGGACATCGTCGGTGGACTGCTGGACTTCCACCGCGAGCACTGCTCCGAGGAGAGTGACCAGCTGCAGGCGATGGACTCCTGCCACAACACGGCTCTCAGTCTGGCGGTCCGTTGGTGCGATGGCGACACGGTGGCCTGCCTTCTCCGCGACCGGGTCAAGAACTGCTCGGATGTGGTCATGGAGTTTGTCGTGCGGCACGGCTTTGAGAAAAACGTGCCTCGGCTGATGTTTAGCACCGACCCCCGGCTGGGCGTCATCCTGGAGAGATTTGCCGAGGAGTTGCTGGGGCTTAACAACGCGGAGTTCGAGTCCAGCCGCATGCTGCTCCTGTGGTACCTGTACTGGGAAGATCGGGACAAAGTGGTGGAAATCGCCGAGAGACGTCGCCTGTACAACTGCGCGCCGCTCGAGCCTAACCCCTTTCACTTCATGTCGGCGGTCATCTGCGACACGGAGCAGTACGGCAACAACCGTTACACGCTGGACAAGCTGAGGCAGTACGAGGAGGACATGGGCTGGCTGGGGCCTAACGACGTCAGCACGGTCAGCGTCGGGGGTCAGACGTACGCGAGCGGCACCGCGGCCCACATGGCGCTGCTGAACTATCGCCCCACACACCTGGTCCAGATGCACCCGGGGTTCGTGAGCGGGACCACGCTGCACACCATGCCTCAGCCCGAGCTGGACATTCCGCTCGTTGCCCGCGCCCTGCCCTTGCGCCGGTTTCTGCACGACCTGTCTGAACACTTCGGCGTGGACATGCTCAAGCCAAACCTGGAGCAGAAGACTCCCCTGGACTGCCTGCCCCCTGACGCCCACCCAGCCATCATCCAGAAACTGGTGGAGCTACAGGCAGCGAGCAGGACGTGAGACCCTGGTTAGTGAGGAAGCTAATCCCCCCCTCGCTGGCCCAAACCAAAAAGGCAAAGCCATCGCCTCTGTGGTTAGCTTGGGGGGAGGGGGGGTAGGGGGGGGGATTAAAAAAAAGGTGCAAACCATCAAATCGAGTATGACTCCACAAGTGTAGTACCCAGTTAAGTTTACATGTAACTAGTGTACCGTTTATAGAAGGATTCTTTCACCCCCATGAACACGAGTTCAGATTAAAATCTCGTAGAGAAAAAGAGGACGTATAATCGTGAAAGATTGTACCATTTTAGATGTGATGACGTGAGGGTAATGACGCCATTACGCCTGACGGTCATTGTCGTTTTATGACGTGTACAGACATGGAGAGGACTTCCCATACATTGGGTCATTATTTTAAACTTATTTTTACCTGTCAGATTTCGGGGTTTTTTTTTAGTTCTTTCTTAGCAGTTTGACCGGCATGGCGACGAGCCGATTCTGACATTGGTCACACACACACACACCACACACACACACCATCACTACTACCACAACCACGCCGCCACCACCACCACCACCACCAACAGCAGCAGCAGCAGCAACAACGACATTCAGCCAGCCAACCAAGCAACCAACCAAGATGTAGCCACTTCTTTATCTTGTTAACATTTTTTAATGATCCATTGATTGACAAAGACGTGATTACACTGTCGACCTGTTCTAGAAAGAAGAAGACAACAACAGTGCTGTTGTTGTTTTACTTTGTCCTGTGCCATAACGCTTTACGGCATAGTATAGGCCTAATTATCTGCTTTGACTGTTTTTCGGAGTGGGGGTGGGGGTTGTTAAGGTAGACCAAACTCAACTTTTAATGTACAACGAGTTTTAACTGACCATCTTACTCCCTCTGCGTGTTTGGTGATTTTTAGAATTTTTAAAAGTGTACCATAACCTATAAGGTCGTAGGGGGAGCGAGGCGTCAGAGACCTCACTTCTCTAGGGGCCAGCATATTAAAGGGCGGCGCCCATCTCCTCACCCTGGCTGCTTTACTTTCCCTGACCCTAAAGAGGGCAGGGACCCATTCACAGCTGGGTGAAATGGGGAACTGTACTGAAGCCAAGGCGCGCAAACGGTCACCCATCCTATAGGTAAGCACGCTCGATGCTGCTTAACCTTGGCTGGAGGAAACCGAGTGCTCCGACCACCGAGTTGTAGTATAGGTATGTCAGATATGTGTGGTCAGTGTACACAATAACTAACGATATAATCAAAATGATGAGTCTTATAATGGTTAGGAATTTCACATTTTATTTTGTTCCAAAGGAAAGGAATGTTGATGAGATCTTTGTTTTTTGGGGTGTTTTTTGTTTGTTTGGCTTTTGTTTTTTGTTTATTGGGGGGTGGGTGGGTTGGGGGAGTTGCTTTTTTTGTTGTTTTTTGTTGGGAGGTGGGGGTGGTGGGGTTATTTGGGTTGGTTGTTTTTTTTAATCTTTTTTTTAAAAAATCTTGTTTCGAATCTGTTTTTGTTTTGGGGAGGTTGTTTTTTTGGTGAGGGGTAGTTTATTGTCCTCCTTATAGTATATCTTTTCTTTTCTGGAAACGCCCCCCACCCCTCCACCCCACACCCCCACCCGAACCTTCCCTTCTTTCTGGTTATTCAGAGGGTGAGTTGGTCGGGTGGTTGTTGACTTAAGTGTGGCTCTTGTTCAACTTGTTGCCGATTAAATTTTTTGGAAAAAGAAAAAAGAAAGGAAGGCAACAACAAAGCTTGAGAAAAAAACAACAAATCTCTGTAATACATAATAATTGATACATAATTAGGTTAGGAATGATTACGGACTTCAAGTCGTTTTGGGTTTGTTGTTGTTTTTGGTGTGTGTGTGAAACGAATGGAGGAACGGGTGAAGGAAGGAAGGAAGGAAGGAAGGAAGGAAGAAGGAAGGAAGGAAGGGTGGAGAAATGAAAAAAAGACTCAGAGAATGGAGGATAGAAAGGAAGGGGCAAAAGAACGAAGGAAGAAGAAAACGAAATACAAAGAAAGAAAAAAGAAAGAAAGAGAGAGAAAGAAAAAAGAAAGAAAGAAAGGCAGATGAAAAGAAAGACGGACAGAAAGAAAGAAAGAAAGAAAGATCAAGAAACAAGATTGACTCGGTTCCTCCAAAAGCACCATCAACCAGTTTGAAAATGAACGACTGCATGTCCATAGGGAGTGAATCACATCAACCTTTAGTGTTGTAATGAAAGGGGGGGGAAAACTTAAGTTTTTATTTTTAGTCTTTTAGCGGCTTTATTTACTTTTACTTTTACTCACAATGTAATCATTCCAGTACCTGGATCATAGTAATATCATGTATGATATTATGTGATACGCTATTTTTCCAACAAATGGAAAGAATCTGTCTTGCAAATATAGTACACTGA
>CM054152.1:32328490-32330990 GCA_028751875.1 Rapana venosa | reverse complement strand
TGCAGAAATAGTGAAACTGACATCCCCCTACCAGACAGTCAAGGCCACAGAGGCACGACTTGCACGTGCAACACAACGAGGAATGCAGAAATAGTGAAACTGATATCCCCCTACCAGACGGTCAAGGCCACAGAGGCACGAATTGCACGTGCAACACAACGAGGAATGCAGAAATAGTGAAACTGACATCCCCCTACCAGACGGTCAAGGCCACAGAGCACGGATCGCACGAGAAACACAACCAGGCATGCTGCAGACAGTGAAACTGACAACCCAGCCTTGACCTAACACCAGACGGTCAAGGTCACAGGGCCGAATTGCACCTGGAGCTTGACGAGGAATGCGGAAATGGTGTCGCCTAGTCAGACGGTCAAGGTCAGAGAGCTCGAAATGCACGTGGAGACGCCCAGGAATGCAGACACGGTGAAACTGACATTGCATGGAGTGCATGTGTACTAACGTGGGGGTAGAGGGCATTCTGCATGTGTGTCTAAACAGACCAGTATATGTGTACCCACTCTCTTTCTCTCGGTCTGTCTCTTTCTCTGTCTCTCTCTGTCTCGCTCTCGCTCTCGCTCTCTCAATACTTATCTGTAACTCTTGGGAATAAAGATTATCAATCAATCAGTCAATCTCTCTGTCTCTCTCTGTTTCTCTGTCTCTGTCTCTCTCTATCTGTCTGTCTGTCTCTGTCTCTCTGCCTGTCTCTGTCTCTCTGTCTCTGTCTCACTCTCTCCTCTATAGCTCTTCACTTCGGGGTTGTTTTTTCCTTTCCTGTTCCATTTTTTGCTATCCTAATAGGCATGATGTGAATAAGTTTTCCCCCCTTTTTTCCTAAGATAATCTATCTCTTTCTCTCTTTCTCTTTCTGTCTCTTTCTGTCTCTCTCTGTCTCTCTTTGTCTCCCTCTGTCTCTGTGTCTCTCTGTCTCTGTCTCTCTATCTCTGTGTCCCCCCCCCCCCCCCACCACCACCACCCTCTCTCTCTCTCCGTTTACTTGAAAATAACAGTTATGATTATTAATGATATTCGCTACTGGGGACAAGGGCCAGATGAAAACAAAGTGATATCAATACTTTTCTCTCTCTCTGTCTCTGTCTCTCTGTCTCTCTCTGTCTCTCTCTGTCTCTCTCTCTGTCTCTGTCTCTCTCTCTCTCTCTCTCTCTCTCTCTCTCTCTCTCTCTCTCTCTCTCTCTCTCAAAGAATACAAATGAGGTTTAGAACGAGGACTCTCTCTCTCTGTCTCGCTGTCTCGCTATCTCTCTCTCTCTCTCTCTCTTCTCTCTCTCTCTCTCTCTCTCTTCTCTCTCTCTCTCTCTCTCTCTCTCTCTCTCTCAGAATACAAATGAGATTTAGAACGAGAACTCTCAATGTCTCTCTGTCTGCCTGTCTCTCTCTCTCTCTCTCTCTCTCTCTCTCTCTCTCTCTCTCTCTCTCTTCTCTCTCTCTCTCTCTCTCTCTCTCTCATTTTTCTCTCTCTCTCTCTCTCTCTCTCTCTCTCTCTCTCTCTCTCTCTCTCTCTCTCTCTCTCTCTCTCTCTCTCTCTCTCTCTCTCTCTCTCTCTCTCTCTCTCTAAGAATACAAATGAGATTTAGAACGAGGACTCTCTCTTCCTCTCTGTCTGCCTGTCTGTCTGTCTCTCTCTCTCTCTCATTCTCTCTCTCTCTCTCTCTCTCTCTCTCTCTCTCTCTCTCTCTCTCTCTCTCTCTCTCTCTCTCTCTCTCTCTCTCTCCTTCCCTTCTAGTCTCTGATGTAAAAAAGCACATGAATACTTATTCATTATCCTGGAAAACAAGAATTTGTTTCTATTACTTACAATGTGTAGATGTTCTTTTTATGACTTTATTGGCTTTTCCCCCCTCTTTATTATGTGAGTGTATGGGTATTGCACTTATTTTATTACCATGGCATTCAATTTGCATGAGCATAATTAAAAAGTGTTTGTGTTGATCGTGTGCTATGTGAGTATTACATATTTAATATTACCCCCCACCCCACCCCCACACGCACACGCTCAAACACACACACACACACACACACACACACACACACACACACACACACACACACACACACACACACACACACACACACACACTCACTCACTCACTCACCCACCCATATTCTCTCCCTCAACGACTGTATAGTTTTAAATTTCTTCTTGGTTTGTTTCTTGTTTTTATTGTGTGGATGTATGGGTATTAAATTTATTTCATTATCATGACATATAATTTGAAACGAGTATAATCTAAAATGAGTGTTGATGGGATCGCATACTGTTTTGGGATTTATATATTGGATATTATCTCTGAAATACACACACACACACACACTCTGTCTCTCTGTCTCTGTCTCTCTCTCTCTCTCTCTCACCTTTTATCGTCCTGATTATAGTCATAGTATATCCTGTTGAAGGATTCATATTTTTTATATTTTCAATACTTTATTGGACTTGCCTCTGTACTTAAGTTTTAATGAGTGCCCTATTTCAATATCTTAT
>CM054152.1:32275990-32323490 GCA_028751875.1 Rapana venosa | reverse complement strand
AATAAAAGCCAGTTCATTTAATATGATTTATCATTGTAAAATACTTTATTTTCAGGACATCAAGATGGAGTTGTCCTCTAAGGATGCCACAAAGGAGCCTGTAGGCTTCTTTGCTGCTCTTCATCGCTTAAGTCGTCAGATTGATGAAGGAGTAAAGAATGCTCAGAAGCAGTTGAACGACCGTCGCCTAGATTGTGAAAGCAGCAAACACACGGCTCTGAAGTGTTTACTGGATTGCAAGAAAGAGTTGAACACCACAAAGGTGCGTATAGAATTGCTTTTCTTTTCTTTCCTTCTTTTTTAAAATGTTTAAACTAGTAATATTTAGTGAGAAGTAAGTTCACAACAGTTTTTTTCTCATTGTTTCTGTTCTTTGTTCAGAGGGATGTGAACATTTGTATACAGAGGGGATGGACTCATTAATTTATTAAAGGAAAAACGCACAAGCATGTGCACACACACACACACAACCCCAACTGAGTTCAGTTTGTGAATTTAAAACAAAAAGAGAAAAAAAAATCATCTGACCTGTCTATCCTATCAATACAACAACTCCACTGTCTCCATCATCGCTGTTGTTGGTTGGAGATCCATGCAATGCCACCAGGGTTCACCATCTTTCTTTCTCCCTGCTGAGTTTTACAATCTGCAGCCATCCCAGACCACTGATCTCAGTGATGTTGGCAGCAGTACAAAAACAATAATTCTACAAGATTTTTTTGTAAATTATGTCATTTGAGTGTTAAATCTATCAAAGAAAAACAAACAAGATGGCTTTGAAAAAAAAAGGTCAAAACCATACACACACAACCTTAGTTGCACCCCCTCCCCCACCCCCTCCAAAATCCAAGGTTCTTGTGCATGAACTAATTATGTCATATATGATACAATGAGAGAATGAAGTGAAACAAGAATTGTTGTGATTATATTTTACATTCCAGCGGAGATTTCTGATTAGTGTAAAAACTGTTATCATGCCACTCATTCTCATCTCTGTGCACTAGCCATACAGTCTAGGATGTCATGTCTTTATCCTCAGAGTCAGAAGCCCACATCTACAGCATCTCAATGTTAGTCTTTATCATAAGTCCACCCATTAGATGGGCCCTGCAGTACTGTGTGCCTGGTCACTTCGGTTGTGTTCAGTGGTGTGTGTGTGTTCTGAGCCGGCATTCATTACAGGACACTACTTAGCCCCCTACTGTAGACAGTGATACTGATACAGTGAAGCTAAACTTGTCACAGAGCCAGGCTTGAGTGAGATGCCCAGGTAGACTGGTGACTTTCATGTCATGTTTCCACCAACTTTCTTCCATGATGATGAACCTCTGACCCCAAAGGCTTTGACGTCAACTGACCACAGGCACAGAAATGTAAATAAATAGGAAACTGAAACAAGTCACCATGACTAGTGACTTACAGAGGCCGCTGAATTAGTGACAATTTTGTTTTGTTGCATGAAAATTACTGTTTGTTTATGAGATTGAGAATGATGTAAATGCTATGGAATGATATGATAATAATGACTCAGACTGATGTGGAATGATGAGAATGATTTCAATAAATGCTCTGGAAGTGCACCAACTGGGATACAGCTGGACAAGGCTAGTGTAATGTAACCATCGTAAAGTCTTTATCACATATCCAATGTCAACCAGACCTGAGAGATACACTATATCAGTCACCTGCAGTTTTGGTCTTCAAAGTAATTTGAACAACACTGTCAAAATCAAATCTGTAAAGTGGCTGATGCTGAATTTTGTGGTCCCAGTCTTTCCAAAATGCTCAAAGCAAACTCACTGGTTGCAAGCTGGCTGCAGGTTTAAAAAAAAAAAAAAACACAAAAAAACACCAACCACCCTTATGGCTTTTATGCAATTTGAGCCTGTGACTTTACAGCCAGGAATCCTATGTGCTAACACCACTGTGCCACAGTGGCTGGTTGCACTAGCAGTAAATGTCATTATAACACTTTTTATGGTATTCATGACCAAATCTAAACCTTTTTAATGACTGAGTGAAATATATATATAATTTTGATCTTTTTCCCCCCCACAGCGCAGCAGTCGCAGCATGGTGAAGGAGCTGCGGGATAAAGGGAAGAAGTTTGACGAGAGTTTGCAGGCCTGCAGTGAAGTGGTCGATCTTCAGCTGCAGCAGCTGTCTGCGTTACAGGCACATCTCGTGCAGTACGGCTTTGTGCAGCAGCCAGGTAAGACCACTGCCCTCCGTATGAGGATAATGGAATAAGCACTTATCTGCTTTTTTACATCCAGTCCCCGTGTGTATGTGGTTTTGTAAATTTGTCATCTGTTCCCACCAGCACACAATGGCCTACTCTTACGAAAAGCGGAACAGGATTTAATGTGTGTGCAAGATGTTCAGCGTGCGTTTGCACACGGGGCCTCGGTTTATAGTCTCATCCGAAGGACGAAAGAAAGAAATTTGTTTAAAGAAATGAAGAACTGTGTTTAAATTAAATACTTGTGTATGATTTTAAAAGAAAAACAAGATCAAGCTTTGAGACTACTACTTGACAGGTAGATCTTTTTATATCATATTGTCTTATGCTTTTTCTTTTGTAGATCTGAAAATATATTGTATGTTACTGCTAGCTGTTTAAGAATGCTTGTGTATTATTTTTAGGCAATAGGCCTCATCCTATCCACGAACTGTCTTCTTTTGTTGTTGTTTTTACAAGAATATGTTAATTTATCACAGATGGAATCCAGTGTGGTTAGCATTAGGCCCTCATAAGTCCACCATCCAGAAGGGCCCTGCACTGCTGCTGGGTCACTTCATTAGGGGTCAGTTGTCCCATTGGGGGACAATGTTGTCTTAGATGGCAATTTTTATGTCAGAGCTAAAATAATTTATTTATCTATCTATTTATTCATTTATTCTTTTATTTCGAGGATAATGGAATAAGCACTCATGTGCTTTTTTACATCCTGTCCCTGTGTGTATGCAGTTTTGTAAAGCTTGTCATCCATTCCCACTGGCACACAATGGCATACTCTTTCAAAAAGCAGAATGGGTTTTAATGTGTACACAAGATTTTCTGCATGCATTCGCACACGGGATCTCAGTTTATAGTCTCATCTGAAGCACAAATACTGAAATAGTGATGTTTGAGTAGAATTGTGAGTGATGATCAGGACACCAGTTGACTGTAATGCAGTATATGTGTGTACTTTGTTATTATCTTTTAGTTTTATCATTTATCTTTTCTATCACAGTACTGTTATATTGCATTGAAAAACAACGACCCAACTGTTCATTATATCAAGCAGTCATTTCAGCGCAATGTCATAAAATAAAGTATCAAGCTAGTTTTTTGAGAGTTTTTTATACGATATAAATTATAACCTGCAGATCCAGCTAAAGTTATATCACTTGGTCCAGGGGCAACAACTGTGCAGATATTGTGCTGTCGGAAAAAGGTTAAGACTGTCTGAACTTTTGTTGTGGTTTTTGATAGCTTTAAAACCCTTTTCCTCTTGCCAGTTTTAGAAAACTCTTATCACTGTGTAAAGGGTAATCCTGTATAGTGAAAATTGAGTGCTTTGATTTGTTTGCTTTACAAATACAAGATTCAGTGCTATATAAATTCCATACATTATCATTATTATAAGCAGTAAAGTTAGGGGTAATTACAGAAAAATCTTCATATGAAGCTACATGGACGTCACGTGGAAAGAAAATTAACTTTCTGAAGAACAGATATAAAGTAAATCATATACTGTAGGCCCAGAATGGTAAATATTTAGAAATAGAAGAAAACGGTTCTTCTTTCAAGTATAGTCTTTTTTTTTTTGGGGGGGGGGGGGTGATTGTGGCTATCTCTTGTATTAATAATGAAGTGATCTCTGTGTTGGAGGATTTGGCCTGTATCACTTTGGTTTTGTTTTTGTGGGGTATATTGTTCATATGGAAGATATGTGGACTTATATAATTATTTAGAACACCAGCTGCCATGGCGCAGTGGTTAGCGCCTTGGGTTACGGACTGGAAGGTCGCGAGTTCGATTCCCATAAGAGTCATAGGGATTTTTCGGACTCCGGCCGGCTCCTACCCAGAGTGAGTGTGCTGTGGGCTCAGTGGGAAGACTGGGACCACACAGTCGAGTTTCATCCACTTAACGGATGCGAGTTTGAGAGTGTTGCTCAAATTACCTGACCAACACTGCAGGTGTCTGTATCTCTCGGGCCCGGTTGACGCCGGGATATATTATGATAGTAAGCGTAGAGTACAACCCTGTCAAGTAGTCTCAAAGCATATGCACTTCCACAGCAGCATCATTACGTCATCCTCATTGTCATTGATCATCATGCATTTAAAATCAAAATGCCTCTGATTCGGTGGTCCTGGTTTCTCTGGTCTCATGGTGACCTCAGATTCGGTTTGCCCATACACTTCTGTGCCTGTGGTGAGTTTGTGTCAAAGCCTTTGGGGTTGGAGGTTCGCGGGGGACGGTCGTTGGAGGGACGTTGTGGTGGTTGCCACCTGGGGTGGGCAACTCACTCAATCTGGCTCCGCGACTGAGCTAATACTGTCGTTAGTAGGGGGCTTAGTAGGTGGTGTCCTGCGTATGTTAGCTCAGAACAGGCACCACTGAACACCACCAAAGTGACCCAGCAGCAGTGCAGGGCCCCTCTGGCTGGTGGCCCCACGGCGGCCTGATAGTGATGGGCTCCCTGTGGACTTCCGACCCTGAGGATGAGACATAACAAATCTGGGTATGGCTGTGGCGGGGAGATTGGAATGAGCGGCGTGGGAACAGTAGGACGGGGTCGTCAGAAGATGAGGCAGCAAAAAAAAAAAAAATTATTAAGAACAGTCTTGCAGCTGGTTGAATGACCCTGATCACTGATTGTGTGTTTTTATTTTTCAGAAGATGATGACGGTGCAGAGGAAGAAGCTCAGGACTCAGAGTCAGAAGAGGTGGAATGATATCCTTTTCATGAGTTGATGGATCGTTTTGATAGAAATGTCCACTGAAGAGTGTTAAGTATCGTGAATACAGGAATGTGAAGACAAGACTGTTGATAGATTTGAAGACAAGGCCAATGCTTGCTCCTTTGTATATTGATGCTTACATGATATGCATGCACATGTGAGTTCACTGGCACACTGGCTTGCCTGTTTGTGAGATTGTGACAGAGATTCTTCATTTAGTTGTGGATATGTCTGTGTAAAAATGGATGTTGTGTTGATATGACAGTCGGTACACATTTTACAGTACAGTGCAATAATACATGTATACTCATGCATGTATGCATACAGTGGCATGAAGTATATTCAGAAGAAAAAATAATATTCAGTGATTTTTATTCTATAACCAAACTGAGGCCTCAAAGAGGAAAACCATCTGTGAAACGATTCTCCATTATTTTTATTCTGAATGTTTTGCTACTAGGTTCAACTTGCGTGCAACGCACTAGCTGAAAAATTCAGTACAGTGCTGTAGTGACCCCACAAAGAGTTCAGTTATACTTATTATTGCTGTGCTGAGGCTGTAGCTTTTGTTGCACACTGCCAGCTCAGTATGCACAGCCGTCGGTTTCCCCCACTTTCAGCCGCTATTCATTCCATCCCATCTCGGCCTAGCTGGGGCCAGTTTTGCTAATTACAGCAGGAACTGACCACACTTGGACTAGATAAAAGGAAGGGGCATGCTAAATTTAGCACTCTTGACTGAGTGATGTAGGATTAGCGCGCTGTATATGAAGTGTGGAAGCTTATGCTTCAGTAAAAGTTACACGGAGCGAGGTTCAGTTCAAGGGAAACAACTACTTAGGCATTTAGATCTATCCACCTTTTTGTCAGAGGCGTTTCTTGTTGACCATAAACCCAAATTTTATAATGGATCATATAAGAACAAAGACGTTTTATGAAAGTCAGACGCTGTCTAGTGTTATCAACTATTTCCTTATGTGCAGTATGTAGACTAACATAATAATTATGACATTAAACTAACTTATAAGACCTAAGGAACATACATTTGGTGTGAAATCATCTAGTTTATCAATAGTTATATGCCTTGTAAGATAAGTGTAGGTACATTAAAAAAAATTTTCTTCTTTCTTCATTTTGATGTTTAATGTGAACATACTAAGATAAGTGTAGGTACATTAAAAAAATTTTTCTTCTTTCTTCATTTTGATGTTTAATGTGAACATACTCAAAAAAAAAAAAAATCAAGTACACATGGAAACATTGTAAAGTTTCACAAGTAGACATAATAAACTTTGTAATCGATGGATCGGTGGTCTAGAGGTAACGCGCCTGTCTAGAAAGCGAAAAGTCCGGGTCTGAAGTGTGCGGCGGTTCGTACCCCGTTTGGACCGGAAATTTTTCCCCCATCCATTAGACCATGAGTGGTGGTCTGGGCGCTAGTCTTTCGGATGAGACGATAAACCGAGGTCCCGTGTGTTACACCTAATTATTTAGCGCACGTAAAAGAACCCACGGCAACAAGAGAGTTGTCCCTGGCAAAATTCTTAGAAAAAAGCCACTCTGATAGGGAAACAAATACAGTTGCAGACAAACAAACAAACAAAAAAAACCAAAAAAAAAAAAAAAAAAAAGGGTGGCACAGCGCTAAGTGGCGACGCGTTCTCCCGCTCTCCCCGGGGAGAGCAGCCCGAATTTCACGGAGAGAAATCTGCCGTGACTTAAAAGTGGTATGAAATGAAATCTGAGCGCTTTGATTTGTTGCTTTACAAGATTCAGCGCTATATAAATTCCATACATTATTATTATTATTATTATTAATCATAGATGATTTGTAATCTTTTATCATTTTGTGTAAGTAAATTAAATTTGATAAAATACGGCCCAAACTGTACATCTCGGGAGAATGGACAGACCAAATAATACTCTGCAACTCAAAACGATTGAAGAAGGGAGAAGTGAACAAGTAAAGGTATCACTGTGAAGGAACCGAGAGTTGTTGCCTTAACACATGCTCACTCCCAACACCCCCCCTCAGGAGAGGGAGGCCAGAGAAGAGAAGGTGGAGAAGAAGCCCAACCTGACACCACGGCTGGAAGACTTTGGCGTCAGCAGCTACACCCTGAACATGCTGAACCGACCCACACAGGCACCCCCGGCCAGGTGAGTATCAGATACACTGTGCTCTTACTCACAGGCAGCTATTACTGTTTAGTGTTAAAGTGCTGAGTACCACTGTTGTCGTAGGGTTTTGTGGAATTTTGTGGAATGTCATGTAAAGTTTTTAGTAATGTGTGTCTTTGATTTTACGTCTGTTCACTTTAAAGTGATATTAGATTGTTTTTAGTAAAAGTGTGAGTGTATGCAAAATTGTGTGCGTATGTGTGTGTTTGTGTAGTACCACTGTTGTCATAGGATTCTGTTGGAATTATGTGGAATGTCAGTTTTACAAAAGTTATTAGTTCTGTGTGTCTTTGATTTTACGTCTGTTCACTTAAAGTGATATTAGATGTTTTTAGTAACAGTGTGAGTGTATGCAAAATTGTGTGTGCGTGTGTCTGTGTGTGTGTTGTGTGCATGTTTGACTGTGACTATGTGTGTGTTGGGTGCGAGCATTTTATGCGTGCATGCAAACCATGTGATGTGTGTGTGTAGTGTGTGTGTTATAACAACGTGTTGAGTGTCTATTGTGTGTCTGTTTCAGCAGTCACATTTATATTATACCATTCTTTTTTTTTTAAACGAAAAAAGTCGACATTGTGCTATTCACTCAGTAAATTCCCTGTCATATGGACAATACATGTCAGAATGTTGGAAACTCAGTACCACAGTTTTTTTTCAAGTGACTTAAAATGTTGGAAATTGTTCCAGTTTGTGTATGTATCAATTGTACTTAATTTGTTGACATTTTTCTTCTACGTGAGGTATCAGATTGACATTGCTCATGATTTGTACGTCAGGATGACATGACATTCTCTCCGCTTGAAGGATCGATTGCTGTGGTGGTGAAGGGATCAACTGACATTCTCTGATTTGTGTGAGGATCGACTGACATTCTCTGGTTTGTAGTGTGATGATTGACATTCTCTGATGTGTGAGGGATCGACTGACATTCTCTGATTTGTGTGGTGTACTGACATTCTGATTTGTGTGAGGGATGACTGCATTCTCTGTTTGTGTGATGATGGGCAGTCTTTGGAGATGTGACATTCTCTGATTTGTGTGAGTGACTGAGATTCTGATTTGTAGTGAGGGATTGACTGACATTCTCTGATTTGTGTGTAGGGGATTGACTGGCATTCTCTGATTTGTGTGTGAGGGATGACTGACATTCTCTGATTTGTGTGTGAGGGATCGACTGACATTCTCTGATTTGTGTGTGTGACTGAGATTCTGATTTGTGTGAGGGAGTGACTGACATTCTCTGATTTGTGTGTGAGGGAGTGACTGACATTCTCTGATTTGTGTGTGAGTGACTGAGATTCTGATTTGTATGTGAGGGATTGACTGACATTCTCTGATTTGTGTGTAGGGGATTGACTGGCATTCTCTGATTTGTGTGTGAGGGAGTGACTGACATTCTCTGATTTGTTGTGAGGGATTGACTGACATTCTCTGATTTGTTGTGAGGGATGACTGCATTCTCTGATTTGTGTGTGAGGGAGTGACTGACATTCTCTGATTTGTGTGTGAGGATGACTGACATTCTCTGATTTGTTGTGGGGTGACTGACATTCTCTGATTTGTGTGTGAGGGATTGACTGACATTCTCTGATTTGTGTGTGAGGGATTGACATTTTCTGATTTGTGTATGAGTGACTGACATTCTCTGATTTGTGTGTGAGGGATGACTGACATTCTCTGATTTGTGTATGAGTGACTGACATTCTCTGATTTGTGTGTGAGGGATGACTGACATTCTCTGATTTGTGTATGAGTGACTGACATTCTCTGATTTGTGTGTGAGGGATCGACTAACATTCTCTGATTTGTGTGTGAGGGATTGACTAACATTCTCTGATTTGTTGATGTGACATTCTCTGATTTGTGTGTGAGATGACTACATTCTCTGATTTGTGTGTGAGGATGACTGACATTCTCTGATTTGTGTGTGAGGGAGTTGACTGACATTCTCTGATTTGTATTGAGTGACTGATTCTCTGTTGTGTGAGGGAGTGACTGATTTCTCTGATTTGTGTGGTGGATGAGCTTGATTGTGGTGGGAGTGACTGACATTCTCTGATTTGTGTTTGAGGGATTGACTGACATTCTCTGATTTGTGTGTGAGGGATCGACTGACATTCTCTGATTTGTGTGTGAGGGATTGACTGACATTTTCTGATTTGTGTATGAGTGACTGACATTCTCTGATTTGTGTGTGAGGGATCGACCAACATTCTCTGATTTGTGTGTGAGGGATCGACTAACATTCTCTGATTTGTGTGTGAGGGATTGACTGACATTCTCTGATTTGTATGTGAGTGACTGACATTCTCTGATTTGTGTGTGAGGGAGTGACTGACATTCTCTGATTTGTGTGTGAGGGATTGACTGACATTCTCTGATTTGTGTGTGAGGGATTGACTGACATTCTCTGATTTGTGTGTGAGGGAGTGACTGATATTCTCTGATTTGTGTGTGAGGGAGTGACTGACATTGTCTGATTTGTGTTTGAGGGATTGACTGACATTCTCTGATTTGTGTGTGAGGGATCGACTGACATTCTCTGATTTGTGTATGAGTGACTGATATTCTGATTTGTATGTGAGGGATTGACTGATATTCTCTGATTTGTGTGTGAGGGATTGACTGACATTCTCTGATTTGTGTGTGAATGATTGACATTATCTGATTTGTGTTTGAGGGATTGACTGACATTCTCTGATTTGTGTGAGGGATTGACTGACATTCTCTGTCTTGTGTTTGAGGGATTGACTGACATTCTCTGATTTGTGTGTGAGGGATCGACTGACATTCTCTGATTTGTGTGTGAGGGATCAACTGACATTCTCTGATTTGTGTGTAAGGGATTGACTGACATTCTCTGATTTGTGTGTGAGTGACTGATATTCTGATTTGTATGTGAGGGATTGACTGACATTCTCTGATTTGTGTGTAGGGGATGGACTGATATTCTCTGATTTGTGTGTAGGGGATTGACTGGCATTCTCTGATTTGTGTGTGAGGGATTGACTGACATTCTCTGATTTGTGGGTGAGGGATTGACTGACATTCTCTGATTTGTGTGTGAGGGATTGACTGACATTCTCTGACTTGTGTGTGAATGATTGACTGACATTCTCTGATTTGTGCGTGAATGATTGACTGATATTCTCTGACTTGTGTGTGAGTGATCGACTGACATTCTCTGATTTGTGTGTGAGGGATTGACTGACATTCTCTGATTTGTGTGTGAGGGATCAACTGACATTCTCTGATTTGTGTGTAAGGGATTGACTGACATTCTCTTTGTGTGTGAGTGACTGATATTCTGATTTGTATGTGAGGGATTGACTGACATTCTCTGATTTGTGTGTAGGGGATGGACTGACATTCTCTGATTTGTGTGTAGGGGATTGACTGGCATTCTCTGATTTGTGTGTGAGGGATTGACTGACATTCTCTGATTTGTGGGTGAGGGATTGACTGACATTCTCTGATTTGTGTGTGAGGGATTGACTGACATTCTCTGACTTGTGTGTGAATGATTGACTGACATTCTCTGATTTGTGCGTGAATGATTGACTGATATTCTCTGACTTGTGTGTGAGTGATCGACTGACATTCTCTGATTTGTGTGTGAGGGATTGACTGACATTCTCTGATTTGTGTGTGAGGGATTGATTGATTTCTTTCTTAACTCCCTGAGGAGTCGTAGGGGCACCACACTGAAGTTTTTATGCAGTGTGTCGTGGGCAAGTTGAGACTGGCAGAGTGCATGTTTGATACATCAAGGCCGCCTACCACTATGATTTACCAGTAATTACTGTGTCTATGGTCATGGGTTGAAAATTTAATATCTTTGCCTCGTCAGAAATACAATTTTTCTGTTTGTGGCATTACCATAGTTTCTTTTTGCAAGTTTTTTTCATTTTCATAGAGCTGCTTTAAATTTAACCGTGAACTTTTGGTGAGCATGCACATCCATACACAATAGCTAAAAAAATGGCAGTGAAGCATTCGTGCTTGAGAAAGGGGAGAACAATGAAATCAGCTTTTTCGTTAGTTCTTACAAATTTCTTACAAAGATTGCAAAGTTTCAACTGAGCGAGCCACAAGATATATATCATCTCTAAGTCTTATATAGAGAACTGACACTATCAACTTCCTGTTCATGGAAGGATTTGGCCAAAATGAGCTGAAATGGGGAGGTATGTTCAAAAAGTAATATCACTCATACTATACAACAGATCTGCATGAAATGTTGGCAGAGGATTGTTACATATGCTGTATTATCTTTCTTACATGTTTGTATCATGTGTCAAAGTTAATAAAAGTAGGGCATGATGGTACTGCGTTTCCGTGTGGTTTATGAGACCAAGAGTTATATTCCAAGTAGTTTCAACAAGCCAGACTTGCCAGTAAATGTCACTGAGACATTATTGACTGGTCTGTTTTGTCATTGTGAAGTGTTGGTTGATTATGATATATAAACAAATGTTCAATGAGTGTTTTACCTGAAATAGAAAATTAGATGTTGTTGCTGTATCAGACTTACTAAATTGGTGTGTGTGTGTGTGTCTGTCTGTCTGTCTTGTCTTGTGTATGTGTGTGTCTCTGCATGTCTGTGTGTGTGTGTCTGTGCATGTGCGCGCAGAAGCATTCAGCCTAGCCTACAGTCCGGACCAGGAGCCCCAAGACTCCGCAGAGATGGAGGGTGACCTGCCAGAGGGAAGCCGAGAGGTGGCCAAGACCTTGGACTTCTCCGACAGCCCCGTGCCCCCTGTCCTGCACACCCCGGGTATCAAGCAGATCCCTCGCACCGGAGAAGTCCTCCCTCCTCCTCCTCCTCCTCCACGGGTCAGTTTGAGTTTTGAGTAGATTGTCAGTTCAGAGGTCATGTACCTATATAGGAAGTGAGAGGTCAGGAGTTTTAAAGTCTTGATTCTTGTCTGGACCCAACTTTCCTCTATCCACCCCCCCGACACGAGTGGTGGTCTAAGTGGTAGTCTTTTTTTTATATGAGATGATAAACCGTGATCCGTGTTTAGCATATATTTTAGCGCATGCAAAACAGCCTGCTGCAAGAAAAGAATGACCGTGGCAGAATGTTAGAGAAAAAGCCAGTTTCATAAAGAGAAGAAAACATTCAAGCAATTTTTTTTTTTAAGCCCCCCATCCAAAAATTCAACATGGTGCTGTTCAACGGGCAATGCATTTTCCCCCCATGGAGAGCAGCCCAGATTTCACTGGGAATAGTCTGCCATGACTGAAAGTAGTATACAATACGCTGCAATTCAATACAATACAGGACAAAACGATGGAATATATGTGAGGTTCAGTGTTGCACAGGGTTCCTACAGAACCTTGTAAAAGTTTTAGACAAACTTTACCTGTGTAATAATAATAAATAATAAATGGAATTTATATAGCGCTATATCTTGCAGAGACAAATCAAAGCGCTAGCACTCAACTCATTCTTACACAGTCATACAACCAGTAACAAGTAATAGTTCCATCAAGTCCAAATGTGCACGCACACGCACACACACACACACACACACAGAGGTCACACACCCTTGGCAGGGCAATAGAATCTTGGCTGTTGAAGGCAGGGAAAAACTATGAGATGAAGCAGGAGAGGAAAATCTTAGGTTTGAAATAAATATGCTGTAATGCCTTTAACCACATTCCTTCAACAACAACAACCAAAAAAACCTTGACAAACTGGTTACAGGGAGAGCGAGGCCCCGTGGCCCGACAGTTGAAGCTGGGAGGCAGTGTTCCTGACCACAGCCTGGACAGCCCCACCCCCCCTGTCCTGTCCACACCAGGGATCCAGCAGATCAGCAGCAAGTCCACTGCCCCTCAGTCAGCTGCCCACCAGACCACCCAGGCACCACCCGTGGGGGGATACGACCCCCTGGAAATGCCCAAGACTCCGGAGTTAACTTACAGCATCAGGGTAACTGTCCCTTTTGTCTGTTGTGCTTCTAGCTGTTGTAGGTCGTGGTTAGGTGCAGGTCCACGCTTGGCTTTTCTGTCCAAGGCGACAGCCAGTGGTTTGTTTGAGCAAGGTTGACTTTTGTGTTTCACAGATGCAGAAGGTCTCAGAGTGGTGAGATTTTGCAGTATGCACCGTTTGCCCACCAACAGTAAAATTTAGCGGTTCTTTAATTTGTTGAAAGTGGCACAAATAAAGGGGTTTAAAAAAAAAAAAGAGCAAGAAAAAAGTCAAGATGCTTGTAGCAAACACACAAGTTCTTCGTATGCTCAACTCACTCATTGTAGTAATTTCAAACAAAATTTCAGTGTCTTTGACCGTTAAAGAGAAGTCAGTCAAGAGTTGAACTGACGGCGTGATATTGTTCTGTTGACAGGAGCTGGAAGACATAACCGTATCCTTCCGGCAGACTGACCTGAGCTCCACCTTCAGTGAAAGATCAGACCTGGACATGTCCAGCACCGCTCAGTCCTCAGCACACCAAAGCCTTCAGGCTGGAAGAGGACCACCACCACCGCCAACCGTCTCGTGGTCAAAGGCTCATGCCGCCGGCCCTAAATTCCATGACCCTGTGGTGTCGGGTCACACGAGGTCAGGTCCGATGATGGCCAGTCTCGCGGCGGTGTCCGAGCCTCAGCTGTCCTCATGGTCCAGGGGGGGAGGAGGAGGGGGTGACAGTCTGGACCTTCCCCCCAGCCCTGAACTGACCATGTCCTACACCGCACGCCCCAGGGCCACTGCAGACACCACTCTGTCCTCGAGCAGCCTCTACTCCTCCCACCAGCAGCGACACACTCACTTTGATGAAGGGAACTTGAGCCATGCTGAGGAGAGGTACGGAGGGAAAGGCCTGCATCTGTCCTCTGCCGCCCACCCTGGCAGCCACTATCACCCTGGAGCGCTTTCCTACAAAGAAACGGAACCGTTTGAGAAGAGAACCGGTTTCTCACACAAACAGTCTGGTTTTGTTTCTGCCCACCCTTCAAACAGTGGAAGCTCTGTGACGGACGCAGGGAGAGGAGTTCTTTACTCTACAGAGAACATTTTATCCACCACACGGTCAGATGTGCATGGGAAGGTGGACCCTGCTGTGAAGGACTGTGCTTTACCGCATCAGCCTGTTCTGCGACATCCTTTGACTGAAGCTAGTCTGGACGTGCCTGCTACTCCCAAATTTTTTGGATCCTATCACTTCATGGGCTCCAAACACTGAAGGTTGTGTTGTGCACACCTATAATTTGGACTGGAACAGCTGTTACCTACACACATGTTGATACTTTGTTGCTATGTTTCAAAATGAGAAAGAAAAGTAATGTCTAAAATGATTTTCTGCAACCGTAAAGTAAAGTGGCAAATGATTCCCCTCACACCTTTACCACAACCACTTCCAAGATGCAACTGATGGTCAGCAAGGATAATGTAGCAAATGTTTCTATAGATTTTATATTTAACACTTTTAGAATCAGGATACACTATCATCCCCTCCTCCCCATGTCTTTATTTCTTGTTTTTCTTTTTGTTTTGTTTAACCATTTCAAAATATTTCAGTCATAGTTTGTGTCAAAGTCGGTTGTTTTGTTTTTGTTTTTTAGTTCCAGAGGGTATATTGAATAAGAAATGGATTTGGTTTTTTGTTTAGTTTTCATAAAGCCATCCATCTAAAAAAAAAAAACGAAAAAGAAGAGAAAAAAAAAAAAACGAAAAAGAAGAGAAAAAAAAACTAACTCAAAAGAAGTTCTAAATGAAACAATGAAAAAAAATGTGTGTGTTTTTTTTTTCTTTTAAAGCTTTCAGCTTTCTTCTTTGCTAGGATCAGTGGTAGAGGGCCATTGGGTGTGTACTTTTTCAGTCTGTGTGAAAAAGATGACCATTCACCCGTAGAGGAGGCTAATGTCACCTTTCTGTCATCACTGTCATTTTTTTCATGACTTGTTCTTGTATTCACATTAAAAAAAAAGGATAGTGTGTCAGTGTATATTAACTTAAATCTGACCACAGAAAGCATTTGCAGTTTAAGTTTTTGGAGGTGTTTTTTTTAATACGTTTAAGTGACATAGAAGTTATTTTCTTAATGTTTGCTAATAGAAATTTGGATTATATAGATATAAGATTATTATTAGATAAAGAAAAAAAAGCTGTTGTATGTGAGAGTTAATTCTGTTCTGAATTTGCAAAACAGTGCATCATCTTACTCTGCCTCTCAACGGTAGTTTTGTGCCCCCAGTCCTGTGACTTAAGGTTCTTAATGCACCGAGTCAGTTTTTGTCCTTCAGCCAATGTTTCTGATATGACATTGACAGACACTGAGGCACATCAGTGTCGAGCTTGAAGGTGTGGTTTGGGCTGTTCACGCTGATTTCAGCTGACCAGTCATCTTTTTCTTGTTCTTGTACATGGTATACATAGGGAGCCCATACAGTTTTCAAACTCAGTGTCCTCTTCACTGTCGTTGTCAGTTAAGTGAATTTTCTCATTGCTTTTTGAGACTTTGGCATAATGGCTCTTCTTCTACATGCTGGTTAGGTTGCATATCAGGCAGGGCACGGACGTCTTTGGTGTTGTGTTAAAAGAGCTGACTATGGTCTGACAGACTTACGATTTAGGGATGTGGGTAAATTAAAGAAGCATAGTGAAAGTTCATAGATGAATGTGTACACATATATATATATATATATATATATGTTCATATTTATTTATGCATACTTTCCCATTGACTTTATATGATTGCACATGCCTGCATGGATAGCTCATTTATTACACACATGCTGGTCAATCTGTAATGAAGTCTTTTGGATGAGACTATGTAAACCAAGTTTTTGATGACAACATGTTTAGGACACATAAAAGAACCCACAGCAGCAAGAGTTGTTCCTGGCATAAACTCTGTAGAAAGAAAGAACCCACTCTCGGGAAGCTCATTTACTGACAGGAAACTTGTTTTTCTTTCTACTTTTTTGTGTGTGTGTTGGGGGGGGGGGGGGGGGGGAGGATGGGTGGCACTGTAATGAGGTCTCCTGTGGAGAGTAGGCTTAGGTAAAGTTTTCATTCAGACTATTTTACTGTGTGAAAAAATGCTCCATTGTAGTTTACCCACACACACATACACTCGTACAGACAAAGCATTCCAAAGACATGGTTTCATTTGCATTGAATTATATATTTTCCTTTCCCATCTTGCAGTATTATGCTACAGCAGTATGCAAGAGTCACACAAAACCAACACAGTATAATCCACAGCAACATGAGATGACCAGAATCAGACACTTCAAAGACTTTCAAAGACTTGTAAATGTAATACTCCGTGCTACCTTTCACCTCCTGTAAAGAACTGATGATAGACATAATTATGTTATAAGATTACATGAAATAGTCTTATTTTGCTGATGTGAAGCAATACATAATGACAAAATCCTGTCTTTTCCATATTTCAGGGGTTAAAAGTGTTAGTATTCTTTTATTTTTTCCCTCTATTCTTAGATCACAATTTGTTATAAATTAGATTTTCTGGAAGCATTTCTAGTTTTGTTATTTCTAACAGAAAAGCAAGCAATTGACAAAAACTGACAGTGTGACTATGAGATCGCATCTAGTGATTTTTGTACCTGTGCAAAGATGAATTGGTTTGGGGTTTTTGTTTGTTGTTGAACTTGTTCATCTGGAAAAGTTTTTGTTTTGTTTGGGTTTTTCTTCACATAATTGTGGAGTAGTTTGATTTTACCTAGCATTGTATGAAAAAATAATGAACTGAAGAGTATGAGCTCTTTAACCATTGGAGTTCTAGGTATTGAAACCATGTATTGGCAATGAGCTTCTAGAACTGAACAACTATTTCTGGCAAGAGGTATGGGAGAATGTATAGGTTAACAATATTTGCGACCACAAAAATAGTGGATTTTAAACTGAACTGATGAGTGTTGCTGGAAAGAAACCCCAGACCTGTTTGGGGAAATACTGAATTTTTGGAAATATTGACTTGTTTGCTTGAAAACATTGATACAATTTAGCACAACTGTTGGCCTGGGACATTTGGAGGCAGGTGATAGGGTGAAATTGAAGGTCAGTGAAAAGAGTAGTTACATGCTATTAGGAACACAGCAAAATGTTCAATAGACTGTTTCCTAGGGTTGAAGAAAACTATATGCCATATAATCTGATTTTTGGATAGTTTGATTTTTTTTTATGTAAGAGAAAAAAGATTCAATCCATTGAAAAGTTTTACAAATAATCATTCTCTAGGGAATATGAGTCATATTGGTGCTTGGACCATTCCTGTATAGTATAGAATGCAGCAAATATGAGTGGCTTTGAGCAGCAGAAGAGAAACCAGGTATTCTGATGACATGCATTGCTGATACTACAATGGACTGACGTGAATGTTTCATGGAAATGAAAAACCCAAGCTAAACTTTCCACCTAAAATTCCACAGATGTAAAAATGAGCACTAAAGCTACAATGATTTGAATGAAAAGCGATGAGGGCACTGCGTTTGCACAAAAGATCAAAGTGTATTGTAAGCCCATCACCACAAAACAGATTTTATCTATCTGGAGTAAAAAATAAATTAAAAAATATTTTTTAAATCCCCAAAACCAAATTCAGTCATTTGTCAAATAACCAGAACAAAATGATGGTTGATATAATTTTGAAAATGCTTTTTCACAACAAATATTTGTCTAAAAGTGTACCCCAAAGTTTTTAAATATTGTTTTCCATACTGTCATAATACATCTTAGTAACGATCAGCATGTTCATCAGAGTTCTTCAGTGAAAAAAAATCCTTTTCTTTTGCTTTCTTCTGTGTGTCAGAGGCAAATAGAACAGCAGAACGAGAGTTAAGATTGGTATGATGATAGGTTCATGCAGGATCGCATTTTCCTCCTTGAAGAATCAGATTTTTTCCAAGCATGTTATCTAAGCGGAGAATTTTCATTCTGACCTGCTAATATTTATCTCTAGGCTCCCTTTGAAAGCAAAACATATACAGAGCAAATGGACATTATGAAAGATTATAGCTCCATGGGTCACAGGAATGTACAATTCAGGAACAGAGCATGGTCACATAATGATGTAAAACTCCAGTCTTCTAAGACTGTTTGTTATGGAAATAGAAACCACTACTGAATAAATTGAGTGCATAAGATCAGATCCAAGAGAAAGATGAAACAGGAGATGTTTACATCTGACACCATAACCGATAGAAGCAAAAGCGAAATGTGATGATTCATGAAACGAAATGAAGATGATGACCTGATTTCTCTTCTGTCATGCCCAGTGTACCACTAGTATTTTTTGTTATATTATCAACAGACCATGTTTTTCCTTGATTTCAAATTGAATACCAGTCCTTAGTTTTCATTATAAGTCTTTGTCAGTATGAAATTCAAATACTATGAATGTTGATTTAGTGAACTGAAAGCAAAAAAAAAAAAAAAACTTTACAAAAATAGCTCTCGTTTAAACTATAAAAAAAACAACCCACCATGACCCAACAAATCCTGGCAATGGACAGGGAGGGTGGAGAGATGGAGGGTGGAGAGATGATATTGATGTGGAGAAGTGAACATTATTGCCAGAAGGTCTTTGCTTCTTTTTGGTCATTTTGTTTATTTTTTTAAACATTGATGTTTTGTTTATTGATTTATCCATTTCTGGTTGATTATTAATACTTCAATGAAACAGATTTTTGTTCGTTGTACTCTAAGAATGCAATTGATAGAATACAACTTGCAGCTCTCTGATAGCATTGTTAGTGCCCACCATAGGATTTTTTGGGTCAAAGATTGCCTTTGAAGTAACTCGCACCAAGGGCCCTCCTTATACTACAGGCCTGTCTCTGATATTGATGATGTGGAAGTTGCATGCGTGATATTTGGTGCTTTGTATCTAGAAGTAACTCGCATCTAGGACTCTGTCTTTCCTACCATGGCCGTGTATTGCTGAATTCAGACATATTTACACCCCAGCTTGGTTAAATGGCACCTCTGGGAAGAAGGCTTCTTTACAATAATAATTAAAAAATTGTTTCTTGAAAATAAAAGCTGTAAAAAAGTGAAAAGTACATGGTGTTGTGTTGCTTTCTTTGTATGCTGCATACTACTACTCTCTGTCTGCCTCTGTCTATCTCTTCTGGTTTTACTAGATTCTTTGCATACTAGTGTGACCTGCCAGGAGAGGCCTGTAAAAATGTCAGAGAACAGACTAGCCACACCAAGCCCAAAGATCAGAGCATCACTGAAGATATATTCTTCTTCCAATTGAATTTAAGCAATACACTAATTTATTATTAATACACAGGCAAAACCTCACAGTCCCTCAAACATTTTCCGTTTTATTCTTTAATCAATATTTGTTGTGTGGGTAATTTTACTTGAATGGGAATTTTTCTTTTACAGGTGAGAAATATTTGCAATGAAATGCTTTATCTTTAGATCAATCAACTTATTCTGGTTTTCTTACTTTGATCTTATTTAACTTTAAACTTATTCTGGTGTTTTTTTATGTTGACCTTTTCCCCCCCATAATTTTCCCAAAAAAGCCTGTCCCTAGTGCTGTTCAAATTATCTAGTTTAACTACATATATACACTAATAATAATAATTTAAAAAACCCAACCCAAAAGTTATGTCTAATTAAATTATCTACACAAAATACTCTCAATAATGAATATACATCAGCATCACAGGAGTAGAAACAAAGTCAGCACATAAAATCCAAATATCAATCAGAACTATGAAAGAGTTATTCAAACATATCCACCTGACACAAACACGCTAGCTGCTAAAAAGTATCACTCTATCAAAATGCATTATAACACTTCAAACAGTCATTAGTTACAGGGAAACAAACGCTAGTCACAGTTTAAAACATCACTCAGGAAACATGTCAAAAAGTAAAAGATGTCTAAGAAAAGCACCTTACAAAATACATCAACCAAACATCAAGTATTTTTTTAGCAGTTCACTTAACATAAAACAGTACAATAACAATAAATAGTACACAGGTGTAAGTAATTCATTCTATAATAAATTAAGTAATAATACATAATCAGTCACACTGTTCCCAGTAAGAAACTACAAATATAACACAATATGTCAAGTTACAAAGGGACAGTACTGTTGTTCGTAAATCATGCATTGTTCAGGAAACTATTACCTATTCATGCGTCGTACATGTCAAACTGGTAAGATATTTGCTAGTCCTCAATCTGGTCAAAGGATTTCTCAGTCATCACTTATATTGAATCTGATATTTCGTTAATCTAGATGCTATTTTCTATCCATTCACTCTCCAAACTAATCTGAACTGATTAAACATGTATATATATTACATAAACATGTAGAGGAGGAAACCTCTCCACTTTTGGGGAAGGGTACCGGGTGGTATTACTAGATATATATTCATTTATATTAGGCTTTTTTTTCTTTTACAAGTATTTAGTTTACATCATGCCTTTCTTGTTTTGTTAAGTAAAAAATACACACATATACATACAATACTTGTGTATAAAAAATACACTATATAGGCTTTCACCTTGACTTTTTGGTGCAAACACATTACTAATGAACTGTTTCAAAGAGAAGTACTGACACGTGAGTCTGCCTGTTATCATTTTTAGGCAACTTTCACAAGCGACAAGTCAGTTACCTCTAAGCCTGCAAAACGGGCGCCAAAATATTTCTGCAAAGTGCTGGACCCACAATGGCCCAGTTCCAATCTCAGTTGCCTCAAGTAAACATGCCACCACCCCATGCTCACGCCTCCTCCTTTTTCTTCTTCTCCTGAGATGATTTTATCTGTCCTCAAATTGCTACAGATATGTTGGCAGTGTTAAAAACCCAGAAGAAGTGATAAAAATCTTGGAAAAACTAAGGCATCCTTCACCATAAGAACACTGAAGCAAGAAGAAGAAACATGGACCCCTATGGAAGTGTGTAACTTTCTTCTCACTGGTCCCTGACCCATGCTGCTGCTTTCTTCTTTGTTTTTCTAAAGGACTCAGAATTAAATTGAAACATGCCTCGCTGCTGTCAGTCCACGCCTGGCTTTTTTTTCAAGCAAAGCACACTGAAAGATCAGTCACATCTTTATACAACAGCCACCAGGGATACTTTTGGTAAATGATACTTGTAAATGAGATAACAGTTAAAAAGGTCTGAAACTACAGCTCTAAGGTATTTACGTCCTGTGAGGTGTGGTATATCCCAGTATCCAAACAGAATTGTTTTTAAAGAGATTTTGTTTTTAAAAGGCCAGTCAATTGATATTTGGTGGTTTAGACTGGGGACATGTTTGAAAAAACCCATAAACAAAGACGGTCTGGTCATAGAACATGTATTCTAAAATGACTTCAAGAAGACTTCTGAGCATCATGCAGCTGAATATGTTTTTAAAAAAGATCTATCTAAAGACTAGACATGCTCCGCTTTGAAAAACTGAGCACTTTTTATGCCATTGGTATGGTGCTCTTGAATACACTGACATGCTGCAGCAGGGATCAGTGGACAGTGAGAATAAGGGTACCAACTCAACAGGGGTGACAATGTAAAACACCCTTCACCAGCCTGGTAATAACCACTTCAACATTTAACCTCACCAAAACCTTTCTATTTTTAAAGGAGAGTGTACGCTATCTTCTTAACCCAGCACAAGCAAGTCACCCAATACTGACTCAAGCTGTATTGCACTATAGTAAACAGTGATGTTCCATATGACTAGCCTGTTTATCAACAAACCTCAGCCCCGTCAGCCAACAACTCGGCTTACAAACCTGCACAGCTCCTTCACCAAGTAAATATGTACAAAATGTAAACACAGATTCAAAAAATACCCTGAATTTACCGTTTTTTTCTTCTCGGTCCTCCTGGTCAGGAACTTGCAGTCTTTCCCATTCTGCTCTTTTGTCCATTTTCTGAATCTCGCAGTGGTTTAGACTTGAACTCTCAAACAATGGAGCTCCTTACGTGTTTCCCTGCACCCATCTGTCATCACAGCATCAGTTCCACTCTTGTTTTTCTCCTTTGTCATGATCAAGCTGGGATGTCTTGAAGTCAGTCTCTTCCAAATCACACACCAGTACACAAGAACCCACGTCACAACATCAATACTGTCCAACATCAGGATTGCCAATTTGTACGTATATGTTGCCAACATTATTTTAAAAACACTGCCAAACGGCAGCAGTATACATCCTTCATGTCGAATGATCAGACACGGCTATCAGTTTGCTTTCACACAGCATTTTGTCATATCATATAATCATCGGCAAACAGAGGTGATCCACGCAGTTTTCAAGTTGCTTGGAATATAATACAAGTCTTTCATTCCTAAACAACAACAAAAAAAAGGATACACACAGAATCCTGATGCCTCTTGTCCTAGGACACAGACACAGCATAAATAGCGATGCAGCAATACAGTTATGTAGAACCAGTGACTGGAAGTGTTTGGCATGTGAGTGAGTAAAGTACATTCATAGCTGCTCTTGTATGGCAAGACTTGAGATTCTTTTTTTCCAACAAGACAAAAAAAAAAAAAAGAGTTGTATCTCAAGCCTGACTTATCAGTGGACTTCCACCCCATATTTTCAAAGCTCTTGGGAGCTACATGAAAGTTACCCAAGATACTGTTATCCCCTATAATGTTCTTGCTCCCTTCTGGTACAACTGCCCCACAAACTGGTTAGAACTAACTATGATGATCACTGTAAGGTGATTCCCTTGCATGTGTTCACCCATTCTGGGTAAGATGCACTCATTCTGGCAATGGTGCTGAAATTCATGAAGGTTGCATGTCTGGGTTTTTTTTGTTCGTTTGGCTGCTGTTGTTTTTTAAAAGCCACCAGCACCAACTGTTGACCTTCCCATTTGTGCATAGTCTTCCTCACCCAATCTGTTGTGACAAAGACAAAACTACGTCAACACCTTTTTCAGCGGGTGAAATATCTGACACTCTCAACTTGTGTTAATTGTCTTTTAATCATACAAAGTGCTGTAGAGGCCAGATACTGATCTCCACACCAAATGTAAACTGTTCAGCATTTTCAAATTTCTTTTTGTGCCAAAATATCACATCTTCGTTCCTTGTTTCAAAGGTACACAACTGTTCTTGCTTCATTCTGATGAAAATATGAAACAATAAATGCTCACTTGAACAAAAGTCAACTGTAAAATTAGGAATACATGGATGAGCAATTTCATATCTATTGCGGATAGATGTTGACAGAAACAAATGTATCATGTATTTATCTAGGGTAACTATCTAACCGCATACAATGATAGAAACAAGTTAATCATGAGGTGTTGACAATTATTATTTTGTAGCTGAAGGCTATGCAGCATGCTCCCTGATTCAGTGTGTTGAGGACTGTAGTGAGGTCCCTGGTCTGGTAACTATCCCAATCATGAAGACTATGTCAGATGCCTGATGTCTGATTTATACAGGGGATGTATAGTATGAAATGGTATGGTGATCAAGTTTGATGATGAAAACGTCATTTATTGATGTCTGTCACAGTGATAGGCTGTGGTCAAAACATTTCAGGTAATGTTTTGTGTAAATCACTAAATGTCTCCAAAAATTTGGCAGCAACAGGTACTGCAATGGTGGGGCTGTTCTCATGTGATGGTGGCTGCTCTTGGTAAGACTTGCTCTTCAGGATGACATGTTTCATGCTGTCTTGAACACACTGCCTTCAGGCATGGAGAAATCATTCCTGTGCCAATATACAATACCGTCCACTTACTGATCCCAAAGAATAGTTGGGGAAAACACCCACTTTGTAGTTTCAACTGTGAGAGAAGAAGGCAAGTCCTCAAGATGTGGGCTCACTGTCACATGTAGCATGTCTCACTTTGCGGCAGACTCCAAAGCCTGCAGGCAGCTCTGGAGTGAAGACACCACCACAGTCCTTCACAACAATATGAACAGCTTTCACAAGAATCACGCCCAATAATTGGTTTGGCTGGTGTGAACAGTAACACAGAAGAAAACTACCAGCCATAGAGATGATAAGGATGATCAGTAGTGAGCCATGAATGACTTCCCCAGTGCTGTTTCCAGCAGCAACGCATTCCTTGCTTCATAGCAGAACGGGGCTCAAGACGAGAAACCCAGTTTCCCCTTCCACAAAAAACCCCAGCACTGAGTGTTTCAGGGTCACATGTGATGATGATGAGAATTGCAATCATGGAGGGAGGCTAGCCAAATACAGTGAGAATACCATGTCATCCATGCCAAGTGAACACAGCTTGTGTATGATGTCCTGATGACACACATGTACATGATGACGACACCGTTGTCACTGAATGTATGAGGTGATGACACTTATGTCACACAATAATTCTCACAATGACATTCAATGCACGTAACGATTTTACTGTTGCGACGATGCATGAAGTAATGACAGTGACATCATACAAGCACACACGATGATGACGTCAGGCAGTCACCACAAACTCCTTCTGAAGACTGGTAATGACACACGTCACAAAAAGCGTTGCAGGGTGTCACAGTGACCATGATGGCTGTCTGTCTGTACAGTCTCCCACACCAGCATCATCACCAGCATCATCATCATCATCTTCCCTGAGCACTGTGGTCAGGCAGCGGTCAGTGTGGTGGCTCTGTGTGGGGCAGGGTGGTGGCTGTGGCCTTGCTGTGAGAACTGTCCATCGCCACCTCCTTCTTCATCTTGGGGTCGGCCGGGAACTCGGAGACTTCGTGCAGCTTCTTCAGCATGCTCACCTACTTTGGCCACGGACAGACAAACAAAACACACAGGTTAGGCTTCTGTCAGGTAAGTTTGTGCGGGTATGATTTAGAGCTAGTATAAAACCAATATTGAATGGCAGGTGTGGGCCTAATTCTCCTGTATGGTGTCATTTGGCAGGATTCTATTATTGAAAAGTGAGGCAAGGTAGAGTTTCTTTTTACATATAACAAAAAAATCTTCCCCTGCTTTTTCTCCCTTCCGGCTTGTTTTAAACCATCCATTTTTCACTTGGTGACAAATTTGTGGTTTTAGTGTGCGTTTAAAGCCTTTTAATGAAAAAAAAAATCATTTACAAAAAGAAAAAAGCTAGTCACTGACATGAATGGTAATTATTTAGTATACCATTTTCCATTCATATGTATCACAGCAAACTATTTACTTATAATTGGAAGATAATAATTTCTTAGCCAGAAGAAATTCAATTTTGGGGTTTGGGCGTTTTTTTGTTTGTTTGTTTTTGTTTTTTCTTTGGTACCTGAACAGCAGAAGAGTCACCTTCAGAACCCTCACTTTCAGAAAGCCAAGACAAAACAAAAATTTATACTAACATTTCTATGCTATTCAATATAACACCCTCTTGGTCACTCTTTCTCCTTCACTCTCTCTCTCTATCTATCTATCTCACTAACACCCCTCTTCCCCCCCACCAACACCCCACCCTCACCACCACACACATACTGTACAATCACTTCAAACACTGACCAGAGGATCAGAGGTGGGGGAAGTGGTGATCACATTCTCCTCCTTGCTGGAGGAGGGCAGAATGATTTTCTTGTTGCTGCTGCCCATGTCCACTTGACCCCCAGGCGGGGAGGTGGGGGGCCCCACTGTGTCATAGCCCACGTCCTCGGGCCGGATGGGCAGCAGGTGACGCTCAGAGCCCAGGTTGGACCAGGGGTACGTCTGCATGGACCATTCCGTGGGGTCTTCCCATGGGGCCCGCTTTCCGTACACCTGATGACAGACATACATTTTAAAAATTTTATTTTTATTTATTTATTTATTCTTTTATATCGAGGATAATGGAATAAGCACTCATGTACACCTGACGACAGACATACACATATTTTTTATTTTAAATTTTTTTATTTATTCTTTTATATCGAGGATAATGGAATAAGCACTCATGTACACCTGATGACAGACATACAGATTTTTTATTTTATTTTTATTTATTTATTTATTCTTTTATATCGAGGATAATGCAATAAGCACTCATGCGCTTTTTTTTTTTTACATCCAGTCCCCTTGTGTATGCGGTTTTGTAAATTTTGTCATCTGTTCCCACCGGCACCACAATGGCCTACTCTTCCGAAAAGCGGAACAGGATTTAACGTGTGCGCAAGATGTTCTGCATGCGTTCGAACACGGGGCCTTGGTTTATAGTCTCATCCGAAGGACTTTTGTGTGTGTTTGAGAACTTTACTTCAGAATCAGGAAGACATAAATGAAGGTGAATCGTGTCTTTGTTGTTGTTGTATATGTTCACTTATTAACCTAACACAGGCTTGAGTTCATATGAGAGAAAAGGCAACAACGTACTTCTAGGAGCTGCCTTGACTTTAGTAAAATCTTTTAAAGTCCAAAGTCGGTTTTATTGAAAATATGTATATATATCTCTTTTTTTTACAAAGGTTGATTTTTCTCCACTGTCTAATAATAATAATAATAAGAAGAAGAATGTATGGAATTTATATAGCGCTGAATCTTACAAAGGTTGATTTTTCTCCACTGTCTACATAGTGATTGTGTTTCCTTTGTAGTCCTGACTTTAAAGTTGTCTCTATTTTAATGAAGAAGTCATGCCGAAGTCAGATGCATTGGGCCTGACTTGTCAGGCACCTAAGGGCAGCGCAACGCATTTTCGCTCATATAACAAACAAGAATAGTTGCTGTCTGAGCGTTTGACAAAGAAGAAAGAAGAGATTGACTTTGTATACTGTGATTGTCTTCTCTTTACAGACTGTCTCAGACCAGATGCTGATGCAGTGTGTTTGTGTGCGTGCCCAGGTTCAGATAATGCATTTCGTAACCGTTCTTTATCTGTCTACAGTTATCCTGTTTGGAATTATCACCTCCATTTTTTACTAAAAATCCAGATATGATCTCCTCTTTCATAAAAATCCAGATGTGATCTCTACTTTCATAAAAATCCAGATATAATTTCTACTTTCACAAAAAATACAGGTATGATCTCTACTTTCATAAAAATTCAGCACTAAACACTTTTCAAATCAGGCCTCAAGACTTACTTTTTCCAGGCATAATGTTCTCTCCACTTTAAAAAAACACTTTTTTCTCTGCAGTTTTGCTTTTGTATGAAGACTTTTCCTTGTTCTTTCGACACCTTGTTTTATTTTTGGCAGAGATCTCTGCATGTGAAATATGTGAAAAGGGTTTTGATCTGTTCAGTGAAAAGATCTAGCACTAGATGCATTTTGTATGAATGAATGTTTACAACTAGGATTTATGTGGCACATATCCCCTAAGTTGAAATGTGGCTACATTCATGGTAGACAAAAATGGTTGTATGATATGCAAGGAACAAATATACATAAATAAATATATATATCTATATGTATATATATCTTCTTCTTCCTTTTTGTCATGTTTCTCCCAGGGAAGGTTTGACATTGATGAGCCTTCTCCATCTCTCTCTGTTTTGAGCTTCCTCCTTATTTATGCCCCTTTCTCTAAGATCATCTGCAATACAGGCAACCCAGGTTTTGCTAGGTCTTCCGTTTGGTCTCTTTCCATCCACTACGAAGTTCATTGCTCTTTTTATGATGTGGTGGTCTGCTTTCCGTTGAATGTGCAGAAACCAGCGCAGTCTATTGGTACTAGCTACAGACTTCAGATCATCATCTTTGCACATTCTCCATAGTTCTTCATTCAAGATCCTGTTATCTATATATATACACACACACATGGCATATACCACCTTCTCACCCATAGTCGTGATGATGGCGCACATATGACTGATGAAGTGATAAACCTTTCAAAACATTTTAATGTACAAAAGTTTTGTGAACCAATGGAGACTCACTCAAAGTCCAGTGACTAAAAAGCAACACAGAGCATTCAACATCACATAAAAAACAAAACACCGGTGCCCACCTGCAATCCGTCTCTGACAGCTTCGATGATGTAGGGAACAACAGAGTAGTTCCACAGGTCCGTGAACCACACCTGAGACCCTGCGATGTCCATGGGGCAGGACAGGAACAGACGAGGGCCTGCACATAACAACACACATCACTGTGAGAAGCAAGGTGGCAGGATGGTCAAGACGTTTGCCTGCCAACAAGTAAACCGTGAGGTTCTGGGGTCAATTCCCAGCCTCCTCGCCCTTTCTTCCCAGTTTCACAAAAAAATCGAACTGAATGTCAAAGTCCTTCGGATGAGACTATAAACCGAGGCCCTGTGTGCGAACGCATGCAGAACATCTTGCGCACACGTTAAATCCTGTTCCGCTGTTCGAAAGAGTAGGCTATAGTGTGCCGGTGGGAACAGATGACAAAATTTTAAAAACCGTATACACGCATAAAAAAAAAAATTTTAAAAGAAAAGAAAAAAATCATCTGAGCGCTTTGATTTGTTGCTTTACAAGATTCAGCGCTATATAAATTCCATACATTATTATTATTATTGTTAACTGTTTGTAGCAATGACTGTGACACAGTGAATATCTAAGATTAGGATAAAATTATCTATTTTCAGAACTGATCAGACAGGTCATGGCATCCCTAAGGGGAACTGACCACATATAAGATCTTAATGTTGTGCATGTTTGCTTCTTGTAAGAATATACCTCATTACCTTATTTTATACTGTGCATATCTTCCACAATGATAGCAATATAATAAAAATGCGTTATAATCCTAACTGTCACAGTTGATCTGTTCTCACTGCTGGGTTTTTTTTTTTTTTAAATCAGAAGAAAAGTCTATTCAAAAACAATCATGTTACAAAGTTACAGTTGATCTATTCTCACAGCAGCTTTTCGAAATCAGAAGAAAAGTCTTGAAGAAAAAAGTCTATTAAAAAACAATCGCGTTACAAAGCTACAGTTGATCTGTTTTCATAGCAGCTTTTCGAAATCAGAAGAAAAGTCTGCCTACTGCTCAAAGACAATCGTGTTTCAAAGACATATGGACAACCCTCAAGACCTGAATATGAAAATAGGACATCAGCTTCAAACTCACTGCCACGAACAACTACAGGCACACATGTACGTGCAACACACACACACACACACACACACACACACACACACTCACACACACACACACAGACTGTACTCTTAACAACAAAAGCTTTTAAAAGGACTACTATTCAGGCTCCATACCTATATACCTATACTGCCACCAACAACTGCAGGCAAACATGTACGTGAAACACACACACACCCACACACATACTGTACTCTAACAACAAAAGTTTTAAAAGGACTACTATTCAGGCTCCATACCTATATACCTATACTGCCACCAACAACTGCAGGCACACATGCAACACACACACACACAGACTGTACACTACCAACAAAATTCTTTTAAAAGGACTACTACTACCATTCAGGCTCCATACCTATAGTAACGTCAGAAGAACTGTGCGTCTCCAAGAACTTGTTGACGTGCGCCCAGACTTTGGGGATCCAGTCGATGGTGCGGTTGAGGTCGTTGTTGCGCGTGCCGGTGCGCACCTCGGCCTCCACCAGCTTGCGGCGCAGGAAGCGGCCCAGGAATCCCTTGACGGGCTCCATGTGGTTGGCGCACAGCACCCAGCGGAAGTTGTGGTGCAGCTGCAGGTTGGTGGTGGAGCAGGTGGACTGGTTCATCGTGCCGATGATGTAGGGGCTGCACAGAGGAAAGAACGTCACAAGTTTACTTGAGGATGGAAGAAAGAAGTCGGGACAGAAGAAAGACAAAAGTTTACTTGAGGAGTGAAGAAAATGGCCTGTTGGGATGCTGGGGGGGTGGGGGTGGGGGCTGTCAGTATAAATGGCATCGCCACCGTCTCAAGGATCTGTGCTAGAAATTTCCTCTTTTCTATCCCTCTCTTTGTTGGTGCCTTGTTCTTGTTTTTTTCCTGTCACTTCCTTCTTGTCTAGTTTCTGCCTTCTTTTCAGAAAGACTTAAAAAAAAACAATTCTCACCCAAGACAGAAGAAAGACAGAAGTTTCCGTGAAGACAGAAGAAAGACGGAAGTTTCCGTGAAGACAGAAGAAAGACGGAAGTTTCCGTGAAGACAGAAGAAAGACGGAAGTTTCCGTGAAGACAGAAGAAAGACAGAAGTTTCCGTGAAGACAGAAGAAAGACGGAAGTTTCCGTGAAGACAGAAGAAAGACGGAAGTTTCCGTGAAGACAGAAGAAAGACGGAAGTTTCCGTGAAGACAGAAGAAAGACAGAAGTTTCCGTGAAGACAGAAGAAAGACAGAAGTTTCCGTGAAGACAGAAGAAAGACAGAAGTTTCCGTGAAGACAGAAGAAAGACAGAAGTTTCCGTGAAGACAGAAGAAAGACAGAAGTTTTCCGTGAAGACAGAAGAAAGACAGAAGTTTCCGTGAAGACAGAAGAAAGACAGAAGTTCCGTGAAGACAGAAGAAAGTCGAAGTTTCCGTGAAGACAGAAGAAAGACAGAAGTTTCCGTGAAGACAGAAGTTTCCGTGAAGACAGAAGAAAGACAGAAGTTTCCGTGAAGACAGAAGAAAGTCAGAAGTTTCCGTGAAGACAGAAGAAAGACAGAAGTTTCCGTGAAGACAGAAGAAAGACAGAAGTTTCCGTGAAGACAGAAGAAAGACAGAAGTTTCCGTGAAGACAGAAGAAAGACAGAAGTTTCCGTGAAGACAGAAGAAAGTCAGAAGTTTCCGTGAAGACAGAAGAAAGACAGAAGTTTCCGTGAAGACAGAAGAAAGACAGAAGTTTCCGTGAAGACAGAAGAAAGACAGAAGTTTCCGTGAAGACAGAAGAAAGACAGAAGGTTCCGTGAAGACAGAAGAAAGACAGAAGGTTCCGTGAAGACAGAAGAAAGTCAGAAGTTTCCGTGAAGACAGAAGAAAGACAGAAGGTTCCGTGAAGACAGAAGAAAGACAGAAGGTTCCGTGAAGACAGAAGAAAGACAGAAGGTTCCGTGAAGACAGAAGAAAGACAGGAGTTTCCGTGAAGACAGAAGAAAGACAGAAGTTTCCGTGAAGACAGAAGAAAGACAGAAGTTTCCGTGAAGACAGAAGTTTCTGTGAAGACAGAAGAAAGACAGGAGTTTCCGTGAAGACAGAAGAAAGACAGAAGTTTACTTGAGGAGGGAAGAAAATGGCCTGTTGGGATGCTGGGGAAGGGGGCCTGTCAGAATAAATGGCATCCCCACCATCTCAAGGGTCTGTGCTAGATATTTCCTCTTGTCTATCCCTCTCTTTGTTTGTGCCTTGTTCTTGGTTTTTCCTGTCACTCCCTTCTTGTCTAGTTTCTGCCTTCTTTACAGAAAGATTAAAAAAACAACAACACCAAAAACAATTCTCATCCATGCCAAAGTCAGATGGGCTGGGTCTGACTTGTAAGGTGTTTAATGGCAGCACAATGTATTTTTCGCTCATATGACATGCAACAATAGTTAATGTCTGAACGTTCGACGAAGAAGAGTGAAGAGCTCTTGGCTTGCTCTATTGACTCCTATTGTTTGACCTTTGGCAACAACTCTAGAGATCTTGCTGTTTTCTCTGGTTAAGCAGAGGATATTTCTAATTAACTTAAAGCATCTTTGCTTCATATCTGCTGCGTCTCAAATGAATGTGTCCAAGCTTGCTGTCACCATCTCCAGTAGGTTATAAGGAGAAGGGATGTAATCGGCATGGACAGAGCTACATACTAAAACCATTCCTCACAAGTAATCTCCCTTTCTATGCTCTAAATTTTCTTTTTCCTCTGTTGTCTGTTTTATACTTTAATCAACAAATGTATATTTTTGTATTTCATATCAATTTTCTTTATATATATATTAAAAAAAAAAGATTAAACTGTATGGTTAGGCTGGTCTGAGGAAGGGAGTAAAAACAGTTTGGGAAAAAAAATCCTCATGGGATACTAACAAACAATACGATGTGCATACTACTGACCATTTCTGGTACTTGGCGGTGAGGAATCCATTGAAGACCTCAGCCAGGGACACCACGTGGTGCAGGTTGTCCAGGATGACCACCGAGGGCAGGGCGCTGGCCGAGGTGGCCTCGCACTGGTCAGCAATGTTGGCCAGGTACTGTCGCAGCTCTTTGGCCGACTTGTGGTCCACGTTGAACACCGCCACGCAGCCTGCCGTCAGCTCCTTGCCTGACCTGTCCCAGCACATCCGTTCATGATTGTACTCAACCACGATCTGAATATACATACATACATACATATATATATATGGGATATTTTCCTCTGGAGTTAACGTTAGTGCAGACTCCACTCTCCCCAAAAGTCCTTCGGATGAGACTATACACCGAGGTCCCGTGTGTGAACGCACGCAGAACATCTTGCGCGCAGATAAATCCTGTTCCGCTTTTCGTAAGAGTAGGCCATTGTGTGCCGGTGGGAACAGATGACAGAATTCACCTATCCGCATACACGCGGGGACTGGATGTAAAAAAGCATATAAAGCTTATTCCATTATCCTCGATATAAAAGAATAAGTAAATGAATAAATATATATATATATATGAATACACATATACATGCATAGATACATGCATACATGCACAGAGATATAAGATTAAATTAATGAAACTTGTGAATTTGCATCTAAGTTCAAGCAGCAAATGTAAACCACGTCATGAGACATGAATGTGATTGAGTGTGCACAGCATTCTAAATAACAATGTTTCCTTACACTTGGTTAAAAAACCCACCCCAAACAACCTGATATCATATAAAATGTACACAAAGCCTCTCACAATACTGTAAAAAAAAATTACATTCTCTCTCTCTCTCCCCTTCCCTCTTGCTCTATCTCTCTCTAATACATACACAAAATATGACATAAACAAACTATAAAGATACAACATAACATTATGCATATCTTGGCCTGTGATAACAGCTACTCAAAAGCAGTACCTGAGCACCAGATGTTCAGCCAGCTTCTGGGCCAGGTAGGTCTTTCCTGTGCCACTGGGACCACACAGGATGATACGACGGTGCTCCAACAACAGAGACACGTATCGCTGAATGATCGACTTTGGAATCATCGTCTCGAATGCGAGAGAGTCAACACTCTGTTGCCTTGTACCTAAAACATACAGAGAGGAAAAATATAAGAAAGAGATCTTTTCTATCTCCTGTTTATTTATCAAAATTTTGGGGTTTATCAGATTTCAGGTTGAATAGGGAAGGGGGTGTCAAGTCAAAAAAGCTTTAATCATCCCATGAAAGCAATCACAACACTGACAGGCACATAATTGACAGGAATCACAATCCCGAAAAGACACAATTCTACAACACAATTTTAAACTGAATAGCTCAGGGAAAATAAATTGCAGCAGATATTGATTTTGAAGTAAATTGAACAAATGTTTTCTTATTTTTAGGCCAGTCTGAAATAAAACATTCCATGAACCTACAAAACACTATAATGCTGAGATCTGCTTTTTCACTGTATCTTACTTTCCCCAAAATAAAAATGTGCTCTTCTTAATAAGTTGTGAATAAAACAATGAACAAACCTCAAACTGCTGCTTACTAACATATTATAACAGTAATAACGCACATAATCGCGCTTCCACAAGGCATACATAAAATAGTCAATATGACCATATCACAACAAGGAAAACAAAATAGTCTTGGCATGCTGTAAACAGACAGATTACTCTGTTACAACAACAGAGCAGAATCCTGTTACAACAACAGAGAAAAAAACAACAAACAAAACCGATACAGGCACAGACACCAACAGACCTTTGAGGCAGATTCCAATCTGTGTAGTTTCTCCCACCAAGTAGCCAATAGGGAGTAACTCCGGTACTTCAGAGTCTGCACACAGAGATGAATCATTCTTGGTTAAAAAAAGAGAAAACTATTATCAGCCAAACAAGACTGGCACTTTCATGCATGTACTACCTTTCCTCCAGATAAATAGAAAAAAACAGTGGTAGGGAGATGATTACAGCAATGCTTCTCTGACTCCTAATGGAGTTAAGGGAGAAGATGAAAGAGTTCAAACCTGTATCACTTCCATCATCAGATAATATATGATCAACCCCCAGAACTTGTTTCTTTCACGACTATATCAAATGTCTGGAATTGTATTTTCCCCCTTCAATAACTTGTATCCTTAATCAACCAAAATAACAAGGAAAAGAAACTTTCGCTTAAACATAACACGCTCCTGGGCAGTCAATCACAAGCACAATTTACAAAACCACATACACGTGGGGACTGGAGTAAATTAAAAAAAACCTTATGAATGCTTATTCTGAAATCCTAAAAATAAAAGAATAAAATAAAAAGAAACTAAAAATGCACAAGCACATGCATGTGTGAACAGGAGTACAAATACAACCTGGACCACACACACACTCACACAATATCCCGTCTGGAAATAAAAATTTGACTTTGACACATGTACAGACACACACACACTCATACATGTACATGCACACGCACACAAACACTGAGACAAGAGACTCAGACTCCCAAAGAAACAAGCAGCAAAGTGATCTGGGAAGACAGGAAAGCAGTCGTTTACCTTTGGTGCGAGTGATCTCTCCTAAATGATAGGCGAAGACACTCTCAGCACTGAGACCCAGGTTGGTGACAGGGTCCACTCTCAGCACATACTCCTGTCACACACACATCAAACATTTGTCATTATGCGCATATTAAAGGAGAAAAAAAATTGAAATAAAAACCAAAATCTGATTTTCATGCACATCTATGTGTTGAAAAAGACATTTCTGAATCAGTTACAAAATTGATTTCTCACACAAAATGACAACACATCAAATGATTTTATAAAAAAAGAGAAGAAAAAAAAGAAAGTCAATCATGTACACACATACTTGTTCTCACATATGCTGCTTTGCATTGGTCTCCCCTCATGTATATTTAAGCAAAGAATGGCTGTACGAATGAAAAGGATGGCAAAAATAGTTGCACTCGCAAAATCGCACTATTGGTAAACCTTGGAGCTCTAGCCGAGGAACAAAAAAAAAAAAGAAAAAAAAAGAAAAGGATAACGTGTTGAAAACAAATAAAATAACAAAAATTATGTTAGCTAGTAGCCAAACACACCACCACCCCTCCTAAAGCAAACACAAAACAAAAAATCCTCAAAGAATAAAAACCCAACCCTAAAACAACCAGTGCCCTTATACAGTAATGCTACTGCCACACAGTTTTATTCTGTCAATTCTTCCCTAACGAACACAGACACACACACACACAGAGCTCCAAGCAATACAAGGATAAAACTCACACAATACAGTACAGACTTTCTCCCTGAAAACACACAGACAACTAACTGTACACAGCTCTGACCTTGAAGATTTTGCGCACAATGTTGTCCAGAATGTCCCACTTGGTTTTCCCACTGACAGACAGAGATCCAATCAACACTTCCGCAGCTCTCTGCAAAATGACCAACACATCAGACAACGTTTACAACTGAATTTCAGTACACACAAAGACAAAGTCATGAGGGGAGGCATAAAATCTGATCATGAGGGGAGGCATAAAATCTGAAGTGGTGGGATGGGATAGCTGGGTGGTTAGAGTATTGCGCTTTGCGCTTGTGATCTGCTGACCTGGGTTTGTATCACGTTCAATGGGATTTTTCAACCTGGAGTTAACGTCAGTGGTGAATCCACTCCCCTTAAAGTCTTTCAGATGAAACTATATACTGAGGTCCCATGTGCGAATGCCAGCAGTAAGTCTTGTGCACATGTTAAAACCTGTTCTGCTTTTTGAAAGAATAGACCGTTATGTGCTGGTGGGAACAGATGACACACACACACACACACACACGTGGACTAGATGTAATAAAGCTTATGACTGCTGTTCCATTATCCTCAAAATAAAAGAACAAATAAAAAAAAAAGATAAAATAATCAGATAAAGATGTGGTAAAGACAATAATTTATACTGGGCATGACTGACTCATGATGATGTGAAAAAAAAGGTACACTGACCACAAATTCAATGATTCTCACATTCACTCATGGTAATATGCATAAGGACATCATTACTTTAATCCTCACAAACACAAAAATCACTTTTGCTCTCCATTTCAAATAATTTCAACTTCTTTAAAAAAAAATCCTCCAAAAAAAAAAAGAGAGAGATACCTCTCTGACGCCTCTTGGTTGTTTTTCAGCCCAGGCAAATTAATTGTCAGTGGTTCTTTTTCCTGTCAAAGCTGTCTCATAATAATAAACCTGCCTTAGATATGCGCCAAGCGTTGGAAGATGCCCAACTTGATTCAGCTGAGCAGTTGGCACAATCTCAACTTCAGCCTTTATATTTGACATTCCTTAACCCAATATCATTTGTCATGGGAAAATTAGGTGCATGTTTCAAAAATGTTCATTTATCATAATGCTTCACAGGGATGGCAAATAAATGGGGATGGAGGAGAAGAAGATGGAGTGGTAGGAGTCCTGGGCTCTTGTGTGTGTGTGTATGTGTGAGTTTATTTATTAACTTCATTCTTTTATTTTGAGGATAATGGAATAAGCACTCATGTGCTTTTTTTCATCCAGTCCCTGTGTGTATGCAGTTTTGTCAATTTTGTCATCAGTTCCCACTGGCACACAATGGCCTACTCTTCCAAAAAGTGGAACGGGTTTTAACGTGTGTGCAAGATGTTCTGCGTGCGTTCGCAATGGAACCTTAGTTTATAGTCTCATCCGAAGGACTTTTGGAGAAAGTGGAGTCAGCACTGATGTTAGCTCCAGAGGAAAAATCCTTTTGAACAAGAATCGAACCTGGGTCAGCTGATCACGAATACATCACTCTGACCACCAGGCTATCCTGTCCCTCCTGTGTGTGTGTGAGTATGTGTGTGTGTGTGTGTGTGTGTGTGTGTGTGTGTGTGTGTGTGTGTGTGTGTGTGTGTACTTCATACCTCCATTCCTGGTCCTGGACGGGTCTGGGTTTGAGCCTTGGTACACGGTGATGGTCACACGCTTCCCATCACGATCATTGGCTGCTGTCTCTGCCAGCAACATATCTGTCCATCAGAACAAAGCAAAAGAATAGTCCACTCTTCATTTTGTAAATAAAATGAAGTTGTTGGCTAACATTATGTACTGTTTTGAAAAAGAACGAAAAAGTTATTATACATACAGAATTCTGCAAATCCGTGAGTCACTCCAATTATTTGGTGTATTCTGGTATCATTCTTTGCTTTTTTAGCATTCTGATATTCTTATCTGTCTGACCTTGAGACCAAATCATTACTTTTAGTTCGGCTTAATCTTCCCTGCCAAATATGATAATTTTGTTTCTTTTCTTTTTTTTGGGGTGGGTACACATTAAAAAAAACACCCAGCAGATGTCATTCCCAAAGCCTTCCTTAAGATCTTTCAATGCAATTGCCTACTGCTTGATCACTAAAATTCGTCAAAGCTGTTATACAACCCACATCTTTTTGTTTCACATGGTACATCAATATTTTAGAATCTTGAACATCACTTTGACTAGTATATACCCCTGATATAGGCCTATATATTTCTTATTACAAGCGTATAATCAGAAACACACACACGCAAAAATCTACTTCACTATACAACACTCTTATCAGACATGCAACAAAGTATATACCGATTACTTCACCCAACAACCGACAGCATCATTTTCACTAAAGACGCGGCAACACAATGAGTGCTTTAACCCTCCACTCACCCAGACTGGACTGATCAGTGAGGCTGAGGGAGCGGTCAAGGGAGTCATTGCTGGCAGCTCTGGTGTGGGCCAGGGAGGAGGACTGGGGGAAGTTGATGGAACGGCTGGTGGACATCAGTTTGTGCAGCCGGTCGTTGTCTGCCTTCAGGGCGCTCATCTCATTCTGTACTCAGAAGCACATCAGAAGTGTGGTGAACAATTACAGGATCTCATTGGAAAACAAAGATAAGGGATTCTGCTAGAAAAAAAAGGGGAATCTTGATAGAAATAAAAATATAGGAGCTCTCATTCAAAAAGGAGATATATCACTAGAAACAGAAGATATGGGATCTCACTTGGAAAAAAAAGGTTCAATAGAGTATCCAATTTGTGTCATTCTCATTGACTATGAATTCAATCAAATTGCATAGAGAACGAAGCCTGAAAAAAAAGTAACTAGCATCGTGTGTGTTTGTGAGTCAGCGGGTGAAAGTCAGAAAACAAGGGGCAGAGTGAGAATGTGGAATAGAGAGAGAGGGAGAGAGAGAGAGAGAAAGAAAGAGAGAGAGAGAGAGAGAGAGAGAAGAGAGAGAGAGAGAGAGAGAGAGAGAGAGAGAGAGAGAGAGAGAGAGATATGTTCTAATGTTCTATCTTGATTTTCATCAGGGTTTATCTAGGCTGTTCTAGCAGCTGTCTAATCTCTGAGAGTTCTTTTTTTTTAAACCTTCATTTTCGCCATGGTTCTCTCAGCTGTTTTACAGCTGTTTAATGACAGAGTTCTTTTCTTTATCTTCATTTTCATTAACTCAGCTGTTCTACAGCTGTCTAATCACTGAGATTTCTCTACCTTCATTTTTGTCATGGTTTCTCTCAGCTGTTCCAGTTGATGAGCAGACGACAGCGCCTCCAGTCGGATATCTGTCAGTTTGGCGTCTTTGTCACGCAGCTGTTGTTTGAGCAGTCCCACGTCTGCATCACTCAGTCTGCAACACAACATCCGCTCGTTTATGTATAGGTTACAGGAATCGACACTTCTAAGTTCATCAAAAATACCCATGAATCACTCTATTTACCTCATTTTGATATAATGCTGTGTAATGCAGCCAATCAAGCACCACATCTAAGACTGTTCAACTTCAATCCCACGTGTGTATGAAGTCGTGGGTTTGAATCTCAGAGGCGTCTGGTGAATTAAGGGTGGGGATTTTTACGATCTCCCAGGTCAATTTCAAGTGCAGACTGCCAAGTGCCTTAATTCCTTTTGCGTATATACACATGCAGAGGATCAAAATATGCATGTTAAAGATCACATAATCAATGTCAGCGTTCATCGGGTAACGGAAACATGAACACACCCAGCATACACCCCGAAGTCCAATGCAGCTACCTTCACGGTGAGCATAAGCAGTACATCTGCAATATCTCACCATTGGTGAAACCTCAGAGATCTAGCTGAGGAACAAAAAACCCCAAACACACACACAAAGTCTCTCCCCCCACCAACCCCCCCCCCCCAACCAAACAAACTAAAACTATTTCCAATTCCTAACCCTGAATCAATGCTGTTATACAGTCTTTATCTTTCTGTTTAACACTCCATATAGATATTTCAAGAATCACGAAAATCACTTTACACTTTTAAACAGATAAATATATTTCTTATTGCAAGGCGCAATCAGAAACAACAAAAACTAATCCACTTCACCACTCCTCACAGCACTCCTATCAACTTTTAAACAGATAAATATATTTCTTATTACAAGGCGCAATCAGAAACAACAACAACAACAAAAACTAATCCACTTCACCACTCCTCACAGCACTCCTATCAGACACGCAACCAAGTTTACAGATGATCATACACGACAACCGACAGCGTTACTTTCATGAAAGCGTGGCAACATGATGTGTGCCATACCCCCATGTGGCATGATAAAAAGCTGTATTTCAGTGTCCGTGATGATACTGTTGACATAATCTCCAAGATATCGCGGGGAGACAAGAAAGTGCACCGCCCAGCCAGCTCAAAAGCAGTGAAAATAGCTCCTATCCTGTACTGATTGCTAATCTTAAGGAAGAGGAAGGAGTTGTGTAAGAAAGGATGATGCAGTTTCAGCTGCTGCATCACAGAAAATCGTTGAAAGCAAAAAGGTAAAAAAAGGTAAACTGGCTAGTGTTCTATATATACTACTCTGTTGGTTGGTTTTTTTGTGGGGATGGGGGGAGGTTGTGATTTTGAGTTTTCTTGCTGTTTTGTTTTGGGGATTTTTTTTAAAATCACGAGTTTTGTTTGAAGATGAAAAACAGAACCAATGTTGTGTAAAGGGGCTATCTGTGATATGCAAAACTACAAAAAACGCACAAGACAACAAAAACATGAACAACAACAACAAAACGCATATATACCCAATCAAATAAATTATACAAACATAACAAATTAAAAAACACCAATAAACAAAATAAGAAAAAAGTTTGCAAGGTAACCCCCCCCCCCAAACTTTCAGAGAATTAATAAGTGAACTAATGATGATGCTTAAAACCCATTCCAGAAACTGTCACAACATTGGGCTAAACACACACACACACATGCACACACACACATACACACACACACACACACACAGACAAAGAACCAGCCAACCAAACAAAAACACATCTGAGACACTCACGCTCCAGATGAGTGAGATCCTTTCATGGATCCAGGCGCCCCAGGCATGTGGTTGATCTGCATGAGCGGGGAGTTGGGGGCCGAGGCGTTGGATCGCAGGCTGTGGGTATCGGGCTCCACATCAGACAGTGACCCCGTCTTCACCTTCTTCGTCTTCTTGCCTGAGAATGCCTTGCTGAAGGAACTGCGCAGCTGCAATCAGAACATCTTGTGTGGATGATCTCGGCTCAAGAACGCTTGAATAGTGCGACAAGAACAGTGAATCAGCAGCCTCACTCATAGTTGAGTATATCCACAAATGTTTTCTCCTACTCTTGTGTACTTTCCGGCCTGCTTTCTCTTGAGGAAGTGTGGGGAAATGTTAACATTAAAAACTGTCAGTGACTATCTCTGATACTATAATGACCATATCATCTCTGTTTCAACATTTGGTTTTGTTAATATTGAATTTGGTAATTGAGATGGGGGGGGTTACATTATGTTTTCAGTTACATCTTTGCAAATGTCACAAGATTTTCCTGCCAAATAATCTATTTCTAAAGCAGTCATCTGTATCACTTCAGTAAGTAATTTCAAAAAGTAGTTTCTTCTTAAGCAGAAAATGATTTATATGATGAGAATGACTATCCCTCAACTGATCTACATGAACAATAATACTTGACAGAACATGTATAAAGGTAACACTGCAAAGAAACTGAGTGAATGTGGCCAGTGTTAGACTTCAGGTGATCTGACTTCTCCCTTGAGTAAATGCTTTGAGAGTTATTGTGGCACTGCGCCGACTAGCAGTCTGTTGTGGGCAAATTGAATCAAATGAAGTCCATTCCTCTCCAAGTATAAAGGTGTATGCTGGTATTCTCTACATTGCCCATCCTTTTGGTCACAAGCTGGCAAACTCCTTTATGAAAAGGTGGAAGGGCATTAACATGAGCACACGATTTCTGTATGTACTTGCATACAGGATCTTATTTTACAGTCTCATCCAAAAGACTTTCAAGGGAGAGGAGTTACCATGAATGTTAACTCCAGGAGAAAAATCCCCTCCAACAGACACCTAGGACCTCAGGCAAGTCCCCAAACTGAAACAAAGACGGCTGCAGAAGGAGGGTGAAAGGTACTGACCCATCCTTTCTTCTTGCTGTTGTTCTTGGCTCCCTTCCTGCCCTCCCCATCCGTGGCGGCAGACTGCTGGCTGGTCATGCTGCAGGCGCTGGACAGGCTGTTGATGCTGCTGACGCTGTCGGAGGAGATCTGCCGGGCAATGCCCGCCCCACTCTCCAACACTGCACACCAGTGTCAAAGTACACGTGTGACTAAGATGTACTGTTCTGCCTGATAGATTTGTGATGTGAATCTAAAGAAGAATTATAGCAGTCTTAGCAACAAGTATGGTTTTTGGTCTGGATGCTGATAGCTGACTGATAAAGTATATATAATGACTGTAGAGCATTTATCTACTCCTAAATATTAATGTTTTATTTATAATAGGGTGACAGTTTTGATTCAGGAAACAGATACACACCATACCTTACAGTTTAAACATGTAAGGCTTCCCCCAAAATGTCAATAATGTACTGTATGTCATGGTAAAGTTTTAAACTATGTCACCTTGTCTTTACAACTCAGCTAAAACGGTCATAATTTTGATTTAATTTCACAATTATGTGAAGTGCTGTGCATGTCTTTGGTCTTGAAGATTTTATCAAATATGCAAGACATAGTCATAGACCAGACCATTGATAATACCTGGTAATACATCCATTCTATAAGCAGTGATACATCTCCAGACGAGTTGGCATAAATTTTGAAATGCATAGCATAGGAAGCTGTACCGGCGATTTACTTTTGGAGAGTATGTTAACTGAAAACTGTAGTTCTTGACAAGTTCAAGATTTGGAGTGAGTTAGAACTGGAAGTTATACATTATTGAATTATTTTGTAAGTATGCTGAACTGAAAGTTGTCCTTACTGACTAGTTTTTAAGTGTGTATTTGAAATGGGAGTTATTTCTGACTTAAGAAATGTGTAAAACATGAAAATTGCACCTGCTGACTACTTTCTCAGCCGTTTAACAGCAGCACAACACATTTACACACATATTACAAACAACAATATTGTTACTGTCTGAGTGTTCGATGATGAAGAAGATGAAATACATCAGAATTAGAGGATGGCTGCACCTACCTTCAGATGTTCCATGAAGGAAAAAAAGCGTTACCTGCGTGCAGATCTTTGGGGGCCATGGCAGGAGAGGTGTGGCGACGGCTGGCAGTGGGGCTGAGCACGGTGGGATCAGCCACACCCAGCCCACTCTGTCGCTTCAGGGCCTCGATGGTCACCCGCAGGTCGTTCAGCTCAGAGTCCTGGCAGTCCACAGTCCACACCATTAATTTTATCAACACACTGAACATCTATTATTAGATATGCAATTTATATAGCACTAGATCTTTTGAAGAAAAAAAAAATCAGTTCCAGTAGTGATGACCCACATCACTCATCAATAGGCAGAACCTATATACTGAGTAAGTTTTAGATTGCATTGCCCACGCTATTTGGTTATAATACACTGAGCGGTTTTTGTTTTTTTAATGAAGTTTTCTTCTGGTTTATTATTATTTTTTTTTAATCAATGACTGATTGACATGGTATTTAACAATTTACTCCTTAACTACATATTGCCATGTATTGATTATGGATGGATGGGGGATTTGGGGTCATTACAGTCTTTTAACATTTAAGAAATCTGTTTTATTTTCCTAATACATATGATGTAAAACTGATGTAGCAGTTGTGTCCATAGATGAACATAAGCCTATGACCAAATAATTTATTTTCTGCAATGACAATAAAATTGTGGCTGTCCTTTGAAATAGCATGCATAAACATTCCTTTTTATTGATCTAAACTAACTATAAGGAATTCACATACAAAAATGTATGCTGGTCCTATGTCTGCATTCACATATACACCCAGTTAGCCCAAGGGGCTTTTTATGCAAGGCTATGGCTAAATCTGTATCCTTGTTTTGGTAATATCTCATAATCATTCTTTATATAGAACACTTTGATCCCAGTACTGGTGAGGCTTATCACTATTTCCCCTAGAGAAATCTTTGTAATTAGATGGTCAACACACAAAAAAAGACCCTGATCATTAATGCTATCATTGATCTATCATTTGGCATGTAACATCTAAAACTCATTATGTAAACAAGATCAAAGGAGATCAATGAATCTTTTTGTGTGTGTAGAAAGTTCATACTTGAAGTAATCAAAACTAAACATTTTCCAACTGAACAAATGATAACCTGCAGTAAATAAAACGTCTTGTCACACCAAGAGTAAAAATTTTATAAACAAGCTACAGCAGTAAAGTAGAAAAGACCGACAGGAAAACACGGAAAGAGCTTGCTGTACATAGTCAAAATTCAACAAATCATAGGAATTTTTCCTTGCACCTCTCTTTCTTTACCAAATGATGTTTATGAAACAAAACACAAAACAAAAAAATTCTGGCTGGAATGGTGCAAAGTACAGTCAAAAGAGTACATCGCCGATAGGCACAGAACACTTCTGTATCTTGAGAAATAATTCAGCAATACCATTACTGAAGACGTCCCCCTATTTTCGCTTTTCAATTTACTGTTCTTTTATGCCTCAGGCTGTTTGCTTTCTTCTCTTCCTTCCCCCTCTCCTCTTTACCAGTCTTGGCTTCTCTATGCCGCTCCATACACAGCAAATGTCACCTCCCAATAGCAATATTCCCTGGAGCTCTAAATCATTGTCTGCTACTCTCTGACAGCGGCTCCATCAATCTTTCATTTCAAAGAGACTGTTGAGAGAGAGACACAGACAGATCTCCATGTGCTATCACTCCAGACTGAGACACAGTGAGACGGACAGACATGCACGCATGCAGGCACACATGCATGCATGCTCATGCACACATCCACATACACACACACACCTGCACACACACATGCATACACACACACACACACACACATATGCACTCACAAATGCATGTACACTCAATAGCAAACGCACAGAGGCTACAAAAAGCTGGATTGGAATGGATGGAGAACATGAAAAACAAACCCACTGAGCTTGAGATGCCGATAACTACATAAACAATAGATTCTCCTTCCCTACCCTTACACACACACACACACACACCACACGCACACACACACACACACACACACACACACACACAACACACACCCTTTCTTCCCCAAGATTTCAAAGCTACTTTTTGTAAACAAAACTGGGACAGAGAAGAAGGAAGGAGAAGAGGGGAGAGGTAGTAAAAATGCAGAAGAATAACACTGCAAGGGCAAGATGATTGATGTCTGAGCCTAAGGTTTCTATCTCCATCAGCAAACAATAATTGGTCCCCTGGCGACTAGTCTGCCCACCCCCACGCAACTGATCTCTCTCCAGTTTCCACTGTTCTTTGGGGTCCATCTTGCGCAATCACTCCATTATACACACACACACACACACAAACACACACCCATGAATGTGCACGTAGGCACACGCACACCTTCCCTACACACACACACTCACACACACGCGCACGCACGCACACACACACACACGCACGCACACGCAAAAACCCATGCACAAAGACATGTTCATCTAGTTTAACAACTTCATTCATAAACACCAATTCAGCAAAACAAAAACGAACAAAATATATATACATGCCAAATTGATAACAGAATACCCATATCAAATTGCACACACTTATAGTTTGTCTCAAAATAAAATCAATAAGGTTCTTTTTTAAAAAAATCTAACAATACAATCTAACATGCAAATGCCACGCGTTCTAATAGATCTATAGCAAAATGGTTAGTGTGCATGCAAACACTGCACACTCTCTAATCACTGAAATAACAAGAGATGCACGCGAACATCGCATATTTCATGAAAAGTGATAACAGGCAACCGCTCACTTTGCTAATAAAAGACATGGTTGAAATCAAAAGCTGCACATCCTACAATTTTCAGTTTCATCTGCCCGCCTACCCTTTGATTTACAAGTAGTGTTCCCAACACCAGGGATGGCATAGCTCAGTGGTCAGACCACTCACTCTCCCCAAGCTTAAGTTAAAGCAGCATTGAGCGTGGTTACCAAGTGGATGGGTGACCGTCCGTGCACCTTGGCTTCAGTACAGCCAGTCCCCCAGTTTACCCAACTGTGAATGGGTACCTGCCTTTTTCAGGAACAGGGAAGGTAAAGCAGCGAGGGAGAGGAGATGGGTGCCACCCTAAATATGCTGGCCCCTGGAGAAGCTGAGGTCTCTGACACATCACTCCCCAAAGACTGCCTAATAAATTTGACTGTGTCAAGGCTGTTTGCCTGTGCACAAGCCAAGCAAATTTGACTGCGTCAAGGCTGATAGCCTGTGCACAAGCTAAGTGGGCCCCGTCATGACTTTAAAAAAAAAATACTGCTAGCTTCACAACCAATCATGTACTTTGAAAAAGTGAATGTTCTTGTTTAAAAAGTTAGTGGAAAACTGGCTATAGGACTACATCCACTGCAAAAATTGTGCAAAAACACAGGCAAGTACAGCCAAGCAGGCAGGACTGCTTTTGAACAATGGGGGTAAACAATTCATTGTCAAACTGATTAGTGGGCTCACTCCACGCTACGTTACCTGTGATGTTTACAAGTAGATGTTTAATCCTGTACGGTGACTGAATATGGCCAACACCACGGACAACAAGAACGACAGTACAATCTGACTACACCATGTTACAATAGTAAACACAGAATCTTACAGCATAGGCGTCCAACACATCCTTGACAATTTTCTTGGTTTCCAAAGTCAAATCAGATTACTCTATAAACAGCAGTTTCCCATACAATATAATATGAAAAGTGTGTGCAAGTGTGTCAGTACATGAGTTAGTCTATGTGTATGTGTGCTTGAAAGCACCAATGGATTTAAGAGGGGAAGGTGATGATGGAAGATGAGTGTGACCGTCAGTGAGTGCATGTGTGTGCACAAGTACACCATGCTATGTGTGCATGCTTTCGTATTTGTGCAAGCATGTTTGCATGCATGATCTAAAATCATTCATTCTACAGGAGTGCAAATCTGTACATGTGCATGCCTTTGTGAGTGAACTTACAACTAGCCTCATTTATCTTAAGAAACACTGTTTCTTTAGTATAATTATGAGTGTGTACTAAACCCACCCTATCCACTGTATTCATTGACTTTTTAAAATCAGTTTTTCCCCCCATACAAATTGTGAGTTGAAAATTTACAGGGAAAAAAGGAGTGGCGGCAAATTCCACTTTTGAATTAAGAAAGTGTAAGTCTCCGATAAAAGGGGACAGGATAAGTGTTGGACGCCTGTGCTGGCTGTATTCTCACACCGATGTCCCACCTTTAGGGACTGGGGCTTGGAGTGGACAGAGGACATTGGCACCTGTACCTTTTGCTCGGCGCTCGATGTCAGTGCCTGCAGTCGAGCAGTCATGTTGGCCAACGATTGCTCGAAGGCTGACACAACATGGGCCTGAAACACACACACAAGGTTCATGGATACATCAGTAATCAGTCTGCTGGGGACTGGTATAAGGCATCAGGAAAATGTGAATTGAAAGAAAAGTGAAAGAAAAATGTATAGAAATGTATAGGAACTTCAGCTATCCAATCAATTTTGTGGCTGCGTTTGTTTGTTTCATTCTTTCTTTTTGTAAGGAGAAAGACAGAATATGATAGTTATCGTACATTTCACAAGCATTTGTCCAGAAACAGGCATTTCTAGGGTAAATACGGGTATAAACGGCAAATAACATACACGCTGAAGATCTCACCAGGATCTGACAGACCAGAGAACATGAAACTGAGTCTCGGATATAAGTCATGTGTAAATACATAGGAAACAGCTTGCCTCTCTGTTTAAGATGCTTTCTCAGTTATCCAACCATCCACTGCACTGAGGTTTGTTTGGAGTCTTCCATAACTGGTAGTTGAAAAAAAAAAGAAACCATGGTTTTGATGAGTTTGAAAATGTGTTCCTGTTTATGTTTGTCAATTTCCTTGTACAAACGACTATCAGAATCATCAAC
>CM054152.1:32263490-32265990 GCA_028751875.1 Rapana venosa | reverse complement strand
ATAAATAGATAGACAGATAGATAGTAGATAGATGGACATATAGATAGATAGATAAAAAGATAGACAGATAGATAGATAGATAGACAGACAGACAGACAAAGACTTGCCTACTTCCTGATGTAGACCCCAGTTGTGCTACAGCTCTGCACAAAGCTTCTGATTTTTCTTAACGCTTTTGAGAGAGCGACCGAGAGAGAGAGAGAGAGAGAGAGAGAGAGAGAGAGAGAGAGAGAGAGAGAGAGAGAGAGAGAGAGAGAGAGAGAGACAGAGACACAGAGAGAGACAGACAGACAGACAGAGAGACAAACAGAGAGTCAGAGAGAGGAAGAGGAGGATGAGGAAAAAGAAGAAAAAGGAGGAGACGAAGAAAAAGAGGAGGAGGAGAGAAGAAGAAGAAAAGAAGAAGAAGAAGAAGAAGAAGAAGGAGGAGGAGGAGGAGGAGGAGGAGAAGAAGAGAAGAAGAAGAAGAAGAAGAAACAAGAAGAAGAAGAAGAAGAAGAAAAAGAAAAAAAAGAAGAAGAGGATCAGAAAATGTTTAGAAAAGACAAAAGATTCAAGGAAAAAAATGGGGGTTGGATCAAAGATAAACAGACAATTCTGGATTCAAGAGTTCTCTTCCAAACCCCTCTCGTTCTGTTTGTCTGTCTGTCTGTCTGTCTCTCTCTCTCTCTACGCGCATGATCCCCCCTTCCCCCGCGCGCGTGCGTGCGTGCGTGCGTGCGTGTGTATGTGTGTGTGTGTGTGCGTATGTAAGAAAATGAATGAATGAACATTTTTATTGAGGGAAAAGAGTAAGCACAATGGTGGCTTTTCATCCAGCCCTCAGTCCAAAAGGTAAATCAATCAACCAAACATTCAATTAAAAAAACAATAGTAAAATGTCAAAGAATTAGGTAAAATGTAAACATGCATAAACAAACAGTATAGAGATAGTTATATACACAGACACAGAGACAGAAACAGAGAGAGTGGCAGACAAAAAGACAGACAGAGGCAAAGAAAGAGAGACAGAATCGAAGACAGACGGACAAAGAAAAAAACACCTGTACATGCACAGATCTTTCCGACGTTTCGGGTTTTTTTCCATTTTCCTTCAGGGAGCGATGACTGTGATCAGATGTTTCGTTCTTTCTTTCTTCATCTCTCTCCCCCCCCCCCCCCACCCCCCTCAGGCTTTTCCACCCTCATTCTACCTTTACCTTTGCCTCTTGTTGAGTGTTAAGAGTGTATACATGTATTCTGTCTGCTTTGGTAGCCAGGGGTGTGTGTGGTGTATGCAGCGATGAATGTAGGTTAGTGTGTGTCTACGTATGTGCGACACGCGCGTGTGTGTCGTGTTTGATTCTATAGATATGCACATGAATGCGCGCGAGCATGCATGAGTTGATGGTCGTTCACAAAGCAAAGTTCTGGGCATCATAAATCTTATATAATTAAAACTATTGCAAGCGGACATTAGGAAACACACACACGCTCTGCTCATACGCGTACAAACACAACACACACACACACTCTCTCTCTCTCTCTCTCTGTCTCTGTCTCTGTCTCTGCGTAAACACACACATACTCATACACTATACGACCACACCGAAATATGTGCCTAAACTCGCATCTCCTGCTTTCAGGACAGTCACGACAAACAGAGAGCCTCTTCTTCACCTAGGCAGGCAGGCAGGCCCTGAGGCTAAAGGCAACACTGTGAGGGCTTCCCTTACTGTATGTATACCTATTATCTCCCACATTGATTCCCTTCGATTCCTGGGGGGAAAAACGGAATGCAGCAGGTAAGGCCATTCCATGCTGGCCCATGTCCTTTGACAATCAATAAGCCAGGAACAGAAAAGACTCGTTTTCTTTTATAAGTAGAAACACCCCCATTTCTCCTCCTCCTCCAACACCCTCCTTCCCACTTCTTCTCCTCCCCCACCTCCTCCTCCTCATCCTCCAACACCCTCCTTCCCACCTCTTCTCCTCCCTCACCCCTCCTCCCCTCTCCCTTCCCACTGTGATGATTATTGATCAACATAAAAATCAGAGTGAGAGAGAGAGGGAATAAAATGTCTCGATATGCAACTTTTATAAACTCATTATTGATTTCCTTTTGGTGCCAGTTTTTATTGGTGGTGCTATTTCTCTTGACCTTATTCATAAAGCTTTTCAGAGATCAGAAATACAATGACAAGCATAAAGATCTGAAAAATACTGTGGATGGAAATTCATGTTTGAGGCTAACGGGGCCTAGGGTCCAAACTCAGCGCATTATACTCATAAATATGTCCATGATGAAACAGAAACTGTTTACTATGACTAGCTGAGCAGAAAAACCACAATGAAGAGAGTGGGAGGGTGGGATAGTTTTTTGTTTTTTTTAAACACACACACATACACAAATACGTACACACACAGACACACACCCGTACACACACACACACACACACACACACACACACACACACACACACCCCCGTACACACACACACACACACACAGCGACAGAACA
>CM054152.1:32250990-32258490 GCA_028751875.1 Rapana venosa | reverse complement strand
TATCGTTGATATTGTATAATAACATGCGGCGTGTTAGATAATATAATAAAATATTGAGGGGGAAAAATCCTCAAAAGTTGCTGATTCTACTATCAGTTACGGTATCTGGTGCATAAAACTCTTCTTGTGATTTTAATAACATAATTATAATAACAACAACAATATTAATAACCACAGGCTTATAAAGAATAATTCTGGTGTGCGATAAGTTACGACCATAATTATAAATGAGAGAGGGAGAGGAGAGAGAGAGGAGAGAGAGAGAGAGAGAGAGAGTGTGTGGTGTGTGTGTGTGTGTTGTGAGGGGGGAGAGAGAGAGAGAGAGAGAGAGAGGAGAGAAGAGAAGAGAGAGGAGAGAGAGAGGAAGAGAGAGGAGGAGAGAGAGAGAGAGGAGAGAGAGAGAGAGTGCAAGATAAAAAAACCTGTACATTCAAATCTTGCCCTTCTTCCATTAATTAAAGATTTAAAAGCAAGAAAGTACGCTTCACACCAAAAAACAATCCTAAAAAAAACAACCTTGTCTGCCTGCCCCCCCCACCCCACCTCCCCCGAAAATTGTTTCAATTTTCCACCCCTCCCACCAAAACGATAAAAGTTTCAGCTCACACCCTCCGCCGACATGGGGGAGGGCAAAGAGATGGGGGCCAAAAAACCACCAGAAGTTGCCAAGAAGGACCGAAGCCCAGTTCAGTTGAAGGACGACCACCGCAAAATGGGGGGTTTTTTGGGGCCCCCGGGGACCAGGGGGTTTTAAAAAAAAAAAAAAAAAAAGGGGGGAAAAAAGGGGGGGGAAAAAAAAAAGGGAAAAGGGGAAAAAAAAGGGGGGGGATTGAGGGGAGGGAGGGGGGGGGGGGGGAAAAAAAAGGGGGGAAAAGGGGGGGGGGGGTTTGGGGGAAAAATTTGGGGGGGGGGGGGGAGGGAAAAAAAGGGGAAGGGGGAGAAAAAAAAGGGGGGAAAACAAAAAAAACAGGTAAAAAACCAAATGCCCCCCCCCCCAAAAACCTTTAAAAAACCCCCCCCCTTTTTCCCCCCAAAAAAAAAAACCCCCCAAAAAACCCCCCCCCCCCCCCCCCCCCCCCCCCCCCCCCCCCCCCCCAAAAAAAAAAACCCCCCCCCCCCGGAAAAAAAAAGGGGGTTTTTTTTTTTCCCCCCCAAAACCCCCAAAAAAATTTTTGGGGGGGGGGGGAAAAAAAAAAAAGGGGGGGAAATTTTCCCCAAATTTAAGTTTTTAAAAAGGGGGAAATTTAAAATTTACCCCCTTTTCCCAAAAAGGGGGGGTTTAAAAAAACCCCCAAAAAACCCCCCTTAAAAAAGGAAGAAACCCCAAAAGGGGCCCAAAAAAAAAAAACAAAAAAAAAGGGGGGGGGGGGGCCCCCCCCAAAAAAAGGGGGGGGGGGAAAAAAAAAAAACCCCCCAAAAAAAAAAAAGGGGGGGAAGAAAAAAATGGGGGGGAACCGGGAAGAGAAGGGGAAGGGGGGGGAACCCCCCCGGGGGGGGGTTTTTTTAAATAAAAAAAAAAAAAGGGGGGGGGGGGGTTTTTTTGGGGGAAAGGGGGGTTTTTTCCGGTTTTTAAAAAAAAAAAAAAAAAAAAGGGGGGGGAAATTTGGGGGGGGGGAAAAAAAAAAGGGGGGGGGGGGGGGGAAGAGGGGGGGGGGGGGGGGGGGGGTTTTGGGGGGGTTTGGGGGGGAGAAAAAAAAAGGGGGGGGGGGAAAAAAAAGGGGGGGGGGGAAAAAAAAAAGGGGGAGGGAGAGGGAGAAAAGGGGGAGAGAGGGAGGGGGAAAGGAAAAAAAAAAAAAAGGGGGGTTAAAAATTTGGGGGGGGGGAAAAAAAAAAAAAGGGGGAAAAGGGGGGGGGGGGAAAAAAAAAAAAAAAAAAAGGGGGGGGGGGGGGGGGGGGAAAGGGGGAAAAGGGGGGGAAAAAAAGGGAAAAAAAGGGGGGGGGGGAAAAGAGGGGGGGAAAAAAAAAAGGGGAAAAAAGGAAAAAAGGGGGGGGGAAAAAAAAAGGGGAAAAAAAAAAAAAGGGGGGGTTTTAAAGGGGCCGGGGGGGGGGAAAAAAAGGGGGGAAAAAAAAGGGGGGAAAAGGGGGGGGGGGGGGGAAAGATTGAGGAGGAAAAAAGGGGGGGGGAAAAGGGGGAAAAGGAGAGGGGGGAAGGGGGAAAAAGGGGGGAAAAAGGGAGGGAGGGGAGAGGGGGGGGGGGGGGGGGGGAAAAAAAAAAAGGAGGAAAAAAGGGAGGGGGGGGGGGGGAAAGGGGGGGGGAAAGCCCCGGGGGGGGGGGGGGGAGAGGGGGGGGGAAAAAGGAGAGAGGGGGGGGGAAAAAAAAAAAAAAGGGGGGGGGGGTTTGGGGGGGGGAAAGGGGGGGAAAAAAAAGGGGGGGGGGAAAGGGGGAATTCCCCAAAAAAAAAAAAAAGGGGGGGGGGGGGGGGGGGGAAAAAAAAAAGGGGGGGGGGGGGGGGAAGGGGGGGGGGGGAAAAAAAAAAAAAAAGGGGGGGGGGGGAAAAAGGGGGAAAAAAAAAAAAAAAAAAAAAAAACCCCCCCCAAAAAAATTTTTTAAAAAAGGGGGAAAACCCCGGGGGGGAAAGGGGGGGGGGGAAAAAAGAAAAAAAAAAAAAAAATTTTTTGGGGGAAAAACCCCAAAAAAATTTTTCCCCCCCACCCCCCCCCCCCCCCCCCCCCCCCCCCCCCCCCCCCCCCCCCCCCCCCCCCCCCCCCCCCCCCCAAAAACCCCCCCCCCCCCCCCCCCCCCCCCCCCCCCCCCCCCCCCCCCCCCCCCCCCCCCCTTTTCCCCCCCCCCCCCCCCCCCCCCCCCCCCCCCCCCCCCCCCCCCCCCCCCCCCCCCCCCCCCCCCCCCCCGGGGGCCCCCCCAAAACCCCCCCCCCAAAAAAACCCCCCAAAAAAAAAAAAAAAAAAAAAAAGGGGGAAAAGGAAGAAAAAAAAAAAAAAAAAAAAAAAAGGGGGGGAAAAAAAAAAAAAAAAAAAAAAAAAGGGGAAAAAAAAAAAAAAAAATTTTTTTTTAAAGGGGGGAAAAAAAAGGGGCCCCCGGGGGGGGAATTTTTTTTGGGGGGGGGGGCCCAAAAAAAAGAAAAAAAAAAAAAAATTTTTTTTCCCCAACTCCCACCCCCCCCCAAAAAAAAAAAAAAACCCCCCCCCCCCCCAAAAACCTAAAAAAAATTTTTTCCCCCCTTTTTCCCCCCCCCTTTTTAAACCCCAAACCCCCCCAACCCCCAAAAATCCCCTTTTTAAGTTTTTTTCCCCCGGCCCCTTTTTTAAAAAAATTTTAAATTTTTTTTTAAAAAAAATTTTAAATTTTTGGGGGGCCCTTTGTTTTTTTTTTGGGGTTTTTTTAAAAAATTTTTTTTTTTCCCCCCCTTTCTTTTTTCCCCCCCAAAAAGGGGGGGGCCCCAAAAAAATTTTTTTTAAAAAAAAATTAAACCCTTTTTTTTTCCCCTTTATTTTTCCCCCCCAAAACCCCCCCGGGGCCCCCCCCCCCCCCCCAAACCCCCCCTTTTTTAAAATTTTTTTAAAAAAAAAAAAAACCCCCCTCCCCTTTTTTTTAAAAACCCCCCGGAAAAAAAAAAACCCCCCCCCCTTTTTTCCCCCCAATGGTTTTTTTTTGGGGCCCTTTAAAAAAAAAAGGGGCAAAAAAGGTTTAAAAATTTTTTTTTAAAAAGGGAAAAAAAATTTTTTTTTTAAAAAAAAAAAATTAACCCCCAAAAGGGGGGGAAAAAGGAAAAGGGGTGGGCCCCAAGGGGGGAAAAAAAAAGGGGGGGAAAAAAAATTTTTAAAAAAAAATTTTTGGGGGGGGGAAAAAAAAAGGGGAAAAGGAAAAAAAAGGGAGAAAAAAGAAAAAAAAGAAAGGGGGGGGAAAAAAAGGAGAAAAGAAAAAGGAAAAGGGGGGGAAATTTAAAAAAGGGGGGGGAATTTTTTAAAAAAAGGGAGTTTTGGGGGAACCCCAAAAAAAAAAGGGGGGCCCGGCCCGGGGGGGGGAAAATTTTTTTTTTTTAAAAAAAAACAAAAAAAAAAAAATTTTTTGGGGGGGAAAAAGGGGGGGAAAAAAAACCCTTTTTTTTTTAAAAAACAAAAAAAAAAAGGGCCTTTTTTTTAAAAAAATTTGGGGTTTAAAAAAAAAAAAAAAAAATTTTTTTTTGGGGGGGAAAAAAAAAAATTTTTGGTTTTTTAAACCCCCCGGGTTCCCAAAACCGGAAAGGGGGGGGGGGGGTTTGGGGCCGGGGAGAGGGGGGGGGGGAGGGGGGGGAGGGGGGGGGAAAAAAGGGGGGGGGGGTAGGAGGTTTTGGGGGGGGGGGAAGGGGGGAAAAGGGGGGGGGGGGAAAAAATTTTTTTTTTTTGGGGGGGGGGGGCCGGAGGGGAAAGGGGAAAAAGAAAAAAAAAAAAAAAAAAAACCCCCCAAAAAAAAAAAAAAAAGGGGGGGGGAAAAAAAAACAAAAAAAAACCCCGGGGGGGGGGGAAAAAAAAAAAAAAGGGGAAATTTCCCCCCACCCCCCCCCCAAAAAAAAAAAAAATTTTTTTTTAAAAAAAAACCCCCCCAAAGGGGGGGGGGAAAAAAAAAATTTTTTTTTTGGGGGAAAAAAGGGGGTTTTTTTTTTAAAAATTTTAAAAAAAATTTTTTTAAAAAATGGAAATTTTTAAAAAAAGGGGGCCCAAAAAAAAAATTTTTCCCCTTTTTTAAAAAATTTTTTTTTTTAAAAAAAGGGGGGGGGGCCCCCCCCCCCAAAAAAAAAAAAAAAAAAAAATTTTAAAAAAAACCCCCCCAAACCCCCCCCCCCCAAACCCCCCCCCAAAACCCCAAAAAACCACCCCCCCCAAAAACCCAAAAAAAAAAAAATTTTAAAAAAAAGGGGGGGGAAAAAAAGAAAAAAAAGGGGAAAATTTTTGGGGCAGGGGGGTTTTTGGGAAAAAAAAAGGGGAAAAAAAAAAAGGGGGGGGCCTTTAAAAAAAAGGGGGTTAAAACCCCCCCTTTTTTTAACAAAAACCCCCCCCCTTTTTTTTTAAAAAAAAAAAAAAAAAACCCCCCCCCCCCCCCCCCCAAAAAAAAGGGAAAAAAAAAAAAAAAAAAAAAAGGGGGGGGGGAAAAAAGAGAGGGGGGGGGGGGGGTTTTTTGGGGGGGGGGGGGGAGAGAGAGAGGGGGGGGGGGGGGGGAAAAGGGAAAAAGGGGGGAGGGGGGGGGGAAAAAGGGGGGGAAAGGAGGGGGAAGGGGGGGGGGGGGGGGGGGGGTTTTTTAAAAATTTTTTAAAAAAGGGGGAAAAGAAAAAAGGGGAAAAAAAGGGGGGAAAAAAAAAAAAAAGGTTGGGGGGGAAAAAGGGGGGGAAAAAAAGGTGAGGGGGGGGGGAAAAGGGGGGGGGGGAAAAAAGGGAGGGGGGGGGGGAAAAGGGAGGGGGGGAAAAGGGGGGGAAGGGGGGAAAGGGGGGGGGGGGAAAAAAAAAATGAGGGAGGGGGAGAAAAGGGAGGGGTTTTGGGAGGGGGGGGGGAGGGGGAAAAAGGGGAAGAAAAAAGGGGGGGAAGGAAAAAAAAAAAGGTTTTGGGGGGGGAAAAAAACCCAAAAGAGGGGGGTTTAAAAAAAGGGGGGCCCCAAAAAAAAGGGGGAAAAAGAAAAAAAGGGAAAAAAAAAAAAAAAAGGGGGGGGTTTTGGGGGGGAAAAAAAGGGCCCGGGAAAAAAAAAAAAAGGGGGGGGGGGGTTTTTTTTGGGGGGGAAAAAAAAGGGAAAAAAAATTAAAGGGGGGGGGGAAAACCCCGGGGGGGGGGAAAAAATTTTGGGGGGGGCCAGAAAAAAAAATTTTTTGGGTTTTTAAAAAAGGAATTGGTTTCCAATTTTTTTTTCCCCGGGGGGGGTTTTTTTTTGGGGAAAAATTTTTTGAAAAAAAGGGGGGTTTTTTTTTCCTTTCCCTTTTTCCCCCTTTTGGGGGCCCCCGGGGCCCCCCCAAAATTTAAAAATTATTTGGGGGGTTTTTTAAACGGGGGCCTGTTTTTTTTTAAAAAAATTTTTTTTTTAAAAAAATTTTTTTTTTTTAAAAAAGGGGGGAAAAAAAAAAAAATTTTTTTTTTTTTTTTCCCCCCTTTTTTTTTTTTAAAAAAAAATTTTGGGGGTTTTTTTTTAAAAACCAAAGGTTTTTCCCCCCGGGGGGGGTTTTTTTTTTTTTTTTTTTTTTTTAAAAAGGGAAAAAAAAGGGGGAAAACCTTTTAAAAATTTTTTTTTTGAAAAACCCCCAAAAGGGGGTTTGGGCCGGTTTTGGGAAAAAACCCAAAAAAAAGGGGGGAAAAAAAGGGGAAAAATTTTAAAAAAAAAAAAAAAAAAATTTTTTCCCGGGGTTTTAAAAAGGAACCCCCTTTTTAAATTTAAAAAAAAAGGGGGAAAGGGGGGGGTTTTTTAAAAAAATTTTTAAATTTTTTTTTTTAAAAATTAAAATTTTTTTTTTAAAGGGGGAAAAAATTTTTTTAAAAATTTTTCCAAAGGGGGAAAAAAATTTTTTAAAAAAAAAAAAAAAAAAAATTTAAAAAAAAAAAAAAAAAAGAAAAAAAAGGAAAAAAAAAAAAACCCCTTTGGGGAATTTAAATTTTAAAAGTGTTCATTTAAATTTTTAACCTTACCATACTTTTCCCCCAAAAAAATTTCTTCTTCCCCCCAAAAAACCCCCTTTTTTTTTTTAAAAAAAATTTTCCCCAAAGGGAAAGAAAACCCCCGGCCCCCCCCCTTTTTAAAAAGGCCTTTTTTTTTTTTTTTGGGGGGGGGGGGGGGGGGGGAAGGCGGGAAAAAAAGGGGGGGAAAAAAAAAAAAAGGGGGGAAAAAGGGAAAGGAAAAAAGGGAAAAAAAAAAAAAGGGGTTTTTAAAAAAATTTTTTAAAAGGGAAGGTTTTTTAAAAAAGGGGGGGGGGGGGGGGGGGAAAAAGGGGGGGGGGGGGGAAAAAAAAAATTTGGCCCCTTTTTCCCCTTTTCAGGGCCCCTTTTTTGGGTTTTCCCCCAAAAAATTTTTCCCCTTTTTTTTCCCCCCCCTTTTGGAAATTAAATTTTCCCCCCCCCTTTTTCCCCCCCCCCAAAAAAAAAAATTTTTTGGGGCCCCCCTTTAAAAAATTTTTTTTCTTTCCCCCTTCCCCCTTTTTTTTCCTCCCTCCCCCTTTCCCCCCCCTTTTTTCTCTCCCCCTCCCCCCCCCCCTTTTTTCCCCCCTTTTTTTTGGGAAAAAAAAAACCTGGGGGGGCCCAAAAAACCAAAACTTTCCGAAAAAAATTTTTTTTTTAAAAAAAAAAAAAAAAACCCGGGGGGAGGGGGGGGGGAAAAAGGGAGTTGGGGGGGGGGGGGAAAAGGGAAGAAGAAAAAAGACCCCAAACATGCCGCTTTGCTTCCTCGTGAAATGGAGAAATTTCAAGAGGATAGAAAAGAGAAACAGCCCCAAAAGATGCAGTAGCTAGAAACGCGTGCGTCGCGCGCCCCCCAACCCACTTCTGTCTGTCTCTCCCCCCCCCCCCCCCCCCCCCCCCCCCCCCCCCCCCCCC
>CM054152.1:32228490-32240990 GCA_028751875.1 Rapana venosa | reverse complement strand
TGGTCATTGTTGTTGTTGTACTATCCGATCTACAATCATCAATCTTAAGTTTCACAGCCACCCCCCCCCCCCCCCCCCCCCCCCCCCCACGTAACCATTTAGGTAGCCGCATTCCGACTTCGGGGCTGTATAATACGTTTTAACGCCATCCCTTCTAATGAACCTGGTTTCCTTTCAACTCCACACTACTGCTGTGTGAACAGAGATCAATATCACACACACACTATGGTTTTCTTTGCTATCTCCTCCCCGTCTTCAGGCAGCAGTCATACCATCCCACCATTGTGTTTCCTTTTCTTTGTCTTCCCAGAGACAACTCCCTGGAAACCAGTTTGGCCAAGAACCACGAACATGAGAGCGCACAAAACATACACTTTCTGTCTGTCTGTCTCTCTCTATTTCTCTCACACGCGCGCGCACAAACACACACGCGCGCACGCACACACACAAACACACACACACAAACAACACACGCTCTCTCTCTCTCTCTCTCTCTCTCTCTCTCTCTCTCTCACACACACACACACACACACTCAGATTCGCTGTCCGATCAACCCAGTAGGCACTAGAGAATTGCCTGGGTACGTACGTCACTGGTAGGCCTACCCGAGTTCTACTTCCCAATACCAGGCAGGCCAGCAATCCATCCGCACAATCAATACCCTGCCTGCCTGCCTTCCTACCTGAGCCTACCCCCACCATGTGTGGGAATATAGCGCGGCCCGAGTAAAAACGAGGAGGAAAACCCCTCAAACATAAACGCGTGGGAGTGGAAGGACACCAAAGGCCTTTCTGAACTACCAATAGTCTCTCTTTGTTGTTCCATTGTTTTCCAGGGTAGCTTTCCATCGCTGATTGGTAACCCAACCCCTTTGACTCAGTATGAGTAAGACAGTGCTCAGGTAAAGAAAGAAGGAGAAGATGAGAAAGAAGAAAAGTACGTTTTGAAATCATACATCCACTTCTTCTTTTGTTTCTAAAGAACAGAATGTAAATACATAGCTAGGTGATTAGCCATTATATTATTATTATTATTATTATATATATTATATATATTATATATATATATAATATATATAACAACATATATGTACAGATGTACATGTAATATACTGACAGGTAATATATTGATGTAAAAGGCAGACAGAGACATAATTATCTAACAGATGGAGACAGACAGATAGAGACAGAGACAGACAGAGGGAAGGGCTGAGACAGAAGGACAACGAGACAGGGAGAATTGGGTGGCATTGGGGCAAAAAGTGCAGGGAAGTGCTAATCATCTGTTCATGACTGTATTGGTAGAGCTCTTATATCAAAATATTGTTTTCACTATATTTTAGGGATACATTCAAGATGACAATTTTTTAAAAATGCAATCAATGAATGAATACCAAACTTTTTATTTAAAAAAACGAAAACAAAGGCCAGTAATTAAATACAAGCAGCCAAAGCTTTCAAAGACAAATTTCTACCACAGACCAGCTGATCACTTTCATTTGTAACGCATGCTATAACAATTTTTGTTAAAATAGTAGAACACGAAGCTATCCTCTGCAGGTTTTTGAATTAGCCTTTTTTGACATTGGTTCTACTGGCGCTTTGTTGTTGTTGGTGGTGCTGATGTTGTTGTTGCTGCTGCTGCTGTTGTTTCCAACAATGATCTGATCAGATTTCTTTACCATAGAAATCACCTAACACCGCAAGATATTCATTTACACTGGAGTAAAATACACTCACGCTACCGTCGAAAATAAAATGATTTCGTTGTAGTTGTTAACATACACCAGCAGTCATCATTAATGAATTATTCGAAGCTATTCATTATTGTTTTGTACTGTGTTATTATTTTTTAAAACAACTCTTCATTCTCAATCTAAGACAGTTTTACCCGTGTTTTTTTTCAGCGGGAAATATCCAATTACTATCAATCAGCTGCCATAACACTGCATGCAGTCATTAACATTGCATACAGGTATGACTGATTTTTTGAACTTCCGAACCACAGCCCTTCTTCTATTCAGGCAGCTTTAAGCTTTTCACCCTCCAAAAGTATCTCCACTGGCTTAATATTGACAGCCACAGCGGGGGGAAAATTGTATAATATAAATAATACACAAGAAAAACCTACTTCACACAATACGGGAAGAAGAAAAAAAAAAGATTGTTCAATTCATCATTGATGATAACAATACAAGAAAACCGAATTCACAAGGCAGTTAACAAACACATTAATTTGATGTAGAACGATAAACAACAGGAGTGGAGTGAAAAGAAAAAAACCCCACCCCCTCAACCACCATCACAATCACCACCACCACCACCACTCTTAATCACACACAGGAACCAGCTGAAACGCTGAGCAGGTAAACTGGTGTCCCCAGCATCACACGGTCTCTTATCCAGGCACACACAAAGGACAGACAGGGGGTGGGCGATGTATCGGGCAGGAGACTGGCTGGAACTTACGACAACTAGCCTAGCCTAGCCTACACACGACGCCAATGAGCCCGGGAGAGGGATGGGAGTGAGGGAGAGAGGGAGCGTAAGCAGTGGTAGGAGAGTATGGGTGGGAAGGCCATGGTGAGGGTGAAGGAGGGGGAAGGGGGGGGGGGGGGGGTGGCGGGGTATCATTTGTGGATCCAGTGAGCGATGTGAACTGACAGTCTGGCACCAGTCCAAAACGCATCGTCCGGGTCCTTGGGGACAGGCGGGGGGCGGTGGCATGAGGATGGTGGTTGAGGGTGTGGTAGCTAGGTAAGGTGGTGGAGGGGGGGGGGGGGGGGGGGGGGGGGGGGGGAGGAAGGAGGGGTAGGCGATACCTGCATGCTGTACATCCCTTTTTCGCTGATCTCTCAGTGATCTAAGTCGTCCAATAGTCAACTCGGCACTTCCACTATCACGAAATGTGATGATCATGTAGACGCTTAACACGTCAGCTGATGCTGCATAATATGATGTTTTGTTCTATTTTTTGTTCAATATTGTGTCTTGAAATGATGAAATCACAGTTGTATGTATGATGGAGAGGAGAACATGACCGGCAGAAGAAGAAACAAGTTCTAGGATGAGCCTCACGCCGACAGTTGGATGCGCTGGGCCTTGACTTGCCAGGCGCTTAACTTCAACGCACCGCATTTTCGCTCATACGACAGTATTTTTGCTGTCAGAGTGTTCGACGGAGAAGGAAGAGCTGGAAAGCAGGTGATCAGAGAAGAAGCCCCTTTGAAAGGGTTTCAAGGGCCATGGGGTGGGGCTTAAATAAGCTGTAGCTTGGTGCCTTTCCCCTGCTGTACCGGTGTCTGCTTATGATGTATGTGTATGGAATATACAATGTTTAAACCAAATATTTAAGAAGAAGGTTGCTTGTTATGACATGAATTTGCAAACAGAGAGAATGTATGTCGTGGCCGACAAATAACACATAAGAAAGGAAGGAAAAATACGAAGTGTTTCGACAGTAATTTCACAAAAACTGAAGCCACTGAGAGCTATAGCCCGGTTAGACAAACATGCATATTATGGGGCTGAACTTGAAAAACGTCATTGATAAATCATAACGCTGTGAAGGTTCCCGAACCAGTTTAGTTGCTGTTGTTGCTATGCAGCTGCTGATTGTTGTTCATGATTATATTATATATATATATATATATATATATATATATATATATATATATATATATATATTTTATATTGTGTGTGTGTGTGTGTGTGTGTGTGTGTGTGTGTGTGTGTGTGTGAGTGTGTGTATGTGTGTGTGATGTGCTCTCTTTGAATAAAATCTGTTTAAACCGAAATCGGTTCAATGTCTAAACTGAATTGCAACATTTGCTAAAAGTAAAACCGTCTCTTGACACTAGAAGCAGCAGCATCATTTGCACAAATAGCAGCAGAAACAGCAACACAAGAACCCACATTTTCCCCCCAGCACCGTCAGTTCTTCTTTCATGATGATGTTTAGCAATGTTCTATGCACCCAATCACTGGCAACTACTCTTAAGCCACGCATCAAGCTATAATCATGCAAATATCGCCCTCTTGATGCTTCCTTCTCCCTTCTTTCTTTAATCGTACCGTTGTCTTACATTATTCAAATCGATCTACAGAGGGTTTTGCTTTGAATTAACGACACGAAGTTCATTAGCTGTGATTTTCCCCTTCCTTATTTTCAGATCCAACAATTTTTCTAAAGAAAAAAATCTCAATGTACTTACTGTGCATTATTCTACAAAACTTTAATTCACATCAATTATGAAGACTTCATGCTTGGGTTAAAACAAACTTGTTTTCAGGAAGTCATATTCATTCACATACACAAAAAGAGGCAGAGCATCAAGAAGCCAAAGCTTACAGTGTGCTCAACATCATGGCTTGCAAGGAAGTCAAATCTTTGGGACTGACAGAACTATTTCACTGAGAAATCTTCATGTCATATATCTTTTCCGTTACGGGTGGATATGGTTTTCTAGTATGCGCGCGCGCATGCAGACACACACACACACACACACACACACACACACGCACACACACACATGGGGAGGACAGGATAGCCTGGTGGATAGAGCGTTGCGGCTTGCGCTCTTAATAAACAAAAACAAACAAAACACCACCACCAAAACCAAACAACAAAAAACCAACAACAAAAACCAAACCAAACCAGCCAACCAAACAAAACGTTACACCTAGCCATGTCTTCTTCCCATGTCAAACCAAACCATGCTAGTAACCTCCACCTTCACCTTAAAAAAACATCATAAGATATCTCTCAGAAAGTGGCCATGGGAGACCGCCCAACTTTCCAAGAGTTGTCGATCGGATGTGCACGAGTTCGAGTCTAGTGTAAGTGGTACAAGCACAGGTTTAAATTAAAGCGGCGTGAACACTTTGGAGCCTCCGTCTGCCAGCCTCCTTCCTCCTTGCCCTGCCCTGCCCTGCCAATTAATGGGTATCTGACTGTGTTCCGCGGCCAGAAGAGATGTAGGGGCTGTAGGGTGAAGAGATAACACTCTTCTCGTAAATATCCATCACTGATCCCGTGAGAGGCTAAGCTCTCTCTCTCTCTCTCTCTCTCTCTCTCTCTCTCTCTCTCTCTCTCTCTCTCTCTCTCTCTCTCTCTCTCTCTCTCTCTCTTATCTCTCTCTGCCTCTCTGCCTTGCACTCTCTGCCCTGCACATGCCATCGTGGGAAACCCCCCAAAGAGTGTTGATATTTCATCTTCATCATCCGTTATCGCTATCGACATCTTCGACTTTTGATCTTTCATCTTCATCAACATCGTTATCGTTATTGACATCAATCAACTTATGATTTTTTTTATCTTCATCGTCACCTTTATCGACATCTTCAACGTTTGATCTTTCATCTTCATCATCATCATCGTTATCGACATCTTCCACTTTGATGAAGTATACAGGGTGATTACTGTTTGCAGTTTCTTAAAGTAACCAATAATGACCTTCAAACCCTCATCATGATGCTTACTGCTGCAGTTTTTTTTTTTTTTATTGTTGTTGCTTCTGCTGGCAGAGCTTTTAAAAAAAATTTCTTTCTTTAATTTAACACGTCTTTACTCAAGGTAAATTTAGACAATATTACTGTTGTTGGTAATGTGTTGATCTGCTGCTGCTATTTTCGTCATTATGTGTTTAACTACACAGCCCCTGATGTAAATGTGAGCTCCAGCACAATAGTTTGCAGTTGTTTTATTTTCGATCGCCACAAACACAATTCCAAATTCCAAACTAAATTATTCAGCCGTTCCTCTACGTCTGTTAAAACTGGATATTAAATCAAAAAGCACCCCCCTCCCCCATCCCACCTCCTCTCCTCCTTTCTCGTCTCACCCCTAAAATCCCAGAGCACATGAACATACACTTACATCTCCATTCCGCCTTCCAACGGGACCATTTATCACAGAAAAGGATCGCACCCAGCGGGACAGGGTATTGCATAAAACAAAAGGCACAACCACCCACCATCAAGCTTTGCACAATGCTGATACAACCAGAAAGGGAAAGGGAAAGGAGAAGGCAAAACTCAAATCTGTGTTAACAAGAAGTGGCATACACGATTTTGGGGTTTGTTTTTTTTTCCGCCTGCCTCTGTCTCTGTCTGTCTGTCTCTGTCTCTCCCCCCCCCCCCCCTCTCTCTCTCATGCACTCACAGACAGACAGACAGACAGACACACACACACACACACACACACACACACACACACACACACACACACACACACACACACACACACAGATTGACGCAGAAAGAGACACAGAAAAAAAACACCACACAAAAACTTAACAACACAGAACTGACATATGATGGAACAGATTATCAAAAGACATGATACAACAGACAGACCACAGACAGACAGAGTGACAGATACAGACATAAGATGGAACAGATTCAAACACAGGAATGGGGAAAAAAAAATACACACACAAGCTTCTTTAACAGACAGCAAGAAAAAAGAGCGTGGCAGGATGGCTAAGACGTTCGCCTGCCAACAAATAAGCCGTGATATTCTGGGTTCGATTCCCAGCATCGCTCTTTCTTCCTAGACTGACAAAAAAAATCGAACTGAATATCAAAATCCTTGGATGAGACTATAAACCGAGAACCCGTGTGCGAAAGCACGCAGAACATCTTACGCACACGTTAACATCCCGTTCCGCCTTTGGGAAGAGTAGGCCATTTTGAGCCGGTAGGAACGGACGACATCATCAACAACAACAACAACAAAAAACCCGCATGCACACAAGATATCGTGTTTAGACACAATCCCAGAAGTCGAATTGCGGCTACCTAATAGTGAGGAAAAAGCCGGTGGTCACACACGGGAAAAATATCACCACTGCCCCACGACTGGTGAACGTCGGAGCTCTAGCCAAGGAACGAACGAACAACAACAACAAAATCCAAACAAACAAAATAACAAGAAAGAAAACAGCAACAACTTGGAAGGCTAAACAACTTCAGGTTTTTCTTTCTTTCTTTCTTTCTTTCTTTCTTTTTTTTTCGTAGAAAGAACTTTTTAAAAGGATGACAACACAGTTTACCGTGGAGGGGAAAATGAGCACAAAAAAAAAGTCTGCCAAGCAAAGAAAAAAAAAGTCTGCCATGCCAAAAAGTCTGCCGTGCAAAGCTTTTCAGCATGGTGTGACTTGCACACAAGTCATCATGCTGCGCATACGCGTTATCTCGATGAAATCAACTGCGTGTTGGAATGAGAAATCTGTACATTTGTTGGAGGGTTGTTTTTTTATTCACTGGTCTTTTTTTTTGCTGTTGTTGATGTGTTTTCTCTTTTTTCTACGGAGTGAAGCTTAATATTCAGATCATACATGGCTACGAACGTACGTGTATATGTATGTGTGTGGGGGCGAAGTGGGGGGGGGGGGGGTGGAGGGGGGGGGGGGGGGGGGGGGGGGGGGGGTGGTGGGTGTGTGTGGGGGTGTGGCGGCGGCGTCGTGTGTACGTGTGTGTCGGGGGAAAGGGGTGGGGTGTGTGTGTGGAGGGAGGGGTGGGAGGGAAGGGGGGATGTAGGGTGTGTGCGTGTGCGCGCGCGTGCGTGCTTTAGTGTGTGAGTGTGTTTGTGTGTGTGTGTGTCTGGGTATCTGTCTGTCTGTCTGTGGGTTGGTATGTAATTTGAGAAGAGGGAGAGTAGAGAGAGAGAGAGAGAGAGAGAGAGAGAGAGAGAGAGAGAGAGAGAGAGAGAGAGAGAGAGAGAGAGTCAGACAGAGACACAGAGACAAATACACAGACAGACAAAGACAGAAAGGACACTGGGACAAAATACAGACAAAGGAAAGATAGAGAGACAGAGAGAACACAGAGACAAATACACTGACAGAGAGACAGACAGACGGAGAGATAGACGAACACTCCTCAGAACATCTGACACACATAAACAGTAAAGAAGGCCATCATGACTTTGTAACAACAAGAGCATTCCTGGCGACATAAGAGTTTCTTACTTTCAGAAACAAACAAAAATAAAAATGGGAAGGGTTCCTTCCCTGAGGAAATCTTGGAATGAGTCATTGTCACCACACTTGGCCTCTTGTCAGACTGGCCACGCGCACGCGTGCACACACACACACACACACACACACACACACACACACACACACACACAACAGAAGAGAGACGAGAGAAGAGAGAGAGAGAGAGAGAGAGAGAGAGAGAGAGAGAGAGAGAGAGAGAGAGAGAGAGAGAGAGAGAGAGAGAGAGAGAGCCGACAGACAGACAGACAGACTAACAGGCAGACAGAAATAGAGAGCCTTAAACGATTCACTTATGATAACCACAACGATCAGTATTTACATTTACTGCATGATTAACTATATTATACAAACGAACAACAACAACAAGCAGCCAAAACAACAAATCGTAAAAACAACAACAAATCCCTGTATGTTCACAAAATGAAGAAACCATGTACAGGAATCTTGAACATAAGATTCACATTTCCTAACATCCACACTCACTTAGTTCTCACCAAACTTGGCCTCTATTGGCGTACACACACACACGCACGCACGCACACACACACACACACACACATACACACACACACACACACACACACACACCACATCGACTTTCATACATGGCTCCAGACATTTCATCACTAGCGCTAGCTGGTATGAACATACTGATACAAGTGACATATCGGGGATTAAATGTTTGTTTTGTTGTTGGTTTTTTTGGTGCTTGTTTGTCTCCTTGGGTTTTTTGTGTTTGTTGTTTTTATTTTTTTGCTTTTTGTTTTGTTTTTGCTTTGTTTTTTGTTGTGTGTTTATTTTGGGGGGTGGGGTGGGGGGAGCGGTGGTGTGGCAGAGAGGGATCGGGAGGGCGTAATTTTGTTTTGGGTGGTGGTGGTAGTGGATCTCTCTGTCTCTGCCTGTTTGTCTGTCTGTCTGTCTGTCTCTCTCTCTATATATATGTTTATTTATTTATATGTGTGTGTGTGCGCGTGCGCGCGTGTGTGTGCGCGCGCGCGCGCGCGCGTGTGTGTGTCTGCGCGCGCGCGCGCGTGTGGACGTACATGCGAGTGAGCGAGCGTGCAGGCTGCGTGCAAATACATGTATGTATATGTTCTTCCTCTTTATTTATTTCTTTTCCACCTTAACTTACCCCCACTGTAAGGAATGTAGTGAAGGTTTGCTTTACAAGCACAGTAAGGTGTAGTCGTATAGTATGGTATGGCTTGATGCCTCCACGCTTGTTCCTTTTCTGATGGCGCTGTGCAAGTGTGAGGAAACGAAGACTGGCAGCAACAGAAGGGGCGAAGAATCGCCAGCGATGTCGACTGAAATACTGGCATAACGCGATCCTTTCTTTTTTCTGTTCTTTCTCTGTTGCTGTTTCTTTTTCTTCTTCTCCTTCTTCTTTTTCTTGTACTTCTACTTCATCTAAGTCGTTCTTTCTTATCTGATTTTCCCCTTTACTTTTTACTCTATGTGTGTGAGTGTGTGCATGTGTGTGTGTTCCTCTCTCTCTCTCTCTCTCTCTCTCTCTCTCTCTCTCTCTCTCTCTCTCTCTCTGCACGCGCGCGAGCATTATAATATGCGAGCATTCCTAAGTCGAAGTCAAAGTCAAGTTAAACGTGTATACACTGGCGAGAGGAGGAGAAGTGGGGAGAGATAGGGAGAATGGGAAGATGCAGTAACATCCTCACGCGCACGCACGCACGCACCCACTTGCTTCTGCATACATTCTCAGAACTCTAAACAAAATCATGTGCAGAACAGTACGCCGCACACACACGCGCGCGCGCGCGCGCGCGACAAACCACACACCACACACACACACACGTGTACACACACACACACACACACATTTATATACAAGCACACACACCATTGTACAACAAGAGATTATCTTCATCTTCCCCCATACAGACTAGAAAATCACCCGCTCTTGCAATTGTTGAACGGCTGTCTTTCAAGTGCCATATCGGATGCGAAAGAGATGGGATGTTTTCAGTCAGCAAGTCAGGGAAAGGTAGATTGCAGTCTTTTGAAGACAGGAGGGGCGTGAGGTTGGCTGTAAATATAGCACCGTCACGGCGACGCCGTCGCAGCAACTGTACAGTACAGCAGCAACAACAACAACAACAGCAGCAGAAGCAGCAAACCGATAGCTGACTCGACTTCACAGCAACAATAGGGGAGGGAGGGCGGGAGGGAGAGGGAGAGAGAGAGAACTCGAAAGATTTATTCACAAAAAGGCCATAGGCCCATACATGAAGGGGGTTGCCGAACTGCTTAGTATTTTAGTGAGAAAAATAAGGAAAAAGCACAAAAACAAGTTATTGTATAGCAACAATCACCGCAACAAAAATCAATTACAAAAAAATATGACTTAAGAAACAAAGATATCTCTTATTCTAAAGGCTTTACCCAAATATAAAGCGAGGCTGCACACAATCTCAGGATGACTAGACGCCATGAGTCAACAGAATCTAAATAAATTAGGCTGTCTACTATATTTTACAGGTATGTAATTCTGTCTAACATCTTCTAATACTGGACAGCACAACACAAAATGGACTTCATCTTCCACTGCTTGCTTACATAATGGGCATAGCAACCTAAGGTCATCAGTATCATGTTCTGTATATCTAAATTTATTAACATTTATGTCTGATACACCAAGTCTAAACTTAGTCATAATTCTTTTCAAATGTAAGTCCATATCAAGCTTTAGATAAGGTTTGGCATCATGTGAACTTATAAATTGTCTATACATTTGATATCTTTCACTGTTCTGTATTGGACCACTCCACTGCTGCCATCGGCAGTCAATCAATCTGACTGAAAACGTTGATAAACTCTTTACAATTTCCGACACCTTGATTGAGCCAAACAAACCCAAATCCAAGTTCACATAAATAGGTACGGATTTGTGAAGCCCAGGTATTTTCCCCCTTGTCATCTGGATCATAAAGCATCCTGTAAGACTTAAAAGGTAACCTGCACTCATCCTTACGCAGAATCTTAATCCAATATCTAATGCATCTTACAGCAGCATTAACAGAGAGAGGATATCTATTAGTTCACTATAAACAAGATCATTAGGTGTAGGTCTTTCTAAGCCTAAAAACTGCATCAAAGCAAAAAGGTGTACTGATTCACAGAGAGAGAGAGAGAGAGAGAGAGAGAGAGAGAGAGAGAGAGAGAGAGAGAGAGAGAGAGAGAGAGAGGAGGAGGAAGGAGGAGGAGGAAGAGGAGGAGGGGGAGGACAGACAGACAGACTGTGAGAGAGAGAGTATTAGTGTGTGAGTGTGGGTGGGGAGTGGGGAAAGACGGAGTTGGGGGAGGGAAGGACGGGGAAGGGTTTTACCTATACCAAGAATTTTTAGAAAGTGTGAACATGGTTATGTTTTTGGCGAAAACAAGTTGACAGGCCCACAAATTTTAGAACAAGTCTAACAAGGTTTGGCCCTTGTTTAACACTGATGATTCACAGTTTTACACCTGTGCCAGTTCCACAGAATGAATAGAAAGCACTTTTTCGAAGCTTAATGCCCCCCTCCCCCCCAAAACCCCCCACAAACACACACACACATGCACACATATGCACACACGCGCGCACGAACGTAAGCAACAAAATATTATTCACGAAAGAAAAAGGGAGGGGGTGGGAAGTAGACAGAGGAAAAAAGCGAAATATTTTAACGTATCTGACTAATCATCGAATATTATAAACATAGTTCTCCTCACCTCATTGATATTTTTAAAGATAGAAAAATCTTCCAAGTTGTTTTTAATTCTACATTCCAATAAACAGATCTTTCTGTGCAGTAATCTTGTTCAGACCTTCAGGTGACACTATAAACTGTGTGTGAACCCCGCGCTAGATTTATTATTACGCACTCGTTAAAAACAAAACCCAAAACACATTCATCTTTCTTTTTTTCTTTTTTTTTATAAAAAAGAGTGTAAACTACAGCCGTTGGTACAGATGACGCAAACTAACCAGCATGCATCTGCAGCACAGAATTGAATGGGCTCGTTGAGCCCATTCAAATGTACCCACACTCGTCATTCCCCTCATGACTTCTCAATAAGTTAAAGGAAAAGTCAGTTGTAGTCTTGCTGATTTAAAGGGAGAGAAGTCAATCATGGTCTTACTGAGTTCAAGGGAGAGAAGTCAGTCAGTCTTGCTGACTTGAAGGGGGAACAGTCAGTCATAGTCTTGCTGAGTTAAAGGGAAAAAAGATAGTCATAGTTTTACTGAATTAAAGGGAGAGAGGTCAGTCATAGTGTTGCCGAATTCAAAGGAGAGAAGTCATAGTCTTGCTGTTTTAAAGGGAGAGAAGTCAGCCATAGTCTTGCTGAATTAAAGGGAGAGAAGTCAGTCCAGTTCAAAGCTGTTAAGCGAGCGGTTTAAGTAGGGTTCGTTCATTCAATAAGCATGGAAAAAAATTAATATAACATGATAAACATAATAAGCAAAGCAACAACAAGCCAGCAGCTTATATTGTGCTCAAGTAC
>CM054152.1:32220990-32223490 GCA_028751875.1 Rapana venosa | reverse complement strand
GTCTAGAATCGTTGGTCGCGGCTCTGCAGTCTTGTCACATTTCCTTTCATGCCCGAACACCCGTTCTTGAAACAAAGATTCCATTTTGCACAAAATGATTGCCCAGTGAAATTTCAATACGTAGCACAAAGGAAGGTCTAAGCTATGCCACGTGAGTGTACATATACGGAATGTACTGTCAACCAACTTAGGACGAAAAAGCAAACAAACAAACAAAACAAAACAAAACCCCTTCCTCTCAAGTTTTCTATAGTATCTATACACTGATAACAACTACTATAAACACAAAGATGATGCTGGTTATAATCATGACGACGGTAACTCTAGCCTAGGGATCTTTGGTGGTGGTGGTGGTGGTGCTTTCTGGAAGGTTGTTTTTTCTAGGGAGGGGGTGTATTTTATTATTTTATAAAACGAAAAAGCAATACACTCTTTCTAAAGATGAGAACAGAAATAAAAAAGGGGAGAGGGAGGAGGGGAGATGGAAGAAAAGAGAACAGGGAATACGTAACACTAGTAAGGACAGTAACACATATGTTTTGAAAGTAGTTAGGCAGCCAATGTCTCTACAAGTGTTTTCATCCACACAGGCAGGCCTGCACAGGGCAGCACGGCACAGACTTGGAAACGTCTTCAGCCAGTCAGTCAGCCAGCCAACCAGCCAGCCAGACACCAGCTATATCTAATAACCGTCACTGGACATGAGTTATGCACGGGCCGGTTTGACTGCCAGCAATGTCAGTCAAGATTAGTGATAAAACTGACCAGGGGCCTGCCAGGCCGCTGCATGCAGAGACCCAAGCCAAGAGCGCTGACCAGCCAGAATCTCAGGGGCAGGCAGGACTAGAGAGAAGGCCTGGGCATGTTCATAAAGCTCTAAGCTACGTGAAGGTCATAATCAGATGGGGCAAAAATGTCTGTGGCAATGAGCATTTTCTTAAGCTTCTGCAGCCTGTCTCCCCCTCCTTACATACTAGCCAGCCACCTCCAGACTGACGGTCAGACAGACAGACGGACAGACAGGCAGGAGGGACTTTTGGCACACCAGTCGTTGTGGACCCTAGCTGATAAGGTCTGCCCTCGCTAACAGCTCTCCTGCACATGGCTGTAGTGTGTTAGCAGTCACGCCTTTCCCCTTGTCACTTTTAAGTTACAACTTCATTATTATTGTGTCCAGGTGGTTTATAGGTTGGGTTTTTTGTTTTGTTTTGTTTTACTATGAGCAAACTCTTTCATTAAAAAATGATTGAATTACACCCCCCTCCTCATCCACTCCTCTATTTTGAGGCTTTGGATCCGAAATCAGTTCTGAACTTTGTATGTGTCTTGTCCGACTAATGACATGAACAATAACTCTCTGCATAATATGCGTGTCTTGTTTTCTTTGACTAATGACATGAACAATAACTCTTTGCATAATATGCGTGTCTTGTTCTTTGACTAATGACATGAACAATAACTCTCTGCATAATATGCGTGTCTTGTTCTTTGACTAGTGACATGAACAATAACTCTATGCATAATATGCGTGTCTTGTTCTTTGACTAATGGCATGAACAATATTTCTCTGCGTAATATGCGTGTCTTGTTCTTTGACTAATGACATGAACAATAACTCTCTGCATAATATGCGTGTCTTGTTCTTTGACTAATGACATGAACAATAACTCTATGCATAATATGCGTGTCTTGTTCTTTGACTAATGGCATGAACAATAACTCTATGCATAATATGCGTGTCTTGTTCTTTGACTAATGACATGAACAATAACTCGCTGCAAAATATGCGTGTCTTGTTCTTTGATTAATGACATAAACAATAACTCTCTGCATAATATGCGTGTCTTGTTCTTTGACTAATGACATGAACAATAACTCTATGCATAGTATGCGTGTCTTGTTCTTTGACTAATGACATGAACAATAATTCTCTGCATAATATGCGTGTCTTGTTCTTTGACTAATGACATGAACAATAACTCTATGTATAATACGTTTTTACAGCTTTGATATTTTCCCCGAAGGTTCTTCCATCTTTTCATAAAGTTGGTGGCATCCTCATCCTTTCTTAACCCCTGCAATTCAAAATTCTTTTTTTCTTTTAAATTCGCCAAAATTCATTTCAGTTGATGTGACAAAATAAAAGCTTCAGGCATTCAAACTCCTTGTTCTTAGCTTAGTTTTTCTCTTTCGTTTATTCTGAAAGACTCAGTCAATGCTTGAGGGGATCGTTCCAAGATATTTTGCTCGTGACATAAACTGATACTGTTGTTCTCTGTTTCCTCGTTATCCTTATAAAATATTTTACAGTTTTTCACCAAAACAAAAAACAGGCCTATTATTTCATAATCTAGAAACTGCAGTGCACGTTTAAAGAAAAGAATCAGTGCAATAAAATACTGTTGTACGAGGAATTCCTCTACTTTCTGCCTCATGAGCCCAACCATTTCTCTTCAGCCTCAGGAAGACACTATCTACTATGATTTATAGCGGGCTGTGA
>CM054152.1:32208490-32215990 GCA_028751875.1 Rapana venosa | reverse complement strand
ACACACACGCGCGCGCGCGCGCGCGCGCGCGCGCCCACACTTGTTGCTACAATGATCTCGACACTGGATGCTAATCACCCAATAACAAATGAACCATTTCCACAGTTAACCAATCGAATCAGAACCGACATCAGCGAGGTTCTTTATTTCAAATCGATCAGGAACAACAGATTGCAGCTGTAATTAGTTACATCCATCATTTAGCAAGCACTCAACTTTGCCACATGATAATAAAAACCGTTGCGGTTACGAGCAACCATAATTATTGAGGAGGAGGGTGGGGGTGAGAAGGGAAGGAAAGGAAGAGAGCGGGGACTATAACAATTATAATGTTCTGATACCGCGCCGCAATGAACACGTGAGGAGGGGGCTAGGGTATTCCGAGTGCGCAATCCTTATGTTTAACAGACCGCATAGAATATTTGGCTATAATAAATAGCTGTGTACTGGCTTAGAATGTAGAGTTGCATCATCAGATTTTCATAGGTATATATTAACCAAAAATGTCCCAGCATAATCAAATTTTGGTACACACTAAAATGTTTCCCAGCGTAACTAAATTTTAATACACACTTACCATTTCCCAGCCAACCAAAGTGTGTTACGGACTAAATGCTTCCCAGCATTACCAATGGTTGATACAAACTAAATGATTCCCAGCATAACCAAATGTTGATACGAGCTCAGTATTTCCCAATACAGCTACACTTTGATACACACTAAATATACCTAAGCAAAGCCAGATTATGATACGAACTAGATATACCCATGCTAAGCCAGAATTTGATACACGTAGGAGGAGGAGGAGGAGGAGGAGGAGGAGGAGGAGGAGGAGAAGAAGAAGAAGATGAAGAAGAAGAAGAAGAAGAAGAAGAAGAAGAAGAAAAGAAGAAGAAGAAGAAGAAGAAGAACAACAACAACAACAACAACAACAACAACACAAGAGGAAGAAGAAGAAGCAGGAGGAGGAGGAAGAGGGAAGAAGAAGGAGGAGGAAGAAGAAGGAGGAAGAAGAAGGAGGAGGAGGAGGAGCAGGAGGAGCAGGAGAAGGAGGAGGATAACAAGAACAAGAACAACAAGACGAAATGAAAGACGACAAACAAGAACAACAAGAACAACAAAGCCAGCCCAACACAACTCCAGCAGCACACAGACACACACAGACACACACACCTGGTGGTACCAGACCACTACACCACGACAGAAGAAGAAGAAGCAGCAGCAGCAGCAGCAGAAGAAGAAGACAGGCAGGCAGGCAGGCAGGGAGGGAGGGAGGAGGAGAAGACAGACAGGAGTGAAGTAGAGAAGAGGAGCAGCGATAAGAGAGGACGACGGGAGGAGCCGGGCGTGATAAGCTATCAGTCCACCTGATAACTTCACTGCCACCACAGCCCAGGGAACCGGCAGGCAAGCTCCTGCAGTGGGCTGGGCGAGGTCCTGATGCCTCCAGCTCCACTAGGCTTGGCTATCTTCATCTCCTTGCCTTTTACTGCTGAAACCTCAATACACTCTGCCCTGCCCTACCCTGCCCTGCCATGCCCGCTGACTCCGGCCTCTCAACTCTCAACAGGTATACATAGATAGAGGAACTGCAGGATGCCTTTGCCTGTACTGTACAGCGTTGCAGCCCGATGAGGGAAAAAAAACCCCAATAACTGATGTGAGGGTGCTCTTTCCAGAAAGAATTTTTTTTTTAAAGATGTACTCTACTTATAATATATATATATATATATATAATATATATATATATATATATATATATATATACACAGTTGCCAAGATACGATGGAACTGCGTAGTAGTAGGAACATAACTAATAAAACAGGGTATAAGAATGCGCTGTTTGGGTTTTTTTGTGTGTGGTAAGGGTGGAAGGGTTTTCCTGTGAACTATCTATCTATCTATCTATTATCTATCTCTCTCTCCTCTCTCTCTCTCTCTCTCTCTCTCTTATATATATATATATATATATATATAGAGAGAGAGAGAGAGAGAGAGAGAGAGAGAGAGAGAGAGAGAGAGACACACACACACACACAACACCACACACACACAACACACACTGTAAGGTCATGATTGAAAAATAACTCAAAATAACTTTAGATGCGTACAAAAATACTAGAAGTCAGTTAATGGGCGCTTGAAACAGAGTATGTAAAATGATGATGATGATGATGATGATGATTGATGATGATGATGATTATACGACGACGATGACGATGAAAACAACAATAATAATAATAACGATGATGATGATGATGACGACGACGATGATGATAATGATGACAATAATAAACATTCTAGATACTTTATGATTTGGGGCTTCTAGACGTAAAACGGCCCAATAAAGATTGAAAGTCTTGAACCGGAGAGGTTACATTTCCCATAAAGTCCAAGTTATACGCAGTTTTATGATTCTACGGCAGCAAATGAGATAACCGAGTGAATTTAAACTACAGCCAAGAACGCAGATAAGAAAGATACTGTCTTTACAATCACCCAAGGAATGATCTTAAAAACAACAACAAAAACAACCACCAAAAAATAAAAACAAAACAAAACAGCAGAAAACAACACTAACAGAACGCCAGAAACACAAGGAAAGAAAGCAAGCTTTTTTTCTTCTCTTTTCTCTTTTCAAATTCCTGATTATAAGAAATGCCCCTATAAAATGTACTGTCCATATAGCGTTCTACTTATGTGTAAAGCAAAAGTTCTTTAAGATATATCAAAGAGTGTTGTTTTAAAGATTCTTTGGAAACTTTGATCAAACAATAAAATTCTTACGCACACACACTGAAAATGTTCTGAATTTTACAATTGAAACTAAAGATATCGCCTTTTAAAGCACGAATTTTTTTTATACATCACAACATACAAATTATTGCACTCTACAACCTGCGCGGCTGTTACAAACCGAAATGACAAAGACTTTAATCCCAACTTTTTCTTCAGTCTCTAAATCGAAAATATCCGCTGAGACGTCAATGCAATCACAACAAGTGAACAGCAACCTTTTTTGACCCCACATTTTATTTTGTTGGACATTTCTTGGGCCGTTTGGATCTTCTGCAGTAGGATTATATCCCCATACTCCTCTGATACTGACCTGTGTTATTTAATTTGATATATGTTTACCTGTTATTTATTTTTTGCAATGTTTGCAACCAATATGAATATATGATATTTCTCGTGGGGGGGGGGGGGGGGGGGGGTGTTTAAAAAAAAATATACTCATGTATTGTTTGTTTGCTTTTTTTCGTTCCTCGGCTAGAGCGCTAAGGTTCATCAATTTGGGGATTTTGGCGTATGCGACCGTTTTTAACCCACCATTAAGGTAGCCGCATTTCGATTCGGGGATTAATAAAGTATTCGTATTCATGGGCCAGCAACAAGAAAGAAGGTGATACCCATATTCTTCTCCCTCACTGCTTCCGCCTTTTCTTTAAAGTGGCAGAAAATCATTTATAACTCATAATATTCCCGAAGTAGGAATGCGGCTACCTTCATGGTGGGCAAAAAGCAGTCGAAAAATATCACCATTGGAGGACCTCACAGCTCTAGCCGAGGAACAAAAAAAAACCACAAAATAAAAAAAACCACCAAACAAACAAACCAAAAACTCGTCATACGGGGACGGCCAGGGGGGTGGGGGGGGGGGGGGGGGGGGGGGGGGGGGGGGGGGGGGGGGGGGAGGGGGGGGTGGGGGAGGAGGGGGGGGGGGGGGGAGGAAGGTAGCGAGCCAGGGCAGACAGCAGAACAGTAGCCATCATCCACTGAGCATGACGAAATGCTTCATTCCATCGTGCTTCGTCTGGCGAACATACTTATGCAATAGCCTAGCTGAGAGCTACCTATCACACGTAACATGGTTGGAACGGATGGAACGATGACTCCCTATCATTTGGGCTTTTACATGTGGTGTTCAATGCCGTTATGATTGTGCCTTCCACGTTGCTGGACTTTGAGGCAATCTATATTCTAAAAGTAAAATTCGTGCAATTTTTTCGAGAATCATTCTTGTTTCTTCTTGTTCTTGTTCTTCTTCTTCAAACGCTCAGACAACAACTATTGCTGTCTATCATAATGAGCAAATATGCGTTGCACTGCCGTTAAAGTGCATGGCAGGACAGTCAGGCCTTGCATATCTGAGTTTGGCGTGGGAGAGAATTGTTACCTTTAGTCTTTCTGTAAAAAAAAAAAAAAAAAAGGCAGGAGAATGGACCAAGAAGGCAGGAACTAGACAAGAAGAAGGTGACAGGAAGAAAAGGAACAAGGCAGAAACAAAAGAGAGAGATAGAAAAGAGGAAATTCCTAGCACAGAATTTCCAGAAGATGGGGATGCTATTTGTACTGACAGGCCCCCGGCATCCCCACGAAGGGTATTCTTGTTTTATCAAAGGCACTTGATAAAAAAACACGACGCACCACTACATTTTCCCAAGTGTTCGGACCTTAACAAATGATATAACCTTGACCGACGGCAAAAGTCGCAGCCGGGGGTCTTGTTTTGTTAATCTGATGAGACTTATTGTTGTTGTTTTACGTTTACGTGCCAGTATCACCGCTGTCAGCATAGGCAGGGATGCGGAATACCAATGTACAGTAATAAGCTATTGTTCTACCGTAATGAAGATACACAATATCATGACATGTTGACCAGAAAAAAACGTATGTGGTGACAAAACAAGCAACAACAAGCACAATTTAAAAAGTGTGTGTGTGTGGTGTGTGTGTGTGTGTGTGTTGTGTGTGTGTGTGTGTGTGTGTGTGTGTGTGTGTGTGTGTGTGTGTGTTTGTCTGTCTGTCTGTCTGTCTGTGACTGTGTGTGGCATTTGGCTCGCATTTCTGTGCATGTTGCAGTTTCCATACGTGTTCACTCAAGTACATATTATTTTCTGAACAGTGGCCAGCAGGTCTGGAGGATACATGCGGTTATGTGAGGACTTCGCCCATGTCAATTCAGAGCCCTGGCGATAAAATTATGATTATCTAAGCGAAATACGATGAAACAAGGAGCACTATATCAAAATAATAACAAAAAGATAAAATGGAGTACTCATGGCCATGGGGACAATACATTGCAAAAGAAGACAGCAGAAAAGAAAAGTTACAAACCAGAGCAGTCCACATTCTTTTTTTCCTGATTAAACTATAAAACACAACCAAGCTCTGCTATGTTGGAAGCAGAGTAATGATATTTAGAAATAATGTTTCACTAAAAAACAACAACAGACAAACAAACAAACAATCTTCCATTACTAACTCAACCGTTCATCAAAAAGCATTACTCTTTTATTTATTCATTTATCTATTTGTTTGTTTATTTATTTACTTGTTTATTTATTTATTTATCATATTCGCAACTCTGCTCCTCGGTTCACCAACATTCTCATGGCCTTATTGTAGCAACTGAAATCATTTGCAAGATCTTTAAAAATGAAAAAAAGTGAAAAAAAGCAATAATATGAACTTGTCCAAGGCATATGACTTTCTGGGCAGAAAAATGATTATGACGGATTTCAAATAATTAGACTCCACATTAACAATGAGAGATCAGCAGCTATGGAATTTCGAGGGTCGAAGATAATCTGGCAAATTATTTTATGTTTCAAAAAAAGAAAAAAGTAAAACAAAACTTCCTATAGAACTTGAAGCGTTTACTATGACTTTGTGCTTTAGGGGTTCATGAATCAACCCCTTTGTCCACGTCAACTTCATTGATTGAGGATGAATGATAAATACATTATAGAAAAAAACGGGTTTGCAAGTACTACACACTACTCTCTTATCTTCCAATATGATAAGAAATGGCTTGATTTTGTACTGGTATACATCAGATATTTATCAAGCCATAAAAAGTAACATTGAAAACATTAAAGAACGAAAATAGTTGGTTTTTGTTTGGTAGGTTGATTGATTGTTTCGGGGGGGGGGGGGGGGGGGGGGGGGGGGGCGTTGGTTGTGTGGGTTGTTGTTTTGTTTGTTTTGTTATATTGGGTTTTTACAGACAACACAACAGCTTCATTATTAACTGCAAAACTGCACACACACACACACACACTGTTTATTTGTCAAAACCTTTAGATGGTATCATTTGTTCCTGAAAGTTTTAACACTGGATTCAAATCTGTGGATCTGAAATTCATCACTGTATACTTATATGACCGAAACTACAAACCAATGTTTAGGAAACATATATATTCAGAACATGAACACTTGCACACACTGTTTTCTACACCTCTCCCTTCCTCGCTTATAAACTTTAACATCACAATGTGTGTGTGTGTGTGTGTGTGTGTGTGTGTGTGTGTGTGTGTGTGTGTGTGTGCGTGCGTGCGTGCGTGGTGTGTGTGTGATATGTGAGTGTGCGTGCGTGCGTGCGTGTGTGTGTGTGTGTGTGTGTGTGCACGCGCAGAGAGAGAGAGAGAGAGAGAGAGAGAGAGAGAGAGAGAGAGAGAGAGAGGAGAGAGAGAGAGTGCACACACACACACACACACGCACGCACGCACACAAACGCACGCACGCACGCACACACACACAAGAAAATCCAGTCATGTCAGAACTAGGTAATATAATACCTCTCTTCTGACTTTACTACAAACTTCCTATATATATACAACATTGCATAAGCTAGTAGTACCCCCCAAAATCGCAGCCCTCTTCAATAAAATCTCACAGCGGAGGCAACAGCAGCCGCAACAGCAGCAGCAGCAGCGCCAGTACCCTAGCAGCAGCCAGCACCAGTAGGCCTAGGCTATAGCTGGCCGACCACTTGATCATTCTCCCAGGCACGTGCTATTTTTTTGGGGGGAGTGCCCTAATCTCCCACCTGCCACGGCCGTTTGGCGCAGTGGTGGCGGGGCCCACCGTGAAGATGAGGCATTAGATCCCTGCTGTGGTGGGGCCTTGGGGGGGGGGGGGGGGGGGGGGGGGGGGGGGGGGGGGGGGGGGGGGGGGGGAGGAAAGGGGAGGGGGGGAGGGGGGGGGGGGGGGGTTGGAATGGGGTTGGAGGCGGGGAGGGGGGGGGGGGGGGGGGGGGGGGGGGGGAGGAGAAGGAGGGCAAAGAGTCGGTGTAGGGTGTGGACCATTATCCGCTTCATTCCTGTCGACTATTGCACGAGGGCGTTGGAGTTGTGGCTGCGGTGGTGTTGCTGTACTGAGTTGCTGCGTTACTGCGCGCTGTAGATGTGCGCGTGGGCTGCTGGGGCGCTGCCTGCTGCACGGACAGGCGGTACGTGCCATGGTCGTGATAGGTGCGCGGATGACAGATTCGTTGGTCGATTTTTTTTTGTGTGCACTTATACACCCCCCGGGCAGGGCCCCACCCCCCCCCACCCCACACCCCCACGCACACAGCCCACCTACACCTTTCTCGTCGATGCGCTGGGACGTACCTTCGAAGCGCGATGGATGGGCACACCTCCCCCCCCCCCCCCCCACCCTATTCTTCTCCCACGCTCCCCCCCCTTCCCCCCCCCCCTCCCCTCTTCCTAAGCC
>CM054152.1:32185990-32203490 GCA_028751875.1 Rapana venosa | reverse complement strand
TACTCAAGCTGATCTTGAAATGATCCGTCTTTAGTCCTCGAAGATTCTTCCCTGGATGTGGACATTAGCTCTCTGCACGAATAAGGAAAGTGCCCTGTAGCTGATAAGCCAAGGGGATTTTCTTGTGTGTGGGTTGTTTTTTTCTCCCAATCTCGGCTAGTGCCCTGAGATTGCCCACTATTACGGTAGCTGAATGCCAACTTTAGGGAATATGGAATGCGGCTACCTTAATGGCACTAACAGACAGAATTTGGGGGCAGGGGAATAGGGGATGTTTCTAGGTGGGGCACTGCACTTATGATGATACTCTCTTCCTAGGGAGAGCAGCCCATATTTCATGCAGAGAAATCTGCCATGCCATAACTAAAAGTGGTATACAATACAACACAATGCAATACAATACAATACAAAGATAAAACAGTGCCCATGATCTCATCACTAGCTTCCCAAATGAAGACGCTAAAACAGTTATTCAAATATCTTTGAAAAGAAAACAACCCCCCCCCCCCCTCCAGGAATCTAAAACTATACAAACAACAAAAATATCCACTTAAACTAAAGGTAAACTTTCACTAACTACAACAAACATTCCCAGTTAAAACAGATTTAAGTAACTGAAAGTAACTGACTCAACATGACAACCAGCTCTGAGCAGAAAAAAAATGGACGAGACAAGCCATTTTTTCCCTCTCAATGAACTCTTCTTACATTTTGCAGCTGCTTCCAGCTGATACCAATGGCAAACGAAGAAATTGTACCCAAGATCTCAATACAAGAGGCAACACATATAATTATGGGCTGGCCACGCCTAGCACTAAATCTTGCTGGACATCTGTGAGGAGATTAATTGACCTTTACCCCCAGGCTCATAAATTTGCACAATTCTCTCTTATTGGAAAGGAGACATGAAGAGATAACCATCCCTGCAATATCAACTCACAATGTTTGTCCTGTTCAGCTCCCACTCATCCATTCTTCTTCTTCTGCTTCTGCTTCTTCTTCTTCTTCTTCTTCTTCTCCTCCTCCTCCTACTTCTGATTTTTTTTCTTCTTTTTCATCTTCTCTTTCTTCACTGAATGATCAGAAAGCAACTACTGTTATCTGTCATATGAGCGAAAACGCGTTGTGCTGCTGTTAAGCACCTAACAAGTCAGGCCCAGCACATCCGACTTTGGCATGGGAAAGAACTGTTATCTTGTATGTCTTTCTGGGGGAAAAAAGGCAAGAGATTGGACCAAGATGGCAGAAAATAGACAAGAAGGAAGAAAAGGAACAAAACAGAAATAAAGAAAGGCACATATCCTAGCACAGAATTTCTAGAAGGTGGAGATACTACTTTAACTGACAGGCCCCTGGCATCCCCACAGGGGACTTCATTATGCTGAAGGAGCAGTGAGCATTGAGAAACTTTTTATTCTTTCTTACCATGACAATCTTCCTTCATTAATAAATCTATGACTCTTTTGATCGTGAATAATCAGCATCAGGAAATAGTGAAAGAAAATTCCTCTGCTTCTGCTCCAATTATACCAAGAGTGCTTCTCTGACATTGTTCCTAGAGAAATCTAAGTTACTTCACAGTCTAGTGATGCTACTCAGACTTTGGTTACAACATCAATTCCTTCCACAAAAAGTGTTTGGCTTTGCTTCGTTTTCTTTATTATAATTATACGTTGGTTTTGACTGTGTGAGTGAGTATCATAAATTTCAATTTCATGTTTTCGTTTTTGTCTTTTTTATGTTTGAATTCTTGTTCAGCCTCTCTAAATCCCACAATATCGAGAAGCTCTTGCAAAAATACATGCATAAAATATATTATAACCCCATTTCACAAATATTGAAGATTATCATTTATAACCAAACACATTAGCAGGGCAGAAACCATCTTGCTGCTCTTCAAAGGCAAAATAATTAGACAAAGAGAGAAAGAGAATGAGGAAGAAAGATTAGACAGACAGACAGACAGACAGACAGAGACTGGAAGACAGAGAGAGAACAAGAAACACACACACACAAAACACACAAACACACACACACTATCCAACACAACACAACACACCACACACACACAACATACACAAACAGACTGTGAGACAAAACAAACCACTCTCCACACACGACTTGTGAAAAGATCAGTTCAAAATGACAGAGCATGAATTATATATGCCGAAGCAATCAATACTCTGCTACTGTGTGTGTGTTGCTTCCAATTGATTAACATGGCAAAATAACAAACCTCTTCAAATTTCCCTAGCAAAACTTTCCATCACATTCAAATCACTTTCAAAGATGACCCACACCTAAAAATTAAAATAAAAAATAAAAAGAAAAGAAAGAAATCTTGTCCTGCCATAAAAGACAATTTTTCTTATCTCTAACTTCTGATCAAAGTTTTCAGGAATAAAAAAAAAAAGAAAAGAAGCACACACACACACACCAATATATATATATTTTTTAAACCTGAAAGAATACCCATAGGGTTTGACAGAGAAACAGTTGATTAAGTGACACACCTTACAGCATGCTTAAAACTAGTGAAAAATTATGTTTTAAAGAGAGATATAGAAAGAGACAGACAGAAAGAGACACGCAGACAAACTGAGACAGAGAGAGCATCACAGACATAGAGACACAAAGAAACAGAAAGACACATACACACAGAGTGAGTGAGAGAAGAGAGAGCGAGAGTGAAAGCAAGAGAGAGAGGGAGACAGACAGAGAGACAGACATACAGACAGGCCGACAGACAGGCCAACAGACAGACAGACTGAGAGCACCATATACACCAGGACCAAACAAACAAAAAATCATACTGGAGAAATCTGACGTCCATTTTCACAAGAATAAACGACGCAAACACAGACAGCAGGAGAAAGAGAGAGAGAATCCAAAAGTGTTTAGATAAACACACACACACACAGACACACACACACACACACACAGAGGCTCGAAACAAGCCTGCACAGCACAGCAGACAGACAACAGACCAAAAGCAAGGTGTACTTACATTAGTGCTGAGCTGTGAGGTCAGGGTATGAACCTTGGCTTGAGCGGCTTCCAGATCTCGCCTCAACTTTCTCACCTGTATGGGCAGGACCCAGCACAGCACAGTCAGCGACACATGAAGAAGTTCACTACCTGGATTTACCTCTGAAATCCTCTCTATGTATCTGAACTCTGTGTGCCTGTCAATCTGTCTGTGTCTGTCTGTCTGTCTCTCCTCAAATATATAGCAGGTAATCTGCTTTTTTTTTTTATTATTCACTACGATTTGTTCTCTCTCTCTCTCTCTCTCTCTCTCTCTCTCTCTCTCTCTCTTATTATATATATATATATATATATATATATTTTTTTTTTTTGTTCCAGTATATATATATATAATATATTTATATATTCTTTTCTTTTTTTTTTTTTTTTGAGCAGTTGCTTTATGATCTGGAACAAAGTTTTTTTTTTTTTACCAATGTTCTTGTCTTTTTTTTTTTTTTTTAAAGATAAAAGACATTTCAGGTTTTTTTCAAAGCATGCAGAACTTCGCACAAGTCATTTTACTTATAGTTTATCCAGGGGATGCACACAGGGGGAGACAAGAAAGACCATCAAATAAAAAGATAATCCAATATATCTCATGGCATCATTGTTCAAATTTATGCTTTTTGAATATTTTTTAAATTATAACATTTTTTATTCAGCATCTTTTTTCAGGACATCATTTGCCTGTTCTCATATATATATATATATAATATATATATATATATATATATATATATATATAATCTTCTTTAATGATAATAAGTAACGTTCAAACATAATAACTGAACATTATCCTTCCGATGCATCATTTTTTTTTTTAAACAAACAAAAAAACCAACAATAGCAAAAAAAAGCACAAATTAGTATTTGTACCACATCACACAGATCACAGTTCTCATACAGTGAAAAGACTAGTTGATTGATTGATTTTTTTTGCTGTTTACTATCTTGGAAATATACTACTAACACTGGAATAAAGTAATTATATTCCAGGGCAGTAAAAGCCCTGTCAAGCAAGCAACTGGAAGTGTCACAACAGAATGGGGAGTAACTACGTATAATTATGTTCCTGGAAGAGATGCAATGGATTGTTTCCCATGGTTCAATGCTATTCCCCGCTTTTTCCCCCCTCTAAGCTTCATGTGCAGAGAAACTATGATTGTAAGATATCTTTTGTTTGTGCACATGTGGGTGTGTTTGTGTACATATTATATTCTTGTGGTGTGTGTGTGTGTGTGTGTGTGTGTGTGTGTGTGTACAAATATGACTATGCCAGACCAACTACTATAGTACTAACAATATTTCAAGTTCTGTCATTCAAGATTTTGCAATAATGACCGAAACAATCACAGAGAGAATTAGCAGGTTGAATTGTAGATTTATCATTATCTCTCAATATGAAGCTGTAATGACTTGTTACTAAGCAACATGGTGTGTGTGTGTGTGTATTGTGTGTGTGTGTGTGTGTGTGTGTGTACATGTGTGTGTACATGTAGTGTGTGTGTGTGTAGTTTTTTTTTACATGTAGTGTGTGTGTGAGACTAGCTTTCTTTTTTTCTGCTGTCTTTAAATTTAACAAAAATATGGGAGTATTTTCTTGTTTATTATATATATTAAAAAAAAAAATACTGTCAACTGCTCTATACATTAAAAGAGACAACAACATAGAAATATAACAACAAATATTAAAATTCTTACCTCAGCAGCATGCTTTTCTTCTGACTGAAAATAAAAAGAAAAGAAAATCATGTCATTAACATGTCTTCAAAATTCATCATAACTATTTGTACAAAGTGTATTAAAAAGTCTTCAAAATTTATACTTTTCTTTTTCAAATGCATTCAACTCCCTGAACTTAAATTTTACAAAAGCCCATTCAATTTTGATTATCTTAATCTGATTACAGCTCTCTGTAAAATGCAGATATATTCTTTAAAAGAAAAAAAAGAAAGGAAGAAAGAAAGAAAGGGAAAAAGCCTGTTAAAAACTGTTTGCTATATTTGAAAATAAAAGAAAAAAAGGAAAGAAGACACAGCACAAATATATTGATTCACACACACACATACATGGATGTAATGATGCTCATAAGTCTTTAAATTACTCTCAAAATTATAAATAAAAAAATGATATATAAAAGATAAAACCTACCCCTACCTTTTCACAGAACTGCATGCATTTCATAATGTTATTAGTTTTCACCGTTGTGAATGAGAAGATGAGTGAAAAATATTAAAAATGAGTCAGCAATATAGACAAAATAGAGAGAAACAAGGTGTGTATATGATTGTACACACACACACACACACACATACATATATAAATATATAATGCGTGTGTGAGTATGTGTGCGTGCATGTATGCATGCGTGTGTGTGCATGCATGCGTGCGTGCATGTGTGTGTGATTTGTGCACGCATAAAAATATACATGCAAGTGTAATTGTAAGAGCAGGAATGATAGCATACATGATATTAGAATCAGTGTGTGTGTGTGTGTGTGTGTGTGTGTGTGTGTGTGTGTGTGTGTGTGTGTGTGGTGTAAGTGTGTGTGTGTACATGATGTTGCTGGACATTTTGACAGGATTATACTAAAATAGCTGCATAAAGCATGAACATAACCAAACATTACAGATTACAGCATTGTACCTAACTGTACACAATACTGCCAACATCAGACAATAGCAAGGATGGGTTAATGCTAGGTGAGTAAAGGAAAAAGACGTTGTTCACTTACTGATGAATAAACAGAATGTGAGGATGATGTGGACACCAAGGACAGGTTGGATCCGTGTACTGCAAAACATCAGTGACATTCATTATAATCTACATTCACACTCAGTGTGTAGTGTGTGTGTGTGTGTGTGCATGCGCACGTGTGTGTGTTGTGTGTGTGCGCTTGCACGCACATGTGTGCGCACAGACAATTTTTTTTTTTTTTAATCTGTCAGAAGAATGGGGTTGTTTCCCATGCTGACCATGCACCAAAAGTAAACTCAATGCAAGGGAGAGCACAAAGCTCAGTAAAGCAGACCTCAGAGCAGACAATTTGGAAAAGATCAGACTTTGAATAGTGTTTAAAAAAACACAATCTGTGCCTTTAATAACAGAAGATTCTTTCTTTTCAAAGCATTTTTTTCTCAGAAATCCAATAAACCATTTGTGATAATTAAAAAAATATTTTAAAGTAAGGGAAAATAACAAGTAAGAAATCAGAACTATCATTTCAGAAAAAATGCATCACAGACACACAATACCACCAGCTCCTCCATCCCCACCATCATCATTACCACCACCACCCCACCACCACTAGGCCTACCACTAACAGCCACATCACACACCACCACCACTGACACCACCATCACCACCTCCTCCAAACTGAGGGTTCAAAGCTACCCTTACCCCACAAACTCAACATCTTCATTGAAACTTTTTATATCACAATTACCCAACACCAATCTTTTGACCAAACCATAATTCAACATAGACAGAAATAAAATCTGCTCACAAAACAAAGTTGCACAGGAACAAAGAAAATGAACCAAACAAGCAATAAACAGTAAGACCCCATGCTGACATTTATCAACAGACAAGCCCTTAGAATGGTCTCATCTTATATCAATGTGTGTGTGTGTGTGTATGTGTGTTCCTCAGCTAGAGCTCTGAGATCCACCAATGGTGAGATTTTGCATAAGTGAACGTTTTTGCCCACCATAAAGGTAGCCACATTCCGACTTCGGAGATGATGTCTAAACACAAAACCAGTGTGCATGCATTTTTTAAATTTTATCATCCATTACTACTGGAACACAATAGCCTACTCTTTCAACAGGTGAAACCGGTTTCAATGTGTGCGCAAGACTTCTGCAAGTGTTCACACACAGCACCTCAGTTTATAGTCCCATCCAAAGGACTTTTGGAGGGATGGAGTCAGTACGGATGTTAAGTCCAGGGGAGGAAATGCCCTTGAATAGGTACTTTGCTAATGGAGCAATCCCAGGCTGACAGATCACAAGTGCAATGCTCCACAAGGCTATCCTAGTGATGTGCTTGTGATCTGCTGACCCGAGTTCAATGCCCGTTCAAGAGGATTTTTTCCTCTGGAGTTAACATCAGTGCCGACTCCACTCTCCCCAAAACTCTGCCTTTGACTATAAACCGAGGTCCCATGTGCAAACACACGTAGAACATCTTGCATACATGTTAAAACCTGTTCCGTTTTTCGGAAGAGTAGGCCATTGTGTACTGGTGAGAAAGGATGACAAAATTTACAAAACTGTATACACAAAAGGACTGGATGAAAAAGAGCACATGAGTGCTCATTCCATTATCCTCGAAATAAAAGAATTAAATAAATAAATACCCACCCACCCCCGTAAATTAGCCTGAATTTCATACTTCCACTCTTACTGTTTCATAACAAGGAAAATAATATTATGCAAGTATTAAGTCATGAATCACATCTCATTGTTAGAATGGTATGGTTAAGTTTTATAATAGCATATGCTTCTTTTCTGTTCCCATTAAGAAGTAATACTTTTTTCTATCATTAATCAGATTTTTTTTTCTTTTAATAGAAAGTCAAGAACTCTTAGCATAGTTTACTAAAACATAAACATGCCAGAAATGCATCTAATGATACCTAAGTTACTGTCAGTTTTGAAGAGTGTGGTGTTTTTCAAATGCTATGCACACACAGCGAAAAAGCAGTGAACAATTTTTAAAGAAAAGACAATGCATGTGGTCAAAGCAAAACAAAAAGAACCAAAAACAAGTTGAATGCTGACGTAAAAAAACAAAAGAAACGAAAAGTGTCCATGCTTACAAACACAAGAGAATCTTGGCTGACTGCTCAGTGTTTGGTAAATGCACATCATGCAAGCTGAAAAACAGAAGACAGAAATTAAATCACAACATCGCATAGACAACATCCATAGTCATTCTGTTAATGTCTTGAACAATAAACAAAACAAAAAGAAAACCAGAATGAAAGTAAACGAAAAGAATAGAAAGAAATTAAACCAAAAAAGTGAGAGAAAAAATGTACAATCACTCAGTTTGAAAAAAACAAAAAAAAGGAAAAATGTGAAGGAAGAAAACTGTGCGAGTTCAACACTCCACTGACGACACACGGTACACCCTCCCCTCCACAAAATGTTCTCCAATTTCTGCGAACTGTTACAGACTCCAGATTAGAAGACTCACCAGAAGAAAGATAAGCATAGTCACTGAAATAGGCATAGTCTCCCATAGTGGAGGACTTGGACAGACCTGAGGACAAAGGCAAGCAAGTCACGCCATGCCATGCATAGTTACTGCTATCACACACACACACATACACACACAGACTGATGCACACACACACACACACACACACACACACACAGATCTCCAATCCATCTGCCGTCTGCATTTCTGTCATGCATATCAAGTTATTTTACCAACTGCATTTCATTCTATTATACTAGAGGTTTTGTAAGCAACTCATTTTATCATTATCATTTCAACTGACATAACCAAAACATATTTTGTGTGAAAACTGAATGCTACGCTACATGACAAAGATCAAATGGGAAGACAGGATCATGAATGAAGAACTATGGAGAATGTGCAAAGTTGATGATCTGAAGTCTGTGGCTAGTACCAATAGACTGCGCTGGTTTGGGCACGTTCAACGGAAAGCAGACCACCACATCATAAAAAGAGCAATGAACTTCGTAGTGGGTGGAAAGAGACCAAAGGGAAGACCTAGCAAGACTTGGGCTGCCTGTATTGCAGATGATCTTAGAGAAAGGGGTATAAATAAGGAGGAAGCTCAAAACAGAGAGATGGAGAAGGCTCATCAATGTCAAACCTCCCCTGGGAGAAACATGACAAAAAGGAAGAAGAAGAAGAACCAAAACCATGTGTCGTTTCTCTGGTTTTGGATAAATTAGCCCAACAAAATGGAAAACCTCAGCAACTGCAAAATTTCTGTTCACACAAATGAAAATTTGATGGATGTGGTCATCTGCCATAACCAATCTTCATTAACTGTGTTGTTCTGTGTAACTACTGAAATCCACCCATTTCTTCCAACATACAAGTGACAATATAAAGCTAGTGAAGTGAGAGGCAGTGGAACTCCCAAAAAGGTCCTCTAAGTCAAAGTAAAGCTGCCTTTAAGGTGAGCTATACTTGAAACACAACATATTTTTCATCCTGTGTGTTCTTTTCTTTTCTGTTTAAATCCTGTGTGTTCTTACTGTCTCACGGTGATTCCCATGCAGGCCAGAAGACGAATGAAACAGATAATATTTTGGATGAAGGACTGACAAATTGTACCTGACAGAACAAAAGTGAAATTTCTCTTGTTTACTGCTTCATACTTAGCTTCACTAACAAAACCTCTGGCAGTTAAGCACCATGCACAATGTCACTAGTATTTTACATGACATGACAGAGTCAATCATGCTTAGTGTTAACTAATATTAACTCAAATGCATGAAGGTTTGAGATGAGAATTGTTGACTGTATGGCAAAGTTTCAGTACTGCTCAGCTACTCTTTGCTTGTTATGAAAGCTTTCTTTATTCTTAAAAATTTAGTCTTTTTTTTTTCATCAGCTTGAGCTCTGAGCTTCACCAATAATCAGATCTGGCGTATGTGACTTTTTTATCCAGCAATAAGATCATCACATTCTGGCTTTAACATGATATAAATCTAATGGGTTTTGCGGTTAAAAGCTTTACAATTAGACTGACAGACACACATGATATGCATCATGATTCATCAGTAGCTGTCATGCGCAACACCCAGCCCATCACATACATCTCATTCAGTAATGAACGGTTCATCCTCTCCATAGCATGGCAAAAACATCTGCTGTTTCACTCACATGTACACATCCAAATCCAATTTAGTTCATCACACTACACACTGCATCAGTTACACACAAGGACTGGACAGTTTAGAATGCAAATGTGTAGACCTAGTAAGTAGTATGCATGCACACAAGCATGGACACACACACACACACATCTTTTTCAGGTTTATACAAGGTTTCTATCTGGAACTGGATCAAAACCAAAGATCAACCGCCATCCCTCAAAATGACAAATTGTCTCTCTTTTTTTCTTCCCTTTGAACCCTTTCCACACACACACAACACACACACACACACACAACACACACACACACAACACAACACACACATCTTTTTCACATTTATATAAGGTTTCTATCTGGAACCGGATCAAAACCAGAGATCAAACCCCGCCCCCAAAAATGAAGATTTGTCTCTTTTTTCCTCCCTTAAACCCTTTTCCCTTTCCAGACAACATCAAACACACACGCACACACACACACACACACACACACACACAATTACTTGCTGTCAGAGAGTGAAGAGGTTCTCGTCTCAGCAGTCAAAGAGCTCTAACACTTAAAAAAAAAAGAAAAAAAAAGAGGCTGTTTGAAAATAGCCCTGAGGAAGAGATCAGAAGGGGAGGGAAAATCAATATTTGTGTCGTGGGGGAGGAGGGGGCTGTCACACTAGACCTTAGAAGGCCAAGATGGAGGCGGACTCACAGCAAGTGCAAAAAGTTCTGTTATAAACTGTCTCCATGTACTCGATTCCATTTACTTGCTACCAAACTATCACTCAGACTGAGGGAAGAGAATTTTGAGTTTGAAAACGGTATTTGCATTTATTTGATTAAAAACTGAAAATATTTGGAGATTTACACTTTTCTTTTTCTTTTTTTTTGAATGTGTGTGTGCATGTATGTGTGTGTGTATATGTACTTGAGTAGAGTTATCAATGCTCTGGAATGATTTGAAAACCTAGAATATGGCACCAGATGGGAGATAAACACAGACTTATAAACAGTTTCTACACAAACTCATAGGACTGGTTCCCTCTTACAGCGGGTAACATGCGGGATGATTTGGATGCTGCAGACAAGACTTCACACAAAATCTGTCATTAGACTCCAACATCAATCATTGGAAACAGACTACTCAGAATTGCATAATCCATAATCCAAATATTTTTGAACAGACAATTACCATGCTTTCAAATATTGAAAGAGAACTATTATCATTTCTTTGATTCAAGCTCACACTGCTGATTCGAGCAGATCCCAAACATTCTCTATCTCAAATCATACACAAGTTTCCTGCTGCTAATCTTACATTGCAAATGGACTGCTTTATAACTGGAAGTTTCCTGTTCCTAATCTCAGATTGCAAACGGACTGCCTTCTAAATGGAAGTTTCCTGCTCCTAATCTCAGATTGCAAATGGACTGTCTTATGACTGGATATAAATTGCTTTGTTGGAATCTCAGAAAAGAGAAACTATTTTGAAACTTTGCACAAAACAAAGTCCTTTTTGTATTAAACTTGTTCTCCTACTTTAAAGCAAGAAATTTCTAGAAACAACTAGCAACAGGATAAATAGCGTGCTGAAAGAAGTGGTCCCACAAAAAAAGAAGAAAACATAATTCTGCTTTTCTTTAATTTAACACCACACTGTAGCTAATCGTGCTTTAGCCATCATGCCTTCTTCTGAAAAACTCTCAGCTTTCATAGTTTTGCTATTATTGAAAAAAGCATCATCATGTTAAAGTGATATAAACCTTCTTTCACTAGAGTCCTTTCCATGATACACACCTTACACTTGACACAAACTACATGACTTGAAAATCATTGTAGTGGGTGTGTTACAACTACCAAGCGGTAAAGAAAAACAAGATGTGATATCTTCCCATGCAGTGAGAGTCCTCCACCTCTTGACACTTCAAAACAACCCCACTCTGGCCATGCGGTCAGTCACAGACAACCCAGACTGCCATGCTATCAGTGAAAGATCGCCGTGGGCTCTAGCTACATGCGTGAAAGACATGTGCCATGCCATGTGCCATCTCAGCACACTAACAGGCAGATCTCAGAAACCAACTTACAACTGCCGTCTTCGTCTTTGCCAGCCGCCACCTTGCACAGACCCATAGAGCTGTAGGGCAAACCAGTCTGTGTGTTGGACCTAACCATTGCACCACCACCTCCTCCTCCTCCCCCTCCTCCTCCTCCAGCAGCTGCGCTGTGTGTGAAACTGAGGGGATAGGTAAAACGGGATGTTTGAGAAGAACTGCTGGGAGATGGGGATGTAGGTGGCATGGCACCATTCGGGATATCTAACGACTCTGAGAAAGACTCGGACAGTAAGTGGGGATGGTCTGGAGACAGAGACGGGTCTTTGCTACTTAGACTGGCCAGCGACCTTTCAGATTTGACACTGCTAGACCTCTGCAAACTGGGATTTGGTGAGGGGCAGGGGGAGGACTGGGCTGAGGGGGTTAAAGCTGCCAGTGTCTCTCTATGCTGCTGTAAGATGCGAGCGCTGACGCCTGACAAGGCACGCGCTTGCTGAATTTGCTGCTGTATGGGAGAAGAAGCGGACACAACCAACAGATCCATACTTTCTCCTTCCTGGCCGGGCGGTGCAGGGACCGGAACATTGGCGTGGGAGTTGCGATGCCAGAAGCTGGGACCCAGGGCCATCCCTGTGGCACTGCCTCCAGAGTGACGCTGACCGGCAGTTGGAAATTCCAGGGGCACATAGTGGCTGTGCTGCTGCTGCTGCTGCTGCTGCATCTGCCGGGCATGGAGCTCCTGCAAGTTGACGTAGTGGCTGAGGTTCTTGGAGGTGCCGTCTTTGCTGTAGGTGGCATGAGGGTTGGAGATGATGGTGCTGCTACACACCCCGCCCCCATTCTCTCCACCTTTCTGGTTCACGCTGCCTTTGCTACCAAACAGGCGTCGGCGCCCCAGAGAATTGGACTGAAAGTCTGCCTGAGCAGCCCCCATGGACTTGCTGGGGGTCAACCCAGCTCGTTGTTTTTTCTCCAGAGTAGATGTGCGGTTTCCTTCCGAAGCCGTGTCTGAGTGACAGGACTTGGCAGTAGAGGTGGCGCTGGCTGGTCGAGGAATTCCTGTGGGGGTGTGTGCTGCAGAGTCACTGCCAGACCTCACCATTTGCGTGACACCCTCCACGCCATGTTTGGCCAAACGACAGCCCACCACAGTGGACCCTTTAGAACCCTTTCCGCTGCCCACAGATGACGAACTTGTATTGCTCAGAGGACGGCGGTAACCAAACCCTGTTCCCGATCCCTGGCTGGGCGGAGTTCCGTTGTGGCCTTTCCCCATCTTGGCGGCATGGCGCGCTCTGGAGTTAGCGTCCATCAGGTGAGACTGGTCCGTGTTGGTTTCACAGTCACGCTTCTCCCCTGTGCTGGGGGAGCTGGAGCGCTCACTGCGCATCAGAGTGCTGTCACCGTAGCCGCTGTCACCGTAGGGGTAGAACTCGGGGTGGCTGGCCGTGGACAGTTTTCGGAAGGAGCTGTACTCTTGCTGGTCGCTGCGCGTGGTCCAGCCACTGATGGAGCAGGAGTAGCCGTAGTCGCTGGAGTCGCTGCTGAGCACCTTGTGGCTCTGGGGCAGGGAGTACTTCCTCCAGGCTCCGGGCACACCTCCCACACCAGAGTCGCTGTGGTAGTCGCTGCCCATGAAGGCGCTGGTCCCCAGGTTTGGTGCACGTTTGCCACCCTGGAAACAGTCACCCCCACACAAATTTTATGACCAATGTCATGAAAAGGAGTGACTGGCACGAAATTTGTATCTCACCATAGGCAGCTACCGCTTCAAAACTGACACACGAGTAACATTTGTATAACATCACCATAAATGTAAAAGGTAAGTATGCCTGTTGATTTCAGTAGCATCAATGACCTGTACTGTGTTTCTTGCAAATCCTTCCAACTAAAATTCAGTTTTGACCTGATGAAAAAACCAAACAAACAAGCAAACAAAAACTAGCAACAGTAAAAGAGAACTTTTAGGACAGTTTAGTATCTGCGGATACTGAAAATCGGATATTTTAAGTAATAATAAAATGGTGGGGGTAGTCCACTGAAATTGGCACAGGACTGGATTCAATGTAGAAAGAAAAACCATCCAGAGTAAAACATGATACAGGAGCACCTTCAGTGGAACTGAAGTTCACACTCCTCTCTGTTGTTTCCAGGTCATTTTAAAATTTTTTTATTGTTGTTCCTCAACTAGATCTCCGAGGTTCACCAATGGTGAAAGTTTTGCATATTCAACCATTCTTTCCCCCACTGTTAAGGTAGTTGCATTCCGTCTTGGGGGACTGTGTCTAAACATGAAACAAGTGTGCATGTGTTTTAAAAATTCATTTGTCCGTCCCCACTGGCATGAAATGGCCTATTTTTCCAAAAGGTGGAACAGGTTTTAACGTGTGTGCAATATATTCTGTGTGGGTTCCCACATAGGGCCTCAGTTGATAGTATCATCCAAAGGGGTTTTGGGGAGTAGAGTCAGCACTGATGTTAACTCCAGGGGGAAAATCCCCTTGAACAGGTGTCTCAGTGGTAGCTCAAACCTGGGCTGTCAGGTTGTGAGTGCAATGCTCTAACCACAAGGCTATCCTGTCACCCACCGCTGCATTTAAAGAACTGAAAAAGAAGAGAGCTGCATTTTTACAAGCTCGTCTACAGTTTAAAAGCTGAGGGTGCAGATTGACAGATGAGCTGTCCACTTGAGAGGATTATTGCCCTAGAGTTAACATTACTCTTACTTCACCTGCCTGTAAATCCTTCAGACATGACTACCTACCAAAGTCCCGTGAGTGAACACAATGCTAACATCTTGCATACACTACACATTAAACATCCCATCTATCTTTCATAAAAAAAAGTATGCATGCCAAGGCCAGTGGTATGGACAACATCAGCAGACTAACATGCCCAGCATGAAAACTGTGACCTGGAGAGGGATGGGCTTCACCAGATTCAACTTGCCCATTACACACTGCTCTAATTTGCTTGCAATGGCCCACTGATCTATTCCAGAGAGTAAAAGGAAAAGTCAATATCAGACAGATACATGTGTAAACTCTAAAAGTTCAGGAAAAAATCTTGTACCTGTTTGTATCTCACCTGCTGCAGCGCCTGTGCATGCTGCAGAAAACCTTGCCGCATGTCACGCGGCATTCGCTTCAGACTGTTGTACACGTTGGTGTCTGACAACGCCCCCTGAGAGGACCCCGTCAGGTTTTCGTCCGTGCTGATCTCCGCGATGGTGTCGCTGATGTCACCACTGCTGATAGAGCTGCTGTCATCAAAACTGTACCAAGAAAAACCACATGCAAGCAATTAACAACATATCTGATATCATCTAGAATTTTGTTGTTGCTGTTGTTCCTTGGCTAGAACTCAGAGGTTCACCAATGGTGAGGTTTTGTGTATGCAACCATTTTTGCCCACCATGAAGGTAGTAGTCACATTCTGACTTAAGGGTCTTGGTTTCATATCTTGATTTCTTTTTTCAAGCACCTTTACTATCTCATACATATGTGACTATGCCATTTCATTGTCTTTTTGAGTCATTTCTGTTTGAGAAAAGTAAACAAATAAAACAAATAGATGAAAAAAATTCAACAGAGACATTGACATTGCACTTACAAAAAAATGATTTCTTCTATTTAAAAAAAAACAACAACAACAAAAACCAAGAACAAATGTACACATGTAATGAAGTACTTTCTCAACCCAAAATGCCTCATAAAAATATCAAAATAAACACTGTCATTGTAAAAGAAAGTAAATCAGTTTTCTTTTTTTTTTAAACCACACACACTTTTTTTTCTATGTACTTTACTCCATATTGGAATAGTATTGACCAAAAACAGAATTTTAAAAAATTCAGGCTAGTAGTAGTAGTAGTAGTAGTAGAACAGGGGAATTAATGTTTGACTTACATGCAACAGTTTCAGCACATGTAAAAATTTTCTGCTTTGGATTTCTTCTTTGCATGTCAATGGTTATTTTGTAAACACCTGTTTTAGCATAATTTGTTAGATTAGGTACCATGAATAATCTTTCTTCTTCTTCTTCTTCTTCTTCTTCTCATCATCATCATCCATCATCATCATCAACATCATCATCATCATTTGTTATCATTAACTAGATAAAAGACAATAACGATTTTGGGGAGGACAAAGGCAGTTGTATGTATACCTGTCATCATCCATGAGGCCAGAAGACTTCTGCATGCACTCTTTGACAGCCTGCATCCCCTCCCGGAACCTCTGCTGCAGACGACGCGCATACAGTGAGGCACCTCCCTCACTCAGATAGCCACTGGACCAGTCATCATGTCGATTGTTATTTTTCAGTATGTCTCCATCCGACATGTATCCTGACACATAATCGTAGGTCTCCATATCAGACCCGTAGTCTGTGTCGTTGCCGATACTGGGACAGTTGGAGCCTGCTCGCTTGATGTTGTGACCAGAGTAGAATTTGTTGGGCTCCATTGTGGGTCGGTTGACCCCAAATCCATGACTCTGAGCCCTTGCAGGGTATACGGCAGCAGGGGGAACAGAAATCCCTGGAATGTGAAAATTGCGACTGCTGGACAGTCCGGAATACCCTGAATATCCCCGGAAATACCCATAGGGCAGAGCACGCATGATGGGCGGCATGGGTTTGATGTCCATGGCTTCTCCTGCGTCGTCTACGAAGGTTGTCTTCTCTTCACTACTCGTGAAGGTGGTTTCCTTGCCAGAGGACGGTTTCATTTCTGTGCGTATTTCCGAGTCAAAGGTCGTTTCGATCTTTTCTCCATGGCGGGGCTGAACGATGGCCACATTGTTGGCAGGTTTCCCGAGATGCGAGTTCAACATTTTCACGCCTAATTTGGGCGAGTTGGTAGTGGTGGAGGCCATATTCTTCATGTGCGCAGCACAGCTGAAGTCACTGGCCAACGGCTTAGCATGGCCGCCCTGATCCATGTGCCTGCGTGAGGTGATAGGGGAAGAACGGTTGGACAGGCTCTCTTCTGTCAAATGCTTGGGACTGGATCTGTCTTGTCTAGGACTGGCCCTCTCTTCTTTGTGGTGTCCCTTAAGACCGGAATGCTCACTGTCCATTTCAGATTTGGGGCTAGACCGTTCCCCGCCTGTCTGTCCCTTCTGGGACCCATCCAGCTTTCTGTGGGCCGACTTTTTGAGCACAGACAGGTTGGTCTGCGTGTTGCAGTCAGCCTTGGTGGCTTTGCTGTGGGATGTGGGTTTGACAACGTTGACGGCAGTGGCGGAGGAATTCGGTGACAGGGCATGACGCGTCACACTGGGGCTGTTCAGGGGGCTCACAGGCACTGTCTCCACGTGGCCTCTCTCCCCCGACCTTGGCAGCAGTTGTCGGCTGCCCCCCTCTGACATGCCTTGTGGGGGGATGTTGACGGGCACATAGTGCGGGTGAGATGGAGAAGCCATGGGGTCTCCTTGTCTTCTGGAATCGTCGCTGACTTTTTGGGCTTCTCTGATCTGCTGTCGTTCCAGACTGGTCGTCTTGGTCCTGGTGCTGTTCTCTGTGCTGGTGATGTCCAAGCTCTGGTGACAATAGCAG
>CM054152.1:32175990-32180990 GCA_028751875.1 Rapana venosa | reverse complement strand
TTTTTGTCTGTATAATAAATGTACTTGAACTCAAAATAGGTCTGCCTCTTTTGATCTTCCAGATTGTGCTCGTGAAACTTCAAAGCTACTCCTTGTGCAGGCCAACGATCAACAGTGCTTTTCCCTTTTTGGCTGATACCGTCTATACCCCTGCCCCTACAACTGCAACTTTTAGTATACATAGCCATTCTGTTTTCAGTCTCCATCTCTGCTCCTACCAAAGTGTACAGTCACTTTGTTTTCCAGTATCCGTCCCAGCTCCTACCACTATGTAGTCCTGTTTTCAGTCTCCGTCCCTGCTCCTAATAATAATGCCATTAATTTTAGGTTGTTGTTTCCTTTCTCTTTCTGAAGTTAGAATATTTAGGTTATACGATTTAATGTGTGTGTGTGTGTGTGTGTGTGTGTGTCTGTGTGTGAGAGAGAGAGAGAGAGAGAGAGAGAGAGAGAGAGAGAGAGAGAGAGAGAGAGAGAGAGAGAGCGTGTGTGCGCGCGTGTGTGTGTGTGTTTTGGGTGCGCGCGCGTGCGTGCGTGCGTGTATGCATACATGTATACATACATACATGTAGACATACATGTATGCATCTAAATCTGTCAGCGCCCACGCTCGTAATAAAAAATAAAAATACTCCGTACGTCAGTACATTATATTGATCTTAGGGTCTACCTGCAGGCCAGCAGGCGACTGACAGTAGCCAATCTGCTGAAAACCAGTCTCTGACCTCGGGGTCCCATACACAAAGGCTTGACAGGCAGTGCCTAATCTTTCCCATCAAGCCAACCTGTGCCTCCTGACAGTTGACTGACAACCGTAATAGGCCAGGAAACCTCTCCACAGTCAGGTGTTAACGACCCTACGCCACCGTCCGCTGCTTTTTTTTTTTTCCCCCTGCCACTGACACAACCTGTTATGTTTAGAAAATTCTCCTCCCTTTAGTTATGTACAGGTTTTGGGTGTGTTTGTTTTTGTTGTCGTCGTCATCGTTGTTGTTGTTGCTGTAGTGTGTGTGTGTGTGTGTGTGTGTGTGTGTGTGTGTGTGTGTGTGTGTGTGTGTGTGTGTGTGTGTGTGTGTGTGTGTGTGTGTGAGTGTGTGAGTGTGTGTGTGTTGTTGTTCCTGTTATAGAAGTTTCTCCCTTCAGAACAGGATTTGGATGTGTTTGTTTTTGTTGTAGTGTGTTGTTGTGGGTGGTGGTGGTAGTGGTGGCGTGCGTGCGTGCGTGTGTGTGTATGTGTGTGTGTGTGTGTGTGTGTGTGTGTGTGTGTGTGTGTGTGTGTGTGTGTGTGTGTGTGAGTGAGATGCTCGTAATGGTGAATATGCAGGGGTAGGAAGGAGGAGGTCCCTTTTTGGTTCCTGTTCTCTCTCTCTCCCACCCCCTCTCTCTCTCTCTCTCTCTCTCTCTCTCTCTCTCTCTGTGTGTGTGTGTGTGTGTGTGTGTGTGTGTGTGTGTGTGTGTGTGTGTGTGTGTGTGTGTGTGTGTGATGCTGGTAATGGTAAATATACAGGGGTAGGAAGGAGGAGGTCCCTTTTTGTTTCATGTTATTTCTGTGTGTGTGTGTGTGTGTGTGTGTGTGTGTGTGTGTGTGTGTGTGTGTGTGTGTGTGTGTGTGTTCGTCCTAATCTTATGTTGGGTTTTTTTTTTACAAGATGTAAACAAAACTAAAACAAACAAAAAAGCACGCCAGTGTTTATCTGGTATCTCAAAAATAAAGAAAATTTGCTTTGTTTGACCATGCCCAGCCCTCCCCCCCCCCCCCCTCTCTCTCTCTCTCTCTCTCTCTCTCTCTGCGCGCGTGTGTGTGTGTTGTGTTGTGTTGTGGTTGTTGTTGTTTTAAGTCTGTTCACTCAAAGTGATACAAGACGATGGGAAGGGGAGGGGAAGGGGCACTTATGTTGACGTGCAGTAAAATGTGTTCTATTGCTAAGACACGTAGACAGTACACAGAAACGGGATAAACAACAAATAAGACAAGTACATAAGAAATACTAACATGACTTATAACTATAACAAATGTCCTATAGGACTGGTTATTACAGATTTTGTTATACTAAACTCCAAATTAAAATGTGTTATTATCTTATCCAAGGATGCACATGCATGAGTGCGCGCGCGCGCGCGCATTAAGAACTGTCACTGTCGATCTACCCTGTCCCCCTTCCCCTTCTCTCTCTTGTATCTCTATCTGTTCAAATTCCTTTACGTCTCTTCACTAAATGTGATATCAGACCCCAACCCCTCCCCCAAAAAAAACAACAACAAAAAACAACCCCAACCCAGGGCTAGGGGTGATGGGAGGTGGACCTGGTAGAGGGTTGGGGGTTAGTTTACTAAATCTACAATAAAGAAAGAAAATGCAAATCTAAATTCTTCGGTATAGAACAGTAAAAATTCCAATTTCTAACAACATCTAACCAATGAACATTAACATAATATTTTTAACCATAACGATCATGAGAAAATTAATAACCCGCAGAAGGATAGTGCCTTTAGAGTCCATAACAATTACAATAATGAACCAATTGGACTGTGCAATAACAATTTGAAAATTATATATTTCAGAAGAGGATCACTGCATGTCGCGGATAACGACGATTAAGTATGGACAGGCATGTAATTTTTCAGCATGCTCGGTATCAATAATTATTATCAACAGTTATACTATTGCCACACATACAAGTGACATGTCAAACAAATTTTGTCTAAAAACAGTTCAGCTTCCACGGGAAAGCCAGGGAAACCATTTGTTTTATACGGTAAGAATCGGTTTGATGTATTTTCACAAAAACTCGAATTTTACCATTTCTTCATAGTTATACATCTAGACAGCCATACCTCTTTTCCTCACACTGGAATAACTTTTGCTGTGCTTTTTGAACGATGTGATGACATTCTTGTAGCGTTACAAATGAAGCTTTAAATTTGCCACATCTATACTCTTTTTGCCCCTTTTTTTCGCTAAAAGATCAACTTTTTCATACCAGAATGAGATGCAATCCAATAAAAAGTGATTTCTTAGGCGATGAGATGAATTAAATGACAAACTTCAATGACTAGTTCAGATCTTACTTTTGTTTGCATAGAGCTGATAGCTTGAATTGCTGAAAAAGTAGTCGAAAAACAGCATTCGGAAAATCCATTTATAAATTGTGTCACTAATATCGCTATACGCTCTGCTGCAAAAAGTGATTATATATATTCTCCCCAAGGTGAAATGATATTTTCGGATTTTAAATTTGGTATAATATATGCAGCACCTGCATTACTGTTTAAGACTAAGTTATCTGGGAAAACTTTTAAAACGATTTGAATAGATTTCTTCGAAATGAATTTTTGCTTGGGAAGATACTACATCCATATTACATCCATTTTACAATTCTTCATTAAGTCAATATGACTGATGTCAAACTGTGTGTGTGAGTGTGTGTGTGTGTGTGTGTGTGTGTGTGTGTGTGTGTGTGTGTGTGTGTGTGTGTGTGGTGCGTGCGTGCGTGCGTGTGCGTGTGCGCGCGTGTGTGTGACCAAAAAGGCAAAATCTACATACTATCTTCGAGGGCATCTAAAATAGATCTATATGAATACGATTGATCAATCTAAAAGAGTAAGCCTTCCAACAGCAGGGGCAGCAGATGAGCAGAACTGAACAGTCAGTCATTGATAATGTCACTCACTGCTCAAAGGAGTTTTCACACACACACACAAAAAACACGCAAACACACACCCCACACACACGCAAACACCACCACACACACGCGCACGCACGCACGCACGCACGCACGTATACACCCACAAACACACACACAAAAACCACCACCCACACCACACCAAAAAGAAACACACCGCAAACACGCCCGCGCAAAGAAAAGAAAAGACAACAGGGGAGAAAAAATGGAATAAAACAAAAACAAAACAAAACAAAACAGAGTCAATCAACGTGTCAATCATTGCTCAAACAGCCATCCTGTTGGCTTCCCATCATAAACTATGATTCTCATCCCTCCCAACACTTTGACCCACCCTCCCACGCTGTAGGCTAGGCCTATCTCTCCCCCCATCTGTTCCCCCTAACCGTGACGTAAATCAATCAACGAATTGAGGACACTTACCACCATCAAGATCCAAACAAAACTCCAACACTTTTACCAACGATGTTTAAAACCAGCACGCTACCGTAAACAAACCCCCATGAAGACAAGCTTCTGTCATAAACAAACACACATGAACAGACTGCTAAGCCAAGCCCCCTGACTTTGCTTGAAGACAAAGGATGGACACGCGCACACGTTGTTTTCAAGTTGCAGACGACACTTTGTCGTCTGTTCTAGGCCTACTGTTTGTGTTTTCTGTCGTTAAAAGAGTATTCCGCTGATTGTATCCCCTTCCAAACACAAATGGTACTTGCACATCGATTCTGTATGGGCCAGACACTTTTTGACGACACTGTCAACAAACTTGACATAGTAATGCATGAATCACCCACCAAAAGCACGCGCTTTCGACGCTTTGCCTAGCCGTCGCAGGCAGACACGGCTTCATAGGCTAGCCTAGCCTAACACAACTTTCATGCTGCGTGGCATCCAGAACCTCACCCCCCTGCGAGTCTCTAATGGAACAGTCCATATAACGGGACTAAAGATGCTGCCCTTTGCATGCGCCCTGGATCAGAATAGAACGGGGGAGTCGATTTTTACGCGTGGGTACTGCGCAACATCTGCGCCTGGGTAATGCACAAAGCAACCCTACTGTCAACCAGTTCTTCCCCTTGATTACCGGGAAGCTCCGGTCTGCTGCCAGACAGAAGATGGGTGCTACTGAAGTATGAGTTTTAAATGCCAGCACCCAACGCCCTTCCACTGGGAAACTCAGTGGAAGGCGCTGCTGTTTCTCTCCGTACATGACACACACTGTGGTACTGAGACAGGCGCGCGGACGTAGGCCTCCACACACACACACACACACACAGAGGGAGAATGACAGACAGACAGACAGACAAACACAGACAC
>CM054152.1:32170990-32173490 GCA_028751875.1 Rapana venosa | reverse complement strand
CAATTTTATAGTTTGCATAATTACGTGTATTATGTATACGTTAAAGAAGTTTTCTTCTCCGTTTTGTTTTTTGTTTTTGGGGGTTTGTTGTTGTTGTTGTTTTTGATTGATTGCTAGCTTATTGTTTGCTTGGTTGCTATTGATGTCTCTTTGTTTTGCGATCTTGTGGATCTGGCCCATGTTTTGATGATAATAATAATAATAATAATAATAATTATTATTATTATTATTATTATTATTATTATTAAAATAAATGGAATTTATATAGCGCTGTATCTTGCACAGACACATCAAAGCGCTTACACTCAACTCATTCTTACACAGTCATGCAAACCAATAGCAAGTAATAGTTCTAACAAGTCCAAATGCACACACACACACACACACACACAGCTTATACACTTTGGCAGGGTGATGGGATTTTTGGCTGTTGGAAAGCAGGGAAAGCTATGAAATGAAACAGGAGAGGAAAACCTTTGGTTTGAAACAAATAATTATGTCTTGAGGCCGGATTTAAAAGTGTCAAAAGAAGGCTTTTGGCGGAGAGAGATAGGGAGGCCATCCCAAATCGATGGACCAGAAACCGAGAAAGAGCGAAGGCCGACGGTGGACTGGCTGAATCTAGGTATTCGTAAGCACAAGGAATCTGCAGCAGTGCGAAGGGAACGAGAAGAAGTGTACAGGTTTTGCGAGTAGTCATTTGAACTGTAACCCTCTTGCTCTCAAACAAACTCTAATCTAAACATCTTTGTACAGCTATCTTTTACACGCACGCAAGCACAGAGAGAGAGAGAGAGAGAGAGAGAGAGAGAGAGAGAGAGAGAGACTGACTTAACATTCCAGCAAGATGAATATCGTCGACAATACCCACAACGACAACTACCAACGACAAATATCGGAGTGATAATGATGCCCACGATACGATAACGAAATAAAGAAGGGTGGGGGAGGGGGGGGGGGGAGGTGGAGGGGGGGGGGGGGGAGAGGTCATAGCTCTAGCTCTACTAGAGAAGAAGAGGTCAGGAAAGGTCAAAGGTTGTAGAGGCCAGTGTCACACAACGTGGCCTCTACTGGCAAAATGTCATCAGGCTAGAGGTTAGATGGGATGTGTGGTGTGTGTGTGGGGGGGGGGGGGGGGGGGGGGGGGGGGGGGGGGGGGGCTATACTGTTAGGAAGCAGGGGTGTCGAGGGGCAGGAAATCGCCGGTAACATCCCTCACCCACCCCACACCCAAATTCCACCCCCACCCCACCCCCCCATCCCCCCAGGGAAGATAGGAATAATGATGAGTATTGTGACCCATCAAATGAGGGAAAGGAGTGCCAGATGTAAATGGAGGGGGTAGGGGGGAGGGAGGGGGTAGAGAGGAAGGGAGGGAGGAGGGGAGGGGGAGGGCACGTTTGGGGAGGGGTGGAAGTAGGGAGATGGGGTATATGAAATTGGAGCAAATAATGAGTCAGTCGAGTTGTGTTGTAACTATAATGTTGCGAGGTTGGGAGGAGGAGGTAAGGGGTGGGGAGGGTCGGGATGGTGGTGGTGGTATTGATTGTTTTTGTTGGTTGGTTGGGTGTCGTGGGTTATTGGTTTGTTTTTTTGTTTTGCCGAAGAGGATCATAATTATTATGTACATTCATCATCCATCATTTAATCCTTCCTTCCGTCATTCATTTTTTTGAAGTGGTAAAGTCTCTAGGGTGTTCACACAACAACATCAACCAACAACATCTATACAACATCATTATTATTATCATCAACAACAACAACAGCAGAGCGCGCGAACACACACACACACTCCACGCACGCACGCACACACTCACACGCACGCGCACGCGCGCACTACACACACACTGATCCCCCCCCCCCCCCCCCCCCCCACCCACTCCCCCACACTGCACACACCACCCACACCCACCCAACCCGCACACACATACTACCCCCCCCCCCCCCCGCCCCCCCCCCCCCCCCACACACCACACATACTGCAACACCCACCCACACCCGCACACACACAACACCCCCCCCTCCCCACATACACAACACTTCAACAGATACGATACACAAACACATGCCGCACATAAACCATACCTACACACACACACTACCATCCCCCCCCCCCCCCCCCCCCCCCCCCACACACACACAACACACAACACACACCAACAGACACGACACACAAACACAGTGCCGCACATAAACCATACCTACCTACACACACACACACACACACAGATACGACACACAAACACAGTGCCCGCACATAACCATACCTGCACACACACACACACACCACACACACACACCAACAGACACGACACGCAAACACAGTGCCCGCACATAAACCATACCTACCACACACACACACACACACATCACACACACACACACACCAACAGACACGACACGCAAACACAGTGCCCGCACATAAACCATACCTACACACACACCACACACACACCCACACACACACACAAACCCACCCTACCTTCCTTCTCTCGAGGCA
>CM054152.1:32145990-32153490 GCA_028751875.1 Rapana venosa | reverse complement strand
TTCGGAATTCTTCTTCTTCTTCTTCTTCTTCTTCTTCTTCTTCTTCTTCTTCTTCTTCTTCTCCTTCTTCTTCCTCCTTCTTTTTCCCTTGCTCTCTGTTCTTCAGCAAAGGGAATCAAAACTAAGGGCGGCCTATTAATATTTCGCGTAATTCCACAGTGATGAATGCAACCAAAGTATTTTCATGGCTTGAGCTTCCGCGCTCTCGCTCTCTTTCTATCCCCCCCCCCCCCCCCCTCTCTCTCTCTCGGCTCCTCCTCCTTCTTCTTCCTCCTCCTCCTTCTTCTTCTTCCTCCTCCTCCTCCTCCTTCTTCTTCTTCGTCTTCCTCCTCCTCCTTCTTCTTCTTCGTCTTCCTCCTCCTTCTTTTCCCTTGCTCTTTGTCCTTCTCTGCTCTTCTCTGCTCTTCTCTGCTCTCTGTTCTTCTCTGCTCCCTTGCTCTCTGTCCTCTGCTCCCTTTCTCTCTGTTCTCCTCTGCTCTTCTCTGCTCTCTGTTCTTCTGTGCTGTCCTTGCTCTCTGTTCTTCTGTGCTGTCTTGCTCTCTGTTCTTCTGTGCTGTCTTGCTCTCTGTTCTTCTCTGTTGTCTTGCTCTTTGTTCTTCTCTGCTCTTCTCTGCTCTCTGTTCTTCTCTGCTCTTCTCTGCTCTCTGTTCTTCTCTGGCTTCTCTGCTCTGCTCTCTGTTCTTCTCTGGCTTCTCTGCTCTGCTCTCTGTTCTTCTCTGCTCTCTGTTCTTCTCTGTTCTTCTCTGCTCTCTGTTCTTCTCTGCTGTCTTGCTCTCTGTTCGTTCTTCTGCCTCTCCTGCCAGCCGAGGGCACACAATGTGCAGAAGAGCAGACAGGGAGGCAGGCAGACAGGCAGGGAGGCAGGCAGCCTGGCATAGATGGCATTGCCATTTTCCTCCTTGGGGGAAATAGCATCATTGCCGGTAGAAAAGAAGAAGAAGAGCAGAAGAAAAAAAAATCAGTAATCATCCACTTGATGCCAGAATGGGCCATCCACCTCAAACCATTTCGTCTCCAACTCTTTTTTTTTTCTTGCATGAGCGCACAAACACAGATATTGTGTGTCCGTAAGCATGCACGCACACACTGACTGACTCAGGGAGAGAAGCATTTCCTCCCTCTGTCTTTCTCTCTCTCTCTCTCTCACACACACATACACACAGAGGTGAGAGAGAGACAGGTAAGAGAGAGAGAGAGAGAGGGAGAGAGAGAGAGGGGGGGGGGGAGAGAGAGAGAGAGAACGAGAGACAGAGAGAGACAGAGAGAGAGAGACTGAGAGAGACAGAGACAGACAGAGATAGAGAGAGGTAGAGAGTGACAGAAAGAGACAGAGACAGAGGGAGAGGGGGGAACACACACACACACACACCACACACACACACACACACACACACACACACACACACACACACGCGCGCACGCACACGCACGTACGCACACGCACACACACACACACACGCACACACACGCACGACACACACACACACACACACACACACACGCACGCACACACGCACGCACGCACACACACGCACACAAACACACACACACACCTACCTCTCTACCATTACCCCACAAACTAATAAGCAAGGGTAATGAGAAAGCAAGACTCCGCAGCCGACTTCTAAGGCAGAAACGGGAAAGAAACAAGATGGACGACACCATTCATTTTATTTCTGCTCCGAGATAAATATCGCTGTAGGAATGGACCCCAACATGTTCATTAATGTAGATTAACTTGTGTGAGGGGAAAAAATTAGTTGGAGCCCAGGTATGTCTAAGCACTGTGTGTGTGTGAGAGAGAGATTGATAGAGAGAGAGTGTGTGTGCGTGTGCGTGTGTGCATGGAGGTGTGTGTGGTGTGTGTGTGTGTATGTGTGTGTGCGTGCGCGCGCGTGTGTGTATATATGTGTGTGAAGGTGTATGTGTGTGGAGGTGTGTGTGTGTAGTACGTGCGCGCGCGCGCGCGTTTGTGTGTGTGTGTGTGTGTTGTGTGTGTTGGAACACAGGGGTGAAGATGTGAAGCACATGCGCATTTCTGTGTGTGCACATGAACATGTTTTGTTGGTTGCTTAGTGTGCGTTTTGTAAATAGACTAGCGTAACATTTTTGCTTAGTTAATTACAAAATGAATACACGAACCGTTTAAAAAGATAGCTGCACGCTGTGGTAACCAAATATATTGCTTTTATAAATCGAAAATATTTATCATTTTCAATGGAAGACGAAGAGAAGAAACGGACACAAAGAGGAGGAGGAGGAGGAAGAGAAGGAGGAAGAAGAAGAAGCAAGAAGAAGAAGAAGGAAGAAGAAGAAGAAGAAGAAGAAGAAGAAGAAAGAGGAGGGAGACAAAGAGCATGAGGTAGAGGAGAAAGAGGAAGAGGAGAAGAAGAATACTCTTTTTTTTTAATTCACAAGTAATTTTTCCCCTCGCAATATCGTTATTGACAATATAAAATATCCTATTAGGAATTCTGTGCAGTTTGTCTTGAAAGGTAATCAATTATAAATCTTGCTCCCCGTCTGCAGTTGAAGGAAATCTCGTGGGTTTGTTTGTTTGTTTGTTTTGTTTGTTTTTTCGTCTCTTCTCCTGTCTGCTTTTCAATTTCAGTGTGCGTCGATCAGTTTACATGTCCTCTTTGTAAAAATTTTATTCATGGCATTTTTTTTTTAAATTGCTATTCATTTTCTATTTATTTTATCTTTTTCTATTCTATTTTTATCTATCTATTTATTGCTGTTGTAGTTGTTGTTTATTTGTAGGGGGTCAGGGTCGGGGTGGGGAAGGGGTTGCGTCCCTTTCCTGTGGACTCCACCATCTCTTATCGACACACTCGCTCAAACGCACGCAAGCAAGCAAGGACACTTGTTCATGCATGCACACACACACGCCCGCCTGCAGGTAAACACACACGCACACTTGCGCTCAAACAAACACACGCTCGTACACACATGCGCGCACATACGCGCGCACACACAAACAACGCATACATACACAAACCACAGACAGACACATACACACAACACATCAAACACAGAGACACACACACATATACCCACTACATTATACACAACACATTACAATACTCTCTCTCTCATACACACTCACACACACACACCCACACACCCACCACCACCACCACCACCACCTCCACACCACCCCACACACATACACACACACCACACACACACCACCACCACACATACATACACACCACACACAAACACACACACACCACCACCACCACACCACACCACACACCAACATCACCACCATCACCACACCCACATACACACACACACTCACAGCCCCCCCCCCCCCCCCCCCCACCCCCCCCCCCCCCCCCCCCCACTATAACCACCACCACACCACACATCACACTCCCCCCACTACACACACACACATACACCACACACACACAGCCCTCCCCCCCCCTCCCCCCCACCCACACACACACCACAACCCCCCCCCCCCCCACACACACACACACACACACACACATACACACACACACACGTCAGACCATCCTTACCTGGATTTAGCATCAGCACTCATCAGACTGGCAGAGCCTTTGCCCTGCCCTCTCTCCAGGTCGAACTCCGATCCCTGACAGTACCCCTCCTGGCCTCCAGGGGGCCCCGGGCCACTTTGCCCTTTGTGCCCTGACCCTGACGGGGCCTCTCTGCTGTGCCCAGCTTGCTGGTGATGTTGCTGCTGCTGCTGATGTTGCTGCTGCTGCTGCTGATGTTGCTGCTCTCGCTGCTGGCTCTTCTGCTGCTGCTTGTAGCGTGAGAGACTGAAGAAGAGGCCCAGTATGGCTTTCAGGTTGCCTTCCTTGATGTCTGAAACAAAAAGGTATTGGTTTGCAGGAAAATTGGTGTTTTTCAATAAAGTTCTCTGTTTGTGTTGGGTGTGTTGTGTGTGTGTGTGTGTGTGTGTGTGGTGTGTTGTGAGTGTGTTTTTTGAGAGAGAAGAGAGAGAGAGAGAGAGAGAGAGGAGAGAGAAGAGAGAGAGAGAGAGCGAGAGAGAGAGAGAGAGAGAGAGAGAGAGAGAGAGAGAGCGAGCGAGAGAGAGAGAAAGAGAGAGAGTGTGTGTGTGGTGTCTGTGTGTCTGTGTGTCTCTATGTATGTATGTATATATCTATCTATCTATCTCTCTCTCTATATATATACATTTATATAGATAGATAGATAGATAGATATGTGTGTGTGTTTGTGTGTGCGCGTACGCGCGCGCGCGTGTGAGAGAGAGAGAGAGACAGAGACAGACAGACAAAGACACAGACAGACAGAGAGAGACAGAAATACAGACAGAAAGCATGTTTATGTGAATGCGCGCGCGCCCGCGCACGCGCTTGATTCTTGTGTGCGAGTTCGCGTGTATGTGTGTGAATGTTAAGCAGGGGGAAGGTGTAAATATAGTTCAAGTACATTCGCGTAAACACAGGCCTTTATACTAAAAAAAAAAAGGGCTGTATGTAAATGTAAAATGTTTTTTAGTGTAAGTGTGTGAGAAGGAAGGGTCGGGGGTTGATACGTCTAGACAAATAGTCATCCACATCTCTCTGACAAGCGTTGAAGTTGGAGTAGAGGTTGAAGCAGAAGACATCTTCGTCAATATGGAGCCAGAGCTGGGTGGGGTGTAGAGGGATGGGAGGGTGGTGGGGGTGGGGGGGGGGTCACTGTGAGCTGGAGGGTGGAGTGGGGTGGGGAAGGACTGAGAGAGAGAGATGGCAGGGGGGGGAGAGACAGACAGACAGACAGAGAAAAGGAGAGAGGAGGAGAAGGAGAGAGAGGGAGAGAGAGGGAGAGAGAGGGAAGGAGGAAGAGGGAAGGGAGAGGGGGAGAGAGAGGGAGGGAGATAGGGAAAAGGAGGGAGAGGGAGAGGGGGAGGGGGATGGAGAGGGGGTGGAGAAGGACTGAGAGAGGGGGGACAGGAGAGAGAGACAGAGACAGACAAAGAGACCGACAGACAGGCAGGCAGGCTGACAGACAGACAGATAGGCACACAAAGAGAGAGAGAGAGAGAGAGAGAGAGAGAGAGAGAGAGAGAGAGAGAGAGGAGAGAGACAGACAGACAGACAGACAGACAGACAGACAAACAGTCATACATACATTCATACATACATACAAAGATACATAAATACATACATTCATACATTGATGCAAACATACATACGTACAGAAAGACAGACAGACAAACACACAGGTGAACGGAGACAGACACACAGACATACAGAGACACAGAGACAGAACGCGCACAAAGAGACAGACAGACAAAAAGACAGAAACAGAGAGGCACACATACAGAGCCAGACAGGGAAACAGAGGCAGAGAGAGGAAGCATGAAAAACTTTTTCAAAGGTTGACACGAAGAAGAAAAATGGGAGCAAAAAATTGGGGAAAGAATTCTCCTTCTGAAAGAAAATGAAGCGGATCGAAAGATGCCACGAAGGGACCACGCACACACACGCACACACACACACACACACACACACACACACACACACACACACACACACACACACACACACACACACACACACACACACACACACACACACACACACACAACACACACACATACACATACACGCACACATACACGCACACACTAACACACACATACACGCCACACACACACACACACACACACACACACACACACACACACACACACACAACACACACACACACACACACACACACACACACACACACACATACACACACATACAACACACAACACACACAACATACACACCACACACAACTTCCCCCCCCCCCCCCCCCCCCACACACACACACACTCACACACATACATAACACACACGCACACACAACATACACACAACACACACATACACACACAAAACACACAAATACACACAACACCCACACAACACACACATACACACAAAAACACACAACACACACAACATATACACAAAAATACACATACACACACCCACACTACACACACAACAACCCCGCCCCCGCCCCACACCCCCCTTCACACACACCACACACACACAACACAATACACCCCCCCCTACACACACACACACACACACACACACACAACACACCCCTCCCCCTCCCCCCCCCACACACACACAAACACAACACCCACCCCTCCCCCAACACACACACACACACACACACACCACGAAGATGGACAAACTACAGGGAAGCTGGGGCCCCGTTGATGGTGATGAAGGCAGAGAGAGGTCTAGAGAGATTCAGGGGATGGAAGCAGGACCTTACCTCAGTGCTATTTATATAGAGGGGCTATTGAAAACGAAAGGGGAAAGAATATGTGCAACATTACAATGTCATACTGAGAGAGAAAGGGAGGGTGGGGGGTGGGGGTGGGCAGGGGAGAGGGAGGGGAGAGTGTGAGGGAGAGGTGGGAGAGAGAGGGGGGGAGGGAGGGGGGGGGGAGGGAGAGGGGGGAGGGAGGGAGGGAGGAGAGAGAGAGGTGAGGGAGAGGGTGAGGGTGAGAGGGAGGGAGGGAGGGTGAGAGGGAGGGAGGGAGAGAGAGGGAGAGGAAGGAGAGAGAGAGAGAGGGAGGGAGGTAGAGGGGGATAATGGGCAGAAGAGAGAGGGAGGGAGGGAGGGAGAGAGAGAGGAGAGAGAGAGGAGAGAGAGAGGAGAGAGAGGAGAGAGATGAGAGAGAGAGGGAGAGAGAGGGGGGGGAGAGAAGAACATGAGAGGGAGAGAGGGGGGATGAGAGAGGGAAAGAAAGAGAGAGAGGGAGGGAGAGAGAGGGGAGAGAGACAGATAGAGGGACAGAGAGAGGAGAGATGAGAGAGAGGAGAGAGAAGGAGAGAGAGAGAGAGAGAGAGAATTGACATTCTGAGAGAGAGAGACAGACAGACAAACAGACAAACAGACACACAGACAGACAAACCGTCAAGCACACAGACAGACAGACAGACAAACAGTCAAGCAAACAGACAGACAGACAGACAGACAGACAGACAGACAGAAAATTGATATTCTAAAAGGTTACGAGTTCGATCGCTCGCTTGTCCCCGCACTCTTCAAAACTATGAAGAGGGTTTGTCGTCTATTTGCGTGTGTTGATGATGTTTTGGGTTGTGGCGGTGCTTTTTCAGAAAGGTACCTTCCCCATCTTCCTCCTCCTCCTCCTCTTCCACCCTCCCCCAGCCCCCTACCCCTACCCCCCACCTCCCACCTCCCCCAAACCACCCCAAACCCTTTTCTTTTTTTTTCTGAAATATTATTAGCTTCCATCGAGTCGATAGCTCAAACTTCTGTCAGTAGAAAGAATGGCCACGTAAAATCTGAAAAGATTACGACTGTGTCTGAAAAGCAAGATAGAAGGAGGAGGGGGAAGAGGAGGAGGACGAGGAGGTGGAGGAGGAGGAGGAAGAAGGAGGAGGAGGAAGAGGAGGAGGGGGAGGAGGAGGTGGAGAAGGAGGAGGAGGAAGAAGAAGAAGAAGGAGGAGGAGTAGGAGGAGGTGGAGAAGGAGG
>CM054152.1:32138490-32143490 GCA_028751875.1 Rapana venosa | reverse complement strand
AACAAACAAAAGAAAAGCAAAAACAAACAGGAAAAAACTTCCCTATACAGACAGAGGCATAGCAGACTGTGTAGTGACCTATCTGACTGAACCACTACAACTCAAGACATTTTGATTTTTTCCTATTTTTCTCTTTTATATCGAGGATAATGGAATAAGCATTTATGTGCTTTTTTTTTTTTACATCAAGTCCCCGTGTGTATGCGGTTTTTAAAAATTCTGTCATCTGTTCCTACCAGCACACAATGGCCTACTCTTCCGAAAAGCGGAACAGGATTTAACGTGTGCGCAAGGTGTTCTGCGTGCGTTCACACGGGGCCTCGGTTTATAGTCTCATCCGAAAGGTTTTGGGGAAGAGTGAAGTTTGCACTGATGTTAACTCCAGGGGGAAAATATCCCCTTAAACGGGAATCGAACCCGGGTCGTCAGATTTGCCAGCGCAATGTTTTGACCACTAGGCTATCCCGTCCCCCCTGAGATGAGAACAATCAGGATGCAGAGAAGTCAACAACAGCATAGCAGTCAGTACTACTGTTACTACCACTACTACTACTACTGCTACTACTTCTACTGCTACTACTACTACTACTGCTGCTGCTGCTACTACTACTGCTGCTACTGCTACTACTACTGCTGCTACTGCTACTACTACTACTACTACTACTACTACTACTACTACTACTACTAGTACTACTGCTGCTGCTGCTGCTGCTACTACTACTACTGCTGCTGCTGCTTCTACTACTACTACTACTACTACTACTACTACTACTACTACTACTACTACTACTGTACAGGGGATCTCACCACTAGGGGTTTTTGCGGGCACACCAGGCCTGAAGAGGATTAGGTACATATTATATATATAGTAAGGTAGGCCCTAAATCAATGAAATGGGATTGGGAGATAAGCTGGGGAAGAGAGAAAACCCACAGGACGGAATAGGATGAGGAGAAAGACGAAGCCAGGGAACACCAGAGGGGAGTGGAGGTGGGGGTGGGAGGTGGGAGTGGGGGGATGGGAGTGGGGGGATGGGCGTGGGGGTGGGGGTGGGGGGCATTTGGGCGAAAATCGTGTTAGGCCTAACCTACTCACCTCTGGCCTCTAAGCTCTGTGGATTTCAACACGCTGATCGTTATTTTCTGCTTGCATTTGAAATGAAATTCTGTGCTAGAAATTTCCTCTTTTCCGTCACTCTCTTTTTGTTTCTGTCATGTTCCTTTTCTTCCTGTCAACCCCCTCCTTGTCTTATTTTCTGCCTTTTTGGTCCACTCTCCTCCTGCCTTTTTCCAGAAAGACTTAAAAAAAAAATCTCTTCTGCTGAAATCGGATGCACTGGGCCTGACTTGTCAGGAAGCGCTTAACGGCAGCGTGACGCATTAATATTCGCTTACATAACAGACAACAATAGTTGCTGTCTGAGCGTTTGAAGAAAGAAGAAGAAGAAGAAGAAGAAGAAAGAAGAAGAAGAAGAAAAGAAGAAGAAAGAAGAAGAAGAAGAAAGAAGAAGAAGAAGAAGAAGAAAAAAGAAGAAGAAGAAGAAGAGGAATGGAAGAGGAAGAAGAAGAGGAAGTGGAAGAGGAGAAGAAGAAGAAGAAGAAGAAGAAGAAGAAGAAGAAGTGGAAGAAGAAGAAAAAGAAGAAGAAAGAAGAAGAAGAAGAAGAAGAATTAGAAGAAGAAGAAGAGAAGAAGAAGAAGAAGAAGAAGAAGCAGCAGCAGAAATCTCAAGGTCAGTCAATTACGTTTTGTAACAGGATTAATTAAGCGAAGATTCAGTACGAGGAGCAAGGCGATTGCCCCCAGCTTTATGTAGCGAGATGTGATGGAGAAGGAACGAGGGAGGGCAGACAGTATTTACCATACAGGAGAGGAGAGGCCAGAAGATGCTGTGGTAGATATACCAAGGAGTCTGAGACCCTGGCAGGGAGATAACAAATTGATGGAAGAAGACCTTCATGGCAGACAAATTGGGAAAAGAGTAGGTTTAATTACAGGATGCTCTCTCTCTCTCTCTCTACCCTAACCCCCCCCCCCCCCCCCTCTCTCTCTCTCTCTGTTTCTTGTCTATGCTTTCTTGGTACTGTTTTGTTTGAAGTTTCTTTTGTTAAAATGAATCATCATCAATCCCGTGACCTTGGTGGTCGTGGAGGAGACACGAAAGACGATGCTGTGGTAAGCCTCCTCCATCCATCTCGGTCCCCAGCTCTGCGCAGTAGTGCCGAGTCATTCATCCTGGTCCATTCTCTGATGTTGTCCATCCATGTTCTGTCTTCCCCTCTTTCTGCCACCTTCGAGTGTTCCCTGCAGTACTGTTTTTGGCAGAGTGTTGTGGCGGGTGACGTGGCCGAACCATGTCAGCTTTTTCTTCTTGACGATGGTGAGAAAGGGTTCCTGTGGACCTGCCAGCCGTGTTATTTGGCTCTTGACAAATTCATTGGTCTTTCGTTCTCTCAAGGATATGCCCAGCAGTTTTCTATAGCAAAATGAATACCCCCTTATATACAGGCCGGACGGGATAGCACAGTGGTCGGAGCACTCGCTTTCCCCCAGCCAAGTTAAGCAGCGTCGAGCGTGGTTACCAGTTGGATGGGTGACCGTTTGCGCACCTTGGCTTCAGTACAGTTCCCCCAGTTCACCCAGCTGTAAATGGGTACCTGCCCTCTTTAGGGTCAGGGAAGGTAAAGCAGCGAGGGAGAGGAGATGGGCGCCGCCCTCAATATGCTGGCCCTAGAGAAGTGAGGTCTCTGACGCCTCGCTCCCCTACGACCTTATAGGTTATGGGACTCCTTTACTTTTTTACTTTTACTATACAGGCTGGTGGCCTTACAATTAAAATCCTGAGTTCCTGAGCTATCTCTCATGTGTGTGTGTGTGTGTGTGTGTGTGTGTGTGTGTGTGTGTGTGTGTGTGTGTGCACGTGTGCACGTGTCTGTCTGTCTGTGTGTCTGTCTGTGTGTTTATGTGTTCGTTCTTCAATCGAACGTTGTTTCACTATGAATGATATAAGACGAATGTGTGTACATGTGCATACGCACATGTGTGCATGCATATTTTGTATATATCTGTAACCAAAAATTACGTTCGAGTTCAAAATAACTGTTTGTCCTTATAATACCACCACATTCATTTTTGTTTCCCATACCTTGCTGGTTAATAGCATTGCTCACGAAAAGTCAACAGGGATAACCAAAGATTCATACGAGCAAGGGGTAGTGCTACCAGCTTTATGTAGCGAGATGTGATGGAGAAGGAACGAGGGAGGGCAGACAGTATTTACCATACAGGAGAGGAGAGGCCAGAAGATGCTGTGGTAGATACCACGGAGTCTGAGACCCTGGCAGGGAGATAACAAATTGATGGAAGAAGACCCTCATGGCTGACAAATTGGGAAAAGAGTAGGTTTAATTAGGTTACAGGATGCTCTCTCTCTACTCTAACCCTCCCCCCCTCTCTCTCTCTATCTCTCTCTCTCTCTCTCTCTCTCTCTCTCTCTCTCTCTCCTGTCTGTGTGTTTCTTGTCTATGATTTTTTTGGTACTGTTTTGTTTGAAGTTTCGTTTGTCAAAATGAATACCCACTTGTATACAGGCTGGTGGCCTTACAGTTAAAATCCTGAGTTCCTGAGCTGAGCTCTCTCTCATGTGTGTGTGTGTGTGTGTTTGGATGTGTGCGTGTGTCTGTCTGTCTGTCTGTCTGTGTGTTTATGCATTTGTTCTTCAATCGAATGTTGCTTCACTATGAATGATATCAGACGAATGTGTGTACATGTGCATACGCACATGTGTGCATGCATATTTTGTATATATCTGTAACCAAAAATTATGTTCGAGTTCAAAATACCCAACAACAATCTGTTTGTCCTTATAATAATACCACATTCATTTTTGTTTCCCATACCTTGCTGGTTAATAGCATTGCTCACGAAAAGTCAACAGGGATAACCAAAGATTCATACGAGCAAGGGGTAGTGCTACCAGCTTTATGTAGCGAGATGTGATGGAGAAGGAACGAGGGAGGGCAGACAGTATTTACCATACAGGAGAGGAGAGGCTAGAAGATGCTGTGGTAGATATACCAAGGAGTCTGAGACCCTGGCAGGGAGATAACAAATTGATGGAAGAAGACCTTCATGGCAGACAAATTGGGAAAAAGGGTAGGTTTAATTACAAAGGTGTTCTCTCTGTTTCTGACTGTCTGTTTGTAGCTGTCTCTCGTGTTTGTGTGTGAGTGTATAATTGTGTTTGAAAAGCTAGTGAATAATCTCTCATTATATTACTTTTCCCTGTGGGGATGCTGGAGAGTGGGGGGGGAGGGGGGGAGGAGGGTCTGCTGTCAGTATAAAATAGCATCACCACCTTCTGGAATAGAAATTCAGTGCTTAGGAATTCTCGCTTTTCTATCCCTCTCTTTGCTTCCGCCTTGTTCCTTTTTCTTCCTGTCACCTCCTTCTTGTCTATTTTCTGCTTCCTTTGTCCATTCTCCTGCTTTTTCTCCAAGAAACAATTCTCTCCTACACAGAAATCGGACAGGCTGGGCCTGACTTGTCAGGTGCTTAACGCCAGCGCAATGCATTTTTGCTCCTATGACAGATGGAAATAGTTACTGTTTGAGTGTTTGATGATGACGATAATGATGATGATGATGATGATGATGTTGAAGAAGAAGAAGAAGAAGAAGAAAAAAAAAGAAAAAGAAAAAGAAGTAGTAGTGGTAATAGTAATAGTAGTAGTAGTAGTAGTAGTAGTAGTAGTAGTAGTAGTAGTAGTATGTAGTAGTAGTAGTAGTAGTAGTGGAAGAAGAAAAAAGAAGAAGAAGAATTGTGAAGAAGAAGAAAAATTGCGAAGAAGAAGAATTGCGAAGAAGAAAGGAAGAATGCGAAGAAGAAAATGCGAAGAAAAGAATGCGAAAAGAATTGCGAAGAAGAAGAAGAATTGGAAGAAGAAGAAGAAGAAGAAGAGAAGAAGGAAGAAGAAGAAGAATTGCGAAGAAGAAGAAGAAGAA
>CM054152.1:32118490-32130990 GCA_028751875.1 Rapana venosa | reverse complement strand
CAAACACAAAACACACACACACAATACACTACAAACACACCACAGACACACACACAAATACACACAAAACACACACACACACACACACACACACACACACACACACACACACACACACACACACACACACACACACACACACACACACGCCCAACATTCTCGAAAGGAAAAACAAAAAAAAAATTCCCAATTATCACAGGATTTCCCTGCCTGCATCTGACGTCAACATAGATTACCGGAATTAACTCATTTGACTGCAGATCAGCCAGCCAGCCAGCCAGCCAGCCAGCCACACATTGGTAAAAACAACAGGAAAAGAAAACCAACAAATAGCAGCATCACAGCAACGAAATGAACACAACACACACAACACACACACATACACACAAAGAAAAAAACACAAAAAAGCAACAACCAACCAAACAAAAAACCCACAATCAACTTTACCCAAAAAGAAGTAAAAAGCGTAAAAGCAGTCATTAAAAGAAACCATAAAGCAAAAAAACAAAAACAAAACAAAACAAAACAACAACAAAAAACCCAACAAACTCCCAAACCCCTCACACTTTCAAATCCGCCTCACAGCACAGAACCCCCCTCCCTCCCTCCTCTTCCTTCTCTTCCCCTCATCCTCCCCACCTCCACCTCCACCCTCACCCCCGTACCCCCACACCCAACCATCCTCGATCAACAACAACCAAAAAACAACAAAAAACCAACACACATCCCCTCCCACCCCCCCCCCCCCCAAATCCCAACCTACACATTCCCCAATTAATCCCAGATTGAACCAATTTGCAATCTCACACACGAAACGTTTTCGGAACCCACTCTGTCAGTCTCCATACAGATCAGCTATCTAATTTACCACATCCTGGTGAAAATGGGGGAGGGGAGGGGGGGGGGGGGGGGGGGGGGGAAGGGGGGGGGGGAGCTAGAGGACAGGTGGTGAGGCACAAATAAAAAGGAACAATTATTGCATACACACCACCACCACCACCACCAACCAACCAACCAACCAACCAACCCGGCGCATCATTCTGTCGATCCCCCAAAAAAAAAAGTTCTTGATCAAGTCTGATTAATTAATTAATTAATACAATGGATGAGGCAAAGCTGACAGTCACACTGTATAGTACAGGTCTGTGTCAAGCAACAGCAAATTAACTTGTTATCGCCCTTTTACCTGGTTGCTATTCTGGTCACTCGTGATCCTAATGAGTTAAAACACATCAATCTGTGTGACTCGTTCTCTATGCTGTAAATTTATTTTTTACTTTATTTATTTATTTTTTATATGAACTTTAAGTCACGGCAGATTTCTCTGCGTGAAATTCTGGGCTAGTCTTCCAGAGGAGAGCGCGTCGCCACAAACCAGCGCCACCCATTTTTTTTTCTTTTTCCTGTTTGGAATTGTATTTGTTTCCCTATCAGAGTGATTTTTTTATACAGAATTTTGCCAGGAACAACTTTTTGCCGTGGGTTCTTTGAAGCGCGCTAAAAAAAAAAAGTGTAACATACGGGACCTCCGTTTATCGTCTCATCTGAAAGACGAACACCCAGACCACCCCACTCATGGTGTAATAAATGGGGGGGGGGGGGGGGGAAGTTTTGGGCCCAAACGGGGATCGAACCACCGGACACTTCCGTCCGACCCGGACTTTTACCTTTCTAGGCATGCGCGTTACCTCTAGACCACCGATCCACCGTGTTGAGGCAACGATACGACTACAATCCAATGGGTGGTATACTACTACTACTACTACTACTACTACTACTACTACTACTACTACTACTACTACTACTACTACTACTAATGTATGGAATTTATATAGCGCTGAATCTTGAAAAGCAACAAATCAAAGCGCTCAGATGACTTTTTTTTTTTTACTTGTGCTTTTTTTTTTAACATCCATTCCCCGTGTGTATGCGGTTTTGTAAATTTTGTCATCTGTTCCCACCGGCACACAATGACCTACTCTTTCGAAAAGTGGAACAGGATTTTACGTGTGGCAAGATGTTCTGCATGCGTTCGCATGAGGCAAATATGACACTCACAGGAACATTCCTGTCAAACAGCATGGTGTGATACTGGTTATTTAACTTTGTTATGGCTGTTTACCAGGTTGCAATATGGTAAATTATGATCATAATGAGTTAAAGTACATCAATCTGTCTATGATTATCGTTTTCTATGCCCTGACTTTATTAATTTTTGTTCTGAAGCAATCGTACAGCTATAATAATAATAATAACAATAATAATAATAATAAAAAATATGGAATTTATATAGCGCTGAATCTTGTAAAACAAACTACAATCCAATCGGTGGTCTAGAGGTAACACAACTCCCTGCCTAGATAGCGAAAAGTCCTGGTTTGAAGTGTAGTGGTGGTGGTTCAATCCCGGCTCGTGGCGGAACACCCCCCCCCCCCCCCCCCCCCCCCGCCCCCGCCCCGCCCCCACATTCACTAAGACCGTGAGTGGTGGGTGATCTGGGTGGTAGTCTTTTGGATGAGATAATAAACCGAGGTTCTGTTTGTAAACACGCATTTAGCACGAGTAAAAGATTTAAAAATTGAAAAAGAAACCCACAACAACAAGAGAGTTGTCCCTGGCAAAAATTACGTGGAAAAAAGCCACTCTGATAGGACACAGAATACAGTTGCAGACAGGAAAAGAAGGGGAAAAAGGTGGCGCTGCTCTTGTGGCTACGCGCTCTCTCCAGGGAGAACAGCATGAATTTTTAAAACAAAATTCTTTTATACGGAAGATAATGGAATAAGCACTCATGTGCTTTTTTACATCTAGTCCCCGTGTGTATGCGGTTTTGTAAATTATTCATCTGTTCCCACCGGCACACAAATGGCCTACTCTTACGAAAAGCGGAACAGGATTTAACGTGTGCGCAAGATGGTCTGCGTGCGTTGGCACACGGGGCCTCGGTTTATAGTCTCATCCGGACTTTCACGCAGAGAACTCTGCCCTGGCTTATAGTGGTAAAGTGTTGTACATTCCAAAACCAATCTTCTTGTTTATAGCCCCGCTGACCATAGAGGTCATACCGGGACTGTCATTTCCATACAAATAAAATAATTTATTTACTCGAGAATATAATTTTATTTCAAGAACCCTCATCCCTCCTCCTCCTCCTCTTCCTCAGGGATACATGAAATTCAACAATAATAGACTAGGCAGATATGAACGAGTGGAAGTACTCTTTAAGAAACTTGAACATACTGCTGCAGCCAATTCAACTCACAATACCAGCGAGTGTGTGTGTGTGTGTGTATGTGTGTGTGTGTGTGTGAGGGTGTGAGTGTGTGTGTGTGTGTGTGTGTGTGTGTGTGTGTGTGTGCGTGTGTTGTGTGTCTGTGTGTGAGGGTGGGTAGGTGGGTGGGTGGGTGCGCGCGCTCATGTTATTGTTGTTGTTTTGGTGTTGACAAAGTGTTTCTATGAGTATTGAGCGTGCGCGTTTGCGTATACTACTACTGTATACTGTTTAACACATTCAAGTCAATACAATATGAACTCACCATCTGAGCTGAATTCTTTGGCTTCTGCTTAATGTCCTTGATCTTTTCGTTGGCTGAAACAAACAAGAAGAAGTGGGGTTACATCACCTGCTATATCATCTACCATCACGCTTTCTAATTGATCAAACATAACAATTTCATTTCATTTCGTGTAATGTATAAAGCCCCACCGACCACGCGCGCGCGCGCGCGCGCACGCCACACACACACACACACAATCACACACACACACACACACACACACACACACACACACACACACACACACACACACACACACGCACACACGTGTACACACACATACATACATACACACACCAGCTTCACATCCTACCTTTCCGCATTTCCACGATTCACCTCCCAACCCTGCTCCCCCCCCCCCCCCCCCTCCCTGCCTCGCCATCCCCCATCCCATTACCTGCAACCTCTCCCACAGTACACTTGATCAAAGGAGAGAAAGAAATGCATGCCGACAGAACCCAGACCTACTGGAAAGTTATATCCCTTTGAAGTATTCTGACGAGGAAAAAAAAGTTTGTGAAAATCCCATTGTTGTTACTGCCTACAAAAATTGAACTATGCAGGTTGTGAGATTGGCTTTTTGTGGGTCTGGTAGGTCTGGAAATCAATATTTATTTTATATTTTATTTTAATTTATTTTATTCTTTTATATCGAGGATAACAGAATAAGCACTTATGTGAACAATAGGGTAAAGGTGTTCCATAACCTATGAGGTCGTAGAGGAGAAAGGCGTCAGAGACATCAACTTATCTAGAGGCCAGCATATTTGAGGGCGGGCCTATCTCCTTCCTGTGCTTTAATTCTGCTAAGAGTTAGGTACCCATTTACTAGCTGGGTAACTGGAGGAACTGTACTGAACCAATGCATGCAAACGGTACCATCCAGACTGGGAACACGCGTCGAGCTGCTTACTCTGGAGAGAAAGGAGTGCCCGACCACTTGGCTATCCTCCCTCGGCAATCAAGGTATGATTAAAAAAACCCACACCAGAAAACTTGTACGTACATGCAGATGACATGCACTTCATCATCATATGATAATTATGTACATACTTATTCAAGGCGCACATAGAACATGTCACTATTGTATACAATTAAATCAATGGTATGAATTAAAAAAAAACCCACACCAAAAAACCTTGTACGTACATGCAGATGACATGCACTTCATCATCATATGATAATTATGTACATACTTATTCAAGGCGCACATAGAACATGTCACTATTGTATACAATTGATATAGTACTTAAGACAATGGCCCTGTCTTAAGAAGACTAAGAAATAAAAATGAAAAATGTGCGTGCTGGTTCGGGGGAAGGGAGGGGGGGGGGGGGGGGGGGGGGGGGGGATAAAGAAGTTCCACTTAAAAAAAAAGAATCTGTTATTGTTTTCTTACAGCATTATTTTTACAGTAATGATTTTACGTATACAAGAGACGCCATGTAATTTACAAAACCCATAGGGGATTGGATGTAAAAAAAGCACATTAGTTCTTATTCCTTTATCCTCGATATAAAAGAATAAATAAACAAAATAGAATTGCATCACTCATCTGAGACTCAAAACGACACATAACGAATCATTACATCAATCCTCAGAGATTCAAAATGACAACCAATGACTAACTTCACTTTTACAGAGAGTAAAAAGGACACATAACGAATCACTACATCAATATTCAGAGACTGAAAATGACACCTAACGAACGCACGCAGAATATCTTGCGCACACGTTAAACTCTGTTCCGCTTTTCGTAAGAGTAGGCCATTGTGTGCCGGTGGGAACAGATGACAGAATTGACGAAACCGCATACACACGGGGACTGGATGTAAAAAAGCACATGAGTGCTTATTCCATTATCCTCGATATAAAAGAATTAAATAAATAAAATAAATAAATAAATCATTACATCAGTATTCCGAGACTGGAAATGACATCTAACGAATCATTACATCCATCTTCAGAGACTGGAATGAGAACCTAACGAATCATTACATCCATCTTCAGAGACTGGGAATGAAACCTAACGAATCATTACATCCATCTTCAGAGACTGGAAATGAGAACCTAACGAATCATTACATCCATCTTCAGAGACTGGGAATGAGAACCTAACGAATCATTACATCCATCTTCAGAGACTGGAAATGAAAACCTGACGAATCATTACATCCATCTTCAGAGACTGGAAATGAGAACCTAACGAATCATTACATCCATCTTCAGAGACTGGAAATGAAAACCTGACGAATCATTACATCCATCTTCAGAGACTGGAAATGAGAAACTAACGAATCATTACATCCATCTTCAGAGACTGGAAATGAGAACCTGACGAATCATTACATCCATCTTCAGAGACCCGAGCAATCACAGACACCGGCGTCGACAACTGTTACATCAATCCATCAATCCATCAATCAATCAATCCATCAATCCATCCATCAATCCATCATCTCCAGAGATCCAAGACATGGCACCAATGATGAGTCTTCCGCAACTTTCTTCAGAAGACTGAGTGTTGGAAGAAGAAGAATTGCGGAGGAGGAGGAGGAGACAGAGGAGGAGGAGGGGGAGAAGGAGGAGGAGAAGGAGAAGAAGAAGAAGAAGAAGGAGAGGAGGAGGAGAGGAGGAGAAGAGGAGAGGAGAGAGAGAAGAAGAATTCTGAAGAAGAAGAATTCTGAAGAAGAAGAATCTGAAGAAGAAGAGAAGAATCTGAAGAAGAAGAACGAGAAAAGAATTCTGAGAGAAGAAGAGAAGAATCTGAGAAGAGAAGAATTCTGAAGAAGAAGAAGAAAAATTCGAGAGAGAAGAAGAAAAGAAGAAAGAAGGAAGAAGAAGAAGAAGAAGAAGAAGAGAAGAAGAAGAAGACTGTACAGATCATCGACTTCAAAGGCAAGTCCTTCGAAGCTGGTAGGGTGGGGAGATGGTATGGGGAGAGGGGGAAGGAGGGGGGGAGGAGAGAGGAGGAAGAGGGGGAGAGATGAAGAGGGGGGGAGAGGAGGGGAGAATGTGTGAGAATGTTGATATCTGTTGAGAGAGAGGAGAGAGAGAGAGAGAGAAGAGAAGAAGAGAGAGAGAGAGAGAGAAATATAGATAGATAGATAGATAGATAGACAGATAGATTGGTGTGTGTGAGTTTGATGGAAAGAAAGGACAGAAAGAAGAAGAGACAGGAGAAGAGACAGAGAAGAGAGACGAAGAAGAGAGAAGAGAGAAGAGAGAGACAGAAGAGACAGAGACAGACAGAAGAAGAGAGAAGAGATAAGGGTGAGAAGACGTCGGAAGCTAAGAAGAAATTTCCTGGAAACAGTCGAGATGAGACAAGTTCGCACAGAGATGGTAGAAGAGAAGAAATATGCTGAAGATAAGAGAAGAAGAAATTAAGAAGAAGAAGAAGATAAAAGAAAGAAGAAGAAAAGAAGAAGAAGAAGAGAAGAAGAAGAAGAAGAAGAAGAAGAAGAAGAAGAAGAAGAAGAAGAGAAGAGAAGAGATGATACAGATCTATCTGACTTCAAAAGGCAAGGTTCCCTTTCTGAAGCTGGTATGGGTGTGGGGATGTGTAGGGGGGGGGGGGGGGGGGGGGGGGGGGGGGGGGGGGGGGGGGGGAGGGGAAGATGTGGGGATGAGTGCCAATGCCTTTGATGCTGCTGGTCCTGAGAGGAGATGGAGGTCTGAGGAGAGAGAAGAGAGAGAGAGAGAGAGAGAGAGAGAGAGAGAGAGAAAATATAGATAGATAGATAGATAGATAGACAGATAGAGTGTGTGTGTGTGTGAGTGTGTGTGGAAAGAGAGGCAGAAAGACAGACAGAGACAGCGAGAGAGACAGAGACAGAGAGAGACACAGACAGAGAGAGAGAGAGACAGAGAGAGACAGACAGAGACAGAGACAGACAGACAGAGAGAGACAGAGATTAAGGGTGTGATGATTGCATGGATCGTGCGGGGGTCAGCTGTGCTTTGATTTTTCCCTGAAATCAGTTCTGTACTGCATGCTGGGTGAGGATCAAGTCGCCACAGAGATGTGTAGCAAGAGAAGAAATATCCTTGTTTTTCTGTTTCTTCTTTAACTATTTTTTCTTTTGGATGAAAAGGCTGGCGAGTATTTCATCAAGCTAGGTTGAATGATCCTCAGAATTACTTGTTAACGTATGAAAAGAAAACCAACGAGAAGGGGAGAGAGAGAGGGGAGTGAAGGAGGGAGAGAGGGAGGGAGGGAGGGAGAGAGAGGGAGAGAAAAATAGAGACAGAGAGACAGAGACAGACACAGATACAGACAGACAGACAGACAGACAGACAGAGTGGTGTTATCTACCGTGGGAAACGAATAAGCATTATCAGAGGGAGAGAGGGGAAGGAACAAAAGGAAGAGGGAGGGAGGGAGGGAGGGAGAGAGAGAGAGAGAGAGAGGAGGAGGGGGGGGGTGGTGGGGGGGGGGGAAAAGACATTCAGTGAATAGGCATAACAATATTTCAAAAACTTGTATTTACTGGAAGATTTAGATGGAACCTCTTGTCCGAGCTCAAACTTTCCTTCACATCCACTAGAAATTGAGTAGTGGTGGTGGTCCAATCCAATCCCATCCAACCCCATCCCATCCAATCTTGTTGTGTGAGTGATGGCGATCTGGGGAGAAGTTTTGGGCTCAAAGAAAGAGGTTCAAATCTGACAAGTTTTAGAAATATTTTTTCAAATGTATATTTACTGAATATGCAGTGTGCTTAACGTATAGATTGCTGTAACTAACTTGGAGTCTGAAGTCTTTGAATAATAATCATTCAGTCTGGAGTCTTGGATGGAAAAAGTTAGTCTGGAATCTTGGATGATATTCAGTCTGCAGGTTTATAATAATTATTCAGTCTGCAGTCTTAGATAATAGTTATTCAGCTTGAAGTCTTGGGATAATAATTATTCAGTCTGCAGTCTTTGGATTGCATTTCTTCCGACAGTGTCGCACTTCCTTTTTTTTCTTTGCCCCCCCCCCCCCCCTTCTCCCTCCCAGTCCTCCCTTCATGCTTCCACCCTCCACCCTCTGCCACCCCCTCCCCGTGCCTTTCTGTGTCTGCTTTATGTTATATATCACTTTCAGTCACGACAGATTTCTCTGCACGAAATTCGTCTGCTCTCCCAAAGAAAACCAACCAACCAATCAACCACCCACCCAATCAACCAATCAACAAACTATCCAAACCCAACCAATCATCTGCCCCACCCCCCACTCCATCCATCCACCTTCCCACCCAGCCAACCAACCATCCACACACCTACCCAAACCAACCAACCAACCAACCAACCAACCAACCAACCAACCAACCAACCAACCAACCAACCAACCAGCCAACCAACCAACCAACCAACCAACCAACCAGACAAGCACTCAAAGACAAAAGCGAACCCAGCTCTCCGTTCCTGAGTGCTCATCGATCGATTCTCTGAAGAAGAAGGAAAAAAACCCAAAGAAAAAACCCAACCCGATCCCCCCAACAAAAAAACAAACAAACCCAACAACAACAACAACAACAACAAAAACAACAACAAAAACCCCCGATCGATCCATTTCATCGGGCTATACAACGGTTTCACATCAAAAGCTTGACTACTTTTTGTTTGGTTGGGGTTTTTATGGGTTTTTTTTTCTTTTTAGTTTTGTGTGTGTGTGTGTGGGTGGTTTTTTTTTTCAAAGTCGCTAATGGCCAGTCGAGTCTTTTGGAATCAAAGAGCATACGATTTAACTGGTGACTCCTGAGATTGTTGTGGATATAAGCGCTTCGATTTGTTTGTTTTTACAAGATTCAACGCTATATAAATTCCATATATTATTATTATTATTATTATTATATGATGTAGATTTCGATTCTGCAGCAAAATAGAATATTTATACTACAGTTGATTGTTCATTACATCCTTCATGTTGCTGTTGTTGCTGTTGTTGTTGTTGTTGTTGTTGTTGTTGTTGTTGCTGCTGCTGCTGCTGTTGTTGTTGGTGGTGGTGGTGGTGGTGGTGGTAGTGGTGGTGGTGTTGTTGTTGTGTTGTTGCTGTTGTTGGTGTTGTTTCGTGTTCCCCAGCTTAAGAAAGTATGTGCGTGTGTGTGTGTATGTTGTGGGTTGATGGTGTTGTGTGTGTGTTGTGTGTGCGTGCGTGCGCGTTGTGGGGGGGGGAGTTAGAGGGGTGCGTACGTGCGTATGTATGTATATTATAATAATAATAATAATATAATGATGATGATAATAATAATAATAATATAATAATAATAATAATAATGATAATGTATGGAATTTATATAGCGCTGAATCTTGTAAAGCAACAAATCAAAGCGCTTTAAAAAAAAAAATGTATGCTTGTGTATGCGGTTTTTTAAATTTTGTCATCTGCTCCCACCGGCACACAATGGCCTACTCTTTCGAACAGCGGAACAGGATTTAACGTGTGCACAAGATGTTCTGCATGCGTTCGGACACGGAGCCTCGGTTTATAGTCTCATCCGAAGGATATGTGTATATGTGTGTATGTGCGTGCGTGCGTGCGTGTGTGCGAGCGTGCGTGTGTGTGTACATATTGAAAATCCCTCGCAGTTTCTAGAAACTGTGTCTTATTTCATTAAAGATTGATAAAACAAAATTATTGGCCAATTAAAAAAAATACTGACAAATTAAAAAAGAAGAAATATTGACAAATTAGAAAAAAATATAAACAAAATCCAACATCAAAGGGCCATTTCCCCAAACCAAAACCACTCCCACAGTCCTCATCATCATCCCAGTGAATGGATTGGTGGTCCAGAGGTAACGCACCTGCATAGAAAGCAAAAAGTCCTGGTTCAAGGTGCGCGATGGTTCGATCCCTGTTTGTGTCCGAAACTTTTTCCCCCATGTGAGAGGTGATCTGGGTGCTAGTCTTTCGGATAAGACAATAAACCGAGGTCCTGGTGCAATACTCATTAAGTGCACGTACAAAATAAAACCCACGGCAACAAGAAAGTTGTCCCTGGCAAAATTCTGTAGAAAAAAGCCACTGTGATAGGGGAAACAAATACAGTTGCAAGACAAGAAAAGAAAAAAAAATTGATTGGTGGCGCTGCTCTTGTGGCGACGCGCTCTTCCTGGGGAGAGAGCAACCCGAGTTTCATGCAGAGAAATCTGCCGTGACTGAAATTGGTATACAAAAATAGTACAAGAGGACTGGAATGGAACCACCGGCCACACAACCATTCCGATAACCAAAACCTGAATGAATAAAGGAAGGAAGGAAGGCAGGCATCCTCAGACTCTGGTTTCCAATCGCTGGGAAGGATAGAGGAGAACCCTCCTTGAACAAGATGACCATGCCATTCCATTTCCAAAGACAAACATTAAGCAACATGAACAAACTCTTTTTTTTTTTTTTGCTTAAGAGAAAAGAAGTTGGGGGTTGAGAATGGAAAGAGATGGGAGAAAAGGAGAGAGAGATGAGAGAGAGAGAGAGAGATGAGAGAGAGGAGAGGAGAGAGAGAGAGAGAGAATGGTGGGGAGAAGAGAGAGGAAGAGAGGAGTGGAGGGGAGCGAGAGGAGAGAGAAGAGAGGGAGGGCGAGAGAGCGTGTTTTAGTAAGTCCTCAGATACTTATAACAGAAAAACTGAATGATGCATAACAAATCAATGAATAAACGAACGAACAAAAGAACGCACGAACAATGAACGAACGAACGAACATATGAATGAATAATGAATGAACGAACAAGACAATAAACAAAATCAGCATGACAACAACACACACACACACCACCACCCACCACACACCACCTCTTCTCTCTTAACCCTCCCCCCCCCCCCCACACACACTACCTCTCCCATCCCAATCCCCCTACACCCCCACACCACCACCCACACCACACCACCTCCCTATACACCACCCTCACCCACACACACACACACCACCTCCCCACACCCAACACCTCCACACCCCATCACACACACACACATACACACACAACAACACACAAAGACGACAGCTTGGGAGGAAGGAACAAATGGAGGCAGCCATGATAATGACTCCATCAAGCCAAAATAAAGAAGCCAAACATCAACGGCCATTTCCATACAAAAGCCTTCTTCCTTCCATTCATCCTTCCTTCCTTCCTTCCATTCATCCTTCCTTCCTTCCTTCCATCCATTCTTCCTTCCTTCTTTCACACAGATTCTTCAACCCATTGGACCGCCAGCAGAACAGCCACACAGCCATTCAGCCATTTATTCATTCAGCCATTCAGCCATTTAGCCACACCACACACACACACACACACACACACACACACACACACACACACACACACACACACACACACACAACCACACACACACACACACACAACAACACACACACACACACACACACACACACACACACCAGAGACACCACACACAACACTCACACACAAGACAAGACATGACACACACGACATCAAACTCATTATTAAGACACCCTTCACACACAATACACATTATAATCCTCGTAGTTGTAAGTTCAATCTTATTGAAGCAATCCATGCAGAGACACAGATACAAGTGATCATTGAACAGATATCAACTCCATTGATATTAAGACATTCCCTTTTGTCATTATTAAGTCCTTCTAGAGATATAAGTGATTTAACATATGATAAGCCATTCCTATTGTTCATAGATGATCAAGTCATTATTCAAGTGATTCCAGTTGTTAACAGATAATCAAACAGCCATTCCAATTAACAGATGATCAAGTCATTCTTTTTTTATTTTTTTTTAGCAGATGATTAAATCGCTGTATTTAACATATGATTAAGTCACCCTAGTTAAGAGATGATCAAGTCACTCTATTAAACAGACGAGTAAGTCACCCTGTTAAACAGATTATCAAGTCACATTCACAGATGGTTAAGTCATTCTACTTAATAGATGATCAAATCATTCTATCTAACAGATAGAC
>CM054152.1:32100990-32113490 GCA_028751875.1 Rapana venosa | reverse complement strand
ACTACCATCCCACTCGGCCCCACCCCCCCTAAAAAAAGAAGAAGAAATGTTGCAATAAATAAAACGTCAATACCTTGGGTAAGACTTCCCTTTCTGTGTGCTAACGTGGCGATGTCATAAAAGAAGAAGGGAAGGGGGAGGGGGTGAGGAAGGAAAGAGAGAGAGAAGAGAGAGAGAGAGAGAGAGAGAGAGAAGAGAGAGAGAGAGAGACAGACAGACAGACAGACAGAGAGAGAGACAGACAGAAAAGACAAAAGACAGACAGACAGACAGAGACAGACAGAGAGAGAGAGACAGAGAGAGAACTCGAACTCGAAATGTTGCAACATATTGAACTGTAAATTTGCTGCACAGACATAAAAGAAGAGAAAAGAAGAGAAAAGAAAGAAAGAGTGAATGAAAGGAAGAAAGAAAGAAAGGAAGGAAAGAAGGAAGAAAGGAAAGAAAAAAAGGAAAAGAAAGAAAGGAAGGAAGAAAAAAAGAAAGAGTGAATGAAAGGAAGAAAAAAAGAAAGAAAGAAAGAATGAAAAGAAGAAAGAAAGGAAGGAAGAAAGAAAGAAAGAAATAAAGGAAGGAAGAAAGAAAGAAAGAGTGAATGAAAGGAAGAAAGAAGAAAAAAAGAAAGAAGGAAGGAAGGAAGGAAAAGAAAGGAAAGAAAACGTTGGCGATGTCAAAAAGAAGAGAAGAGGGGGGAGGGGGGAGAGGGGAGAGAGGAGAGAGAGAGAGCGGGGGAGCGAGAGAGGGGAGAGAGGGAGAGAGAGAGAGCGGGGGGAGAGGGAGAGAGAGAGAGAGCGAGCGAGGAGAGAGAGAGAGGAAGAGAGAGAGATGGGGAGAGAGAGAGAGCGGGAGAGAGAGAGAGAGAGAGAGAGAGAAAGAGAGAGGGGGGAAGAGAGAGGGAGGAAGAGAGAGGGGAAAGAGAGAAGGAATCTTTTGATGAATTTTTTTTTTTCAAAGTAACAGAATAACCCACATGCATACTTTTCTTCATGAGAGAGAGACAGACAACAAGAAAACAGACAAAACAGACAGAGATTGGAAGGATCTTTTAATGATCTTTATTTTTCCAAAGGGTAACAGAATAAGAATACCATACTTTTCCCATAAAAGAGAGAGAGAAGAGACAGAAAAGAGTGGGGAGAGGGCCCGAGGGGAAGGGGAGACAGAGACAGAGACCCACACACAAGAATGAATCTTTTGAATTAATCTTTATTTTTCAAGGGTAACAGAACAAGTAAAACGCAAAATTTTTTTCCATCATATATATATAGAGAGAGAGAAAAACCCTGAGAGAGAGAGAGAGAGAGAGAGAGAGAGAGAGAGAGAGAGAGAGAGTGGGGGGAAGGAGAGAGAGAGGCGACAGAGAGAGAAGAGAAAGAAAAAGAAGAGAGAGAGAGAGAGAGAGAGAGGAGAGAGAGAGAGAGACAAAGAGAAAAAAGAGAGAGAGAAAGAGAGACAGGGGAGAGTGAAAGAAAGAAAGAGAGACAGAGACAAAGACAGAGAGACAGAGAGAAAAAGAGAGACGAGACAAAAAAGAGAGACAGAGAGAGAAAGAGAGAGAAAGAGAGAGAGAGAGAGAGAGTGGGGGGGAGGAAGAGAGAGCGACAGAGAGAGAAAGAGAAAGAAAAAGAGGAAGAGAGAACAGAGGACAGAGAGAAGAGAGAGAGAGACAAAGAGACAGGGCAAGAGAGAAAGAGAGGAGAAAGAGACAGAGAGACAGGAAAAAAAGAGAAAGAGAGAGAAAGGAGGAAAAAAAAAAGACACGAGAGGGGAAGAGACAAGAGAAAAAGAGAAAGAGAAAGAGGCCCAGGAGATTTTGAAAAAAAAAAAAGGGGGACGGAAAAAGACAGAGGAAAAGAGAAAAAGGGAAGAGACAAAAACAGGAGACAGAGAGAGAAAGAGAGAGAAAAAAGAAGAGAGAGAGAGAGAGAGAGGGGGGGGGGGGGGGAGAGAGCGACAGAGAAAAAAAGAGAAAGAAAAAGAAGGAGGAAACAGAGAGACAGAAAAAGAAAGAAAGAGAGAGAGAGACAGAAGAATAACAAAGCAGAGAGAGAGAGAGAAGAGAGAGAGAGAGAGAGAGGGGAGGGGAGAGGGGGAGAGAGAGAGAGAGAGAACGAAGAAAAAAGCCTCAGGGGAAATATCAGTGCAGTATGATGGCAAAAAGGGGCAAGCGGGTCAAAAAACAACACAACAGCGCTGCCCGCTGAAATGATTTTTTCTTTCTCTTCGTTTTTGTTCTTTCTTTCTTCTTTTCTTTCTTTTTCTTTTCTTTTCTTTCTTTTCTTTTTTCTTTTCTTTTTTTTTTTTTTGATCATTCTTTCTTTTTTTTCTTTTTTGTTTTCTTTTTCTTTTCTTTTTTTTCTTTTCTTTCTTTTTTTTTTCTTTTTCCCCTCTTTCTTTTTTTTTCTTTTGTTTCTTCTTTTTTCTTTCTTTCTTTTTTTCTTTTTTTCTTTCTTTCTTTCCTTCTTTCTTTTTTTTTCCCCCTTCTTTTTAATTTTTCTTTTTTTTGTTTTTCTTTTTTTTTTTCCTTTTTTTCTTTTTTTTTTTTTTTTTTTCTTTTTTTTTTTTTTTTTTTTTTTTTCTTTTTTTTTCTTTTTTTCTTTTTTTTTTCTTTCTTTTTTTGATTTTCTTTTTTTTCGATCTTTTTTTGGTGTTTTTTTTTTTTTTTTTTTTTAGCATTTTTTCTTTGTTTTCTTTTTTTTTTTCTTTTTTTTTTTTCCTTCCTTCCTTTCTTTTTTTTTTTCTTTCTTCTTTTTCCCCTTTTTTTTCTTTCTTTTTTTCTTTCTTTTTTTTTTCTTTCTTTTTTTCTTTTTTTCTTTAAATTTACTTTTTTCTTCCTTTTTTTTCTTTCTTTTCCTTCACTTCTTTCTTTCTTTCTTTTTCTTTTTGTCTGTGCTGTCGTTTGTCTGTCGGTCTGTTTTTTCTTTCTTTTTTTTTCTCTTTTTGGGGAGGATTTGGGGGTCTTAGCAAACCCTTACATTGTTTCCCCTTTTTTTCTTCTTTTCAGCATCTCCTCTTTTCTCCTCTCTCCCTCTCTCTCTCTCTCTCCCCTTCTCTCTCCTCCTTCTCTCCCTCTCTCTTCTCTCTCTCTCTTTTAAATTTGCGGGAACTTCCAAAACCACCCCAATTTTTACATTCACTACCCCTTTAAACCACTTCCATTCACACACAAGCTGTTACTGTTACCAATCTAAGATGAAACCTACCCTCATTCCACCCACCTGCTTTCACCTCCCCCCCCCCCCCCTCTCTCTCTCTCTTTCTCTCTCTCTTGTAGGCATGTATACCCACGCATAAGCGAACGCGAGTACACACAAACACATATTCAAAACATAACTACAAGCACATTGCACAGACACGGCATACCACAGAGCGCGCGCGTTTTTTCTTATTTTATTCTTTACTTCGAGGATAATGGAATAAGCACTGTCCCTGTGTGTATGCGGTTTTGTAACTTTTTGTCATCCGTTCCCACCGGCACACAATGGCCTACTCTTCCGAAAAGAAAACGGGTTTCAAAGTGTGCGCAAGATGTTCTGCGTGCGTTCGCACACGGGACCTCGGTTTATAGTCTCATCCGAAGGACTTTTATTTGTGGGTTTTTTAATTAAATCTATTTTTTTATTTTATTCTTTTATATCGAGGATAATGGAATAAGCACTTATTGCTTTTTTACATCCAGTCCCCGTGTGTATGTGGTTTTGTAAATTCTGTCATCCGTTCCCACCGGCACACAATGGCCTACTCTTCCGAAAAGCGGAACAGGATTTAACGTGTGCGCAAGATGTTCTGCGTGCGTTTCGCGCACACGGGACCTCGGTTTATAGTCTCATCCAAAGAAGGACTTTTTGGGGAGAGTGGAGTCGGCACTGATGTTAACTCCAGAGGGAAAATATCCCCCTTGAATGGGAATCGAACCCGGGTCGTCAGATTACCAGCGCAATGTTCTAACCACTAGGCTATTCCCTCGGCCCCCCACCATCATGTGTGTTTTTTATTTATGTATTTATTTTTTATATCGAGGATAATGGAATAAGCACTCATGTGCTTTTTTTTTTTACATCCTATCCCCGTGTGTATGCGGTGTTGTAAATTGCGTTATCTGTTCCCACCAGCACACAATGACACAATGTGTATGTGTGTGTGTATGTGTGTATTGTGTATTGTTTTGTGTGTGTGTGTGTGTGCGCGCGCGCGTGTGGTGTGCGTGTGCGTGTGTGTGCGCGGTGTGTTGTGTGAGTGGTGTGGTGTGTGGTGTGGTGTGTTGGTGGTGTGGTGGTGTGTGTGGTGTGTGTGTGTGTGTGGTGAGTGTGTGTGTGTGCGGTGTTGTTGTGCGTTATTGTTGTGTTGCGCGCGCGTGTGTGTGTGCGTGTGTGTGTGTGTGTGTGTTTGTGTGTGATGTGTGTGTGTGTGTGTGAGGGTGGTGTTAGTGTGTGGTGTGAGTGTGTGTGGTGTGTGTGTGAGTGTGCTCGCGCTGCGCGTGCGTGCGTGCTGTAGGAGGGTGTAGTAGTGTGTACTATTCTGACAGCTGTTCGATTGACCTCAGCTAGTGATGCACCCTCAGTGACGTCATGCTGTAGTGTCAGTGATAACGTGTGTCGCGCGCCGTCTCAGATATGTGGCACGCAGTCCATGTACAATTGCAACCAACACAGCTAATCGCATGCACCTCATGTCAGACCTCTATCATCACCATAATAATATTTGATACAATGTACGCCTGTATCACCGTGTAAATATCGAAGCAACTACGACAACAACAGCAGCTATGTTGTCCCAGTCCGTGTGAATCTTTGATCACAACAGCATTCGAAACAGTATCACCATGTAAATTTATCATCACATCAACACAATTACTGATAAAAATATATGTTATCACCATGTAAATATACATACACATCAACACACCGTGAAAATCATGTATCACCATGTAAATCTACACAACAACAACACACATTGTCTTCCGTCCATGTCAATCTGCACTACATCAACTACAACAGCAACAAAACCATGTCTTCAGTCCCATGTCAATCTACACAATAACAACAACACCAACACCAACACACCCTGTCTTCAGTCAACTCTTCAGTCCACTTTTCCTTTCCTGGCTTGTTTTATTGATGTTCAGAGCTATGTAGAAGAGCATCACTAGTGCACTGTTATCATAAACAGAACTATGCTTTGTAATACAGTTTTCAGTAAACATTTTCAAAGTTATAGAGAAATACAACACTGTCATCACAAACACAGCAAGGTTTTGTAAAATATTGTAATACAGTTTTCAGTAAACATTTTCAAAGTTATAGTGAAATACAACACTGTCTTCACAAACACAGCAAGGTTTTGTAAAGTACTCCAAGCCCCATAATCATCCAAGAATCAGTTGCAAAATGTATTTGCCAGTCACCAATAGGAGAGCTAGTGTATAATTAATCTTTTAGACTAGTTTGCATCCATGACATATTTCGCCCTTCCACTCCTCCCACTCATCTACCCCTTTTCTACTTTACATTCATATGTGAATGTAAAAGTATGTTCTTTCGAGCCAGAAGGCCCATAGAGCCGGAGCTTATCCCGGTTTCTGTAGCGTTAAGCGAACTGATGGTTTTTCACCACCCCTGTGACAGGACGCTAGTTACTTCCCCAGCAGAGCTGGTACCCACTTGTACACCTGGGTGGAGTGAGGAAAATAGGAGTAAAGTGTCTTTCCCAAGGACACAACACCGAGCCGAGCGGGGATCGAACCCGCGACCTCTGGGTCACGAGTTGACCGCCTAAACCACTCGACCACGGTGTCTCCTATGTGAATGTAAAACTGTCTGAATAATGTATTATATAGATATTAAACTAATGAGAAGAAGAACACAACGAGTGTATGCAGTCCATACATAATTATATAGAGCTATAAAAAGACAAATGTACACACACACACACACACACACACACACACACACACACACACACACACACACACACACACACACACACACACACACACAACACACACACACACATATACACACACGGGGAGGATGGGAGAGATAAAGGGGTGGGAGGAGAGAGAATATGAATGCCAAGACATCAATAAACAAAAACTACAACCTCACACTAACTTTGAATCAACAGCCCAAACTACCTCTATCTATCTCAGCTTAAAGTAACAGCCGCAGCATCCAACACACACACAGAAAGAATAAAGCGAATTTCCTTTTGATGAAAACCAAACCCGAAATATGCAGATTGAAAATTAAGGAACATAAATGTTAAAAGAAAGCGACATAAAACAAAACCAAAAGAAAAATCCACCCAGAATTTCCAATTAGCGAGATAATATCCATATTCACGAAAGAGCATGCTACAAAGAAAACAAAAGCAAACAAAACCAGACACAAAACCAAAGAGGGAAAGGGAAACAATTTCACAAGATTTAATCCAATGTGAAAGCTGGAGCAGGAGAGATAGAGCTCCATTCTTAATGAAGCGTTGTTGCCGCCTATGGAAAGAGCTGCCAGCCTCCCCCCCCCCCCCCCCCCCCACCCCCCCCCATTGTAATTTGCCATGTCAGTTATCAGACAGGCACAACACACAGCACACTCTGAAATCTGACTGGGAACTGTGAAAAAAAATAATTTCATACTTGGAATGTGTCAGGCAAGTATTTTTTTTTAGAGAGTATTCTATGATTTTTCTTGCTATGAGATTGAGTCAGCTGTGTGTGTGTGTGTGTGTGTGTGTGTGGTGTGTGTGTAGTGTGTTGTGTGGTAGTGTGTGTGAGTGTGTGTGTGTGGTTCATGTATGTGTGTGTGTTCAGAGATGTATTGAAGTGAAAACCCTCCCTCTCTCTCTCTCTCTCTCTCTCTTCTCTCTCTCTCTCTCTCTCTCTCTCTCTCTCTCTCTCTCTCTCTCTCTCTCTTCTCTTCATTCCTCATTTCTCACCCATCCCTATGTATTTCCCTTCTTTATGAAGCAGAAAGATAGCAATGGCTGGTTTCTCACAGATAAATCTGTTGGATAAATCATCAGTCATTGCCACCCTCTGGCAGCCACACAGCTGATATATTCAAAAAGTGCATTTACAAATATGCATGTACACTAGGATAGATGCTTTGAAAAGAAAAAAAAAGGTGGGGTTTTTTTGTTATTATTAAAGTGCACAAAAATCTGCCATGTCTACATAACATCATGGCTTTTTATTAATTCGTATTTGATGTCAGTCACTGGAGTGTTGATGTGTACAACACACACACATGCACATGCGCGCACGCGCACACGCACGCACACACACACACACACACACGGGTGTGCACAGATGCACTCACAAAACACGCACACACATATTCATGCATGCATGCATGGGCATGTGCACGAGTACGTGAGATAGGAGAGGCAAAAGAAAGGAAAAGAAATCTCATATGAAATCGTCAGGTGTAAGATGAGTCTTTTTTTTTTTAAACCAGCGTACACCTATGAATTAACATAATTATGCACACTGACATACACACAAACTTGCAAAAAAATATGAAATAACCCCACACATTTAATCCTTAAATAAAACAAAACACCTGAGCATAAGTAAGATCAATTTTTCACAAATAATTTTTTTCTTTTTAAAATGTATAGCTTTAAATAGATCCAGGGACCTGTCAGTACAAACAGTGCCCCCACCTGAAAATTTGTGCTAAATATTCCCTCCATTCTATCCCTCTCTTCGCTTTGTTCCTCCTCTTCCTGTCACCTCCTTCTTGTCTTTTTTTCTTCCATCTTGATCTATTCTCTTGGACTTTTTCCACAGAAATACTTTAAAAAAATAACAATTCTCTCCCACGTCCAAAGTTGGATGTAGTGGGCCTGACTTGTCAGATGCTTAATGGAAGCACAACAAATTTTTGCTCATAAGACAGACAACAATAGCTGCTATCTGAGCTTTTGACAAAGAAGAAGAAGAAGAGAAGAAAAGAAGAAAAAGAAAAAGAAGAAGAAAAAGAAGAAGAAGAGAAAAGATAGATGATGATGACGACGACACGATGAATGAGAAAATGCAAGAAGAGGAAGTAGAAGAAGAATGAAGAGAGAAGAATTGCAAAGAAGAAAAATTGGAAAAGTTGATGAAAACGATGTGAATGAGAAGAAGAAGAGGAGAATGCGAAAACAAAACTAAAAATGTTGGATAAATATTAGCATGCACCTGCAACGACAGCTGTGTATGAAAAGTAATGTAGATATAATTGTATGCAACGCGATAGATGTTGTAAAGAAGAAAAACAACCACAATAACAAGAACAAGAAATGAGACAAAGAACACTCATTTCCTCAAGATAAAACCTTCACTTTTGTGATGGACAGGCTGAAAAACAACAACAACAAATCCAATTTTTTAAAAATCCGACAGCTGAAGTAACCTGACTCGATCTAACCCAAAGTCTGAAGGAAGAAGGATAGGAAGCAGGTTATCTAAAACTCCATTCTTAATGAAGCGTTGCCACCTATGGAAAGAGCTACCAGCCCCCCTGTAATTTGCCATGTCAGTTATCAGACAGGCACACACAGCACACCCACACCTCTGAAATCTTAAGGAACTGTGGCGAAAAAATGACTCATTTTACATCTGACGATTTCAGGCAGGTGTTTTCTTCTCCTTTCTTTTGTGCTTCTTTGAGAGAGAGAGAGAGAGAGAGAGAGAGAGAGAGAGAGAGAGAGAGAGAGAGAGAGAGAGAGAGAGAGAGAGATGAGAGTAGAGTAGTGAGAGAGATAAGAAGAAAGAAGAGAAAGATTTTGTATATGTGTGTGATCCCTTTCTCAGCTCTCTCATCTCTCTTCTTCTCTCTGTCCATATGTCCAACTGTCTATCTGTCTTCCCTCCTCCATCTCTCTCTCTCTCTCTCTCTCTCCTCTCTCTCTCTCTCCTCTCTCTCTCTCTCTCTCTCTCTCTCTCTTCTCTTAGATATGTGATAGTATGTGTGTGTGTGTGTGTTTGAATATGTACATGCATGTGTGTATATCTGTATTGCACATCTGCACATCTGTGTATGCTTGTCTGTGCCCTCAGGAACACATAATTATACGCGCATCGAAACAACAAACTTTTTAAATAAAAAAAAACATGGCTTAGACTAAAGATCATTTTAAACCACATCAACCCCTCCTCTTTCCGAAATCCACCCTTCCATCCCTTCACCTAAACTCTCCTTTCTTTATGAAGCAGAAAGATAGGCCTAGCAGCAGTAGTATCTGTATTCTTACTTGCCAATCTGTGGAATCAATTATCAGTCATACATAGCCGCCCCAGATCAACCCAGCAGCCACTCACAAGTGATTTTACATCGGTGAAGCAGAACTTGCTGTTCCTTTAATATTTTGAATATTGGGATCGTTCATGAAGAGTCTGCCAGGTATGGCTGATGAGTATCTCTTATGCTCATTACTTTGTGAATTTGTTTAGATGGGTGGGAGTTGGGGGGGGGGGGGGGGGGGGTTGTGTTTCGTTTGTTTGTTGGGTTGTTGTTTGTTTTTGTTTTTTTTGTGTTTTTTTTGGATAGGGGTGGGGGTGGGGAGGGGGTGGGGAATGGGGGTTGGGTGGGGGTAGGTTACATCAAATTTGATGACTGCGAAAAACATTTTTTCAGAGGCATGTTGAAGTGATGGTGTGTAGACCACAGAGACACAGACAGGCAGACAAGTAGGCAGCATGTGTATGTGTGTGTGTGTGTGTGTGTGTGTGCGCACGCACACAAACACACACGCACGCACACACACTCACACTGAGTCACCCGTTTAAGGGGATTTTTCCGCTGGAGTTAACATAAGTGCTGACTCCACTCCTCCCAAATTGCTTCGGATGAGATTAAAAACTGATGTTCTGCATGTGAACGCGCGCAAAACGATTTGCGCACATGTTACAACTTGTTCTGTCGTTTGGGAGAGTCGGCTTTTCTGCTCATGGGAACGGATGACAAAATTGACAAAAAGGCATATACAAGGGAACTGGATGTAAAGAAGTACTTGAGTGCTTATTCCATTATCTTCAACATAAAAGAATAACATACTCACGTACATACACACACATGTACACATTATATACACACATTTACAATTACAACACACACGTACATATACGCACAATGTACATACACCACGTAACCATGCACACACACACGACAACACCACAACACACGACACACACTACACACACGTACACGTACACACACACACACATACACACAACATACACACACACTCTCTCTCTCTCCCTCTCTCTCTTTTTCTCTCTCTCTCTCTCCCCCCCCCCCCCCCTCTCTCTTCTCTCTCTCTCTCTCTCTCTTTCTCTCACCTTCCACCCCTCCCCATCCCACTGCCTCCATCCGGATAGGTGTGATTCTTAACAACACAAAGTATGATTCATCAGCATCCTCTGTTGCTGTCTAAGGAAAAGACACAAGTAATTGGCAAAACAGAAAGAATCCCCATGAGAAAAGAGTTTTAAAACAATCTTCAAATGGGTTTGTCTGAAACGAAATAGTGTAACTGCTCTAGACAAATTTTACGATATTCTACAGATGTCTCTGGATTTAGCAAAAGAAAACAGAAACCCTTTAGATAGCAGCCAGTAAGTCGAAGCATCTCTGTTGTATATCCTGTGCTGGTTCATCACTAAAATTTCTTGTTGTTAGTTTGTTTGTTTTGGTTTTGTTGTTGTTGTTGCAAAATCCCATAGAAATTGTCTCTCTGGCGTTTTCATGGCAGCTTTTGAAAATAAAACAAATTTGCAAGATTGAATTTTTTTGTGTAGTAACAGACACAAAACATTACTAAAGGCATAACTATAATCTTACAGAAAAAGGAGTTTGGATACCAACATTTCATACAGCTATGCGCACCCGCTTGAATTGAACATGACACATCAATGGAAGGGCCTGGATTCAAATCCAAATCTTTTCTTTCCATGAACGAATCAGTTTTCAAGTGACTGAACAGTAAGCTGAAGGAAAAAAATGAAAGCTGATGTAAATTTCAACCTCTGATCTACTGGGGGGAGGGGGGGGGGGGGGGGGGGGAGGGGGGGGGGGGACGGCTGAGGCAGGAGAGATAGAACTCCATTCTTACATTCTTAATGAAGCGTTGTATGGAAAGAGCTGCCAGCCTCTTGTAATTTGCCATGTCAGTTATCAGACAGGCACACACAGCACACTCACACCTCTGAAATCTGACTGGGAGTCATAAGGAGGGAAGTGGTTTATTTTACACTTGATTATGTTATGAACATGTTGGGTTTTTTGTTTTTTGTTTTTGTTTTTTAAACTTCTTTCTTTATCCTTCCCCACCCACCTCTCTCTCTATCTATTCTTTTAGTTAAAGGGTAATGGAATAAGCCCTCATATGCTTTTGTATATCCAGTCCCCATGTGTAAGTGATTTTGTCAATTTTGTCATTTCTCTGATCCATTCTGTTACCTGTCTATTTGATATGTGTGTGTGTGTATGTGTGTGTGTGTGTCTGTGTGTGTGAGTATTTATGTGTGGCATGCATGTGCGCACCTGTGCATGAGTGTGCGAGTGCACACATATGTGGGTGTCTGCATGCATGTATCTATGACTGTATGCATGCATTCACGCATGTGTGTCTGAATACAGGCATGGATTTTTTTCCCCATGTAAAAATGGTAAACAGCTTTTCACATGTGCCTTGAAATGACAATACCTTTGAACATCATAAATCTATCTCTCTCTCTCTTCCCCCCAGTTCTCAACCCCCTCTACAAGGTTCCCCTTCTTTATGAGGCAGAAAGATAGCACTGGCTGGTTTCTCACAGGCAAATCTGTTGGATAAATCAGCAGTCATTGCCACCTCTGGCAACCACACAGCCACTCTATCACATAAGTGAATTTACATCCTTACTCTCTGTCTGGAATTTTTAAAAAAAAATCATTATTTATTTCATTTATAAAGACTCTACCATGCATGACTGATGAAAATCTCGCATGCTCATCTCTATTTCCTTAATATATTCTTAAATTAGGTGATTGAAAGAAAACTTGTTTAACAGACAAGTTCAAGTGCTCCTTCTTAAACTTGAAAATAAGACTCCAGTCATTTAAAAGAGCTATATATAATTTTAGAAGACAATTCATGTTGAACGTCGTGTATTACAGTTGAGACACTATTTTCCTCATAACTAAGCGAACATTAAAGGTTTTATCGTGATCTTCTACCAGTGGAAGCGATTCAACTCCAAAAAATCTGTTTTCCACAAACAAATCAGTTTTCAAGTGGCTGAACAGCAATCTAAATATACATAAAAAAAGAAAGCTGATGTGATTTCTTCAACTCAGATCCACTAGGGGGGGGGGGCGGGGGGGGGAGCGAAGCTGAAGCAGGATAATTATCAGAGCTCCATCCTAATGAGCGTTGTTGCCCCTATGGAAAGAGCTGCCAGCCCACCCCTGTATTTGCATGTCAAATTATCTTGACAGGCACAACACACCAGCACACCCACACCTCTGTTAACC
>CM054152.1:32095990-32098490 GCA_028751875.1 Rapana venosa | reverse complement strand
TCGTGCCTCTCACATTGAAAGACGCTATAGCCGGGTGGTTAAGACCGTTGGCCTTGACCCCGTGGGTCCATGAAATCGTGAGTTCGAATCTCGGCTGCCTCTGGTGAATTAAGGGTGGGGATTTGTACAGACTCCCAGGACAACTTAAGGTGCAGACATGCCATTGCCTTGATTTCCTTCGTGTTTATACACATGAAAAACATCAAATATGCACGTTAAAGACCCCCTAATTCATGTCAGTGTTCAGGGGGTTACGGAAACACGAACATACCCAGCATACATCTCCGAAGTCGGAATGCGGCTACCTTCATGGGTGGGAAAAAAAAAACACCAACAACGGTCGCATACGCAAAATTTTACCATTGGTAAACTTCGGAGCACACATACACGCTTGCATGCATCATATGCAAGAACACACACACACACACATGCACGCACGCACGCACACACACACACACACACACACACATTATTGTAATTGCCCTTCATGGGATGATTAAAGTGTACTTGACTTCACACACACACACACACATACACACACAAGCGCGCACACACACATACACACACAGACACAGACACAGACACACACACACACACACACACACACACACACACACACACACACACACACACCACACATACACACACACAAACAGGGGAGGAGGAGAAGGAGGAAGAGGAGGACGACGACGAGAAGAAGAAGAACAACAACAATTCTGAGGAAGAAGAATTCTGAAGAAGAAGAATTCTGAAGAAGAAGAAGAAGAAGAGAAGAAGAAGAAGAAGAAGAAGAAGAAGAAGAAAGAAGAAAGAAGAGAGAAGAACAGAGAAGAAGAACAAGAACAAGAACAAGAAGAACAAGAAGAACAAGAAGAAGAAGAAGAGCAACGACATAAACTACTTGCTTGTTGTTGCTATGCTAATTACGTTCATCGTGTTATGTTTGTTTCATAACTTATTAATGATATAAACTTTATTTAAACCAACAAGAACAACAACAAACAACAAGAAAACACATACACACACTGATGTTTGTTTTGTTGTTGTGTCAACCAAGTCTACATGACTTAGGCTAAATGGCAATACAATATTCTGAATCTGATTCTGAATCTGAATGAATCTGAATCACACGCACGCACACACACATACACACAACACACACACACATACACACGAATACTCTCTCTCTCACCCCCCCCCCCCCCCCCCACCACCACACACACAATCTCCTCCACACACACACACCCTCCACTCCACACACACACCCTCTTTCTCCACCCCCACCCACCTCTCTCTCTCTCACACACACACACACTCCTATCCTCACACAACCACCCCCCCCCCCCCCCACACCCCCCAACCCCCAAAAACCACCAACCAACCCAAAACACAAATAAAAAAACCACACATACACAAATGAAGCCTATAACGTAATTGGCGCCAACAAGCAAAACGAGCCAGGACCCGAGCTAGGCTAGCTAGCTAGCTAGAGAGAGAGAGAGAGAGAGCTGCTAGCCTAGCCCAGCAACTGAAACCACCTGGGGCTGGTCACGCCTGCCTGGATCGCATGCATCACTCAGGCAGGTAGGTATGTATGTATGCCTTGCCTATGCCGCTGTGGCACACTGCCAGTCAGCCGAAACAGTCTGTCTCGTCTGTCTCGTCTAGGCTATAGGCCTATAGGTATTATATATATATTATATATATATATATATTATATATATATATACCGAGAGAGAGAGAGAGAGAAGAGAGAGAGAGAGAGAGAGAGAGAGAGAGAGAGAGAGAGAGAGAGAGAGGAGAGAATGACAATGACAATGATGACAAATAATTTAATGTGTTAGGCATTGGGCCCATTCACATGGGGGAAGGGGGATCGAAAGGTCCGATAATTACATACACAACCGAACAATTTACATTCACAGGATCTTCGCGAATGGAAGTCCGATCGCGGTAATGTTCATAGTCACATTGCAGTGAGAGAGAGAGAGAGAGAGAGAGAGAGAGAGAGAGAGAGGAGAGAGAGAGAGAGAGAGAATGACAATGACAAATTCTTTTATTTCGAGGATAATGAATAAGCACATATGTGCTTTTTTACATCCAGTCCCCCCGCCCGTAAGGATACATCTTAATAATAACCCAACACTTATTACAGTCTCACAGTATAATTATAGTTGATGTTTTTGTTGTGTCAAATAAGTCTACATGACTTAAATGGCAATAAAATATTCTGAATCTGAATCTGAATCAGTAGAAACAAGGGGAAATAACCCTTTTCAAAGGGAGAGAGAGAGAGAGAGAGAGAGAGAGAGAGAGAGAGAGAGAGAGAGGAGAGAGGAGAGAGAGAGAGAGAGAGAGAGAGGAAGACAGACAGACAGACAGACAGACAGACAGACAACAGGATAAGAGACAGCCAAATTTTTTTATATATTTATTATATAAAGTCCCAGTACAATTCAACAGCTCTTCTCTTCCCTTTTCTTCTCTTCCCTTCTCTTCT
>CM054152.1:32075990-32090990 GCA_028751875.1 Rapana venosa | reverse complement strand
ACCAGTCGCTTTTCCACTCATGGAATTCCACTTTACAGCTTAGTCTTTAGTAATCGACTATGACTCTCTGACTAGGAGGCTTGACTTGCACAGTCCTTAATGTGCTGCAGCCCTGGGGGCTAGTTGGCCTTTAGAGAACATCTCCAACGCTGACTGTCCTTATGCCCACTTGGCCGAGAGAGTGGGGATGTACTGTAGGCAAGGCATCTCCACTATAATCACATTTCTGCCCAATTTCCGAAACAGCAGCTGCCTCCTCTACTGTTTTGGAGGTCATCGTCGAAAACGACGGACTAACATACATACAGGTGTAGGTGTGTGTGTGTGTGTGTGTGTGTGTGTGTGTAGGTGTGTGTGTGTAGGTAACTAGGTAGGTAAGTTAGGATGTGTGTGTGTAGGTAGGTAGGTAGGTAGGTAGGTAGGTGGTGTGTATGTGTGTGTGTATGTGTGTGTTAGCGTACATATTGAACTACAAGTATTCTGTTTCCTAGTCTTTTCACATTTTAAACAAAGTATCTTAGAAACCAGACCCTTGGGCAACAAATAAAGTACACAGGGACAACAACTGTCGTCCCTATGCAAAGGCTGCACACCGGCATTAATTTGGGGGTGATGTAGTATCTTGTATAGAGTGCCAGTCGAAAAAAATGTTGGTGATTTTCACAGATTGTTTTTAAAATAGGAAAAAATGCACTAAGCACTTGTTTTGGGACTGAAGACATAGAGCAATACCAGGTAGTCACGAGAAAGTTGGATATCAAATGAGGATTCCCTTTATTCCTACAGCGTTGATCCCGCGCATGCATATTGCGATAAGGAAGCTAGCAGATGACAAAGGAGGACTGAGGGGGTACAGTGTGTGCTGAAAAATTAAAAAAATTCAAACCTACCAAATTTGTTCAAAACCACATGAGTTTTGAGTCAGAGGCTAGTCTTTCACAAAAAGTGGTTTTTATTTCGGTGGATGCCTTAGTACGTGCGGTATGACTATAAGAGTCACATAGAAAAACAGAAGGAAAAAAGGGTGCTTTTTTTAAATTTCGGCGTGCGGCCAAAGGGACATAAACTCTCACCGATGAGTTTTCTACCTTACATGTTAGCGCGCATGCAATGGCGGAAATGAACGGTGCAAGGGGAAATAAGTAATACTAGCAAGCAAGAAAGGGGAGGGGAGGGGGTTACAAAGGAAGTAGATGAAGCAGAAATGTCTTCAAAGAAGACTCCCCTCCGCTTCACCTCAAGTTCATAACATCTACATGAATCTTTTATTTGATACGTGGATACGATGATAAGAGCACAAGACATGTAATAATTATGCAAACGCGAAAGCCATAAAGAAGGAAGGCAGGATATTAAAGATGTGTTACCATATCAGTTCAATAGTATTATTTTAGACATGACTACACACACAAACGCACAAAAAACACACACGAAAACACGCACGTCACACGCGCACAACACAACACACACACACACACACCATCACGAGTTTCTTTAGACCAAAATACTGTTCAAAGCAAAAATATTATCACTGATATGGAATACACAACAGATTGGGAAATCAAACCAAAATATAGATATAAAATTCTGCCTAGAAATTGTCTTATCATGATGTAAGAGTTAACTATATTATTTTTTGCATCATGACGTAACTAATATCCAATCTTATAACAGAAATTTTGAGTTAAGTGTATTTGCTAGTGAAACGAAAATAAAAGTGTACATCATTTTTCTTTAAAATGGAGAAGAAGAAGAAGAAGAAGAAGAAGAAGAAGATATTGCGAGAAAAAGAAGAATTATGATGAGAAATTGCGAAAAACAAAGAAGGAAAAAGAGCGAAAGAAACATGAAGAAAGAAGAAGAAAAAGGAGGAAGAGAAAGAGGGATACAGGAGGAGAGAAAGAGCAAGAAGAAAGAAGAGAAGAAGAAAGAAGAAGAAGAGAAGAGAAGAAGAAGAAGAAGAAGAAGGAAGGAAGAAGAGACGAAAAGCAGCAACAAACAAACAAACGCGCTCATGCTCAGACTTACCAACGATTTTCTGATTATTTCATCCATGATCATATCTCTGTGGCAACCCCTCAACTCAATCAATCCATAAGGAGGTCATCAGATGACCCACAGTGTTGGTGCCCACAATACACCATCATTCTCATCCTTGCGGCACACACGTACACAAGCTGTAGTCATCCGCCTTTGTTTGATCCTCACGACTAAAGTGGGCCAGATCATCATCCCCACGAATTCACAACAGAAATTTCACCACAGTAACGACGATACAGATTCAAACATCAAATAACAGTATATGATAAGAAATTCTCAATTGTTGCTCTTCGATCTTTGTACTTTTTCAATCCCGTAGTTTGGGTTTGTTTGTGCGTGTGGGTTTTTTTTGTTGGTTTTTATTTTTACATTGAATCCATCATTGTGGCGGACTTTATAATATACTGTGCTTTTTAACCTGTGAAAGTTTATCAAACGGAAAACGTCCACATTTTGGTTGTTTTTTTTAAAAAATATCACATTTCACAGCAACGATATTAATTTCAAAATCGAGTCAACACAAACTCACTTTTGAACCAGTCTTCAGTTATGAACAATCCAGCAATAATAACAGTATTGAAATAAACTGGACATGTCCACAGCATAGTCAATCCGTTGATATTTTGTTTCCCAGGTAAAAATGGGACGTTTATGTAACAAATACTTCAACGTGTTTCCTTATATACATTAGTCGTTGCATAATCTTCACTGAAATTTGCTTTTGTAGTGATCATTTTCTGCACTACTCTGTTCCATACTAAGCTGCACTGATGTCTTGAGCTTGGCACGACCGAAGAAAAGAAAGAGGACGAAAATACACACATCTCTCCTCCTCCTCCTCCTCCTTTGTTCAGCATGTCGTATTGAACACAATTTCACAATACTGCTGTGATGTTTACAGGATAACCCCCCACATCCACCGCATACACACAAGCAAAAACACAAATATCTTTTCATTAACACGTTAACAGTACAACACTCGAGTTTCATCAGTACAGGCTTCAAAACTTGTCTGCGAAACAGGGGTAAACTTCGAATACATCTTCAAGGTTTTTGGCGAGTAAGACAGCACTGTTCTTCCTGAACTTTTGGAAGCAGACGATCTTTAGCCAGAACTGTGCCAACAGGTGAAAGTCCAGGCAAAAACTGATGTGGGACAAAACTTGGCACTTTTCTCACAGACCTCACTGCTCCTGCGTGTTTTAAAAACAACAAATATAAACGCCCAGTTCCAGAAGAAAATCAAATTACGCTTATCTCACAGGAACTTCTGTGTTTCTTCAAAACAACACAACAAACATACGATAAAAAGGAGGGAGGGGGGGGGGGGTAATCCCCCAACCAAAAAAAAGAAAATCCATCCCAGAAATGTTTCGATATCACTTGACTCCTCGTCTCGCCAAAAGAAACGAAAGAAACAGACAGATGAAGACGACTAGACGTGCCCTGCCGAATACTCCACTCACTCACTCACTTACTCCATCATCCCTATACCCATTCTGCGGCACATGTTCTCACAAAGTTCCTCAGGAGGCAGGTAGGTAGGTAGGCAGATAGATGAAAGAACGGGCGCAGTGACAGACACACACACACACACACTCAGACACAGACTCAGACTCACACATGCCTCACCTCCCCACCCCCCACACACAAACAAGTGACATGCATGCCCCCTACAACACACACTCCCTCGACAGTACAACGTGTAGTAAGGTAAGGTAATACAGCAAGCAGCCAGAGAAGAAAGGTGCCGGAGCCAGTTTCATTGTCTACAGCACCGTGTTGTGGAGAAGAAAGCAAGTAAGTCCCCCCCCCCCCCCCCCCCCCCCCCCCCCCCCCCCCCCGCCCCCCCTCCCCCCCCCCCACCTCCCTAACTCTCCGGGGCATGCTCCTCTCTCCTTCCTTCCTTCTCCCACTCACTCACCCACCACACCACCACCACCATCACCCACAGACGTACATACGTAGGCTACTACGTACCACTGGCACCCACCAGTAAGGAAGGGGTTTTGTGGTTTAGACTAACAGGGGAGGGATGGGGGGCAGGCTAGGCCTCGGAGTGGAGTTTGTGTATAGGGAACTAGAACCAACTCCTCAGTGCCCATTTCTTCCTAACACCGGCAGTGCACCCGCGAGTCTTGTTTGTGCGCCGCACGTGCGCCCCGTTAGGCCTAGCTAGCTGTCTGAGAAAGTGAGGGGCCCTTAGCCGAGCCTAGCCTACCCTAGCCTAGCCTTAGGCCTACTACTTACCTACTACTACCTCTCCCTGTCCCTAGTCTACCTTTCTTCACTTCACTTCACTTCACTTCACCATCTACTAGGCTAGCCTACTACTACTACTACCTCTCCACTCTCGCCACTGTTCTCCGTAGAAGTTGACTAAGTAAAGCAGACCCTATAATCCTGCATAGGGTATAGCCTATACCCTACCCGTACCCCCCACCACCCCACTAGTATATATACTGTACTACTACTACTACACACCTTGCCCATTTTTCTTTCTCCTCCTTCTCCTCCTCCCTGCCCCTTCACCCCTCCCCCCTCCCACCTTGTGCTCTCCTCCCTCCCTCCATCTCTGTTCCAGCCCCCATTGGAATACAAACGTGGAGTGACTTCTTTCTCTCCTAGCCTATTCCTTTGTAGGCTAGGAGGCTACTCACACTACAACATATTATAGACAAACAACACAACGCTTCTCCTGGACTTTGTTCGTCTTCTGGGTTACTTACTTACATTCGTGCATTCGTCAAGCTTCTGTGTGCTCTGTGTGTGTGTGTGTGGTGTGTCGTTGTGTGTGTGTGTGTGTGTGTGTGTGTGTGTGTGTGTTTGTGTGTGAGTGTGGTGTGTGTTGTGTGTGTGTGTGTGTGTTTGTGTCTGTGTTTGTTTTTATTATGTTATTATGGTTGTGTGTCTATGTGTGTTCTGTCTGCTATCTATCTATCTATCTTCTATCTATCTATCTATCTATCTATCTATCTATCTATTATCTATCTATCTATCTATCTCTTCTACTTCTATCTATCTGTCTGTCTGTCTGTCTGTCTGTCTCTGTGTCTGTCTGTCTGTCTGTCTGTCTGAACTTTCTACCAACCCACTCTGCTCTTCACAGACACACTTCCACGTCTTTATCTACCATCGAGACCTCATCTCTTTCATCCCCCCCCAAAAAAAAGAAAAAAAGAAAAGAAAAGAAAGAAAGAAAGTCAGATTCAGTTTTCCCTCCCATTCTCATTTTTCTCAGCAAACAAACACTCCCAAATTAATGGTATATCCTTCTGTCTATCTGTATCTGTCTTTCTATGTATGTCTCTCTGTCTGTCTATGTCTTTCTCTTTGACTCTCTGTCCCTCTCTCTCTCTGTCAGACTGGTCTGTCTGTCTGTCTGTCTGTCTGTCTGTCTCTCTCTCTCTGTATCTCTCTCTCTCTCTTTCTTTCTTTTTTTCTCAGGTACAGGGATAATGCTTATGGGTTTTATCCAAAATAGCAACAACAACAAAAAGGAATTTCGTTAAAAAAAAAGATAACACTGAACAGCTATAACTAATGCCTTTTTAATAAGTCAAAAATTACAAACAGACAAACAGAGAGGCATCCAGAAAGAAGGAGAGTAAGAAAGACAAGAGAAATAAATAAATAAATAAATATATATATATATATATAAAGGGGGGAAACTTGAAAGAAAGAACTCGAAATGAAACCAGAAGAAAAGAAAAAAAGAAAGAAAGAAAAGAAAGAAAGAGTCTAAATTCAAAAAAAAGAAAGAAAGAAAGGAAGGAAGAAAGAAGGAGGGGGGGGGGGGGGGGGGGAGCCATAAACAATGAAGAAAAAAATCGAATCAAAGGTAAGAAATGGCAATAAACAAAAGCAACAACAACAACACACACATCCGTCACACCCTCACCCTCCACTACTACTTCTATACACACATACACACACATACATACACCTACACACACATATACACATATACTCACACACACAAACATACACTCACACACACAAACACACACATCCACCCCTCACCCCCCACTACTACTACTACTACTACTACTACTACTACTATACTACTACACACCACACACACACACACACACACACACACTAAATCACACATACACACACACATTGTGTGCCGGTGGGAACAGATGACAAAATTTACAAAATCGCATACACACGGGACTGGATGTAAAAAAGCACATGAGTGCTTATTCCATTATCCTCGATATAAAAGAATAAATGAATAAATAAATAAATAACACACACACACACTTACACCCATACACTCACACAACACACACACAACAACACACACACACACACACACACACACACACACACACACACAACACACTTACACCCCATACACACACACACACACACACACACACACAACACACACACAACACACACACACACAACACGTTTCTCCCTCCCCTCCCTCCCTCCCACACAACAGCAGGCAATCTGACAAATCCATTGCCCCCCCCCCCCCCTCCCCCACCCCACCCCTACCACCCCTCTACCCCACCATCAACCCCCCCCCCCCCTCTCCCACCACCCGGTCCCCCCCCCCCCCCCCCCCCCCCCCCCCCCCCTCCCCCCCCCCCCCCCCCCCCCCCCCCCCCCCACCCCTTCCACTTGCCTCATTTACTAACGTGCACTGATCCGTTCTTTAGCCATCTGCCTCTATGGTACCTTCTGCTTTAGCCTATACTAGGCCCTACACTATAGGCCTAGCTAGCTAGCTAGCCTGTCTCTTCTGATGTCCATCTCTGTTTCAGTGTTTGTCTGTCTGTGTGGCTGGTTGTTTGTTTGTTTGTCTGTGTGGTTGGTTGGTTGGCTGTCTGGCTGGCTGTGTGGTTGGTTGGCTGATTGTGTGGCTGGGCTTGTTGGTTGGCTGTCTGGCTGCTGTGTGGTTGGTTGGCTGATTGTGTGGCTGGCTGGTTGGTTGGTTGTCTGGTTGGTTGGTTGGTTGGCTGTCTGTGTGGCTGTCTGGTGGGCTGTCTGTGTGTGGCTGGCTGGCTGTGTGGCTGACTGGTTGTCTGGTTGGTTGGCTGTCTGTGTAGTTGGCTGGCTGGTTGGTTGTCTGGTTCGTTGGCTGACTGGTTGGTTGGATGACTGGAGGGTTGTCTGACTGTGTGGCTGGCTGGTTGGCTGTCTGTCTGGGTGGCTGGCTTGTTGGTTGGCTGTCTAAGTGGCTGGCTAGTTGGTTGGCTGTCTGTCTGTGTGGCTGGCTAGTTGGTTGGCTGTCTGTGTGGCTGGATGGTTGGTTGGCTGACTGTATGGCTGGCTAGTTGGTTGGCTGTCTGTGTGGCTGGCTAGTTGGTTGGCTGTCTGTGTTGCTGGCTTGCTGGTTGGCTGTCTGTGTGTCTGGCTGACTGTGTGGCTGGTTGGTTGGCTGTCTGTGTGGCTGGCTGGTTGGTTGGCTGTCTGTGTGTCTGGCTGGTTGGCTGTCTGTGTGTCTGGCTGTCTGAGTTGCTGGCTGGTTGGTTGGCTATGTGTGTGCCTGTCTGACTCTCTCTATTTCTGTGTTAATGTGTCTGTCTATCTGTCTGTCTGACTCTCCCTCTCTCTCCCTCCCATCTCCCCCCCCCTCCCCTCTATCTCTATTCTCTCCACCCCTACTCTCTCTCTCTGTCTCTCTCTCTCTGTCTGTCTGTCTGTCTCTCTCTCTCTGGCAACGCTTGACAAGAAGAAACAGACGTCACGTTTATCTGTTTGGTGTGTAAAGACGTACGTCAAATGTATCTCACTGTCACTGATAATGTGGCATACCACCCCCCTGTCTGTCTGTTAGAGCAATCACACACAATAAATGATTGTCTAGCCTCCTTCCATTAGATTTATACATACATACACACACACATATATATATATATATATATATATATATATATATAACAACAACTGTATATATATATATATATATATATATATATATACAGTTGTTGTTTTTACAGGTATCAAACGGTTGGGTAACTTAGGGGTGTTTGTTTGTTTGTTTTGTTTTGTTATTTGATTGGTTGAATTTTTTTGTTTTGTTTTCGGGTTTTGTTTTGTTATGTTTTGTTTTTGTCTCTTCTTTCTCATGCATCTCTTCTTCTTCTTCTTCTTCTTCTTCTTCCTTCTCTCTTCTTCATTCCCCTTTGATTTGTTTTTACAAGATATTGCGCTATATACATTTAATTTCTTCTTCTTCTTCTTCTTCTTCTTCTTCTTCTTCTTCTTCTTCTTCTTCTTCGTCCAACCCTCAGACAGCAACTATCATTGTCTGTCGTAAGAGCAAAAAATGCGTTGTGTTGCCATTAAGCGCCTGACAAGTCAGGCCCAGCACATCCGAATTCGGCATGGGAGATAATTGTCATCTTTTAAATAAATCTTTCTAGGGAAAGAAAGGCAGGAAGACGGACCAAGAAAGCAGAAAATAGACAAGAAGGAGGTGTGACAGGAAGAAACTGAACAAGGCAGAAACAAAGAGAGAAACAGAAAAAGAGGGAATTCTTGGAACAGAATTTCCAGAAGGTGGGGGATGCTATTTATACTGACAGGGCCCCTGCTTTCCCACAGGGAAGTTTCCTGGTTTTCAAACAAAAATTGTTTTTTAAAGTTTCCTGGTTTTGTTTTAAGCCATGAAGAGAGGAATTGTATGATACTGCTATGGACAATGTATAACTTACTGTCTCTTGGAGGGAAGACAGATGTTCCGTGATATCATGATAAATTGTTCTGAAATATGGTGAACAGTGTGTGTAAATTGTTGTCTTAAGGAAGAGAGATGTTGTTTAATATCATGGTGAAATGTTCTGTAATACCATGGTGAAATGTTCTGTAATACCATGGTGAAATGTGCTTGTAATACCATGGTGAAATGTTCTGTAATACCATGGTGAAATGTTTTGTAATACCATGGTGAAATGTTCTGTAATACCATGGTGAAATGTTCTGTAATATCATGGTGAAATGTTCTGTAATACCATGGTGAAATGTTCTTTAATATCATAGTGAAATGTTCTGTAATACCATGGTGAAATATTCTGAAATGTTCTGTAATACCATGGTGAAATGTTCTGTAATACCATGGTGAATTAATGTTCTGTAATACCATGGTGAAATGTTCTGTAAAACCATGGTGAATTAATGTTCTGTAATACCATGGGGAAATGTTGTGTAATACCATGGTGAAATGTTCTGTAATACCATGGTGAAATGTTCTGTAATACCATGGTGAAATGTTCTGTAATACCATGGTGAAATGTTCTGTAATACCATGGTGAAATGTTCTGTAATACCTTGGGGAACATCGTACAACTTGCTGCCTTAAGGAAGGAAGAGAGATGTTCTGTAATATCATGGTGAACAGTGTATAACTTATTCTCTCTCTCTCTCTCTCTCCTCTCTCTCTCTCTCTTCTCCTCTCTCTCTCTCTCTCTCTCATCTCAAATGTATGGGTTGGATGTCGTTTTGATATCGTGCTATAATCCTTAATAAGGGTGGAGACTGGATGTAAAAAAGAAACATACCAGTGCGGGTATCTGTTATCCTCAAAATAAAGAGATTTTGCCTTCCCTAGCCCGCTCTCTCTCTCTCTCTCTCTCTCTCTCTCTCTCTCTCTCTCTCTCTCTCTCTCTCTCTCTCCTCTCTCTCTCTCTCTCTCTCCTCTCCATCCCCCGTTCTTTTTATTATCATCTTTATCCCCTGATAATAGATTTTATTTCTATTCGCTTTCCTCGCCAGTGAAAGATAACCGCTACCTTCTTCACACACACACACACACACACACACACATTCATTCATCTCGGACCTCTACACTCTACGTCCACCCTCTCCCCGCTCCCTCCCCCCACCCCCCATTCCCCTGGACCCCCCCCCCCCCCCCCCCCACACACACACACACACCTCCATCCCCACCCCCTCCTACACTGACTGCCCACGCCTGTGGTAGTGGTGTCCTAAATGTGTTTTTGTCACTATCTGGATTAAGTCCTTCAAGCTGCACGAACTACTTGACCTAAACGTAACTGGACATTCTTTTTAAACTGATAAACACATCTGTGGGATGTTTTTTTTTTTCATTAACGCATAATTATGATGAAAACAGGAGCCAAAATAATGTCAAGGAAAAGACAATTACATTAATTAAAAGAAAAAACTCAGCGGAGATTGCAAACGTAAACCAACTGACTGCTCCCTAACTTTCTCCAGTGGGGGGATACAATACTACTACTACTACTACTACTACTAACTACTACTACTACTACTACTACTACTAATAATAAAACAACACTAAATGGAACTTATATATAGCGCTATATCTTGCACAGACAAATCAAAGCGCTTTTGCACTCAACTCATTCTTTTTACTCAGTCATACAACTGGCAACAATTAATAGTTCCATCAAGTCCAAATGTGCACGCAAGCACGCACGCACGCACGCACGCACACACACACACACACACACACACACACACACACACACACACGCTCAACAAAGACAAAACAAAACACAAAAAAAGGAATTGTTAGATTTGAAATTCTGTGTCTTGCAATCCGCAGTACTGTACAGTGACAGACCCCCACCTTGGTTTTAAAAAAAAAAAAGAAGAGGAAAATAAAGGAGAAGGTAGTAAATTTCCACAGCAATTTTTTGTTTCCCAGACCCAGAAGGGAGAAGTTAGTTCTTATTATCATCTCCGGTGAGCCTGTCCACTTTAGGACGGTAACCACTTTACGACACAACAACCGCACGCGCTCGCTCACGCGCGCACGTACGTACGTACGCCTCTCATTTTCTTCCTTCCACCCTCTCCCTTCACCTCTCTTGTCTGTCAGTGGAGAGTGAGGCGGAGGTGAGTTAGGTGAGCTTTTGTTCCCTGCCATCTTATTAGTGCTGCCTGCCTCTCTCGTCTGCTGCCCTCTTGCTTTTCCACCTGACTTATCTCCCTTGTCTTCTTCACGGAGGCCGCCATCTTTGCTTCTGCTTCGGTGGTGCCTCTAGGCTACTCTATATATCTATCTAGTCTGTGTGTCTGTTGTTTCTGGTTTTGGTGTTGGTTTCCCCCCCCCCCCCCCCCCCCCCCCCCCCTCTTATGTGTGTAGTGTTTGTTTTGTTTGTTTGTCTGTATGTGTGTGTTTGTGTTGGTTTTTTTATGTATGTATTTGTTTGGTCTGTGTGTTTGTATGTCTATGTTTTGGCTTTATGGGAGTTTTTGTAAATAGTCTCTGTTTATCTGTTTGTCTGTCTGTCTGTGTCTGTGTATTTTGTGTGTTTGTGCTTGAGTTAGTCTGTGAATAGATTTTTTTTCTGTCTCTGCATCTCTGTGTGTTGGTGTGTTTGTCTACGTGTTTGCGTGTTTGTGCTTGTGCGAGTCTCTGTGAATATGGTCTTGTTTCTGTCTGTACGTGTGTTGCGTTGGTATGTTTTTCTATGTGTTTGTGCTTCCAGAGTCTTTGTGAATAGGTTTCTCTGTTCTTGTATATCTGTGTGTCATTCTAATATAGTTTCAGGTGCGCATGCAAAGACGCTGTGATAGCAGTGAGCGTATAAACAAGAAAACACACACACGCGCGCCATTATCACTTCATATCACACACACGCACGCACGCACACACGCCGCACGCACACACACACACCCACACACACACACACACACACACAACACACACACACAAACACCGAGCCCACCATCACACGCACACAACAATAGCAGCAGCAGCAGCAGCAACAGGAGCAGCAGCAGCACCACCACCACCTACTACTACTACTACACTACTACTCTACTACTACTACTACTACTACCTACCACTACTTCTATCTCTCTCTCCTACTATACTACTACTACTACTATCCCACCACACTTCTTCCCCTCCCCCTCCCCCCCCCCCCCCCACACCCCCCCCACTACACACACCACACACTTCACCTCACACACTCCTACTCCCTCAGATAAAAAAAAATATATCCTCCACACGCTAAACAACAACACATTCTAAACCCCATACACACACACAACACACACACACACAACACACACTACACCACACCACAACACACACACACACCACCCAACAAACACAAACAACATACACACACACAACAACACATAACACACATACCACACACACAACACACACACACAACACACAACACACACACAACACACACAACACACACAAACACACAACACAACACACACACAACACACACACACAACACAACACAGCACAACACACAACACAACACAGCACAACACACACACAGCACAACACACACAACCAACCAAACACTGCAACAACCAACCAACACAACACTAACAACGTAGAAAAGAAATGGGCCACCAAGCAGAAACAGTAAGGCAATCAAAGACAAACACACACACACACTACACACACACAAACACACACACAAACACACACACACACACACAACACACACAAACACACACAAACACACAACACACACAACACACAAACACCACAACACAACAACACACAACACACACACAACACACACACACACACACAAACACACACACACACACACACACACACAACACACACACACACAACACACACACAACACACAACCACCACACCACACACACACACACAACACACACACACACAACAACACACACACACACACACACACACACACACACAACACACACACACACACACACACACACAACACACAACACACACACACACACACACAGTGAGAACACAGGGGGCCCTCTTTTCCTTTCTTCCTGCACGGAAGAAGAATTCAGAGTCCTAAATAACCGTCCCTGTAACAGCACTAGAAATGTCTGTCTATCTGTCTGTCTGTCTGTCTGTCTGTCTGTCTGCCTATCCGTCCGTCTGACTGTCTGTCTTCTTCTGTCTGTCTATCTATCTATCTATCTATCTATCTATCTATCTATCTATCTATCTATCTATCTATCTATCTATCTATCTATCTATCTATCTACTATCTGTCTGTCTGTCTGTCTGTCTATCTATATATCTATCTATCTCTTCATCTATCATCATATCTATCTATCTATCTATCTATCTATCTATCTATCTATCTATCCTATCTATCTACTGTCTGTCTGTCTGTCTGTCTTCTATCTATATATCTATCTCTATCTTATATCTGTCTATCTATCTATCTATCTATCTATCTATCTATCTATCTATCTATCTATCTATCTTCTATCTGTCTGTCTGTCTGTCTATCTATCTTATTTATCTATCTACTATCTTACTTATCTATTATCTTCTATATCTATTCTATCTATATCTATCTATCTATGTCTGTCTGTCTGTCTGTCTATCTTTTCTGTCTATCTATCTATCTATCTACTCTGTGTGTGTGCGTGCGTGCGTGCGTGTGTGTGTGTGTGACGATATAATCACACAATCTCAGCAGAAAGGCATAGAACGTCAAACGCCTCACACACACACACACACACACAACACACACACACACACACACACACACACACACACACACACACACACATACTCACACACAACTCACACACACAAACACACACACACACACACACACACACACACACACACACACACACACACACACACACACACACACACACACACACACACACACACACACACACACACACACACACACACACACACACACACACACACACACACACACACACACAATCAACACACCTGTTTTGAGATAATATGAAATAAACACTTGAAAACGAATAACGTTGTCAGCTCCATCTACAAAATCACTTCGTCTTTTAATGAAGATAACCCTGCAATATTCCGAGAGCCATAGAAGTGGAACGCATGCAAATATGCATGCAACAACAACAACAACAACAACAAACAACAACAAAACAACAAAAAAGCAAAAAACAACAAACAAAACAGAAACAACACAACCCCAACAAAAAAAACAACTGAAAGAGAAAAGATACACACACATAAAAATAGAAAAACAGGGGCACAGTAGACGATTTAAGAGAGAAAATTAAGGTATAAAGGGTGTTGTGTGTGTGTGTGTGTGTGTGTGTGTGTGTGTGTGTGTGTGCATTTGAATTCGTTTAAGCTATTAATAGTTATTGGCCGCATGACTCTGTAAGAACATGTTGAATGCAGGCGCTTTGATTTGTCTTTGCAAGATATAGCGCTATACAAATTCCATGTATTTATTATTCATCATCATCATCATCATCATCATCATCATCATCATCATTATTATTATTTATATATTATTTATATAAAATTATTATTAAAAGAAAGATTAAAAAAAAAAACAATAAACTATAAAAAAAAAAAAAAAAAGGTTGTGTTTACAGGGTTTCATACTGAACTTTCAGAAGAAAAATTGGAAGAGTTCAAACGCAGGCGCGTGGGACGGGGGGGGGGGGGGGGGGGGGGGGGGGGGGGGAGGGGGGGGGGGTTGGGGAGGGGGGGGGAGCCTAGTGGTTAGTCTAGAGCGTTCCTCTTGTGATTTGAGGGCCCGGGATCGAGTCTGGGTTCCAACCACTACCGAGACGCCCGTTTAAGGGGGATTTTTTTCCCCATGGAGTTAACATCAGTACCGACTCCACTAACCTAAAAGTCCTTCGGATGAGACTGTAAACCGAGGCCCCGAGTGCCAACGCTCGCAGAACATCGTGCGCACACGTTGAAAACCCATTCTGCCTTACGGAAGAGTAGACCATTCGTGTCGATAAGAATGAACAGAGAGAGAGAGAGAGAGGAGAGAGAGAGAGAGAAGAGAGAGAGAGAGAGAAGAGAGAGAGAGAAAGAGACAGACAGACAGACAGACGACAGACAGACAGACAGACAGAAGACAGAGCAGGCAGGAGCAGGCAGGCAAGACATGCACAGATTAGGTGACAAAGAGAGACAGAAGAGAGAGAGAGAAGAAGAGAGAGAGAGAGGGAAGAGAGAGAGAGAGAGAGAGAGAGGAGATGAGAGATGAGAGA
>CM054152.1:32063490-32065990 GCA_028751875.1 Rapana venosa | reverse complement strand
TTTTGCTTTGTTTGTTTTTGTTTTTGCTTTGCTTTGTGGCTTTTGTTTTGGCTTTTGTTTTGTTTTGGCTTTGGCTTTGTTTTGCTTCGTTTTTGATTTGTTTTTGTTTTTACTTTGTTGGGGTTTTGGGGGGCGTTTTTGTTGTTGTTTTTGCTTTTGTTTTGTTTTTGTTTTCGGTTTACCATTTTTGCAGCATTCTCATCAAAGTTCGCTGTGCCCCTGTCACTTTGCCCCACGTCACATTAAAGATGAAAGAGAAGGAGGCTAGATTGAAGGGTGGGGGTACGTGGGATATTATATATATTTTATTATTATATATATAATATATAATATATATATTTTTATATAATAGAGAGAGAGAGAGAGAGAAAAGAGAGAGGGGAGAGAGAGGAGAGAGGGGAAAGAGAGAGAGAGAGGTAGAGATATGAGTTAGATAGGATAGATGAGATAGATTAGATAGACAGAGTGAGTAATAGATAGTAGTTGACATAGATTAGATTTGAAGAGATAGAGATGAGAGATAGAGAGGAGTGAGAGAAACATGAGAGAGACAGATAGATAGATAGAGAGGATAGAGAGAGAGAGATGGATAGATAGATAGTATAGATAGATAGAGAGAGAGATTACAGAGATATTGAGAGACAGATAGATAGAGAGATAGAGAGAGAGATGGATAGATAGATGGATACATAGATAGATAGATAGAGAGATAGAGGAGAGAGAGAGAGTAGTACTAGACAGACAGACAGACATACAGACAGAGAGATAGATAGACAGACAAACAGACAGACAGACAGACAGGCAAACAGAGAGACAGACAGACAGACAGAGAAGGGGTGCAGAGATGCAGATGGACAACCAGCCAGTCACCAACCAAGCTAATTAGACATACGGAGAAACAGCCAGTCTCTCTCTCTCTCTCTGTCTCTTTCTCTCTCCCTCTCTCTTTTTTCTCTCTCTCTCTCTCTCTCTCTCAAACCCACACACTTGACTTTCACTCACACACACACAAAACACACCACACACAACACACACACACACACACACACACAACACACACACACCACACACACACACAGCGGAAGAGAGAGAGACAGAGAGAGGGAGAGAGAGAGACAGAGAGAGAGGAGAGATAGAGAGAAGAGAGAGAGAAGAAGAGACAGAGAAAAGAGACAAGAGAGAGAGAGAAAACAAGAACAGCTGGCAGAGCACTCAGACAGACAGACAGACAGACAGGCAGGCAGACAGACAGACAGCACAGGTAAAGTCAGGTAAGGAAGTAAGGACGGGGGTGGAAGGGGGGAGGGTGTATAGTAGTGGAGGGAAGGGGTGTGAGGAGGAGGGAAACAGATGGGGCAGCAGATGGAGAATATGGAAAGAGATGGCACCACTTCTGGCACCGCTCGCTATTCGGCTACACTTCACCGTTAGCTTCCAGGTGAAGAAGTATCTTCTATCAATATTATATATATATAGAGAGAGAGAGAATACTGAGTCGGATCAATTTTGATTTTGCTGATTTTCACAGGATTTTTTTTTTTTTTTTTTTAAAGTATGAAAGAAAAATGCACTGTGTAGTTTTGTTTTATTAGTTTGTTGTTGGGTTTGTTTTTGGTTTGTTATTGTTTGTTTGCTGTTGTTTTGTTTTCTTGGTTTTGTTTGTTTGTTTGGGGTTTTTTGTTGTTGTTGTTGTTGGTTTGTTTGTTGTTGTTGTTGTTGTTGTTTTTTGGGGGGTGTTGATTGTTTGCTTGTTTGGTTGGTTAGGGTTTCTTTTGTTGTCTTTTTTTGTTTGTTTGTTTTGTTTGTTGTTGTTTTTTAGGGGGGGGGGATGGGAGTCAGGGACATAAAGCGATACCAGGTAGTCACGAAAAAGTTGGAAATGGTCATCAAATGAGGATTGCTCGTACGTTCCCACAATGTTGACCCTGCGCATGCACATGTTGCGGTTAGGAAGCTAGAGCAGACGACAAAGGACTGAGGCGCGTACAGTGTTTGTTGAAAAAAGTATGAAAGAAAAATGCACTGTGTACTTGTTTTTGGAGGGGGAGGGGGGGATTGAGGATATAGAACAATACCAGGTAAGCACTAAATAGTTGGAACCGATCATCAAATTAATGAGGATTGCTTGTACGTTCCTACAGTGTTGACTCCGCGCATGCATATATTGCGGTTAGGAAGCTATAGCAGACGACAACAGACTGAGAAGGGAAGTACAGTGTTTGTTAAAGAAAGAAAGAAAAAAATCAAACCTACCAAACTTGTGCAAAATCACATAACTTTTTAGTAAGAGGCTAGTCTTTTCACAAAACGTTTTTGTTTTTATCATCATCATCATCATCAGCATCATCATCATCATCATCATCATCATCAACATCATCATTATTATTACCATTATTATTACCATTATTATAATTACCATCATCATCATCATCATCATCATCATCATCATCATCATCATCATCATTATTAATATTACTATTATTATTATTTCTTCTGTGGG
>CM054152.1:32045990-32053490 GCA_028751875.1 Rapana venosa | reverse complement strand
TGATAAATTTCGCTTCTATACGTAGTGATGTTGCCTGTATAGTTAGTATATATGTTGATTCTAAACTAAGCTATAATGTTGCCACTAAGCTAAGAGTCTATTTCCTCAAAGCTAACTAGACTTCGTCTCTATGTTAAGAAATTTTGCCTCAAAACTGTTATTTCGGTTCTAGACTTACTATGTTTTGTCTCGAAACTATATGTCTCCGTTAAAGTACGTTTTGCCTCCTAAGTATATTTTGCCTCTTAAGTAAGTAAGTAAGTATGTATGTATATCTATCTATCTATCTATCTATCTATCTATCTATCTATCTATCTATCTATCTATCTATCTATCTATCTATCTATCTATCTATCTATAATAGATATAGATTTAGATAGATATATTGCCTCTAAATTCTATTTTGCCTCTACAGTATATTTCACCTCTAAACTATACCAAAACTATATTTTCCCTTTAAACTATATCAAATATATTATTTTCACCTCTAAACTATATCTAAACTACATTCCGCCTTTAAAACAGGTTCTTTATTATGACAACATAGCCTACAGAAGATGGAATAACATTGTTAAAGATTCGCCTCCCCCCCCCCCCCCCCCCCCCCCCCCTTTACATCTTACTTGGTTTTTATTTGGATTTATGCAAGGCTATAACGTTTTTGTACACAGGAACTATGACGATGATGATGATGACGATGAGGAGGAGGAAGAGGAAGAGGAGGAGGAGGATGGAAGTGGTGGTGGTGGTGGTGGTGGTGGTCTTTATTTTCAAGAGTTACAAACAAAAAAATTTCACATACGTCTTTTTCTCAGCCAGACCTGGCCTTAAATACGGGACTATGATACACATTCTATGGAGAGAAAGAGAGGAGGAGAAAAAAGAGGGAGAGATGAGATACGAGAGAGAGAGAGGAGTAGGAGAGAAGAGAGAGAGAGAGAGAGAAACAGAGAGAGAAAAACCCAGACTAAGACAAGCAGACATACAGACAGACAAAAAGACAGAAGAGACAGACAGACAAATACAAAACGGACAGCAAACCAGATAGCCAGACAGAGACACAGCCAAAGACACAGAGAGGCAGAGAGAGAAAAAGAACACAGACTAATATAACTATCAATATATCCCACTTGTCAGGAACACAATTCTCCCACAATTCTCCTTATACCTGCTGACAGGAGGTGAACCAGGCAAAACTCTACAATCACACCCCCACCCCCTTCTGGTAGTAAACATCCCCCACCCCACCCCAAACTACTAAAAGAAAACCATCACCTACCCGTACCCCTCCCTAACACCCAACAATGACCCAGCAGGTAAAGAACATAATAACCCATGACTGCGACAACTGATAAATCATAACATAACCTGAGGGAGGGAGATTGTTTTTGGAAGGGGAGTAGGCAGGATACTAACTATGCTCTACACCTAGCTGGAGTGAGGTTTGGCAGTATACTACTGTCTACTACTGCTGCTGCTGCTGCTGCGGCTGTTGCTGCTGCTTTTGTTTCTGCTGTTGCTACTGCTGCTGCTGTTGCTGCTGTTGTTACAGCTGCAGGTACTCTCTGGAACCAACAAACACGGTGTGTCCGACACGCTTCCAGCTTCTAGACAATGCTTCGCTTTTTTTCCTTTTCTTTCTTTCTTCCACAAAGGAACCGAACGAAATGAGAGAAGTGTGTGTGTGTGTGTGTGAAAAATTTTTTGTGTGTGTGTTGTGTGTGTGTTGTGTGTGTGTGTGTGTGTGTGTGTGTGTGTAGGGGGGGGGGGGAAGGTAAGGGGTGGTGTTGTGTGTGTATGTGTGTGTGTGAGTGAGTGTGTGTGTGTGTGTGTGTGTGGTGTGTGTGTGTGTTTGTGTCAAGTCAAGTCAAAGTTTAATTTCCAGATGATACAATTGAAAAAGCAATGGAATCGGGGTTTTTTCCCCATCAAGCCATCTAAAAATACAAATTTCTTAATGATTGTGAGAGAAATAGAGACAGAGTGGGAGTGTGTGTATGTGTGTGTGAGAGACAGACGGACAGAGAGACACATACTCAGACACAGAGAGACAGAGAGAGAGAAACATATCTCACTTGTCAGGAACATAATTCTCCCACGATTCTCCTTATACCTGCTGACAGGAGGTGAATCAGGGAAAACTCTACAATCACCTCCACCCCCACCCCCTCCTTCTGGTAATAAACATCCCCACCCACCCCCACCCACCCACCCCACCCCCCAAACTACTAAAAGAACACCATCACCTACCGGTACCCCTAACACCCAACAATGACCCAGCAGGTAACGAACATAATAACCCATGACTGCGACAACTGAGAAATCATAACATAACCCCGTGGGAGGGAGGGAGACTGTTTTAGCAAGGGGAGTAGGCAGGATACTAACTATGCTCTACACCTAGCTGGAGTGAGGTTTGGCAGTATACTACTGTCTACTACTGCTGCTGCTGCTGCTTTTGTTTCTGCTGTTGCTGCTGCTGCTGCCGTTGCTGCTGTTGTTACAGCTGCAGGTACTCTCTGGAACCAACAAACATGGTGTGTCGGACATGCTTCAAGCTCCTAGACAATGCTTTGCTTTGCTTTTCTTTCTTTCTTCCTCAACAGAACGAAATGAGAGAAGTGTGTGTGAGAAATTTGTGTGTGTGTGTGTGTGTGTGTGTGTAGGGGGGGGGGGGGTAAGGGGGTGTTGTGTGTGTATGTGTATATGTGTGAGAGAGCGTGTGTGTGTGTGTGTGTGTGTGTGTGTGTGTGTGTGTGTGTGTGTGTGTGTGTGTGTGTGTGTGTTTGGTGTTGTGTGTGTGTGTGTGTGTGTGTGTGTGTGTGTGGTGTGTGTGTGTGTGTGTGTGTGTTTGTGTCAAGTCAAGTCAAATCTTTATTTCCAGATGGTACATTGAAAAAGCAATGCAATCGGGTTTTTTCCCCCCATCAAGCCATCTAAGAACAAAAATTTCTTAATGATTGTGAGAGAAATAGAGACAGAGTGGAAGTGTGTATGTGTGTGTGAGAGACAGACAGACAGAGAGACACATACTCAGACACAGAGAGACACACAGAGAGAAAAAGAACACAGACTAATATAACTATCAATATATCCCACTTGTCAGGAACAGAATTCTCCCACGATTCTCCTTATACCTGCTGACAGGAGGTGAACCAGGCAAAACTCTACAATCACCTCCACCCCACCCCCTTCTGGTAGTAAACATTCCCTCACCACCACCACCATCCCTACCCCACCCCCCAAACTGCTCAAAGAAAACCATCACCTACCCGTACCCCTCCCTAACACCCAACAATGACCCAGCAGGTAACGAACATAACCCATGACTGCGACAACTGAGAAATAATAACCCAACCTGAGGGAGGGAGATTGTTTTTGCAAGGGGAGTAGGCAGGATACTAACTATGCTCTACGCCTAGCTGGAGTATACTGCTGTCTACTGCTGCTGTTGCTGCTGCTGCCTTTGTTTCTGCTGTTGCTGCTGCTGCTGCTGCTGCTGCTGCTGTTGTTACAGCTGCAGGTACTCTCTGGAACCAACAAACACGGTGTGTCCGACACGATTCAAGCTTCTAGACAATGCTTCGCTTTTTTTCCTTTTCTTTCTTTCTTCCACAAAGGAACGAAATGAGAGAAATGTATGTGTGTGTGTGTGAGAGAGAAATGTGGTGTGTGTGTGTGTGTGTGTGTGTGTGTGTGTGTGTGTGTGAGAGAGAGAGAGAGAGAGAGAGGAGAGAGAGAGGTAAGGGGGTGTTGTGTGTGTATGTGTGTGTGTGTGTGTGTGTGTGTGTGTGTGTGTGTGTGTGTGTGTGTGTGTGTGTGTGTGTGTGTGTGTGTGTGTGTTTGTGTCAAGTCATGTCAAAGTTTATTTCCAGATGGTACAATTGAAAAAGCAATGCAATCGGGGTTTTTCCCCATCAAGCCATCTAAGAACAAAAATTTCTTAATGATTGTGTGTGAGTGAGTGAGTGAGAGAGAGAGAGAGGGTGTATGTGTGTGTATGTGCGTGTGTATGAGACAGACAGACAGATAGACACATACTCAGACACAGAGAGACAGAGAGAGAGAGAACACAGACTGATATATCAATGTATCCCACTTGTCAGGAACACAATTCTCCCACGATTCTCCTTATACCTGCTGACAGGAGGTGAACTAGGCAAAACTCTACAATCACCTCCACCACCATCCCCCTCCTTCTGGTAATAAACATCCCCCACCCCACCCCAAACTACTAAAAGAACACCATCACCTACCCGTACCCCTCCCTAACACCCAACAATGACCCAGCAGGTAACGAACATAATAAACCCATGACTGCGACAACTGAGAAATCATAACCTAACCTGAGGGAGGGAGATTGTTTTAGCAAGGGGAGTAGGCAGGATACTAACTATGCTCTACACCTAGCTGGAGTGAGGTTTGGCAGTATACTACTGTCTACTACTGCTGCTGCTGCTGCTTTTGTTTCTGCTGTTGCTGCTGCTGCTGCCGTTGCTGCTGTTGTTACAGCTGCAGGTACTCTCTGGAACCAACAAACACGGTGTGTCGGACACGCTTCAAGCTTCTAGACAATGCTTCGCTTTTTTCCCCTTTCCTTTTCTTTCTTTCTTTCTTTCTTCCTTCCATGACGACATAAGGGAACGAAATGAGAGAAATGTGGTGTGTGTGTGTGTGTGGGGGGGGGGGGGGGGGGGGTGGGGGGAGGGGTGGTTGTGTGTGTGTGAGTGTGTTTGTCTCTCTGTCTGGAGGCTGAGAGGAGGTGGTGGTGGGGGCACATAGGTTAGAGGTGGGTTAGGGTGTGTGTGTGTGTTGTTTAGTTACTTCTTGTGTTTTCGTTTTTCGTTCGTTTTTGCTGTTGCTTGGTTGGGATGTTTGTTCTTTTGAAGAGAGAGAGAGGGGGGAGAGAGAGGAGGAGAGAGAGAGAGAGATTGAGGACGAGAGAGAGATGAGAGAGAGAGAGAGAGAGAGAGAAGCACGCAGGTGCTTATCAGGTCTAGTCCCCGTGAGCATGCGGTTTTTGTACATTTTGTCATCCATTCCCACCACCGGATCAAATGCCCTACTCTTCCGAAAGGTTTTTAACGAATGCACAAGATGTTCTGCGTGCGCTCGCACATGGGACCTCAGTTTGTAGTCTCATCCAACCTGAAGGACTTTCGGGGAGAGTGGAGTCGGCACTGGTGTTGTTAGTTAATTCCGGAGGACAAATCAGTATAAATAGCATCCCCACCTTCTGGAAATTCTGTGCTAGGAATTTCCCCTTTTCTATCACTCTCTTTGTTTCTACCTCGTTCCTTTTTCTTCCTGTCACCTCCTCCTTCTTGTCTATGTTCTGCCTTCTTGGTCTATTCTCCTGCCTTTTTTTTCGCCCCCGGAGAGACTTGTAAGATAACAATTCTCTCTTATGCCGGATCAGAGTCGGATGCGCTGGGCCTGACTTGACAGGCGCTTAACGGCAGCGTGACGCATTTTCGCTCATATAACAGACAGCAATAGTTTTGCCGTCTGAGCGTTCGACAAAGAAGAAGAAGAAGTAGATGGTGAGGGCAACGCGCAACGCTCTGAAACCACCAAGACTATCCTGTCCTGTATCATAGTGTAAGAATAAACAAATGCTCTGCTTTAAATAGCTAAAAAAAGAAAAGAAAAAAAAGGTAGGAACACCTGGGGGATGGCCAACTTAAAATAAACCTCGACCACTCAAAGTGGCTAGCCGTAGGAGAGAGAGAGAGAGAGAGAGAGAGAGAGAGAGAGAGAGACAGACACTCCCCCGTTGGCTACACTCCAGCTTTAACTTCCGGCTGAAGAAGCCTCTTCTATAAAGCGTTATTCAGGAGGGGAAGAAAATGGCTGAAATCAAGACTTTTTAAAACCAATTTTCCAGGCATGAAGAAAATTACTGTATGATTTGTAATTGAGTGTTGATGACAATAAACTGATAGCCAGCTTGTCATGGTAAGAGAGTTTGGAAAGGATCATCCTCTAAGGATGGCTTCAGTTCCAACACTGATGTTCCCACACGCGTGTTTGGGAGGCCAACAGGGCAGACGACAGAGCAATGAGGAGGTGTACAGAATTCGAGCTGAAAAAATGTTCAGAGTTCAAATCTACCGAATTTGTGCAAAATTCTATGAATAGTTAGTCATAAGCTAAGTCTTTCACCCCCCCCCCTCCCCCCCCCCCCCCCAAAAAAAGCAGCTTAAAAATTACTGTTGTTTTGGAAGGAGGATGCAAGGTTAAGTGTTGTATATTGTGTTTTAATTTACACACACACACACACACACACACACACACACCACACCACACACACACACACACACACACACGCACGCACGCACACACACACATACACACACACTCACCACACAATATACAGAGGTGCTTATTCAGAGCTTATTTAGTGCTTATTCCATTATCCTCGATATAAAAGAATAAACACAAATAACATAAATTTTAAAAATAAATAAATAAACAAATAAATACGAAATTGGCAAAAAATATTATAGCTGGAGTGCGGCCTTCAGACCGGAAGCCATAACACTCTCAGGTCAGTTTATTATGGCTGGGCTATGCCTAGTCCACCTGCGCCCTCTGTCGGCTTGCTGGGCTCACGACAGGGGAAGTCAAAATACAACAGGGGGAGATAAGACGCTGACTTACCGGCCTTGCTTATGTTCTCTACCCCCTTCTTCGTCCAAACAGGGATTTATTAGCCTGCAGATAAAAACCTGCACGTGCCACGAGCCCCTGACTAGTCACACTGCAAATCTGTACGAAGTCATAATAATGAAACCTGTTCTTTGAGGCCTACCAGGTGTGTGTGTGTGTGTGTGTGTGTGTGTGTGTACCAGGTGTGTGTGTGTGTGTGTGTGTGTGTGTGTGTGTGTACCAGGTGTGTGTTTGTTGTGTAGTGTGTGTGTGTACCAGGTGTGTGTGTGTGAAGTCAAGTCAAGTAAAGTCAAGTCAAACTTTTATTTTCAGATGGTACATTGAATAAGCAGTGCATTTGCTTTTTTTTCATCAAGCCATCTATCTAAAGAAAAAAAAGAGAGAAAAAGATAATATATATGCAGACATAGAATTAAAAAACCCATAATCAATGATAAAGCATACAAATCGAAAGAGATAAGACAATAAAATATGCATACATGGAATTAAAAACAAAACAAAAACGAAATTGTGTGTGTGGTGTTGTGTGTGTGTGTGTGTGTGTGTGTGTGTGTGTGTGTGTGTGTGGTGGTGTGTGTGTGTGTGTGTGTGTGTGTGTGTGTGTGTGTGTGTGTTGTGTGTGTGTGTGTGTGTTAGATGGTTATTATTAGGAGAGATGGCATTTTTTTAATGGCTAACTAAAACTAATCTTTTTAAATAAAATAAGAATAATAATAAATGGAATTTATATAGCGTTATATCTTGCAAAGACAAATCAAAGCGCTTTTACAAGATGTTTCACCTTGCTGGCATTGAAATGAGATTAATATAATACACGGACTTATAAAA
>CM054152.1:32028490-32030990 GCA_028751875.1 Rapana venosa | reverse complement strand
CATGTTGTATTGTGTGACTTTTTCTGGTGCGTCTGTCCCGTCTTGTCTGTCTGTCCGCTCTCTCTGTCTGTTCGTCTTTTCTCTCCCGTCTCTCCGGTCTCTTCGCCTGTCTGTCTGCCCTGTCTGTCTTCCCCCCCTGTCTTCTGTTCTTTTCTTCTTTTCTCCTCTCTTTTCTTCTCCCCCTTTCCCTTCTCCTCTCTCTCTCTCTCTCTCTTCTCTTCTCTCTCTCTCTTCTCTCTCTCTCTCCCTCTCGTTTTTGTGCCTTCTGTCTTTGTCAGTGTGTCTCTCTCTGTCTATGAGAGAGAGAATGTGGTGTGTGTGTGTACGTGTGTGTGTGTTTGTGTGCGTCTGTGTGTGTTTTTGTGTGCGTGTGTGTGTGCGCGCCTGTGTCTGTGTGTGTTTGCATGTCTGTAGGACTGTGTCTGTTGGTAATCCGATCTCTCTCCTTCTATCAGCTTATCTGCCTGTTTGTATACACATACGTCTGTTTACCTGTCTGTATTCTCAGAAAATGTTGTCCCATCAAACCTGTGTAAGCAGCGGAGCAAAACAAAAACAAACAAACCAAAAAAAACCACAAAAAGCACAACACACACGCGCACGCACACACACGCACGCACACACACAGGAGGGGGTCATGCACACATACACACTCACATTGCACTAACACACACGCGCGCGCGCACCGCGCACACATACACACACACACACACACACACTCTTTCACACACATACACACACTCTCTCTCACACACACACTCACACATGCACACAAACACACCCACACTCACACACACACACCTCTCTCTCTCTCCCTCACACTCACACACACACACATCACACACATACAACACAACCACACCCACGCTAACACACACACTCACCACTCACACACACACATACACAGAGACACACATATACACACACATACACACACACTCACTGACACACACTCCTCTCGCACACACACATGCACACACACACACACACACTCTCTCTCTCTCTCTCACACACACACACACACACACACACCACACACAACCCGCGCGCGCGCGCGCGCGCGCGCGCTCGCGCACGAGGGAAGGGGCAAAAAACGCAATGCACGATAATAACACAACGAGAAAAAAGGAATAAAGAAGTAAAGATCAAAGAAGAAGAAAATACAAATATGACGAAGAGTGCCCTCATAAATCATACCAAAGACAACAGAGGCGAAGAGAATTCTGAAGAAGAATTGAGAAGAAGAAGAGAAGAAAAGAAGAAGAAGAAGAAGAAGAAGAAGAAGAAGAAAGAAGAAGAAGAAGAAGAAGAAGAAGAAGAAGAAAAAGTACAAACAAGAACAAGAACAAGAAGAATTGCGAAGAAGAATGCAAAAGAAGAATTGCGAAGAAGAATTGGAAGAAGAATTGCGAAGAAGAATTGCGAAGAAGAAGAAGAAGAAAAGAAGAAGAAGAAGAAGAAGAAGAAAAGAAGAAGAGAAGAAGAAGAAGACGAAGAAGAAGAAGAAGAAGAAGAAGAAGAAGAAGAAGAAGAAGAAGAAGAATTGCGAAGAAGAATGCAAAGAAGAAGAATTGCGAAGAAGAAAGAAGAAGAAGAAAAGAAGAAGAAGAAGAAGAAGAACAACAACAACAACAACAAGAACAAGAGCAAGCACAAGAAAAACAAGAACAAGAACAAGTACAAGAACAAGCACAAGAAGAAGGAGGATGAGGAGGAGGAGAACAAGAACAAGAACAAGAAGGTGATGATGATGATGATGATGATGATGATGATGATGATGGTGGTGATGGTGATGATGATAAAGAAGATCAAACAAGAACAAAAACAACGACGACGATAACGACAACGACAACAACAACAACAAAGACCTCATAAATCTCCTTAAGAAAAGAAAAACCCACCACAGATATCGTAAAATCTCTCCATTTAATGATGTAAAATAAATTTAAGGGGAAAAACGGGAACACTCACTGCAGTAAACTTGACAGAAAGAAGAAGAAGAAGAAGAAGAAGAAGAAGATGATGATGATGATGATGATGATGATGATGATGATGACGATGACGATATGATAATGGTAATAAAAATAACGATGATGATAATAACAAAAACCATTTTATAAATCCTTTTGTATTATAAAGTAAGAACAAAACTGAATGAAATAAAGAGAAATAACAAATCTACATCATAAATCTATTCATTAAAGACCGGAAAAGGTAGAATAAAAAAAAAAAGGAGAAGACGAAGAAGGAAGAGGAGGAGGAGGAGGAAGAAGAGGAGGAGGAGGAGGAAGAAGAAGAAGGAGGAGGAGGGAGAAGAAGAAGGAGGGGGAGGGAGAAGAAGAAGGAGGAGGAAGAAGAAGAAGAAGAAGAAGAAAAGAAGAAGAAGAAGAAGAAGAAGAAAGAAGAAGGAGGAGGAGGAGGAGGAGGAGAGAGGAAAAGAGGGAGGAGGAGGAGAAGGAGAGGAGAAGGAGAAGAAGAAGAAGAAGAAGAAGAAGAAGAA
>CM054152.1:32018490-32023490 GCA_028751875.1 Rapana venosa | reverse complement strand
ATTTTAAAAAAAAACAACCCACCACAACCCCTGTCCTGATAGCCAATAGCTTCCCTTAGGCAATGCCTTTGATGGCGGAATAATAATGAAGAGACTGGAAGGTTAAAGAAAGAACTAGACGACGAACAGCAGCTGCGAGGCGAGGCGAGGCGAGGCGTGCTCGTTTTGTGCATAATATAATATATCAATATCTGGAGGTGCCTATTAAAAGTGACTGTTCTTTGTTCTTATTTCGCTGAGAAAAAGAGAAAAAGAAGAAAAAGAAGAAAAAAAGGGTGATTTGGGGGGAGGGGGGGGAGGGGTGGGGGGGGGAGGGGGGGAAAAAAAAAGGGGGAGGGGGGGGGGGGGGGGAGGGGGGGGGGGGGGGGGGGGGGGGGGGGGGGGGGGGGGGGGGGGGGGGGGGGGGGGGGGGGGGAGGGGGGGGGGGGGGGGGGGGGGGGGGGGGGGGGGGGGGGGGGGAGGAGGGGGGGGGGGGGGGGGGAAGGGGGGGAAAAGGAGGGAGCAAGACATCGTTTCAGTGACGCAGGTATTTCTCCTGATGACGAAGAGGAGGGGGGAAAAAGAGAGAGAAGAGAAGAGAGAGAGAGAAGAGAGAGAGAGACAGACAACAGACAGACAAACAAAAGGACAACGGACGACAGACGAGAAAGAAAACGACAACAGACAGGGGAAGGTGGCGGGGGGGGGGAGAGAGAGAGAGAGAAAGAGAGAGAGAAAAGGGAGAGAGAGAGAGAAGAGAGAGAGAGAGAGAGAGACAGACAACAGACAGACAACAAAGAGAAAGACAGAGAAAGAGAGAGAAACAGACAACAGAGAAAAGAAAAAGGGCGAGAGGGGGCGGAGAGAGCAGACAGACAGACAAGAAAGAGAGCGACAACGAAAGGCAAGGGGTCACGGAGAGAGAGAGTAGAGGAGAAAAGAAGAAGAGAGAGAGAGAAGAGAGAGGAAGACAACAGACAACAGAAGACAGACAGCAGACGAGACAAAGAAAGAGAGACAACATACAGACAGACGGCAGAGGGTGGCGGAGGGGAGAGAGAAGAGAGAGAAGGGAGGGGGAGAGAGAGAGACAAAAAACATACAACAGCAGAGACGACAGTGAAAGAGAAAAAACAGACAAAAGACAAAAAGGAGAACAGACAGACAGGCAGAGAGGTCGCGGAAGAGAACAACAGACAGAACAGACGAGAAAAGAGACAGACTACAGCAGGCAGAGACAGACAGAAAAGTAAAAACCCATACAGATAGCATGAGGGCAAGAGAGAGACAACAACAGAGACAAACGACAGACAAAAAAAGGGAGAAGACATAAAATGCATGAGGGGGAAGAAGAGAAAAAAGACAGACAGAAAACAAACAGACGACAAAAAAAGTGAACAGACATACAATAGAAAGGAGGGGCAGAGAGGGACAACAGACAAGACAAACAGACGACAAAAAAGGGAGACAGACAACAATGGGCAGTGGGGGCACGAAGACAGACAGACAGAGACAACAACGACAGAAAGGGAACAGACATACAGATAGCAGGAGGGGGGAGAGAAAAGAGGAGGAGAGAGAAGAGAGAGAGAGAGAGAGAGAGAGAGAAAAGGGGAAAGGAGAGAGGGAGAGAGAGGAGAGAGAAAGAGAGAAAAAGAAAGAGAGAAAGAGAGTAGAGAGAGGAAAAAAAGAAGAGAAAGAAGGAAGAGAGAGAGAGAGAGAGAGAAAAAAGGAGAAATAGAGATAGAGGGAAGAAAAGAGAGAAAAGGGGAAAGGGAGAGAGAGAGAGAGAGATAGTAAGAGAGAAAGAGAGAAAGAAGAGAAAAGAGAGGAGAAGAGGGAGGAGAGAGTGAGAGAGAAGAAACAAAAGGGAGAGAACGAACAAAACGGAAAGAGAATGGGGGGGGGGGGGGGGGGGGGGGGGGGGGGGGGGGGGGGGGGGGGGGGGGGGGGGGGGGGGGGGGGGGGGAACAATGGGGAGAGAGAAGGGAAAGAGTACACGAGTTTTCAGTGACTGCAACATTTCTCTGACGAAATGTGTACGTCCCCTTTGATCAACACACACACACACACAACACACACACACAGACAGGGAGATGCAAATAGGCTGGTTTTTGCGAAGAGAAGAAAAGAGAGAGAAGAGAGGAAGAAGAGAGAGAAGAGAAGAGAGGGTGAGAAAGGAAGAGGGTGGGGAGAAGGGGAGGGGGGAGGAGAGCAGAAAGTTTTCAGTGCTGCAGAGGCATTTTCCTGCACGCGAAGGGTCGCCCCTTTTGACACACGACAGACAGATAGGGGGGGCAAATAGTTGTTAGGGTTGGGAGGGGGGGGGGGGGGGTTGTTTTTTGTTGCTTTTTTTGTTCTTTGTTTTTTTGTTTTTTTTGGTTTATTTTTTTTTGTTGTTTTTTAAAGGGGGGTATTTTGTTTGTTTTTTTGTGGGGGTTTTTTTGGTTTTTTTTTTTTGGGGGGGGGGGGGGGTTTTGGGGAAGATTTTCAAGGCTTTGTTTCAAACAACAGTCTAAGGGGAGGGAAAGTATTTGGGGGCTGTCATTTGTCAAACAGCGAATGGGTATGCTTTTTGGAGTGGGGGTGTGTTTTTGTTTGGTGTTTTATGTGAGTGTTTTTTGTATATGGTTTAAGAAGGGGAGAGAGAGTGTTGTGTGTGTAAGTGTATTGATGTGAAGTGGTTTTGTCGTGGAGTGGAGAGAGAGAAGTGTTTTGTGTAAATTGTTGTGAGGTGAGAGTGGTGGTTTTGTGAGTGAAGAGAGAGAGAGTGTGTTGGTCTGTGTGTGGAGTGTTGGGCTGGTGAGTGTGTGTGTGAATATGAGAAGAGAGAGGAAAGAAGGGGTATGGGTGTGTGGTGGTGGTTGACCTCAAAAAAAAAAGAAAAGGGGAGGGCAAGAGACAGCCACGAAAAGACAGCGGCAAGGGAACAGACAAAAGGCAGCAGGGAGCAGGGAGGCAGGGAACAGAGCAGAGAAAGTGAAAGAACAGATACATAGATTAGGGTGTTTTTTTTCTTTATATAAGTCATTTTGGGTTTTGTGGCTGGGGTTTTTTTTCCAACCATGCATTAATCAGCGCGGGAGAAACTACCAACGCTGACCCAATACCACACCAAAACCCACCCACATCAAACCACACCACACCACACCACCCGCACCACCTACAACCCCACCACACCCACACCACACCACACATACCCACACCACACTACCCACACCCACTACACCACACCACACCGCACCACACCCCCCACACCACACTACACCCCCCCACATGGCGACACAGATTTCATTTGGGAAGGGGCTTGTTTTTACTCACGCCAACCAATTTTGGAGTCTGTTGGTGTGGGAGGAAAATAAAATATCTTTGTTCCATCCATCGGGGGTGTCCACAATTAGCCCCCCCCCCCCCCCCCCCCCTCAAAAACAACACACACACACACAAACCACATGTCTCACACATTAGCTTTTTCCTCCCTTCCCCCATCCCACCCACATACTCACATAGTTATTAGGGCCCGTCCCCCCCCCTACACACACAAAACCACCACACCACACACACCTAACCCCAAAACACAAACACTCACCCACACTCACACACACACACACACACACACTCACACACAACACTCACACAAACCCCCACAAACCACACACACACCCACACAAAAAACACACACACCACCACCAAACACAACACACAACCACCCACACACAACACACAAACACATCCACCAATGGAAAAAATGGATGAAACGTAAGGAAGTAATTTGTTTGTCCCGACGTTTTAAAGATTTTTTTTTTTTTAATTCTTTAAAAAATTTTTATTTTAAAAGTGGTGGGACGGGCCGCACGCGCCAGGTTGCATGAGTATGTGGTGCGTGTATTTTATATGTGGGAATTTGTTTTTCAATTTTTTTCCTTACGATTTTTTCCTCTTTTTTTTTTTTTTTTTTTTTCTGTTTAATTTAATGGGAAAGATGCAATTTGTAAAGTCTTAGTAAAATCATTACAAAAATTTTTCTTAGATTATGGGGTTGATAAAAAAAGCAAAACTTGCTTATTCAATGTACCATCTGGAATAAAATTTTACTTTACTTGACTTGACTTGACACACACACACACACCTCACACACACACACTCACACACACACACACACCCACAAACACACAAAACACGCCCCACACACACACACACCACCACACACACGCACACACACACACACACACAACACACACCACCACACACCAACACACAACGCCCCCACACAACAACACACAAACACCACACAAACACGCCCCCCACCAAAAAAACACACCACACACCACACAAAACACCCCACACCCCACACACACACACAACACAAAACACACACCAACGCGCACACGGCAACCCACACACCCCAAACACCCCACAACAAAAACACGCACACACAACCACGCACACACACAACACACCGCACACACACACCACACACCACAAAACACACACACCACAAAAAACCCCCAACCACACAAAACCAAAACACAATACACACACCCCTCAATTCTCTCTCTTAGGCCGTGTTTTTTTTTTCTTCTCTTCTTCATATCTTACAAATCAATTCAGCCCCCCCCCCCTTAAACCTTCTTCTCTCTCTCTCCTCCCCCTCTCTTCTCTCCCCTCCCCCTTTTCTCTCTCTCTCTCTCTCTTGTGGATCGAAGTAAGTTCTATTTTAGCATATTGACAAAGCCATTGAGAAAGAGAGAGAGAGAGAGAAACAGAGAGAGAGAGAGGAAAACAGAGAGAGAGAGAGAGAGAGAAAAAGAAAAGAGGCAGAGACACAGAAACGAGTGACAGAGAGAGATAGAGAGACAGACAATGACAATGAAAAATTATTTTATTTGAGGATAATGAATAAGCACTCATGTGCTTAAGAGAGCGAGGAGAGGGAGAGAGAGAGAGGAGAGGAGAGATGGGGGCGGGGGGGGGGGGGGGGGGGGGGGGGGGGGGGAGGGCAGAGGACACTCACACCACAC
>CM054152.1:31985990-31990990 GCA_028751875.1 Rapana venosa | reverse complement strand
GAAGGAAGGAGAGAGATAGAGGGTGAACGAGAGAGAAAGAAAGTGAGTCAGAGACACAGAGAGAGAAGGGGGAGGGGGAGGGAGAGGGAGAGATGGAGGGAGAGGGAAAGATGGAGGGAGAATGAGAAGGGAACAATGAGTCAGAGAGAGAGAGAGGGGGAGGGGGGAGATACAGAGACAGACAGACACACACACACACACACAAAATGAATTGACAGACAGGTATAGAGAGAGAAGAGAGAGAGTGGGGGAGGGGGAGACAGACAAACAAACAGACAAGCCGACGGACAGATAGACAGACAATCGGGCAGACAGACAGTACTTCTTTTTTTAAAAAAAACAACAATTAAGTCATAAAAGACGCACGGTGTCAAAATCTCGCCACGGAAATAAAAGAGAGAAAGAAAAGTAAAACAACCGAAACAAAGATTGTTTTGTTTTAAAACAAACAAAAAATAAACAAAAAAAAGAACAGAAAACGAAGAGAAAAAATAGAAAGAAAGGGGAACGAAGGTAAAGAAGGAGGAGGAAGAAGAAAGAGAAGGAAGATGAAAGACAATAAGGACGAGAGGGAAGAAGACAATATAACAGACAACAATTAAAGTGTGCTGTCTGAGCATCAAAAGAAAAAGAAAAAGGAAAGAAAAAAGAAAACGGAAGGAAACGGAAAGGAGAGGGAAACGGAAAGAAAAGGAAAGGAAACGGAAAGAAAAGGAAAGGAAAAGAAAAGGAACCGGAAACGGAAAGAAAAGGAACCGGAGAAACGGAAAGAAAAGGAACCGGAAACGGAAAGAAAAGGAAACGGAAAGAAAAGGAAACGGACAGAAAAGAAAGGAAACGGAAAGGAAAGGAAACTGAAAGGAAACGAAACGAAACGCGCGCGCGCGCGCGCGCCCGCACGCGCGCACAACACAAAACAACACCACATACACACACAGACACACACACACAAACCCAAAACAACTGTTTGCTAGTTATATATATATAGTAAAATATTTAATATATTATATATACCAATGTGTGTGGATGTGGGTGCGTGTAGGGAGAGAAAGACGAGAAGAAGAAAGAAGAGAGAGAGAGACGAGAGAGAGAAGAGAAGAGCAGAGAGAAGAAGAGAGAAGAGAGAGAGAGGGATGCGGTGTGTATTAATAGTACTTTGGTATGAATGCGGTGTGTCCTAAATCACCATGTAGTGAATAGACATTACAACAAACAAAACAAAACAAAACAGACACACAACACAACACACACACAACACAACACACACACACACTACACACACACACACCAGATTCCAGATTTAATTCCTTTCACACCCTTTTGGGGTATGGAGGATTAATGACGAATTCAACAGGAGAATAAACTTAACAGCAATACAACCAAAAATGATATCAATACTCACACACACACACACACACATAACACACACACACACACACACACACACACATAATCACACATAATCCCCCCTCTACACACATAACCACAATCACAACACACAGGCACACAGACACAAAGACTCATAGACACACACACACACACAGCAACACACTAACACACACACACACATACTAACACACAAAATACATACACACACACACACATCACACGCACACACACTAACACACACACACACACACACACGCGCGCGCGCGCGCGCGCGCACCCACACACACAAGAACGAAACTAGCAAACAGTGTGGAATAAAAGCAGAGAGATAGAACTTCCAGACGATCTGTTTCTGTTACCTGTGTGTTACTGGTGTTATCAGTGGCATTTTTACCTACAGTGGAATCGGACAGGGGCAGGTATAAAACCGGGTGAGGTACACAGAGCCCCCCCCCCCCTCCCGCCCCTCTTACCCCCCTCCCCTCTCTCTCTGTGTCTCTCTCTGTGTCTCTGTCTCTCTGTGTTCCCACTTATTCTGGTTTTTGTGTCTTGCGCTTTCTGTGTACGTGTATCTACCTTGTGTTGGAGATAACAGACTTTCCCCCACTAATTGAAGGAACTGGATCCCGTATGTGTGTGTGTGTGTGTGTGTGTGTGTGTGTGTGTGTGTTGTGTGTGTGTGTGTGTGTGTGTGTGTGTGTGGTTGTGGTGTGTGTCTGTGTGTATCTGTCTCTGTCTGTCTATCTCTATGTCTGTCTCTCTGTGTCTCTGTCTCTGTCTGTCTGTCTGTTTGTCTGTCTGTATGTCTCTCTGTCTCTCTCTGTCTCTCTGTCTCTCTCTCTCTCTCTCTCTCTCTCTCTCTATCTCTCCTCTCCCCTGCTTCTTCTCCTTCCTTCTTCTCTTTTCTTCTTCTTCTTCTTCTTTCTTCTTCTTCTTCTTTGTGTGATTTCAGAACGCAGGCCTATTTTCGACCATGGACCAATTCCAATACATGGGCCAATGTTTGAGTCAGGATCAATTCCAAGACGTGGGTTCTATACTTAGGTCAGGACCAATTCCAGCACGTAGCTCTATGTTAGTGTTGTGGACCAAATCCGGTACGTAGCTCTATGTTAGTGTTGTGGACCAAATCCGGTACGTAGCTCTATGTTAGTGTTGTGGACCAAATACAGTACGTATGTCTATGTTAGTGTAAAGGACCAAATCCAGTAAGTATGTCTATGTTAGTGATGTGGACCAAAATCAGGTACGTATGTCTATGTTAGTGTTGTGGACCAATTCCAGCACGTATGTCTATGTTAGTGTTGTGGACCAAATCCAATACGTATGTCTATGTTAGTGTTGTGGACCAAATCCAGAATGTAGCTCTACGTTAGTGTTGTGGACCAAATCCGGTACGTAGCTCTATGCTAGTCTTGTGGACCAAATCCAGTACCTAGCTCTATGCTAATCTTGTGGACCAAATCCAGTACCTAGCTCTATGCTAGTGTTGTGGACCAAATCCATCATGTCGCTCTATGCTAATCTTGTGGACCAAATCCAGTACCTAGCTCTATGCTAGTGTTGTGGACCAAATCCATCATGTCGCTCTATGCTAATCTTGTGGACCAAATCCAATACCTGGCTCTATGCTAGTCTTGTGGACCAAATCCAGAACCTAGCTCTATGCTAGTCTTGTGAACCAAATCCAGGACCTAGCTCTATGCTAGTCTTGTGGACCAAATCCAATACCTAGCTCTATGCTAGTCTTGTGGACCAAATCCAGCACTAGCTCTATGCTAATCTTGTGGACCAAATCCAGGACCTAGCTCTATGCTAGTCTTGTGGACCAAATCCAATACCTAGCTCTATGCTAGTGTTGCGGACCAAATCCACCACGTAGCTCTATACCAGTGTCACATACCAATTCCACGCCCCACCCACACATCCCCACCCCCCATCCCCTCACCCCCAAAAACAAAAAGTCACAGATCACTTCCATACCAAAGTCACGGACCAATTCAAAGACGTACCCCTATCCTAGCGTCACGGACCAATTTCCCCACCACCACCACCACCAACAACAGAAAAACGTCACAGACCGATTCCATCCATACCCAAGTCACCGACTAACTCCAGAACGCAGGCTCTATGTATACATCTCAAAAGTCCGGAACCAACCAACCCCACAGAACAGAACGTATTATAGTATAGTATTAGTAGCCCCCATGTCGAAATAGCCTCAAACCAGTCAGTAGTGCCAAGTCCTGTATTTAATTATATAACAGACGTGGGCCCTGGTACTTAACTGTAGTTAGTCTTGGACCAGTTCAGTTCAGTGAAGTAGGTATAGGCTCCATGTGGTCGCAGTGTCAGACGTAAGCCCGCTGGTTGATCGATATCGATGCCGAAGTCAGATGCGCTGGGCCTAACTTGTCAGGCGCTTAAAGGCAGCGTAGGCTATCGCATTTTTCGCCCCTATGACATACTACAATAGTTGCTGTCTAAGTGTTCGAAGAAGAAGAAGAAGAAGAAGAAGAAAGAAGAAGAAAGAAGAAGAAGAAGAAGAAGAAAAGAACAAGAACAAGAACAAGAACAAGAACAAGAAGAAGAATTGCGCAGAAGAAGAATTGCGCAGAAGAAGAAAGAAGAAGAAGAAGAAGAAAAGAAGAAGAAGAAGAAGAAGAAGAAGAAGAAGAAGAAGAAAGAAGAAGAATTGCGAAGAAGAAGAATTGCGAAGGAGAAGAAGAATTGCAAAGAAGAATTGCGAAGAAGAATTGCGAAGAAGAATTGCGAAGAAGAAGAAGAATTGCGAAGAAGAAGAAGAAGAAGAAGAAGAAGAAGAAGAAGAAGAAGAAGAAGAAGAAGAAAGAAGAAGAAGAAGAAGAAGAAGAATTGCGAAGAAGAAGAATTGCGAAGAAGAATTGCGAAGAAGAAGAATTGCGAAGAAGAAGAATTGCGAAGAAGAAGAATTGCGAAGAAGAAGAAGAAGAAGAAGAAGAAGAAGAAGAAGAAGAAGAAGAAGAAGAAGAAGAGAAGAAGAAAGAAGAAGAATTGCGAAGAAGAAGAAGAATTGCGAAGAAGAAGAGAAGAATTGCGAAGAAGAAAGAAGAAGAATTGCGAAGAAGAATTGAGAAGAAGAAGAAAAGAGAGAAGAAGAAGAAGAAGAAGAAGAAGAAGAAGAAGAAGAAGAAGAAGAAGAAGAGAAGAAGAAGAAGAAGAATGCGAAGAAGAAATTGCGAAAGAAGAAGAATTGCGAAGAAGAAGAATTGCGAAGGAAGAAGAATTGCGAAGAAGAAGAATTGCGAAGAAGAAGAATTGCGAAGAAGAAGAAGAAGAAGAGAAGAAGAAGAAGAAGAATTGCGAAGAATGCGAAGAAGAATTGAAGAAGAAGAAAGAAGAAGAAGAAGAAGAAGAAGAAAGAAGACAACAACAACAACAACAAAACAACAACACAACAACAACAGCAACAAGAAGAGCAAGAACAAGAAACAAGAAGAATAAGAACAAGAACAAAGAAAAAGAAGAAGAAGATGATGATGAGGAGGAGGAGGAGGAGGAGGAGAAGAAGAAGAAGAAGTAGAAGAAGAAGAAGAAAAAGAAGAAGAAGAACAAGAACAACAAGAACAAGA
>CM054152.1:31980990-31983490 GCA_028751875.1 Rapana venosa | reverse complement strand
ACACACACACACACACACACACACACACACACACACACACACACACACACACACACACACACACACACACACACACACACACACAGAGGCGCAAACGCACACGCACACACACACGCACACACACGAACACATACACACAGAGGCGCGAACGTACACGCGCGCGTGCACACACACACACATACTCACACACACACTCACACACACACACACACAGGCGCGAACGCACGCACGCACGCACGCATGCGAACACATCACCTGATTGCATCAGTAGAGTTTCTTTCGTCAGAAAACCTGAAAGTAATCCAGTGCATGCATGATACGGGTGTGTGTGTGTGTGTATGTGTGTGTGTGTGTGTTGTATGTGTGTGTGTGTGTCTGTGTGTGTGTGTGTGTGTAGTGTGTGTATGTGTTTGTTTGTGTGTGCGTGTGTAGTGTGTGTGTAGTATGTGTGTGTGTGTGTGTGTGTGCGATGTGTAGTGTGTGTGTGTGCGATGTGTAGTGTGTGTGTGTGCGATGTGTAGTGTGTGTGTTTGTAGTGTGTGTGTGTGTGTGAAGCCGGTTTGTGTGCGCGCGCACGTGTGTATCCTAGCGCTGTTACGCCCTTGAACTTACTCTCTCTCTCTCTCTCTCTCTCTCTCTCTCTCTCTCTCTCTCTCTCTCCTCTCTCTCTCTCTCTTTCTCTCTCTCTCTGGAATAAAAAAAAAAGAAGTGTAGCTGCATTACGTCATATCAAAAATAAATACCTGCATTGCGACAAAACTACTAGATCATAAGTGAGGAAACTGGCTATATTCTCGCACATCAAAGTGGAGAATTACCAAACTAGTACGTACGTACTTCAAAACAAGGAGCAAAACAATTTTTTAAGTCGCAAAAACTATGGTTTAAATTCCCTTTTATATATCTACGATCAGTCCTCAACATGCGGTGGTTAAGCTAACCTGTAACCATACAAGTCATAGAATACGAGTCATACAAATTATATTAAGGGTCTAGAAACTCATTTCTTCACGATTTAAAAAACAATATATATCTTACGATTAGGTCTATACGACAAATTTCAGCTGTAAAATAGCGCAACGCATTTTCTCTCATTTCACAGACAACAATAGTTGCTGTCTGAGCGATCGACGACGACGAAAACGACGACGAAGAAGAAGAAAAGAAGGAGGAGGAGGAGGAGTAGAAGAAGAAGAAGAAGAAGAAGAAGAAGAAGAAGAAAAACACTGCAAAGATTTTTTCCCCAAAATTGACAAAATAACAGAATGATAAAATAAAACAAAACAAAAATAAATACACAGTCTAAAAAATCAACATCTCGAAGACTTCTGATCTGTCACACAGACACTGTAGTAAAAATTATTCCCCACGCCTGAAGTTGAATGCGCTGGGCCTGACTTGTCAGGCGCTTAACGGCAGCGCAACACATTTTCGCTCCTCATACTGATGACAGACAACAATAGTTGCTACCTGAACGTTGGACGACGACGACGACGAATAAGAAGAATATCTTCCCAACGAATTCACATGTATAAAAAGTCACACACAAGTACAGCTCAGAATCATTCTGAAGGCAAAAATATATAGGAACTTCACAGTCACACACAAAAAGATTTTTAAAAAGAAAAAAATAACAGAAACACAAAAATAATCAATAAAGATAGATGATTCACTTTGAAGGTAAAGCATACAATAAGACATTCAAAATCACAGAAGCAGCACACAAAAAAAGAAAGAAAGAAAGAAAAAAATCCCACAGAAAGAGACACAATAATAATAAATAAAAATAGACGAATCACTCTGAAAGTAACACGTACAATAAAACCTTCACGGTCACAGAAGAACAAGAAGTAAGGAAAAAAACAATTCACAGGAGAAAATAAAGACATAAAATAATTCATAAAGATGGACGAATCAATGTCACGAAGCTACAACGTACAATACGACCTACTGCCTCAACAGTCACAGAAAACCTGTACCACCACTATAGGCCTACCGCCACCACACCACTGCACTTAGGCCCCTACTACTACACACACACACTCTCATTCTCACACACACACTCATCTGTAATCTGGTCCAAGCTGGAAGCACGTGTGAAGACGAACACCTTCAAACAATCAGCCAGCAAGGTTAGCACCCCTTCCCCTTCTTCCTCATCCCCAACCCACCTCCTCTTCCCAACTTTCCATCTCTCTCTCTCTCTCTCTCTCTCTCTCCTCTCTCTCTCTCTCTCTCTCTTCTCTCTCTCTCTCTCCTCTCGTCCCCTACCCACTCTGCACTCACTCTCTCACTCTCTCTCTCTCCTACCCACTCCACACACACACAAACACACACACTCACTCTCTGTCTCTCTGTCTGTCTGTCTGTCTGTCTGTCTGTCTGTCTGTCTCTCTCTCTCTCTCTCTCTCTCTCTCTCTCTCTCTCTCTCCTACCCACTCCACACACACACACACACTCACTCTCTCTCTCTCTCCTCTCTCTCTCTCTCTCTCTCTCT
>CM054152.1:31970990-31973490 GCA_028751875.1 Rapana venosa | reverse complement strand
CCCTCCACCTCCACCACTGCTCCATTTTTGCCTGATTTTCTCCTCCCCAAAAACACAATCCTCCACTTGTCTACGAAAAAACATCCTAGTCATAAAAACAGGGAGGATGGATAAGAAGAAAGTGAAGAGAGAGGGGGGGGTTTAGACTTTTCGGCAGAGATATACCTTTGGATTGAAATACAGCGGCGAAGGGGTGGAACTGATGATAACAGTTTTGTTCCAAGGTTTTGGCTGTTCTGTGTGTGTAGCAGCCTTTAAAAGCCTGTCTTGTCTATCTGTGTGCTTGTCTGAGTCTGTCTCCCTGTCTGTCGGGTTGGCTGCCTGTACTGTTTGTCTGCCTCTTTGTCTGGATGTCTGTGTGTTCGTTTGTCTGTCTGTCTGGCTGTCTGACTGGCTTGGCTGTCTGGCTGTCTGTGTGTTTGTCTGCCTCTTTGTCTGGATGTCTGTGTGTTCGTCTGTCTGTCTGTCTGGCTGTCTGACTGGCTTGGCTGTCTGGCTGTCTGTGTGTTTGTCTGTCTGTCTGTCTGGCTGTCTAACTGCCTGTCTGTCTGTCTGTCTTTCTGTCTGACTTATCCTGACTTGTTTTATTACAAGATGCAGTGCTGCTATATAAATTCCATCTAGTAGTAGTAATAGTAGTAGTAGTAGTAGTAGTAGTAGTAGAAGTAGTAGTAGTAGAAGTAGAAGTAGTAGTAGTAGTAGTAGTAGTAGTAGTAGTAGTAGTAGTAGTAGTAGTATCCTAAATTGAAGAAAAAGTGACAGAATGTGTCTGATTTGCTGTTGTTGTTGTTTTTGTTGTTGTTAAAGGTAAGCTTTGTGACTCGAGAGCTTATTATCTGTTTGTGTCTGTCTGTGTGTGTCAGTCCGTCTGTCTGTCTGTCTGTTTGCCTGTCTGTCTGTCTGCCTGTCTGTCACGTTGGATGGAAGAAAAGCGACGAAAGATGTCTGATAATTTCGTTGAAGGCGTCGTGAAAGCTACTGCCTGCCTGCCTGCCTGCCTATCTTTCTAAAGTGTATGTATGTCTGTCTGTATATCTTTTTGTCTGTCTGTCTATCTGTCTGTCTGTCTGTCTATCTGTCTTAAAGTCCGTAAGTCCGTCTGTTTGCATGTCTTTCTGCCTGCCTGCCTACCTGCCTATCTAAAGTGTGTGTGTGTGGTGTGTGTGTGTGTGTGTGTGTGTGTGTGTGTGTGTGTGTGTGTGTGTGTGTGTGTGTGTGTGTGTGTGTGTGTGTGTGTGTGTGTGTGTCTGTTTACCTGTCTAAAGTCTGTAAGCCTGCCTGTTTGCATGCCTATCTGCCTGCCTGCCTGTCTATCTAAAGTGTGTGTGTGTGTGTGTGTGTGTGTGTGTGTGTGTGTGTGTGTGTGTGTGTGTGTGTGTGTGTGTGTGTGTGTGTGTGTGTGTGTGTGTGTGTGTGTGTGTGTGTGTGTCTATCTGTCTGTCTCTGTGTCTGTTTACCTGTCTAAAGTCTGTAAGTCTGTCTGTTTATCAGTCAAGTCTGTCTGTACGTATGTACGTGTGTATATATGTACGTATGCTATCTGCGGCATTGCCATTATCCTTGTCTCTGCAGTGCCAACAATAACGTTTGTTTTCGTTTTTTCTGTGCAGGCTAGATTTGCTGCTGCGCGTCTGCTGCACGTCTGCTGCACGTCACTGCAGTTGTGCTGTGGAGGAATGTGCATATCTGTCGTACGTACAGTTGCTGTGATGTCTTCTGTGCCTTATTAGCGGTAGTGGTGGTGATGTGTGAGTGTGTGTGTGTGTGATGTGTGGTGTGTGTGTGTGTGTGTGTGTGTGTGTGTGTGTTGGGGTGTGTGTGTGTGTGTGGTGTGTGTGTGTGTAGTGTAGTATGTAGTGTGTGTGTTGTGTGTGTAGTGTGTGTATGTGTGTGTGAAGTGAATGTGTGTGTGTACTGTGGTGTGTTTGTGTAGTGTAGTGTGTGTGTGATATAGAGTGTGTGTGTTGTAGTGTGTGAGTGTGTGGGTGCTCTGTGTGTGTGTGTGTGTGTGTGTGTGCGTGTGTGTGTTGTGTTGTGTCTTGTGTTGTGTGATGAACAAAGGCATGCGCACGTCCCATTGTGTATTTCAATTCTACGCGAGTGTGTGTGTGTTTAGTGTGTGTGCATGTGTGCTCTTGTGTGTGTGGTGTAGTAGTGTGTTATGTGTGTGAGTTGTACATAATTTATGTGAAAGTGCTTTGCAAACCGTTTCTTCAACACAAAATTGGTTCGAGCTTTAACGTAGTATTTCCAAAATTTAAAATTGACAAATAATAATTATGCGAAAACTGTGTCAAAACAATGTGACTTTTCTCTACGTCGCATAATTACCAGGAGAAGAAGAAGCCAGATGATAAAGTCTCTCCTTTATCAATAGTTTAGTTTAGTTTATTCTTTTATTTCGAGGATAATGGAATAAGCACTCATGAGCTTTTTTTCCATACAGTCCCCGTGCGTATGGTACCCACCGGGCAAAATGTTAGACGAAGATGATTAATGG
>CM054152.1:31950990-31953490 GCA_028751875.1 Rapana venosa | reverse complement strand
CACAGGCAAAGACGAGCGTGTGCGTTGCGTGTGCGCCTGACAAATTATCACGTGTGTGTGTGTGTGAATGTGTGTGTGTGTGTGTGTGTGTGTGTGTGTGTGTGTGTGTGTGTGTGTGTGTGTGTGTGTGTGTGTGTGTGTGTGTGTGTGTAAGAAATATGCAGAAAAACAAAGATTTGCTTTAAAAACAAGACAAAAACAAGAGACAAAAGTTATTGAAAATAGAAGGTATCATGTTCAAAATACTTAGAAAAGAACTTTTTTTTAAAAGATATTGCTCAATAGGATGCCACAGAAAGAGATAGAAAGAGAGAGAGGGGAAGAAAGAGAGAGGAAGGGAGAGAGAGGGGGAAGGAAGAGAAAGAGAGAGAGAAAGAGAAAGAGAGATAAAGAGAGGGAGAGGGAGAAAGAAAGAGAAGGGAGAGAGAAAGACAGAGATAAAGAGAGAAGAGAGAAAGAGAGAGAGGACGAGAAAAAGAAAGAAAGAAAGAAAGAAAGAGAGAGAGAGACAATGACAATGACAATGACAAATTCTTTTATTTCGAGGATAATGAATAAGCACATATGTGCTTTTTTACATCCAATCCCCGCCCGTTAGGGATACATCTTAATAATAATAAGAGAGAGAGAGAGAGAGAGAGAGAGAGAGAGAGAGAGAGAGAGAGAGAGAGAGAGAGAGAGAGAGAGAAAGAGGAAAAAAGAGAGACAGACAAACAGACACTGACACAGACAGACAGACAAACAGGGAAACAGAGAGACAGGGAGACAGACAGACAGACAGACAGACACAGGCAGACACACAGATAGAGAGGCAGGGAAACAGAGACAGGGAGACAGACAGACAGACACAGACAGACACACATACACACACACACAGAGACAGGGAGACAGCCAGACATGGAGACAAACAGACAGACAGACAGACAGAGAGGACGAAATAATACAAAAGAAATGAAACGAGGAACGAAGCAGGTAAAGAAGAACAGAAAAGTACAAAAAAAAGTGTTAATACTGTTTAAAAAAAAATCCAGAAAAGAAACAAACATACACACACAAATAAATCGAAAGAAAACAAAACCAGACAAATGTATTCATTTGTCTTTAGTTCAAAGAGATGGGATATGCCTCAGGACATGAAGAAAAAAGTGATTAGGAATATGTAACATGCGTAGCATCTAAATGCACGTAGCTCGCCCGTTCTCTCTCTCTCTCTCTCTCTCTCTCTCTCTCTCTCTCTCTCTCTCTCTCTCTCTCTCTCTCTCTCTCTCGGAGGGGCGTGACGGGACGAGAACTGAAAGGGCGTGCTGTTAGTAAGCTGCTGCACATTTTTGCATTTAAGCTTCAAAATGTCAGTTACTGGCCTTCCAGCAACTGTAGTAACAACCTTAAACGCCCTGCTGATCGACAACGTCCTATCGAGCTGGAAAGTCGCGGGGGAGAGCGGCAGTGTTGTCTTCGTCTTGCGACTGAAGCCAGCTGACACAGTATCAACAGAAATGGCGGACCAGTGCTGAACCGTAATTCGCGAGTTCAGTATTTTCGCAAGAAGTGCCCTTCCCAAATCCGTCGTGACGTCCTAAGAAGTAAACAACATCAAGAAAGACAGGCAAGTCGTCAGTGTGACAAGGACTGTGTTTTGGAAGAGCCGGTGTTGTCTGACAGTGACTCCCTGCATCGTGACAGAGTGGATGCCGAATCAAAACAAGCCAGCGTGTACACAGAGCTGTGTGTTGACAGTGCAGTGAATGCGCCAGCCACACTAGATTCACTTGCTTTGCCGTGTGAACCAGCAACAGACAGCAAGATCGGTGTGTCTCCTGAGTTGTCTGATGTAGACGAAGAACAGACAGTTGACTGCACAGTTGAGGGTTTTCATACTGATATTGTGAAAGAGTATGTGTCCACTCTGATAGACAAACGTGTGCAGCGTCGATTACGAGACAGCAAAAGAAACACACAGTTTCGAAAGGTTGTAGTTCAAGATTCAGGCAATCAAACTATTCTGATGTGTGAATCGGATGACATCGCCCTAGAATATTCTTGTAATGGAGATACTGGCGAGGAATCTATGTGTGTTTTCTGGTACATCAAGCAAGAAGACAGAAACATGTTGCCAGAAGAACGTGTCAGGCTTGCCAGACTTCGTAAAGGGAAGCAGCGTCCTAACACACAACACGCAGAGACAGTGGCACGTGCTGAACGGGAATTACATCTTCTTCGGGACCTGATCCGGTTTTACATGGGCTGACTTCGCTGGCTGCAGACTGGAAAAGGAAAGGCTGTTTTGAAAACTGAGACACGGACAATAATGTATCAGATCTAGATGTACATACCATTACTGACATGGTTTCCATGTCACTGTAATCGCGTCGCGTTCGATATCGTTTGTTACCGCGCCGCAGCGCTATATGGCTTGATTGCTAAATAGCAATAAATATTGTTCATTGTTCATTGTTCTCTCTCTCTCTCTCTCTCTCTCTCTCTCTCTCTCTCTCTCTCT
>CM054152.1:31940990-31943490 GCA_028751875.1 Rapana venosa | reverse complement strand
GAGAGACAGAGACAGACGCAATGAGAGAGAGAATCACAGACAGGGAGAGAGAGAGAGAGAGAGAGAACTCGAACTCGAATGATTTATTCACAAAAAGGCCATTGGCCCATACATGAAGGGGGTTGCCGAATTGCTTAGTATTTTGGTGGGGGTAAAAGCAATAGTAACGACAAAATGTTACTGTATAACAAAAAGTCAGCTACAAAAATATGACTTAGGATAACAATATCTCTCTTATTCTGAAAGCTTTACACAAATATAAAGTGAGGCTGTGCACAACCTCAGGATGACTTGATGCCAGGAGTAAACAGAGTCTAAATAAATTAGGCTGTCTATTTATATTTAACAGAGATGTAGTTCTGCCTATATTTATATTTAACAGAGATGTAGTTCTGCCTAACATCCTCTAATACTGGACAGCACAACACAAAATGTATTTCATCCTCCGGTGCTTGCTTACATAATGGGCATAGCAACCTGAGGTCATCAATAGCAAGTTGAGAGAGAGAGAGAGAGAGAGAGAGAGAGAGAGAGAGAGAGAGGAGAGAGAGAGAGAGAGAGAGAGAGAGAATAGAGTGGACGTCTGTGAACTAGTTTATTTAACAAGCAAGCCCTTAAGGGGACTTGGATGCAGAACATCAAAACACTGCCATACAGAAATATTGTGGGATAACTGATCCTCTGGTGTGTATGTGTGTGTGATGTGTGTGTGTGAGTGTGTGTGTGAGTGTGAGTGATGTGTGTGTGTGATGTGTGTGTGTGAGTGTGTGTGTCATGTGTGTGAGTGTCTGTGTGTGTGATGTGTGTGTGAGTGGTGTGTGTGTGATGTGTGAGTGTATGTGTGTGAGTGATGTGTGTGTGAATGTGTGTATGCGCGCGTGCGCGCGCATGTGTATGTGAGAGAAAGACAGACAGACAGCCACATACACAGACAATGACAATGACAATGACAAAGGTTTATTGTGTTAAGCAAATATGCCCATTCACAAGGGGACAGAAGAGAGAGAGAGAGTGTGTGTGAGGGAGGGAGGGAGGAGAGAGAGAGAGAGAGAGAGAGAGAGAGAGAGAGAGAGAGAGAGAGAGAGAGAGAGAGAGAGAGAGAGAGAGAGAGAGAGAGAGAGAGAAATACATACACGCGCGCGCGTGCGCGCGTACTCACTCACTCTCTCTTACACACACACACACACACACACACACTCACACACTCACCACACACACCCCAGGTGGACAAACAGACATACAGACACACGTATACAGACAGCCAGACAGACAAACAGACAAGTAGACAGACAGACAGACAGACAGACAGACAGAATGGAGTGAATGCCTTTGAACTTGTTTATTTCCTGGGCAGCCTTTGAGGACACTGCCTGAAGAAACATCAACTACTCTGATAAAGGAAATACTGTGGAACACTAGCCTGGAGAGCTGCCTCTGAGAGACAGAGAGAGAGGAGATAGAGGGGGGGGGGGGGGAAAAGAGGGAGAGAGACAGGGAGATAAGAGAAGAGAGAGAAGGGGGGGGGGGAAGAGAGGGAGAGAGAGGGAAAGAGAGGGAGAGAGACAGGGAGAGGGGATAAGAAGAGGGAGAGAGAGAGGGGGGAGGGAGAGGGAAAAAGAGGGAAGAGAGGGAAGAGACAGGGAGAGAAGAGAAGAGAGAGAGAGGAGAGAATTTAAAAAACCGAAAAGGGTCAACAACAAATATCGTAAAGGTTGTTTCTTCCTTTGAAGACGAACTGAACAGAAGAAACCCGCAAAAGACAACGAGAGGAAAAAAACAAACAACCCTGAAAGTCTGTATGAAGTGATTGAAGTGAATTTACACACACACACACACACACACACACACACCCCCACACACACCACACACACACACAAACACACACACGTACGCGCGCGCGCACGCACGCACGTATGCACGCACGCACACGCACGCACGCACACACACACCCCGCACACACACACACACACTCCGTCTAAAATCACTAAATGTGAATAGACGTTAAACTGAAGATCTCTCTCTCTGTCTCTCTCTCTGTCTCCTCTTCTCTCTAGCTCTCTCTCTCTGTCTGTCTGTCTCTGTCTCTCTCTGTCCTGTCTCTCTGTCTCTCTGTCTCTCTGTCTCTCTGTCTCTCTCTCTCTTCTCTCTCTCTTCTCTCTCTCTTTTCTCTCTCTCTCTCTCTCTCTCTCTCTCTCTCTCTCTTTCCGTCGAGGGATTTGATTTTGAAAGACGAAATCCCACGAAGGAAAAAAGAAGCCGATTTCAAAGCAGAAGAATCAAAAGACCACTCAGTCCTGAACAAACTGTAAGAGCGAAGAAGACAGAGAAGAAAATAATAATTTATGTGCAGTTGCTTCGAGACAACCAGGAAAATAAATAAAGGGAAAGAAAGAAAACCCAGAATTTATTAAAAAAAATATATATATATTAACTCAATTAATAAATTATTATGTGAGAAAAGAAAGAGTCGAAAATAAATATTAACTCAGTTAATAAATCA
>CM054152.1:31925990-31930990 GCA_028751875.1 Rapana venosa | reverse complement strand
ATCTATCAATACCTCAGCGACAGGATAATGATAAAGGAGATTTCGGGAGACCACCCACTAGGAACTGCACGTCAACATCAAATCGTGGCCCTCTGATCTCAGCCTTTTAATAGGCTGAAGCCTGACCAATGGCTGTGGTGCGTGTCTAGCGCCCATCACTCTCGCTACACCCTTCTCTGACTAGGTGGGCGTAAAGAGCTAGATTAGTGGGATTTGGGGGGAGTGCAGTTTTATGTTCTGTCAGCGATTTCGTTCTCTATGGCGTCTTTTTTTCTTTTCTTTTTTTTTGGGGGGGAGGGGTTATATTGTTTATTTAAGAACCACGGTGACATTGGGTATTATTATTATTATTTTCACTGACTTAGTAGTAGGTCAGTTTCTTTATAATTATGGGAGTGTGAAGACTTCACCGTCACCCTCACCGATCATCCCTCAGATTCCAAATCCTTTGGGGCGCCTTCGAAGCGTTGTCAACCACCTTTGTGGCTTTGTCAGCTTTCAAAGCTTCGAAAGTGAAGACTTGGGTTTTAAATAAAAAGTATTTGTAGGTGGGTTGTTGTTTTTTAAATTATTAATTTTGTAGTTGAGGATGGGATAGTTCAGTGGTCAGAGCACTCGCTTTCTTCCCCCAAGCTAAGGTTAAGCAGCACTGAGCGTGGTTACCAAGTGAATGGGTGATCGTGACCGTTAGCGCGCCTTGGCTTCAGTTAAGTCCCACAGTTCACCCAGCTGTAAATGGCTACCCTGTCCTCTCTAGGGTTAGGGAAAGTAAAGCAGCGAGGGAGAGGAGGAGATGGGCATCGCCCTCAATATGTTGGCCCCTGGAGAAGCTGAAGTCTTTGATGCCTCGCTCCTCTATAGGTTATGGGAACATATTTACCTTTTTATTTGTAGTTATTGATAGTATTGCTGTTGTTGTAGATCGTGGTGGTGGTGGAAATGGTGGTGGTGGTGTGGTGAGGTGGTGGAAATGGGAGGTGGTGGAAATGGTGGTGATGGTGGAAATGGCGGTGGTGGTGATGGAGGTGGTGGAAATGGTGGTGGTGGTGATGGAGGTGGTGGAAATGGCGGTGGTGGTGATGGAGGTGGTGGAAATGGTAGTGGTGGTGGTGATTCACCATTGGTGAACCTTGGAGCTCTAGCCGAGGAACGAACGAAGGAAAGGAAAGCAAACCCAACCCAATTAGTGTAAGGACAAAAACACTAACGCACAAAATAATTATGCAGCAGCCCGTCCGAACTCTTCCACCCTAACCCACTCACCACAGCACAAGACACGATATGAGACAGAAGTTGAGAGGACAGCATTGTGGAACATAGTTTTTTGCTGTTGTTGAGTTGTTTTGTTGTTGTTGTTGTTGTTGGGTGGGTTTTTTTGGGGGGTGTTGTTTTTTGTTTTTTGGAGGTTTTGGTTTTGGAGGTTTTCTTCTTGTTGGTTTGCTTTGTTTTGTTTTGGTTTTTTTTTTGGTTGGTTTTGAGGGGGTTGTTTTGTTTGTTTTGGGTTTTGTTTTGTTTTTTGTTGGTTTGGTGTTGGGTTTTGTTGTTGTTGGGGTTTTTTTGGGGGAGGGGCGTATTTTTTCGTTCCTCCAAGGTTTACCAATTGTGAGGTTTTGCGTATACGACCATTTTTACCCTCTATGAAGGTAGCCACATTCCGATTCCAGGGATGTATGTTGGGTATGTTCCTATTTCCGTAACAAACGCTAACATGAATGACTGGGATCTTTAACGTGTAATATTTGATCTTCTTCATGTGTATATACACGAAGGGCCTTGTTCTTTTTCTTCCTGTCATTTCTTTTTTTGGTCTATTTTCTGCCTTCATGGTCCATTCTCCTGTGTCTTTTTTTTTTAATCCAGAAAGACTTAAACGATAATAATTCTCTCCCATGCCGAAGTTGGATGCGCTGGGCTTGAATGACTTGTCAGGTGTTTTAACGACAGCGCAACACATTTTCGCTTTTATGACAGATAATAGTAGTTACTGTCTGAGCTTTCGACGACGACGAAGATGATGAAAACATACGTAGTTCACCATTAGCTTTAAAGAAAGATACTGACGTGTCGACAAAGAAGAATTGCGAAGAAGAAGAAGAAGAAGAAGAAGAAGAAGAAGAAGAAGAAGAAGAAGAAGAAGAAGAAGAAGAAGAAGAAGAAGAAGAAGAAGAAGAACAAGAACAAGAACAAGAACAAAGAAGAAGAAGAAGAAAATTGCGAAGAAGAAGAAGAAAAAGAAGAAGAATTGCGAAGAAGAAGAAGAATTGCGAAGAAGAAGAAGAAGTAAAGAAGAAGAAAGAAGAAGAAGAAGAGAGAAAACAACAACAACAACAACAACAACAACAACAACAACAACAAGAAGTAAAAAGAAGAAGAAGACATTACGTAGATCACCATTAAGCTTTAAGCATACTGACGTGACAAAAATCAGTCATTCATATCATCCATCAAGTCAAAGAGCAATTCCACCTATAAACAAACACACACACACTTCAATCACTCTGTTAAATACATGTTGGATGATGTCTCCAAAAAAAAATACCCTAACCCACCAATCCCCACCACCACCACAACCACCACCACAACAACCACCACAACCACCACCACCACGACCACCACCATCCCTACCCCCACCACTGTCACAAAACTGCAAAAACAGCGATAAACCTCAGCATCCGAGAGATCTGAGTTTAATGACTACGGTTGTCTGACTGATGGTTTCAGAGCGTGCATCGTTTCCATAACTCTGGGGGTCCACAGAGCGTGAAGATGGGAAGGGGGGGGGGGGGGGGGGGGGGGGGGATGGGGGGGGGGGGTTAGATTAGTGGAACTGCTGAGTGCAGTTTTCTGTCCCCCTTACTTGTCTGGCCGTTGGTTTGTCGTCTGCGTGGCGCTGTCACGTGGAGCCCGTTTCTCTATTTTTGGCTCATCAGGATGAACGTGGTGGGTGGGGTGGGGGAGTTATCATTTTGGCTGGTTGGAAGCTGTGTGTGTTGTTTAAGTGTGTGTGTGTGTTGTGTGTGTGTGTGTGTGTGTGTGTGTGTGTGTGTGTGTGTGTGTTGTGTGTGTGTGTGTGTGTGTGTGTGCGTGTGTGTGTGTGAGTGTGTGTGTGTGTGTGTGTGTGTGTGTGTGTGTGTGTGTGTGTGTGTGTGTGTGTGTGTGTGTGTGTGTGTGAGGAGGGATTGGTTTTGTTAGGCAGTGCGTTTTGATTTGGGTTCTTTGTTTGTTAGTTGGTTGTATGGATTTCTTTTGCAATGATTTTTTTTAATGCAGCTCTACGTACCATTGTCTTTCAAAACAGAAGGAGCCCACTGCTGCTACTACTACTGCTGCTGCTGCTACTACTACTGCTGCTGCTGCTGCTGCTACTACTACTGCTGCTGCTGCTGCTGCTACTCCTACTCCTCCTCCACCTCCTCCTACTCCTCCTCCTCTCCTACTACTACTACTTCTCTCGGAAGTCACAACAGATCCATCAATGCGAAAATGAATTAAGGAAGACCCAGCTAGTATAATAGCCCGCAAAACAACCCATCTGCAGATCTCTCTCTCTCTCTCTCTTTCTCTTTCTCTCTCTCTCTCTCTCTCTCTCTCTCTCTCTCTCTCTCTCTCTCTCTCTCTCTCTCTCTCTCTCTCTATCTATCTACTTATCTTTCTATCTATCTACCTACCTATTTGCCCCCTGCCCGAAACATGTCGTGTATAGTGGTTTAAGACCGAAGTACAATAAAACTGTTTCAGTGTTCAGTGTTTAGCGTTCTCTCTCTCTCCCTCCCCCCTCTCTCTCTCTCTCTCTCTCTCTCTCTCTCTCCCTCTCTCTCTCTCTCTCTCTTGTCTTTCTGTGTTCTGTCTGCCTGTCCGTCTGTCTCTCTTTCTCTCTATCCTCTCTCTCTCCTCTCTCTCTCTCTCTCTCTCTCTCTCTCTCTCTCTCTCTCTCTCTCTCTCTGTCTTTCTGTTCTTTGTCTGTCTGTCCGTCTGTCTCTCTCTTTCTCTCTCTCCTCTCCTCTCTCTCCCCTCTCCCTCTCTCTTCCTCCCCCCCCCCCCTCTCTCTCCCTCTCTCTTCCCCTCTCTCCTCTCCCCCCTCCCTCTCTCCCCCTCTCTCCTCTCTCTTCTCCCCCCCCCTCTCTCTCCATCTTTCCCCCCTACCTCCCCCCCTCTCTCTCCCCGCTTATAACATTATTACATCACAGGAGGGTCAGGGTTAACGGTCTTGTATTAGCAAGCTGCTGTGGTGGTGCCAGCCTATCTGTAGCCTTGTGCGTGCATGGGTTCCGTAAACTCTTTATTGTCAGTTATTGCCCCTGACTGTACAGAGGCACAGAGGATGGAGGGACGATGATTAGGGAAGGAGAGAGGGAAGGCTGCACACCAGTATTAATTTGGGGGTCACGTAGTATCTTGTATAGAGTGCAAGTGGGAAAAAAAATGTTGGTGATTTTCACAGATTTTTTTTAAAGCATTAAAAAATGGACTGTGCACTTGTTTTTTGGGATTGAGGACATAGAGTAATACCAGGTAGTCGCGAGAAAGTTGGTAAATAACCATCAAATGAGGTTTGCCTGTATTCCTACAGCGTTGACCCCGCGCATGCATATTGCGGTAAGGAAGCCAGCAGACAACAAAGGACTGAGGGGGTACAGTGTTCGCTGAAAAATTAAAAAATTTCAAACCTACCAAATTTGTTCAAAATCACATGAGTTTTGAGTCAGGGGGCTAGTCTTTCACAAAAGTGGTTTTTATTTCTGTGGATGCCTTAGTACGTGCGGTATGAATATAAGAGTCACATAGACAAACAGAAGGAAAAGAGTGATTTTTTAATACCGGTGTGCAGCCAAAGGGAAGGGAAGGGAGGGAGGCTGGGCGGAGTGCAGTGACCTGCTTGTTATCTGGGTTTATTTTTAGCCCAGCCCACACTACTGGTATAATTATTATGGAGGCTGCTAGTTTGTGTGTGTGTTGTGTGTGTGTGTGTGTGTGTGTGTGTGTGTGTGTGTTGTTGGTTG
>CM054152.1:31918490-31920990 GCA_028751875.1 Rapana venosa | reverse complement strand
CACACACACACACACACACACACACACACACACACGCATGTATTGACTACACCCATAACAATGACAATCATGCAAGTCATTCAGAGAAATGGAAAAAAACTAGGTGGTCAATGTCATTGTGAATTTAGAATTCGAATGATTACTGGCACCAAAAAATTTCTTTTTCTGTTTGTTTTGCTGTTTTGTCCCTCTCCTGTAACATTTCACACACGTTTCTTTGTGGGACCACTTTTTGTATATTTTGTATTTGTATACCATTTTAAGTGGGGACGGAATAGCTCAGTGGTCAGAGCACTCGCTTTCCCCCAGGCAATGTAAAGCAGCATCAAGCGTGGTTACCGAGTGGATGGGTGACCGTTTGGCGCGCCTTGGCTTAAGTACAGTCCCCCACTTCACCCAGATGTAAATGGGTGCCTGTCCTTTTTAGGGTCAGGGAAGGTGAAGCAGCGAGGGAGAGGAGATGGGCACCGCCCTTAAATATGCTGTCCCCTAGAGAAGCTGAGGTCTCTGATGCCTCGCTCCCCTACGACCACATAGGTTATGGGACACCTTTACCTTTTTACCACTTTAAGTCACGGCCGATTTCTCTACGTGAAATTCGAGCTGCTCCCCCCCCCCCCCCCCCCCCCCCCCCCCACACACACCACCAGGAGAGCGCGTCGCCACAAGAGCAGCGCCATCATTTTTTTTTGGGGGGGGGTGTGTCTTCTTCCTGTCTGCATGTGTATTTGTCTCCCTATCAGTGTGGCTTTTTTCTACAGAATTTTGCCAGGGACACTTATTCTCTAGTTGCCGTGGCGGGGTTCTTTTATGTGCCTTAAATGCGTGTTGCACACGGGATCTCGGTTTAGTGTTTCATCCGAAAGACTAGCACCCAGATCACCACTCACGGTCTAGTGGATTGGGAAAAATCTTGGGGAACAAACGGGGATCGAACCCAGGACTTTTCGCTTTCTATGCAGGTGCGCTATCTCTCTCTCTCGGTGGAGGCGGAATTTGATAGCACATTGATGAAGAAAGGGAGGGAGGAGAGATGATGAAGATGAGAAAGAGGAGGAGGAGGAGGAGGAACGGGAGGACGAGAGGACGATGGTGATGATAATGAAGAAAAAAGAAGAAGAAGAAGAAGAGAAGAAGAAAAAAGAAGAAGAAGAAAGAATGAAAGAAAAAGATGAGATGATAGATGATGATGATGATGATGGATGTGATGAATGAAGAAGAAGAAGATGAGATGAGAGAGAGAGAGAAGAAGAAGAAGAAGAAGAAGAAGAAGAAGAAGAAGAAGAAGAAGAAGAAGAAGAAGAAGAAGAAGAAGAAAAGAAGAAAAGAAAAGAAGAAGAAGAAGAAGAAGAACAACAACAACAACAACAACAACAAGAAATGCGCTAAAGGAAAAGCAGGGGGGAAGAGGGAGGGGAAGGAGCGCAAGAGGACGAGAGGAAGGAGGAAAAGAAAGAGAAGAAGAGAGGAAGAAAAAGACGAGGAAGAAGTAGAAGTAACAAAAAGGAGGATGAGGAGGGGAGCTGGGGGAGGGGGGGGGGGGGGGGTAGTACAGCGGACAAGGAAAAAATAGAAGAGGAGACAAAAAAGGAAGAAGACGAAGGATATTAAAAGGAAAAAAAGCGCATGAAAAATAGAGCAAGGAATACAGATAAGAAATAAGTTATAGCTCCACAAACTGCCCCCCCCCCCCCCCCCCCCACATACACACACAAACACATAAAGGAGAGAAGTAGAGGGACACACACACATACATACATACAAACACACACACAGAAAGACAGAAAGACAGAGACAGAAAGAGACAGACAGACACGCGCACGCGCGCGCTCACACACTCACACACACACACACACAACCACACACACACACCACACACACACACACACACACACACACACACACACACACACACACAACACACACACACACACACAACACAGGAGATAAAGAGACAGAAAGAGACAGACAGAAAGACACAGCACAACACACAACACACACACATATACACAAACCACACCACACCATACCAAACCACACCAAACCAGACCACACCACACACACACACACATGCACCAACACCACAATACAACACACACAAAAAAGCATACCAACACAACACAACACACCACACCACACACACACACACACCAACACCAAAACAGACCACACCACCACCACACACACACACACACACAAACACACCACAACACAACACACCACAACACACAACACAACACACACACACACACAAACACACACACAACACCACAAACACACACACACACACACACACACACACACACACAACACACACACACACCACAACACAAACACAACACACACACACACACACAGAAAAGAAAATTGAAGGGAGGGGGACAGGGCTAAGGGCTGGAGAAAGAAGGATGGAGGGGGGGGGGGGGGGGGTGGCGGGAGGGAACGCCGTCAATATTGACACAAGCCACAACAACAACATTATCTCCTACAACAATCTTTG
>CM054152.1:31903490-31910990 GCA_028751875.1 Rapana venosa | reverse complement strand
TGTTGTGTTGTGTGTGAGAGTGAGTAGTGTGTGTGAGCAGTGTGTGTGTGTGTATGTGTGTGTAAGTGTGTAAGTGTGTGTGTGTGTGTGTTCTGTATGTGTGTGGGAAGTGTTGTTGTGTGTGTAAGTGTGTGTGTATATAAGTATGTATGTATTTTGTGGGGTGTGGTGTGTGTGTGTGTGTGTTGGTGTGTGTGTTTGTGTGTGTGTGTGTGTGTGTGTGTGTGTGTGTGTGTGTGAGTGTGTGTGTGTGTGTGTGTGAAGAACAGAGGGAAACGTTAGCATGTAACTATGTGCAGCCGAATCCTTCATTACGTTTTAAACTCCGAGGTTGCTTTTTCAATCTCAAAATGGATCTCCTTCATCCCCTATGTATAAGCATTTTTATCCAACACTCATCTGTCTCTCCCTGTCTGCCTCTGTGTGTGTGTGTGTGTGTGTCTTTGTGTGTGTGTCTTTGTGTCTGCGTTTCTGTCTGTCTGTTACTCTGTCACTGTATCTGTCTGTCTGTCTGTCTGTCTGTATGTCTCTCTCTCTCTCTCTCTCTCTCTCTCTCTCATCCACTCTCTCCTCCTCTCCTCTCTCATCTCCTCTCACTCTCTCTTTTCTGTCTCTCATGAGACTATAAACCGAGGCCCCGTGTGCGAACGCACGCAGAACATCTTGCACACACAGTAAATCCTGTTCCGCTTTTTGGAAGAGCGTGCCATTGTGTGCCGGTGGGAACAGATGACAGAATTTACAAAACCGCGTACACACAGGGGCTGGATGTAAAAGAAAAAAAAAGCAGCACATGAGTGCTTATTCCATTATCCTTGATATAAAACAATAAAATAAATAAATCTTAAGATTTTAGTGTGGGTGCTTTTTCATTATTTGATATCTGGTTTGGTTTGATGTTGATGTAACTTGAAGATGCTCTCTCTCTCTGTTAAATATACACTTATCTCTCTTTTTTTATATAATCATGTTGTCGTTGTTATAGTAGTGGGGGTTTTTCCCCTTGTTTTGTTGATAGTTCCTAATCAGGGCAAGGGCCGGATGAAAAAAAGTATGCGAATGCTTATTCTATTACTCTTGGAAAATACAGATTCATTCATTCATTCATTCATTCATTCTCTCTTCTCTCTCTCTCTCCTCTCTCTCTCTCTCTTCTCTCTCTCTCTCTCTCTCTCTCGTCCTCTCTCCTCTCTCTCTCTCCTCTCCTCTCTCCATCTCTCTCTCCCCTCTCTCTCTCTCCCCTCCCCTCTCTCTCTCTGCTCATTACGCAGATAATTGTTGTGTGTGTATGTAAAATGTGTTTAATTTTCTTCGAAGGGAGCCATGACCTTTTCTTGAATGGATATCGTTGTCATCAATGTATCATTATTTCCTCTGATGATCACATAAAATGTAGCTTCGTAATAGTCAGAGTGTAGTCAGGGTGGAAACTGATTTTTGAAAAGTGTAGGGATTTGTTGATCAGCGGTCGTTCTTTATTAGAGCTGTGTGTGTGTGTGTGTGTGTGTGTGTGTGTGTGTGGTGTGTGTGTGTGTGTGTGTGTGTGTGTTGTGTGTGTGTGTGTGTGTGTGTGTGTGTGTGTGTGTGTGCGCGTGTGTGTATGTGTGTGTGTGTGTGTGTTGTTCGCGCTTGCGCGCTTGTGTGTGTGTGTGTGTGTGTGTGTGTGTGTGTGTGTGGTGTGTGTGTGTGTGTGTGTGTGTGTGTGTGTGTGTGTGTGTGTGTGTGTGTGTGTGTGTGTGTGTGTGTGTGTGTGTGTGTGATATGATGTGGATGGTTGCAGGTGTCGAATCATGTGAATTTTGCTATTCATCTGCTCCCACAAACTATTCTCGATTTTTAGTTGATGATGACGAAATAAAACTTCTTTTATCAACATCATCATCATCGTCGTCGTCGTCATCAACATCATCATCATCATCATCATCATCATCGTGGTCGTCGTCGTCGTCATCATCATTATCATCACCATCATCATCACCACTAGGTTTTTCAAAAATTATATAGGTAAAACACAAAATATTGGGTTTTTTTAAATTGAATTTTCTTTCTTTATATGTTTTCCTTCGTTCCTTTTAGTTTATTTTTTCCTTTTTACCCTCATTATACCAGGACAAACAGCCTCCCCCCCAAAAAAAACCCCAAAAAAAACCAACAAAACCCGGTGTTCTACTATGAAGTAGAACAAGGCAACATAGTGAATTAGAATGAACTGGGTTGTTTGATTTTTTAAAGAATTGTGTTGTGTAGCTGACGCGAAATAACAAAAAGCAGATTATGATGAAGGTCCGTTGACGCATGGATGTCCTTTTTATCATTAGAGATTATTTATTTATTTATTTATTTATTCATCCATTCATTTATTTATTCATTCATCCATTCATTTATTTATTAATTCATTCATTGTTTATCTACTTCTTTTGTCCTTTTATTTCGAGGACAATGGAATAACCACTCGTGTACTTTTTTTTTTACATCCAGTTCCTTGTGTATACGCAGTTTTGTAAATTTTGTCATCCGTTCCCACCTGCAGCACACAATGGCCTACTCTTCCGAAAAGCGGAACAGGTTTTAACATGTGCGCGAGATGTTCTGCGTGCATTCACACACGGGACCTCAGTTTATAGCCTCATCCGAAGGACTTTTAAGGTGAGTGGAGTCTGCACTAATGTTAACTCCATGGGAAAATATCCCCCTTGAACAAGAATCGAACCCGGGTCGTCAGATTGCGAGCGCAACCACTAGGCTATCCCGTTCCTCCTGTGATGTTAACTCCCGTGGGAAAATCCCCTTTGAACGGGATTCGACCCCCAGGTCAGCAGATCACGAGCGCAGTGCCAACCAAGCTATCCCCTGACAAGAAGCTCATCTAAGGGTTTGATGGTTTGGTGGTGAGGATGAGGGGAAGGGGGTGGGTGGGAGGGGGGGAGATGTGACAGAGAGACGGATCAACAAGACAGAAATAAAATGAGTTAGGAAAAAGGTGAGGGGGGGGGGGGGGGGAGGAGGAGGGGGTGTGCGCGATAAGGGGAGGGGGTAGAGTCTCAAAGAGGATTAAACCTGCCATTTCCAGTTCACGAGGCAGCAGCAGCAACAACAACAACAACAACAACAGCAGCAACAGTAGCAGCAGCAACAGTAGCAACAGCAGCAGCAGCAGTATCAGCAACAACAGCAGCAACAGCAGCAGCAGTATCAGCAGCTACAGCAGCAGCAACAGTAGTAACAGCAGAAGCAACGACAGCAAGAACAGCAACAGCAACAGCAGCAATAACAGCAGCAGCACAACAGCAACAACAGCAGCAACAACAGCAACAACAGCAGCAACAGTAGTAACAGCAGCAGCAGCAACAGCAGCAGCAGCAACAGCAGCAGCAACAGTAGTAACAGCAGCAGCAGCAGCAACAACAACAACAACAGCAACAGCAGCAGCAGTATCAGCAGCTACAGCAGCAACAGCTGCAACAACAGCAGCAGCAACAGCAGCAACAACAGCAACAGCAACAGTAGCAACAGCAGCAGCAGCAGTATCAGCAGCTACAGCAGCAACAACAGCAGCAACAACAGCAGCAACAGCAACAACAGCAGCAGCAGCAACAGCAGCAGCAGCAGCAGCAGCAACAGCAGCAGCAACAGCAGCAACAGCAGCAACAACAGCAACAGCAGAAATAACAGCAACAGCAGCAGCAGCAACAACAACAACAACAGCAGAAGCAAGAACAGCAACAACAGCAGCAACAACAGCAAAAGCAGCACCAGCAACAGCAGCAACAGCAGCAGTAGTAGAATCCCTGGAATGATGATTTCTTCCCCAACTTAAAGGACTAAAACTAAACTCCTCTGTTCTCTCCCTCTCCCCCACCCCCCTCCCCTCTCACACACACACACACACACACACACACAGGGGACACTACAGTGTACTGCAGAGACAAGTGTTGAATATTTGATGACGACGGAAGGCCCTACGCGCGTTGTCTCCCCTTGTACTAAAATATCTGTTAATGGCCGCCCCGTGTTTGCATTATTAAACACACAGCTTTAATGGCCGGGCATGGTCACAAGGCCCACAGAGGGGGAGGGGGGGGTGGACCGAAGGTGGTGGTGGTCAGGTGGTTCTTGATAGATTATTGTGTAGGGATGGAATGTCTTCATACTCCCTTTTGTTAGGAAGAGAAGCTGCTGGTAGTTTTAAGTTTATGTGCAAGAACATGTTGTTGTGTGTGTGTGTGTGTGCGTGTGTGGTGTGTGTATGTATGTTAAGATTTCAGCTTGGTTTTTAGGGATGTGTGTTTGTTAGTGTGTTAGTGTGCTAGTGTGTGTGTGTGCGTGAGTGTGTGTGTGTGTGTGTGAGTGTGGTTGTGTGTGTGTGTGTGTGTGTTAGTGCGTGTGTGTGTGTATGTTTTAATTTTATTCTTTTATTTCGAGAATAATGGAATAAGCACTCATGTGCTTTTTTTTTACATCCACCGTTTGTATGCAATTTGTCATTTTGTCATCTGTTCCCATCGGCACACAGTGGCCTACTCTTCTGAAAAGCGGAACGGGTTTTAACGTGTGCCAAGATGTTTTGCTAGGTATGAAGGACGGTATAGTCATAATATATAATAATAAATAGATATATATATAATAGATAGATAATAATAGATATATAATATATAACATAGATAGATACATAGATACATAGATAGATATGTGTGTGTATGTTAAGTGTGTGTAGTGTGTGAAAGTGTGGTGTGTGTGTGTTGTGTGTGTGTGTGTGTGTGTGTGTGTGTTTGTGTGTGTGTGTAGTAGTGTGGTTTCTTATAGTTTTGTAAAAGAATGATAGTTGATTTTAAGAACATGTAGAGTAGAGTGGGGGTAGTGTGGTGTGTTGTTGAATGCAGTGCAGTGCAGTGGCAATGGAGAGAGAGAGACAGACACACACACAGAGACAAACAACACACAGACAAACACACACAACACAAACCACACACACACACACAACACACAACACAACACCACACAAACACACACACACACACACACACACACACACACACCACACAGAAAACACAGAACGGGGATGGAGAGTACGAGAGACAATACTCCCACAGCACACGGTACAGCAAAGCTCATGCCAGCTAGACTCAGCATAAAAGCAGAAACGCTTCAGCCTCGTCTAATCCACATCCACATCCACATCCACACAGCACAATATCCACCGCGTATAGTTAGTTGATGATTATGCAAAGTGGTATCCGAGGTGGCGCCACACGTATATTATCATTATCATTATTATTATATGTTATTATATGTATGCAAATAAGTCTCATGGCAAAGAGAGAGAGGCAATGTGTAAGCCACTCACAGTGACCTGAGATCATCTCCCTTGGGTTACACACCTCTAGACAGCCAGACAGACAGATGGAAAGAAAAGACAGACAGATATACAGATGGACAGACAGACAGATAAAGGGAAACAGAGACAGATATACAGATGGACAGAGAGTCCACAGACAGACAGACAGATAGACAGACAGGGAGCCAGACAGAGTCCACAGACAGACAGACAGATGTACAGACAGACAGATAAAGGAAAAGAGAGACAGATATACAGATGGACAGAGAGTCCACAGACAGACAGACAGACAGGGAGAGAGACAGAGAGTCCACAGACAGACATACAGATGGACAGAAAAGCAGACAGACAAACAAACGGAAAGACAGATGGTCAGACAGAAAGACAGACAGAAAGAAAGACAGACAGATGGAAAGACAGAAAGGTGGAAAGGGACAGACAGCGCAGGTTAGACAGATGGGAAGACAGACAAACGGGTGGACAGACATGCAGACAGGCACATGGACAGACATACAGACAGACACATGGACAGACAGATGGACAGACAGACAACAGACAGACAGACAGACAGACACTGCAGGCTACACTCCACTGATCCGCTGGGGAGGCAGAGAGGATGTCTCAGTACAAGACACAATTATCTTCCAGCGTGTAACAACCAACATCACTTTTTGTTTCTTTTCTAGTTTTATATCGATGATAATGGAATAAGCACTTAAGTGCTTTTTTTTTACATCCAGTCCCCGTGCGTATGCGGTTTTGTAAATTCTGAAATCTGTTCCCACTGGCACACAATGGCCTTCTCTTACGAAAAGCGGAACAGGATTTAACGCGTGCGCAAGATGTTCTGCGTCGTTCGCACACGGGGCCTCGCTTTATAGTCTCATCCGAAGGACTTTTGGGGAGAGTGGAGTCTGCACTGATGTTAACTCCAGGGGAAAGACTGACTGACCGACCGACTGACTGACTGACTGACTGAATGAATGAATGAATGAATGAATGACTCTTGGGGTGATGATGGTGGAAAGGAATAAGAGAGAAAAGGAGAGAGACAAACATACGGAGAGAGAGAGGGGGAGAGAGGAGGAGGAGAGAGAGAGAGAGAGAGAGAGAGAGAGAGAGAGAGAGAAGAGAGAGGAGAGCAAACAGACAGAAGAGACAGAGATAACAGCAGACAGACAGACAGACAACCACAGACAACAATAGACAGACATAGACAACAGACAGACAGAAGACAACCTAGACAGAAAATAACAACAGAAAGACAGAGACAAACCGATAAACTAAAGAAAACCGCGCGCCAGACAGACAGACAAAAAACAACGATAGACAGACAGACAAACAAAGCAAAACCCCCACAAAACCTTAATTTTAATATAAGCAACATATGCACCACATCATCCTCATCGTATACATGTATATATATACAAGTAGCAGACATCTCCTATAGCTCTAACCTCAGATGCAGGCAGAGATCGAGAGTGTGATGCTGTGTACACCGCATGCTGCTGCTCATAATAACAATAATAATAATAATCATGCAAAGCAGATACCCCCAAGGTGGCGCCACACGTATGCAAACTAATGCGAATAAGTGTCATGGCGGCGTCAGGAGGGGGAGACAACGGTAAGCCACTCAGTGTCCGTAGATCGCCTCCCTTGGGCATGCACACCTACATCCATTATAGAAACAGTGGACTCCAGGTTAGTCTCTCCACTAGGTAACCAGCTAGGGGGGGTGGTGGGGTGGAGGGGGTAGGGTGGGGGGGGGGTAAGGGGAGGGGGTTGGGTGGGGGTAGGGGTGGGGGGTGGGGAAGGGGTGGGGTGGGGTGGGGGGATGCTGAAAGGGTGGTTCTCTACAAGACAGTTCTTCTATCTTGTAACAGCTATTTTCACGACTGACTGGTTGGTTGGTTGGCTGGCTGATTGGCTTACTGAAAGATGAGAGCAGATGACACAATTTATAAAACTGCATACACACGCGGGGACTGGATGTAAAAGAAAAAACACACGAGGGCTTTTTTTTTCATTATCCTCGAAATAAAAGGATAAATAGATAGGTAAATAAACGAATGAATGAATGAATAAATAAACTAATTAATTAATTGATTAATGGATACAGCAAAGAGTGTAGCAGAAGACAAGAGAGAGAGAGAGAGAGAGAG
>CM054152.1:31883490-31898490 GCA_028751875.1 Rapana venosa | reverse complement strand
TTCTCTCTCCATCTTTTTTTTTTTTTTAGCTTGTCCAGAGATTCCTCTTCTCATTTGACGACACCTTACTAATTACACCTGTTATTTCTTCCATTTTCTTTTTCCTTTTTTTTTCAACAGTTTTTCTTCTCTCATTTTTTCTTTTTTATAATCTGTACAAGGATTCTTCGTCATTGACAAATTATAGTTCACTGTTATTTATTTTTCTTCTTCTTCGTGGTTGCTTTTTCTCTCTCATCTCTCTCTCTCTATCATCTCTTCTCTCTCTCTCATCAATACTCTCTTCTCTGTCTCTCTTTCTCTCTCTCATCTCTCGGTCTTTTTCTCTCATCTCTCTCTCTCTCTCTATCTCTTTTTTAACAGTTTTTTTCTTTTGATTTTTTCTGTTTTGAATCTATATAAATGGATTCGTTCGGCCAATGACAACTTCCTTACTAGTTCCAGCGGGGTTTTTTTCCATTTTTTTTGGTTCTTTTCAACAGGTTTTTTTTCTTCTTTTAAAATAAAATCTGTAAATGGATTCGTTCGGTCAATGACAACTTCTTTACTAGTTCCAGCGGTATTTTTTTGCATTTTTTGGTTCTTTTTTAACAGTTTTTTTTCCTCTTTTTTTTTTAATATGTAAAAGGATTTGTTCGTTTATTGGCAAATTTCTCACTAGTTTCAGCGTTGATTATCCCATTTTGGGGTTCTTTTTAACAGTTTTTTTTTCTTTTTGAATCTATATAAATGGATTCGTTCGGTCAATGACAACTTCCTTACTAGTTCCAGCGGGGTTTTGTTCCATTTTTTTGGTTCTTTTCAACAGTTTTTTTTCTTCTTTTTAAAAAAAATCTGTAAATGGATTCGTTCGGTCAATGACAACTTCCTTACTAGTTCCAGCGTTATTTTTTTGCATTTTTTAGTTTTTTTAACAAGTTTTTCTTTTTCTTTTTTAAATCTGTAAAAGGATTTGTTTGGTTATTGGCAAATTTCTCACTAGTTTCAGCGTTGATTATTCCATTTTTGGGGTTCTTTTTAACAGTTTTTTTTCTTTTTGAATCTATATAAATGGATTCGTTCGGCCAATGACAACTTCCTTGCTAGTTCCAGCGTTATTTCTTCCATTTTTTTTCAACTGTTTTTTTTCTTTTTGCTTTTTTTTAAATCTGTAAAAGGATTTGTTCTGTCATTGACAACTTCCTTACTAGTTCCAGCGTTATATTTTTCCATTTTTATTCTTTTCAACAGGTATTTTTCTTCTTTTTTTTTAAATCTGTAAAAGGATTTGTTCGGTTAATGATAACTTCCTTACTAGTTCCAGCGTTATTTCTTCCATATTTTTTTTCGGGTTTTTTAAACAGTTTTTTTTTTTTAATCTGTAAAAGGATTTGTTCGGTTAATGACAACCTCACCAGCTTCGCGGGTATTTCTTCCATGGTTTTTTTCCCTTTTTTTTCAACATTTTTTTTTTATCTGTACAGAGTCATTAGGCCATTGACAGCCTTGCTAGTTCCACCGTTATTTATTCCATATTTTTTTCCTTTTCTGATCAGTTTTTCTTTCTTTTAAAAAAAAAATAATCTGTGAAGATCGTAAGGGATTCGTTCGCTCATTGAGAACCTTGCTAGTTCCAACGTTATTTCTTCCATGGTTTTTTTTTTCTCTCTTTCTTTTTCAACAGTTTTCTTTTCCTTTTTTTCTTTTTTCATTCTGTTCGGTCTACCGTTATTTCTTTCAATTTTTTTCTCTTTTTTTTCAACAATTTTTTTTCCTTTTTAAAAAAAAAATCTGTACAGGGGAATCATTAGGTCATTGACACTCTTGCTGGTTCAATCGTTTTATATTCCTTTTTTTTTCCAAACAGTTTTTTTTCTTTTTTTTAACCTATTTAAAAAAAATTATTTCTGTTATTAACTAACAACCTTGCTAATTCCACTCTCTTTTTTTTCTTTTACACGTTTCTTTTGTCTGTTTTTTTTAAACTGTTCTTCGACCCTCCCCACCCACCCCCTAACTGTACAAAGTTCGATTTCCCTGTAGGGTACTGTACTGCAGGGTACTGTACTGCAGGGTACTGTACTGTAGGGTACTGTACTGTACTGACGGCAGCAGGGAAAAAGGTATTGACCTGCCTGCCTGTCTCTCTGCCTCTGTCTCTTCTCCTTACAGAACACAGGCTTTCCTTTATAATCTCCCCTTTCCCCCCCCCCCCCCCTCCCCCCCCCCCCCCCCCCCCCCCTCGCCTCCTGCTGAGCTGTCACCGACACGTGCAGCACGTTCTGTCAACACACACACACGTACGCACACACACACCACACTACACACACACGCGCGTACGCAAGCACGCACGCACGCAAGCGCGCACGCGCGCGCGCACACACACACACATACACGTGCACGCACACGCGGACACACACTACACACACTACGCACTACACACACTACACCCTACACGTACTACACACCCTACAGACGCTACACACTACACACAACAAAACAACACACTACACACTACACACATACACCACACACACACATACTACACACACTACAACACACACTACACATACTATACACACTACACAATACAGCACTACACACACACTACACACACACACATACACACGTACCCTTACACACACATGCATAGACACACACTACACACATACACTACACACACACGCACACACATATACACGTACCCTTACACACACATACACACACGCACACACATATACACGTGTACCCTTACACACACACACATACACACACGCACAGACATACACACGTACCCTTACACCACACCTACATAAATTATACACAAACTGCACACATACCCTACACACTACACACACACACACACACACACACACACACAGCACAGGAGAATGAAGTCACTGACAATCAGGCAGGCCTTCTCTCTGGTATTTATCATTGCCAAAGAAGGAGAGGAGATGAGGACAGCTAATAACGGTACCAACAAAGCCAATATGCAGAACATTGTTAGGAGAGAGAGAGAGAGAGAGAGAGAGAGAGAGAGAGAGAGAGAGAGAGAGAGAGAGGGGGGGGGGAGAGAGAGAGAGAGAGAGAGAGAGAGAGAGAGAGAGAGATGGAGAGAGAGAGAGAGATGAGAGAGAGAGAGAGAGAGATGGAGAGAGAGAGGGGGGGGGGGGATAGAGAGAGAGAAATTGAAATTGAAATTGAAATTTAATTTCGACAGACAGAGAGAGAGAGAGGGAGAGAGAGGAGAGAGAGCTAGAGAGAGAGAGAGAGAGAGAGAGAGAGAGAGAGAGAGAGAGAGAGTAGAGAGAGAGAGAGAGAGAGAGAGAGAGTGGAGAGAGAGGGGTGAGGGACAGAGAGAGAGAAATTGAAATTGAAATTCCAATTTTCGACACAGAGAGAGAGAGAGAGAGAGAGAGAGAGAGAGAGAGAGAGAGAGAGAGGAGAGAGAGAGAGAGTAGAGAGGAGAGAGAGAGAGAGAGAGAGAGAGCGAGAGAGGGAAAGAGAGAGAGCTAGAGAGAGAGAGAGAGAGAGAGAGGGAGAGAGAGAGAGAGAGAGAGAGAGAGAGAGAGAGAGAGAGAGAGGTGGAGAGAGAGGGGTGAGGGACAGAGAGAGAGAAATTGAAATTGAAATTCAATTTTCGACAGAGAGAGAGAGAGAGAGAGAGAGAGAGAAGTGAGAGAGTAGAGAGAGAGAGAGAGCGAGATGAGGAGGAAAGAGAGAGAGCTAGAGAGAGAGGAGAGAGAGAGAGGGAGAGAGAGAGCGAGAGAGAGAGAGAGAGAGAGAGAGGTGGATGAGGGAGGAGAGAGGAGAGAGAGAGAGAGAGGGAGAGAGAGAGAGGTGGAGAGGAGGGGTGAGGGACGAGAGAGAGAAATTGAAATTGAAATTCAATTTTCGACACAGAGAGAGAGAGAGGGAGAGAGAGGGAAGAGAGATAGATATTTTTTTCTTCGAGGATAATGGAATAAGTACTCGTGTGCTTTCTTTTTACATCTAGTCCCCGTGTGTATGCGGTTTTGTCAATTTTGTGATCCGTTCCCACCGGCACACAATGGCCTACTCTTACGGAAAGCGGAACAGGTTTTAACGTGTGCGCAAGATGTTCTGCGTGCGTTCGCACACGGCGCCTCGGTTTATAGTCTCATCCGAAGGACTTTTTGGGAGAGTGGAGTCGGCACTGATGTTAACTCCAGAGGAAAATATCCCCTTGAACGGGAATCGAACCCGGGTCGTCAAATTGCGAGCGCACTGTTCTAACCACTAGGCTATCCCGTCCCCCAGAGAGTGAGAGAGAGACAGACAGACAGACAGACTGAGACAGAGAGAGACAGAGGGTGAGGGTAGAGAGAGAAAGAGCGGAACAGACAGAGAGACTGACAGATTATTAATAACATGTGTGTGCGTGTGTGTGTGCGTGCGTGTGTGCGTAGGGGTGTGCGTGCACGCGAGTATATACATGCGTGTGTGTTTGTGTGCATCTCTTCTGACTGTTTTTGCATAACAGAAAACTACATAAAGGAAAATTTCACACACATACTATACCCCACAAGCAATTATAGATAGACATACAGACAGATAGATAGATAGATAGATAGATAGATAGATAGATAGATAGATAGATAGATAGATAGATAGACAGCAGACAGATAGACAGACAGACAGACAGACAGATAGATAGATAGATAGATAGATAGATAGATAGATAGATAGATAGATAGATAGATGGATAGATAGATAGATAGATAGATAGATAGATAGATAGATAGCTTAAAACCTTCACAAGGTACGATACAAACTTCAAAGACACAGTTCTTCAACGCGAACTTGGCGTTAAACTCCACTAATCAACAAACCATTTTCGCACATATAATAATATATATCATTCTCCAGACAAAACCGTGACCTTCTGCTCCTCAACCCTACCCCATAACAAGAACACCATTCATCTCTCTCTGTCTCTGTCTCTGTCTGTCTGTCGGTCTGTCTGTCTGTCTGTCTCTCTCTCTCTCTCTCTCTCTCTCTCTCTCTCTCTTCTCTCTTCTCCTCTCTTCTCTCTCTCTCTCTCTCCCCTCCCACTCCCTCTCTCTCTTCCCTCCCTCCCCTCCCCTCTTCTCTCTCTCTCTCCTTCTCTCCTCTCTCTCCCCTCTCTCTTCCTCCCTCTCCCTCCCCTCCCCCCCCCCTCTCTCTCTCTCTCTCTCTCTCTCCCTCTCTCTCTCCTCCCCTCTCCCCTCCCCCCCCCCTCTCTCTCTCTCTCTCTCTGGCAGCGCGGATATTGGCCACAAACAAACGAGCACTTAATCAAATCCGGGAATCAAAATGCCACCCAATTCAGCCTCCTTCCTTGCTCAATATCCAGCTAGCTATGCTCAGGTTTGCAGGTCACCCAGAGGAGAGGGAGGGGTGGAGGGGGGGGGAGCACCACAGTTATGCAAAAGGATAACGAGGAATTGTATAGCGAAAGAAATGGAAGAAAGGAAGGAAGGAAGGAAGAAAGGAAGGAAGGAAGGAAGTAAGGAAGCAAGGAAGGAAGGAAGCAAGGAAGGAAAGAAGGAAGGAAGTAAAGAAGGAAGGAAAATAAGGAAGGAAGGAAGGAAAGAAGGAAGGAAGAAAAGAAGGGAGGAGTGAGGAAGGAAAGAAAGGAAGGAAGGAAGGAAGACAAGGAGTAAAAGAAGGAAGGAAGGAGTGAAGGAAGGAGGGAAAATAAGGAAGGAAGGGAGGAAGAAAGAAAGGAAGGGAGGAAGGAAGAAAGAAACGAAGGAAGAAAGGAAGGAAGGAAGGAAAGAGGGAAGGAAGGAAGGGAGTAAAGAAGGAAGGGAGGGAGGAGGGAAGGAAGAAAGGAAGGAAGGGAGAAAGGAAGGAAGGAAGGGAGAAAGAAAGGAAGGAAGGAAAGAAGAAAGGAAGGGAGGGAAGAAGGAGGGAAGAAAGGAAGGGAGGGAGGGAGGAATGAAAGGAAAGGGTGTTGCACAAATAAGTATAAAGGAATAAAGTATTAATTTTGCACTTCTAAACATACACACATACATATATATACATACATACACGCGCGCACAGACACACACGCACGCACGCACCCACACACACACAGGGAAAAAATCATAGTTTTGTCCAGTTCACAGTGATAACCAATAGTGTCATTACCCATCACTCATTCTCACTGTGTCGGCAAAACAAAAATGAAACCAAGAGCATTAATGTTGTACAAACCAAGTGATCTACAGTCAGAGGCAGAATGTGTGGTCTGGGCATCGAACTCGTGATCTGACAGTACTTCAGAGGGCTAAGGTTCAAATCTCCGATGAGGAGGTTGTCCAAAGGAGATTACATTTTATCCCTTGGAGTTAACGTTAGTGCTGACTCCACTCTCCTGAAAAATCTAGGGGTGAGATGTTAAACGAAGTTCCGTGTGAAAACGCACGCAGTACATCTTAAGCCTATGTTGAAACCCCATCCCCATTTTGCAGAGGAGTAGACCAGTGGGGTTGGTGACATGAACATTCCCAGCATGCACAATGCTACGCGCAGAGGAATGGGCTCCGCTAAGTTCAAACTTGCCCAAGCTCACTTTGCCTGAAAATTCAATGCAGTGCCTTTGCCTTAACGTTTCCCTAAGGACTCCAGGGACAAGCCATTCAGACACCAGAGACACGCCATTTAGACTCCAGAGACACGCCATTCAGACTCCAGAGACACGCCATTCAGACTCCAGAGACACGCCATTCAGACTCCAGAGACACGCCATTCAGACTTCAGTGACAAGCCAATCAGACTTCAGTGACAAGTTATTCAGTCAATTAGGTAGTCAATTGTACACTCAAACACACAGTCTAGCCTTGATAGAGTGTTGTCAATGAACGTCTCGAACTGCTGCTGCTGCTGCCGCTGCTGCTGCTGCTGCTATTGTCAAGCAGTAAAATACTTCTCTACTTTAATCCTTCTCCAACCTTTCCAAGTCACTGATACCTATCTATCTATCTACACTACATTTTTTTAATACTCAAAATCAATGGGCTTCACCTTCTTTCAGATTTTTTTCTCTCCATCTATTGTGGTATTTCTTTTCTTCCCCCCAACAAACTACAAGGAAAGGTGGGGGTGGGGTGGAGGGAGAGGGAGGTCGATAGGACTAAGGGTTAGGGCACTGACATGACAGCCCTTAGGAACTATTGACCTGGGTTCTCTGTCTGTCTGTCTGTCTGTCTGTCTGTCTGTCTCTGTCTCTCTCTCTCTCTCTCTCTCTCTCTCTCTCTCCTCTCTCTCTCTCTCTCTTTCTGTCTCTGTCTCTGTCTTTGTACCTCTCTCTCAGTCTCATTCTATCTCTTTACCTCTCTCTCTCTGTCTCACTCTATTTCTGTCTGTCTCTCTGACTGTCTGTCTCTCTCTCTCTTTTTCTCTCTCCCTCTCTCTCTGTCTCTCTGTATCTCTCTCTTCTTCTTTCTCTCTCTCTCTGTTTTTCTCTCTCTTTTCTCTCTCTCTCCTCTCTCTCTCTGTCTCTCTCCCTCTCTCCCCCTCTCTCTCCGTCCATCCCTCCCTCTCTCTCTCTCTACCCCCCTTCTCTCCTCCCTCCCTCTCTCTCCCTCCTCTCCTCTTCCCCCTGCCCTCTCTCTCTTTCTCTCTCTCTCCCTCCCTTTCTCCCTCTCTCTCTTCCACCCTCTTTCTCTCTCTGTGCCTTGTTCAGAACTACACTACAGAGCACCGACCTTTCCCTGCTGGGCTATCTATCAATGGCACGTTCAACACGTTCTGTCAGCAACACAACACAGCCCCCCCCCCCCCCCACACACACACACACACGCACGCACGTATAGAGAGGCCTAGCTAGCCAACGACTGCGAAGTCTGTATGATTCATCTTTGTGATTTTTAATGTACTTTCCAGATACCAGGATAAAAAGCTGTGTGTTTGTTTGTTTGTGCGCAAAGTCGATTAATAAAAGATTGAGACAATGACACTGAGAAATTCTTTTATTTCGAGGATAATGAATAAGCACCCAAGTGCTTTTTTTTAACCTTCAGTCCCCGACTTTAAGAATACGCCATAATTATGATAATAAAGTAAACCCAATAACCATACACTCACACAGTTAAAAATAAAAATAAAATTTTTTTTAAAGGTGGGGTGGGGGGGAGAGGGAGGGAGAGAGGGAGGTAGATAGAGAAAGAGACAGACAGAGAGACAGACAGACAGGCAGGCAGGTAGACACAGAGACAGAGAGATGGGTTATTCATTTATAGGCCAAGGTCTATCATAGGCCACAGAGAGAAAGAGGGGGGGGGGGGGGGGGTTAGGGGACAGACAAAGAGACACAAACAAATAAACAAATATGACAAGATACAGACTGGCAAGGCAAGACGAGGCACAGCAAAACTGTATTTCTAGGATACAAGATAAGTACGGATCATATCATTTCGCCTCCATGTCCCATCCCTTCTAAGGAATTATATCTTAATTTCAAAAATGATACATAGACCAAAATATTTTTTAACGAAGGTAGATAGACAGACAGAGAGAGAGAGAGAGAGAGAGAGAGAGAGAGAGAGAGAGAGAGAGAGATGATAGATAGATAGATAGATAGATAGATAGATAGATAGATAGATAGGTAGATAGGTAGGTAGGTAGGTAGGTACGTAGGTAGATAGATAGATAAATAGATAATAGATAAATATGATAGTTAGATAATAGATAGATAGATAGATAGATAAGATAGATAGATAGATCATTGCGTGTTTGTGGGATGGAGGATGGATGGATGGATGGATGGATGGATGATGGATAGATAGATAGATAGATAGATAGATAGATAGATAGATAAATAGATAGATAGATAGATAGATAGATAGATAGATAGATCGATAGAGTAGATAGATAGATAGATAGATAGATAGATAGATAGATAGATAGATAGATAGATAGATAGAATCATTTGCGTGTGTGTGGTGGATAGATTGATAGATAGATAGATAGATAGATAGATAGATAGATGATAGATAGATAGATAGATAGATAGATAGATAGATAGATAGATAGATAGATAGATAGATAGATAGACAGACAGATAGATAGATAGACGGACGGACGGACGGACAGACAGAGAGACAGACAGACACATACATTCATACATTCATGCATAATTATTGTGTGTGTGTCCGTGCATGTATGCATGCATGCATACGCACACACACGCGCGCGCGTGTGTGTATGTGTACTGTCTTCAGGGGAAGAATGTAAGATGGGCAGATGTTGTCTAATTTATGATTTCATGCAGACAAGCTACCAAATCGATATCTGTTAAACTGACAACACAGGTTTGACACCTGTGTGTCCGTCAGTCCGTGCGTGCGTGCATGCATGCATGCGTGCGTGTGTGTGTATGTGTGTACGTGTGTATCTTAAGAGTGTGTGTGTGTGAGTGTGGCCATGTTGATCTCTCTGTGAACAGAGTACACACACACACTCACACACAAACACACACACACACACACAAACACACACTCACACACACACACACAAACACACACAAACACACACTCACACACACACACACACACACACACACACACACACGCACGCACCGCACACACACACAGGCAACAGAGACAAAGAAATGTGACACGGAGAGACAGGAGATCAATTCACACACATACACACACAGCAAAACATACACCACACACACACACACACACACCACACACACACACACACACACACACACACACACACACAACACACACACAGCATACATACGTCCACACACACACCAACACACACACACAAAACCCCACCCACACACACACACACATCGCCTATCACACACCATCCCCCCAACACACACAACACAAATCCCCCACCCCCACACACATCACACACACATAGTCACACACACACATCGACCCCCTCCCAACACCACACACACAACATCCACCCTTCAGTCCCCACCCTCACTCACACACCCTCTCACCCCAACAACACACACACACACACACACACAACACACACACACACAACACACACACACAAACACCACACACACACACGAAGGACAGTTAGCTGTCAGTCGCACGTGCAGCGCTGGAAAGACTGGAGAGAAAGAAGAGAAAGAAGAGAAGAGAAGAGAAGAGAGAGGGAGGGAGGAAGGACACAAGACACAACGGCCAAAGGTCACCCAGCCCCGTCAGACCCACTGTCGCCTCTCCTGACCACTCCCCTGACGACACAGGGGGTCCTCCCTGATGTTACTGGCTGAAGACGGTCCCTCACAGTGCACTGTTAGTCAGTCAGTCAGTCAGTCAGTCAGTACCACTGGCTAGCTGCCCGTCCTAGTTAGTTAGTTAGGTAGTTGGTTAGTTAGTTGGTTACTTGGTTGGTTGGGTAGTTGGTTGGTTAGTTGGCTGGTTGGTTAGTTGGTTAGTTGGTTAGTTGGTTAGTTGGTTTGTTGGTTGGTTGGTTAGTTGGTTGGTTGGTTAGTTAGTTAGTTAATTAGTTAGTTAGTTAGTTAGATGGTTGGATGGTTGGTTGGTTGGTTGGTTATTTAGTTGGTTAGTTGGTTGGTTGGTTGGTTGGTTGGTTAGTTAGTTACTTAGTTACTTAGTTAGATGGTTGGATGGTTGGTTGGTTGCTTGGTTGGTTGGCTGGTTGGTTGGTTGGCTGGTTGGTTGGTTGGTTGGTTGGTTAGTAAGTTAGTTAGATGGTTAGTTAGTTAGTTAGTTAGTTACTTAGTTAGTTAGTTATTAGTTAGATAGTTAGTTGGTTGGTTGGTTGGTTGGTTAGTTAGTTAGTTAGTCCTGTCTTGCTTGATTCGGTTATCAGCCTATTTGAGACATTGTTTGCAGCTGTTAGATCGAAATTGTGTATGTGTGTGTGGGGGGGAAGGGGGAGGGGGTGTTGTTTTGTGTGTGTGGGTGGGTGGGTGGGGGGTGTATGGGGGGAGGGAATATGTGTGTGTTGGGGGATGTGTGTCTGTTTATGGGGGGTGGTTTATGTGCGAGAGAGAGAGAGACACACACACGCAGACAGAGAGACAAATACACAGAGAAAGAGATAGACAGACAGACAGACGGACAGAGAAAACTAGGCTACAAGAGCAGCAGGTGTTGCATAATTCAAAGATAATCCAAGACTGTCTAGCTGTGTGATAGCTCTCCCCCCCCCCTCTCTCTCTCTCTCTCTCTCACTCACATACACACACACACGCATGCACGCACATACACACACATATACACACACTCAGATAGCAGAGCAATATTCCTGAATATTACTTGTTTCAACAGCTCTTGGATACCATCAGAAACAGCAGCTGAAGCAACAGCATCTTCCCCATGAACAAACACTCCACGAATCTGAGGTTGTGGGGACAGGTTGTAGGGGGATGGGGGGGGGAGGGGGGGGATATCCCTAAAATTATAGCATCAAATAAGGGCAATATTCCCAGAATCGAAAGTAAAACCAAGTCTTATCTACATTATCTACAATCATAACGTTCAAAATCTTCAGAATTTGTCTTCAGAATTCTTTTTCTTCTTCAGAATTCTTTTTGTTTCTTTTCTTCTTCTTCTTCAGAATTCTTCTTCTCCTACCTCTTCTTCTTCTTCTTCTTCAGAATTTTTCTTCTATTCCTGCTCCTGCTCCTGCTCCTGCTCCTCCTCCTCCCTCTTCTTCTTCTTCTTCCTCGTCGTCGTCTTCTTCTTCTTCTTCTTCCTCTTCTTCTTCTTCTTCTTCTTCCTCCTCCTCTTCCTCTTCCTCTTCTTCTTCTTCTTCTTCTTCTTCTTTCTTCTTCTTCTCCTCCTCCTCCTCCTTATTCTTCATTCTTCTTCTTCTTCTTCTGAATTCTTCTTCTATTCCTCCTCCTTCTTCTTCTTCCTCTCCTTCTGCTCCTTCTTCTTCTCCTCCTCCTCCTCGTCCTCCTACTTCTCCTTTCTCCTCCTCCTCCTTCTCCTACTCCTCCTCCTCCTTCTCCTCCCTCTCCTTTCCTCATCCTCCTCCTTTCCTCCTTTCCTCCTTTCCTCCTCCTCCTCCTTCTTCTTCTCCTTCTTCAAACGCTCAGACAGCAACCATTATTCCTATCAAACCAAACAAACAAACAAGCAAAGTAGCACCTAACGCAACACCAGTGCAGCGAAATCAGATAGTCGTCTCTGCTAAGTGTGCCCAATACACACAGCCAGACAGCCAGACAGTACAGAATAGAACAGAACAGATCAGAACAGATCAGACAGTTTAAGAGAGGTCAGCAGACGTCAGCAGACGACAGCCTCGTCCTCGCTGTCACTTGGCACGTGCAACGCTCGTGCTCCGACTGATAAAGGGCACAAGAGTTCAGAGGTTAGAGGTTATATATATATATATAGGACGACAGCGGAGAGATGCCAGACAGTTGAGATGCCAGACAGTGGAGTGGAGTGTATCGTATTGAATTGTTTTGTATTGTTTATTGTATTGTATTGTATTGTATTGTATTGTATTGCGTTGTGTTGTATGGTATTTGGTTGGAGTGCAGTGGAGTGGAGTGGAGTGTTGTTTATTGTATTGCATTGTATTGTATTTATTGTATTGCGTTGTGTTGTATGGTATTTGGTTGTAGTGTAGTGTAGTGGAGTGTAGTGGAGTGGAATGGAGTGGAGTGGAGTGGAATGGAGTGGAGTGTATTGCATTGTATTGTATTTATTGTATTGCATTGTATTGTATTTATTGTATTGCGTTGTGTTGTATGGTATTTGGTTGTATAGTGTAGTGTAGTGTAGTGTAGTGGAGTGGAGTGGAGTGGAATGGAGTGGAGTGTATTGCATTGTATTGTATTTATTGTATTGCGTTGTGTTGTACGGTATTTAGTTGTAGTGTAGTGTAGTGTAGTGTAGTGTAGTGTAGTGTACTGTAGTGTAGTGTAGTGGAGTGCAGTGCAGTGCAGTGCAGTGCAGTGTAGTGCAGCGTAGTGTAGAGTTGTTTATTGTATTGCATTGTATTGTATTTATTGTATTGCGTTGTGTTGTACGGTATTTAGTTGTAGTGTAGTGTAGTGTAGTGGAGTGGAGTGGAGTGGAGTGGAGTGCAGTGCAGTGCAGTGCAGTGCAGTGCAGTGCAGTGCAGTGTAGTGTAGTGTAGTGTAGTGTAGTGTAGTGCAGTGCAGTGCAGTGCAGTGTAGTATAGTGTTGATTATTGTATTGCATTCTATTGTATTTATTGTATTGCGTTGTGTTGTATGGTATTTGGTTGTAGTGTAGTGTAGTGTAGTGTAGTGTAGTGCAGTGCAGTGTAGTGTAGTGTAGTGTAGTGTAGTGCAGTGCAGTGCAGTGTAGTGTAGTGTAGTGTAATGTAGTGCAGTGCAGTGTAGTGCAGTGTAGTGTAGTGTAGTGTAGTGTAGTGTAGTGTAGTGTAGTGCAGTGTATTGTATTGTATTGTAGTGTAGTGTAGTGTTGTGTAGTGTAGTGTAGTGCAGTGTAGCGCAGTGTAGTGTAGTGTAGTGTAATGCAGTGCAGTGCAGTGTAGTGTAGTGCAGTGTAGTGCAGTGTAGTGTAGTGCAGTGAAGTATAGTTTTGTTTATTGTATTGCATTGTTTTATATTTATTGTATTGCGTTGTACTGTGCTGTATCGTATTGTACTGTATACCACTTTAAGTCACAGCAGATTTCTCTGCATGAAATTCAGGATGCTCTCCCTCGGGAGAGTGGGTCGCCACAACAGCAACGCCACCCTTTGTTTTCTTTTTACCTGTCTGCAACTGTATTTTGTTTCCCTATCAAAGTGGCTTTTTTTTCTACATAATTTTTACCAAGTACAACTCCCTCGTTGCCGTAGGGTTCTTTTGCGTGGACTAAAAAAATGTGTAACATACACGTCCTCGGTTTATCGTCTCACCCGAAAGACTAGCACCCAGACCACCACTCAGGGTCTAGTGGATGGGGGAAAAGTAAGTTTCGGGCCTAAACGGGGATATCGAACCACACCACATTTCGAACCCGGACTTTTCGCTTTCTAGGTAGGTGCGTTACCTCTTGACCACCAAAGCCAGACAGTGAGATAAAATTCCAGACTTCACAGTTTCAGGTTTGGTTTTGTGGTCAGCCAGCACTGGTTCTTTGTACAAGGGTCAGGGGAGTACTGACCATCCTTGACACTACAATGGACGGATGGTCTTATCTTTCTTTGCAGGGAGGGGTTTTGCCCGCCCGGCCGAAGTGTAAAAACAACAATTTTTGGGGGCTGCACTCCACATATAAAATTTCTATTTAAAAAATTGGAGCCACACTCCACGATTCTAAAATTAAGAATCAGTCAGCAGGGTGGTTTTAAAAAAAAAAATATTATGAATGTATGTATGTATGTATATATGTATGTATGTATGTATATGTATGTATGTATGTATGTGTGTGTGTATGTATGTACGTATGTATGTATGTATGTATGTATGTATGTATGTATGTATGTATGTATTGTGTGTGTGTGTGTATGTATGTATGTATGTATGTATGTATGTATGTATGTATGTATGTATATGTATGTATGTATTATGTATGTTTGTATGTATGTATGTGTGTGTATGTATGTACGTATGCATGCATGTATGTATGTATGTATGTATGTATGTATGTATGTATGTATGTATGTATGTATGTATGTATGTCTGCATGCATGTATGCATGTGTGTATGTATGTATGTATGTATGTATGTATGTATGTATGTATGCATGCATGCATGTGTGTATGTATGTATGTATGTATGTATGTACGTACGTATGTATGTACGCATGCATGTATGTATGCATGCATGTATGTATGTATGTATATGTATTATGTATGTATGTATGTATGTATGTATATATATATATGTGTTTATGTATCTATACGAGTTTATATTACTCTTTGGAGTACAGTAGCAGCAGAAGCAGCATGACTACCATCAGCAGTACAACAACAACAACAACAACAACAAACAAAAACAGTTTCTAATGCGCGCGGTAGACCAGCTTGATTTTCCAGAATATACACAAAGCACTTTGATCCTAAGCTAAATCTGTCAGTGGAGTGTG
>CM054152.1:31873490-31878490 GCA_028751875.1 Rapana venosa | reverse complement strand
AGTCAGCGTTGGAGATGTTCTCCAAAGGCCAACCAGCCCCCAGGGCTGCAGCACATAAGGACTGTGCGAGTCAAGCCTCCTTGTCAGAGAGTCATAGTCGATCACTAAAGACTAAGCTGTAAAGTGGAATTCCATGAGTGGGAAAGAAAGCCACTGGTCATACAGCCTCTCACTTTGCTGTTGCCCCCAGCGTCAATGGTTTCATCAAGAACTGGGATAAACCCCAGGCGCTATATACATACAAACATACATACATACATACATACATACATACATACATACATACATACATACATACAAACAAACGCACACTCATGGATGTATGCGCATGCATGCACACCTACGTGCACTCAGACACGCGTTCACGGATGCATGCATACGTGTGCACGGGCGCGTGCGAGCGCACTGAGAGAAGGAGAGACAGACACAGATACAGACAGAGACAGAAACAGACAGACAGACAGTGACATACAGACAGACAGTGACAGAGACAGACAGACAATGACAGATACAGACAGACAGTGACAAATACATACAGACAGTAACAGATACAGACAGACAGACAGAGACAGTGACAGATACAGACAGAGAGAGAGAGCAGAGAGAGAAATTGCGTAACGACCCTGTCCTTCCCTATGGCTTGGTTCTGCACTCTCTCTGTCTGTCTGTCTGTCTGTCTGTCTCTCTCTCTCTCTCTCTCTCTCTCTCTCTCTCTCTCTCTCTCTCTCTCTCTCTCTCTCTCTCAGAGTGACAGTGTCGGACACCTGCCGTTATAATGACCCCTTCAACACTTCCTGGACAGGACCACCCCCGCCCCCACCCCCCATCATCGTTATTACCCTCACCAGCAAGCAGCTGAGCATGACATCACCACCACCGTCACCATCACTGTCACAACCATTACCACCATCACTGTCACCACCACTATTGCCACCATCACTATCACTATCACTACCACCGAAACCATCACTGTCACCACCACCTCTACCACCATCACTGTCATCACCATCATCCCCACCACAACCACCACTACTGCCACCATCACTATCACCACCACTACCACCATCACTGTCACCACCCCCACTACCATCACTGTCACCACCACTACCACACCACAGCCACCACCATCACTGTCATCACCACTAACCACCATTACTGTCACCACCACTACCAGCATCACTGTCACCACCACCACTACCACCATCACTATCACCACCACTACCAGCATCACTGTCACCACCACTACCAGCATCACTGTCGCCACCACTACCAGCATCACTGTCACCACCACCACTACCACCATCACTGTCACCACCACCACTACCAGCATCACTGTCACCACCATACCAGCATCACTGTCACCACCACTACTACCAGCATCACTGTCACCACCACCACTACCACCATCACTGTCACCACCACTACCACCATCACTGTCACCACCACTACCACCATCACTGTCACCACCACTACCAGCATCACTGTCACCACCACCACTACCAGCATCACTGTCACCACCACCACTACCAGCATCACTGTCACCACCACTACCAGCATCACTGTCACCACCACCACCACCATCACTATCACCACCACTACCAGCATCACTGTCACCACACTACTACCACCATCACTGTCACCACCGCTACCACCATCACTGTCACCACCACTAACCACCATCACTGTCACCCACCACTACCACCATCACTGTCACCACTACTACCAGCATCACTGTCACCACCACCACTACCAGCATCACTGTCACCACCACCACTACCAGCATCACTGTCACCACCACCACTACCAGCATTTACTGTCACCACCACTACCACCATCACTGTCACCACCACTACCACCATCACTATCACCACCACTACCACCATCGCTGTCACCACCACTACCACCATCACTATCACCACCACTACCACCATCACTGTCACCACCACTACCAGCATCACTGTCAACCACCACTACCAGCATCACTTGTCACCACCGCTACCACCATCACTGTCACCACCACTACCACCATCACTGTCACCACCACTACCACCATCACTGTCACCACCGCTACCACCAACCACTTCACCACCACTACCACCATCACTGTCACCACCACTACCACCATCACTGTCACCACCACTACCACCATCACTGTCACCACCACCACTCCACTTCACTGCACCACCACCAACTACCACCATCACTGTCACCACCACTACCACCATCACTGTCACCACCACTACCACTCATCACTGTCACCACCACTACCAGCACACTGTCACCACCACCACTACCACATCACTGTCACCACCACTACCAGCATCACTGTCACCACCACCACCACCATCACTATCACCACCACTACCAGCATCACTGTCACCACCACTACCACCATCACTGTCACCACCACTACCACCATCACTGTCACCACCGCTACCACCATCACTGTCACCACCACTACCACCATCACTGTCACCACCACTACCAGCATCACTGTCACCACCACTACCAGCATCACTGTCACCACCACCACTACCAGCATCACTGTCACCACCACCACTACCACCATCACTGTCACCACCACTACCACCATCACTGTCACCACCACCACTACCAGCATCACTGTCACCACCACCACTACCAGCATCACTGTCACCACCACCACTACCAGCATCACTGTCCACCACCACCACTACCACATCACTGTCACCACCACCACTACCACCATCACTGTCACCCCCACCACTACCAGCATCACTGTCACCACCACTACCACCATCACTGTCACCACCACTACCACATCACTGTCACCACCACCACTAACCACCAATCACTATCACCACCACTACCACCATCACTGTCACCACCACTACCACCATCACTGTCACCACCACCACTACCAGCAGTCACTGCCCACCACCACTACCACCATCACTGTCACCACCACTACCACCTCACTGTCACACCACCACTACCACCATCACTGTCACCACCACTACCACCATCACTGTCACCACCACTACCACCATCACTGTCACCACCACCACTACCACCATCACTATCACCACCACTACCACCATCACTGTCACCACCACTACCACCATCACTGTCACCACCACCACTACCACCATCACTGTCACCACCACCACTACCACCATCACTACCACCACCACTACCACCATCACTGTCACCACCACTACCACCATCACTGTCACCACCACTACCACCATCACTGTCACCACCACCACACCAGCATCACTGTCACCACCACTACCACCATCACTGTCACCACCACTAGCACCATCACTGTCACCACCACTACCACCATCACTGTCACCACCACACTACCAGCATCACTGTCACCACCACCACTACCACCATCATTGTCACCACCACCACTACCACCATCACTGTCACCACCACTAGCACCATCACTGTCACCACCACTACCAGCATCACTGTCACCACCACCACTACCAGCATCACTGTCACCACCACCACTACCAGCATCACTGTCACCACCACTACCACCATCACTGTCACCACCACCACTACCAGCATCACTGTCACCACCACTACCAGCATCACTGTCACACCACCACCACCATCACTATCACCACCACTACCAGCATCACTGTCACCACCACTACCACCATCACTGTCACCACCACTACCACCATTACTGTCACCACCACTACCAGCATCACTGTCACCACCACTACCACCATCACTGTCACCACCACCACTACCAGCATCACTGTCACCACCACCACTACCAGCATCATTGTCACCACCACCGTCACCATCACTGTCACCACCACCACTACCACCATCACTGTCACCACCAACACCCCACCACAACCACCACTATTGCCACCATCACCGTCACCATCACTGTTACCACCACCACTACCACCATCACTGTCACCACCACCACCACCACCACAACCACCACTATTGCCACCATCACTGTCACCACCACCACTACCACCATCACTGTCATCACCATTACCCCCATGGCCCACCTCCACCACCACTACTGCCACCATCACTATGACCACCACCACCACCACAACTCCTACCACTACCACCACCACCACCATCACTACACCACCACTACCCCTACCACCACCACCACCACGACTATTACCACTATCACTATCGCCACTATCACTCTCACCACCATTACCACTTCCATCCACCTCGGAGAGAGCGATGCGCTCACGGATGCATGCATACGTGTGTACGGGCGCGTGCGCGCGTACAGAGAAAGAGACAGAGACAGACAGACAGACAGAGACAGAGACAGACAGACAGACAGACAGTGACGGATACAGACAGAGAGAGAGAGCAGAGAGAGAAATTGCGTAACGATTCAGGCGATGCGCCACAAGAGCAGCACCAACCATACTTATATTATGTTTTTCCTGCCTGTTTGCATTGTATGTCCTACAGGGAACAACAGTACAAGGAGGGAGACGAAGAAGCAGACAGAGAAAACGATGGAGAAGACACCATCAGAGAGTGGAGGACTGGCCTTGAGTGGAACGATCTGCTACGGAAAGCAGAGGACACGCAGGGAGTGGAGGAAGCTGGTTTCGAAATCTTCAGTGGTGCACCCACGGTCCACGGGACTATGGAATAGGTGAAAGTGAAGGAAACCGTGTTTCCCTGTCAGAGTGGCTTTTGTCTACAGAATTTTTTGTCAGAGACAAGTATTCTAACAATGCTCTGGGTTCTTGCATTGTCCTGTTCTTAAAGAACTGTAGAGCAAAGAAGGGAACTGATCGTTCTATCTATCTGTCCCGTAGTCTGACGACCGTGGGGGCACCCTCAAAGACTCAACAACCAGTTCCCTCCATTCCTCTCTCTGTTCTGCCTTCCTCAGGGTTTTGTTGAGTTCTAGGCCTGTCCATTCGCTGATGTTATCCTCCCAGCTCTTCCTTGGTCTGCCTCTTCTTCTTCCTCCTTGGACAGTGCCTTGTAAAACTGTCTTTGCA
>CM054152.1:31865990-31868490 GCA_028751875.1 Rapana venosa | reverse complement strand
TGCAGTCCCTCCTGATAAAAAAAAAAATACGTTTGTCAGAAACACTTAACCACAAAAGAAAGAGACAATCAAAACATGCTTATTTCGAAAGCATTTTAATACTTTCATCGAATAAAAAAAATTTAAGATAAACACGACATACTTACTTCAAAATCCTTTTCATGCTTTTTTCTGATATGCATTCTCTCTTGGTTGTGTTACATTTATCATCAATTCCTTCACTATGAAATCTCTCTTAATCATGTTATGCACATTTTTTTAAATAAAAACACAGAAGTCAACAAAAACCGTACTTATATTCAAAATTTAGATCTTTTTTTTATAATGTAGATAAAACCCTAATAACAAAAGATATATATATATAAAGAAAGAGAGAGAGATCGATCGATCGATCGATAGATAGGTAGATGGGTAGATAGAGAGAAGGATGGATAGATAGATAGATAGATAGATAGATAGATAGATAGATAGATAGAAGACAGACAACAACACACACACACACACACACACACACACACACACACACACACACAACACACACACACACACACACACACACGAGGTCGCTCTTAATCATATTAACCTAAGTATGCTAGAAACACAACAACAAATATAAACCCAAAAAAACACACACTTATTTCGATGAGACTATAAACCGAGGCCCCGTGTGCGAACGCATACAGAACATCTTGCGCACACGTTAAATCCTGTTCCGCTTTTCGGAAGAGTAGGCCATTGTGTGCTGGTGGAAACAGATGACAAAATTTACAAAACCGCATACACACGGGGACAGTATGTAAAAAAGCACATGAGTGCTTATTCCATTATCCTCGATATAAAAGAATAAATAAATAAATTAATTAATTAATCCTTTTCATGCTTCCTTTTCGGTATATATGCTGTCTCTCTTAATTATGTCACATTTATCAAAAACACTTTAGCACTGCACATTAATCAGAGGCACAGGGGAAATCTGTTCAGTTCATTCAGAAATTATAATACCCTGCAGTTTGCGCATAATCTACCCCTAAGGAATACTTGCAGAATTTTATGGGAACGTTGAGACCAGGATTTGGTTGTTGTTGTTCTTGAAATGGTGGTGGTGGTTGGTGGTGGTGGTGTGGTTGGTGGTGGTGGTGGTGGTGGTGGTGGTGGTGGTGGTGGGTTGTTTTTTGTGGGAATCTTATTAAGTTCATCCAGACCTGATTCATATCTCTGCATTTTGCACATATATCACAAAGGAATACGTGCTGAATTTAATGAGAACATTTAAGAAGAAGAAGAAGAAGAAGAACAAGAAGAAGAACAAGAACAAGAAGAAGAAGAATGTATATAGCGCTATATCTTGCAAAAAACAAAGAATAGGCTTGGATTGAATGTTTGTCGTTTTTATTGTGTTTTGCTTTGTTTCGGTTTGTTGTTGTTGTTAAGTTGTTTTTTTGATTCGTTTTGTTTTTAGAGAAAATTATGTTATATATTAGGTAAATGGTGATTGTGTTCGACAGCCCCCCAAAACATTATCGTTGATATGAATAGAAACCGATTTTCTGTCAAATTTAACGCATTGGAATTTATTTTTGTCGTGGCTAGGAGAATGATTTGTTTATAATTGTTTTCCACCTGATGCATCGTTTAGACCACGTGAGGTGCACAGACGAGGAAGAGAGACAGACAGAAGAACAGACAGACAGACAGACAGACAGAAACAGAAGACAGAAAAAACAGACAGAGAGACAGTCGACAGATCATTCAGAGAGAGAGAGAGAGGAGAATGAGAATAGAGAGAGAATGAGAATGAGACAGACAGACAGACAGAACAAAGGAGAGACAGAAAAAACCGAGAAGGATGAAGTACAGAGAGGGAAGAGAGAGAGAATGGGAGAGAATGAAAAAAGAGAGGCAACAGAACACAGAGAGGGGGGGAAAAAGACAATCAGAAAGAATAAAAACAGAGCCATCTAGACAAACAGACATATAAACAGTCAAGAGACGAGAGGAGGTAGTGCAAACTGGAATAGCAGAAGAGTACTGAGAGAGATGAGAGAGAGAGAGAGACAGAGAGAGTAGAGCAGAGAATCCGATCGTCTAGAGAGAGATCTTTGAGAGAGATCTGTAATTGATGAGATGAGAGAATAGCATATAGTTGCATACTCAGAAGCAGACTTTGAGTGGGACTTCTACATCTTATTCGACAGAGAACTGGTGCATCTTGCAATCACGCCTTTCTAAAGCAACTTTTTGCTTTTAAGTTCACAATCAATCTCCTTTCTAGTTCTCAATTATAACATTGCAAAGTCCTGTTCACTGCTCCTTTAATTTCCAAACTTTTGAATCATTCTCTCTCTTCTCTTTCTTCTCTTCTTTCCTCTCTCTCTTCATCTCTCCTTTCTCTCTCTCTCATCTCTTCTCTTCCAATTCTTCTTCTTTGCATTCTTCTTCTTTGCATCTTCTTGCTATTTTTACTCTAGCATTTTCCCATCTTTCCTTCCTTCTTTTTGCA
>CM054152.1:31848490-31863490 GCA_028751875.1 Rapana venosa | reverse complement strand
ACAACAAACAGAAGGATATAAATCATACAAAAAAACCCGACACACACACCAACCACACACCACAACCCACACCACACTACAACACACACACACACATCACACACACAACCACAACACAACACACACACAAACCGCAACACAACACACATTACAAACCACACAGCACAACACACACACAAACCACACACACACACACACAAACCACACACACCATACACTACACAAAACAACACACACAAACGACAACAACACACCACACACACAACAAACACAGAAGAATAAATAAGAAAAACAAACAAACAACCACCAGAATAGCATATAGCCCCCCCCCCCCCCCAAATGACGTGTGTGTGCATGGATGTGCCTCGGTGTGTAACCGCCGGCGCGTTCATGCATAAGTCCGTGCATGCGCGTGCGTGCGCGCGTGTTTGTGCACTAAGCGAAACAACAAACAACGGACTAAGACAGCTAGCACAGTTAAAAAACAACTTGTATGTTTGTAAAACACGCAGGTAATTGTGCAAAGGATTGAGCTTCAGGGCCTTATCTGTCTATGAACCCACGACCAAGGAGACACAAGGAACTTGTCAAACAAACCCAAACCCAACACTTCATCCAACCCGACATCAAAAGCAGAGGAACGGCACATTAACAATGTCAAAAGCTATCTGCAAATCTCATTATTTTCTTCTTTTAGGAAACGGGTCATTTTGTTGGGGGGTGGGGGGGAGGAGTTGTGGTTGTAGTCATGGAAAGAGTACATCTATACAATACACATGCGCAAGCACGCACGAACACACACACACACACACACACACACACCAGCACGCACACACAACACACACACACACACACACACACACCACACACACGCACCCCCCCCCCAACCCCCCAACCCCCACCCTCATCCCCCCACACACACACTATAATCACATTCGACTACATTTTTAAAAAACTCTTTTTCACATAACATTTTCCCCGGTTTTCAACAAAAAGAAAACTATTATAAAAAATTTTTAAAAACATCCACCTTCCGACACTACCAATCTCCCATACACACGTCTTCCCCCACCCCACCACAAGCTTACCGTTATTTTGCTTTTGCCGCCAACACCCTGACTCTGCACCATACCCGGGGTCATGGTGGTGGCAACAAGGGCTGGGGAAGGGGTGCAGGAGGTGCAGGAGGAGGAGGAGGGAGAGGCGGAAGAGGAGGTGGAGGGGGGAGCCACAGGAGTCCCAGAAGCAGCCCCCTTCCCCCTCTTGACAGTACCCGTGACAGGGATCCGGGTACCTGCTCCTCTGGGTGCTGCCAAGGTTCCTGTCGCCATAGTAATCCACACTGGAGATCCCCCTGGCCCTTGCTGGTGATTTTAGAACTGTAGCCCAAGCTAAGCTGTCGTGACCGTGACCGCGACTTTCGTCATTTCCGATTTCAGTCAGTCGAAGCTAAATTTGCCTCCACAACACAACTTTTCCCCTTTAAAAAAAAATGATTAATTTTTTAAAAAAAGGAAATTCGACACGTCTATTTATAGCAGTAACAAGGGGAAGTCACGCCAGAAAGCGTGATGTATTTTTTTTTTTTTAAAAGGTCTGACGTCACTTCCTGCATTGTTGATGGAGTCACTTCCTGCAACGCTTTACGTTTGTTGTTTTTTTCTCTCTTCACGAGCTGTCAGATTCTACAGCGCTGTTTTAGAAGTAGAGACTAATGACGAAGTGTTGCGTTCTGTATCCATTGTGAAGGCAGACTTTTAAAAACAACAACACACACACACAAAATCCCAAACAAACGAACTGTTTAACATCGTAGCAGTCTCTTTTGTTTGTTTCCTTTTTATTTTTCACCAGTTGCTTGAAAAGTTTGGATCAAGAAGGATTCAAAACCCATGACGCAGACGAAACTTTCTGGAGCCAGTCCACTTCACACAAAAAGAACATCCATTCGTGGTTTTAACTTCAAATTAATACAATCACGCTGATCCAATCCATCACAACAATCCAACAATTCCAAGACCGCTTTTTAATTTCTTGGTTTTTTACAAACAAGCAGCCGTCATCCATAAGTTCACAACGTGATAAAGTAAAGTCATGCCTTTTGTTTGTGTGTGTTCTGCACTGGTTTTAACTTCAAATTAATACTATCACGCTGATCCAATCCATCACAACAATCCAACAATTCCAAGACCGCTTTTTAATTTCTTGGATCTTTACAAACAAGCAGCCGTCATCCATAAGTTCACAACGTGATAAAGTAAAGTCATGCCTTTTTTTGTGTGTGTTCTGCAAGAAGAAGTTTTTTGAAGAGATTTGTCCATATTACGAGGTACTTGACGTGGCCGTGTCCAGCCCTTCAGCTCTGCTAGAGTGATGACAACACAACACAGGTGTTTTAAACCCTTTTCTTGCCGAAAGTTTAGACAGAAAATTACAGAAGAAAAAAACAACGGTGGTACGTAAGGATGCAGAAACAGGAAAACCTATCTGTAAGAAGACACTGACTCTAATTAACACAAACGCTTCTAGGTACCATGTTCAAAATTCGTTGTTGCCTTTTTTTTAACAAGCAAAACTTTTAGGGGGGGAGGGAGGTTGTTTTTGCAGATACTTGCAATTTTCCGCTGAACTTTGAAAAGCACATGTTTGACTGGTAAAACAGCTTTTCTTGTGTGTGTAAAACATAAAGAAAGGAAGGAAGGAAGAAAAGAAAGAAAGAAAGGAAGGAAGGAAGGAAGGAAAAAAGGAAGGGTCGAAGTCGAAGAAAGAGGAAGGAAGGGAATAAGAAAGAAAAGAAAAGAAACAGACAAACAAACAAACAAAAAAGAAGAAGAAAGACAGACAGAAAAAAGAAAGAAAAAACTGACAACTAAAAAATATTAAATATATATCGTTAGAAACAAACATAAACACTGTTGTCTCGTTGCAAAAGTTCAGATGTCAATTTTCCTGACATTTAAATAACATAATGACACACAGTCATCCATCGAAAACTGAGGAAAAAACAAAAATACCAAGAAATTGAAGTCAAAAGATAAAACAAATAAGAAAATAATACTTTCTATTCTGTCTACATTGAAAAAAATTGAGGGGAAATTCCATTAAGCAAGTGCGTGCGTATACAATCGCGCGAGCGCGCGCGCACACACACACACACACACACACAAACACACACACACACAACACACACAATACACATGCAACACAACACGCTCACTACACACACACACTCACTTCACACACACACACACACACATACACACACACACACACACACACACACAACACACACACACACATATAACACACACACACTTACACAACAAACACACACACATTTACACACACATCACAACTCACTACACACACACACATCAACACACACACACATCACCACAACACAACACACACACAACACACACAACATACACACAAATACACACACTTACACACAACACACAGAGAACACACAAACACACACACACATACACACAACACACACACACACAACGCACACAACACACACACAACAAACAACAACACACACACACACAAACACACACACACACACACACACACACACACACACACACACACCACACACACAACACAACACAACACAACACACACACACACACACACACACACAACACACACACAGTACACACACACACACACACACACAAAATGTGTGAATAGACGTTAAACTGAAGATCACACACACAACCACACACACACACACACACACACACACACACACACACACACACACACACACACACACACACACACTCTAAAGAGTAGACCAGCTCTCTTCAGTGTCATAGATAACTACGAACATACCCAGCATGCACCCAGCTACCTTAAAGAAAAATGAGCTCCGCAAGGTTCAGCTTGACCACGACCCACTGTCCTGTGAACCCCCCCCCCCCCCTCCCCAACTTCCCCCTCCACAACCCCTCCTCTCCCTACCCCCACCCCTACCCCCGAAACGACTCCCAAAAGAGTTTTAAAGAGAAGGAAGTCAAATCAGTCTAGCAAAAAAAATAAAAAATATACCCATAATAATGTATTTATTTTGTTCTTTTATTCCGAGGATAATGGAATAAGCTCTCGCGTGCTCTTTTACATCCAGTCCCCCGTGTGTAATGCAGCTTTGTACATTTTGCCATCCGTTTCCCCCGGCACAAGAATGGCCTACTCTTCCGAATAAAAAGGAACGGGTTTTAACACGTGCGCAAAAAATGTTCCGCGTGCGTTCGCACACGGGACCTCCTCGGTTTATAGTAGTCTCATCCGAAGAACTTTTGGGGGAGAGAGTGGAGTCGGCACTGATGTTAACTCCAGGGGGACAAAAATCCTCTTGAACGAGATTTGAACCCGGGTCAGCAGATCACGAGCGCATCATTCTAACCACCAGGCTATCCCGTCCCCCCCCCCCCCCCTATTAAGAGCTGCTGAGAAGAAAACCAGACCTGGCTGACAAGATTAATTCTCCATGTCCAAGTCACTTTGACCAGACAGACAGGGAGTGTGGGGGGTGGGGAGGAATGGGGGATGGGAAGGTGGGGGGGGGGGGGGGGAGAGGGGTGGAGGGAGAGCCTACTCCCCTCCCTCCCCACATATCTCTCCTTGCATTCGCTAGCCTACAAGAGATTCTTGGAAGGAAAAGTCTTGAGTTTGGTGGTGACATGATTCCGATAGCAAAATAAACAAGATTTCGTCTGATGTTTTCAGGAAGGGCTGAGTGTGTGTGTGTGTGTGTGTGTGTGTGTGTGTGTGTGTGTGTGTGTGTGTGTGTGTGTGTGTGTGTGTGTGTGTGTGTGTGTGTGTGTGTGTGTGTGTGTGTGTGTGTGTGTGTGTGTGTGTGTGTGTGTGATGTGGTGTGTGTGTGGTGTGATGTGGTGTTTGTGTGTGTGTGATGTGTTGTGTTTTTTGTGAGTGTGTGTGTGATGTGGTGTGTGTGTGTCTGTGTGTGTGTGATGTGTGTGTGGTGTGTGTGTGTGTGTGGTGTGTGTGTGTGTGTGTGTGTGGTGTGTGTGTGTGATGTGGTGTGTTTTTTGTAAGTGTGTGTGTGTGTGAGAGAGAGAGAGAGAAAACACACAAAAACCAAGTAGGCAGACAGGCAGGCAGGAATGCGCATGTACGCACACACACTCACACACACACTCACTCACTCAGACATATACACATACACACAGAGGCAGGCAAGCAGGCACACACACACGCACGCATGCAAACAGGCACACACACACACACACACACACACACACACACACACACACAGAGTCAAAGTAACCTGATATATCTGTTAACAGTAAAACAACTCTCACTTGAGGGATGGTACTATTCAGTACCACGTAGTGGTTAATTTGCTAGCCAGAAAGAGGGAGAGAGACAGACAGACAGAGAGATAGAGACAGACAGCCAGACAGACAGACAGACAGACAGAGAGATAGAGACAGACAGATAGAGAGATAGAGACAGAGTCAGACAGAGAGACAGTGACAGAGATAGAGAGACAGAGATAGAGGGAGAAAGAGACAAAGACAGAGACAGAGAACTCGAACCTGAAAGATTTATTCACAAAAAGGCCATTGGCCCATACATGAAGGGGGATTGCCGAGCTGCTTAGTATTTTAGTGAGAAAAATAAGGGAGCACAAAAAAACCACCAAAATATTATTGTATAACCACAACCACCACAATAAAAATCAGTTACAAAAAATATGACTTAAGAAACCCAAGATATCTCTTACTCTAAAGGCTTTACACAAATATAAAGCGAGGCTGCGCACAATCTCAGGGTGACTAGATGCCATGAGTAAACAGAATCTAAATAAATTATTAGGTTGTCTACTATTACTTTACCGGAATGTAATTCTGTCTTACATCTTCTAATACCAGACAGCACAGCACAAAATGAACTTCATCTTCCACTGATTGCTTACAGAATGGGCATAGCAACCGACAGAGACAGAGACAGAACCTGACAGAGAGAGAGAGAGAGAGAGAGAGAGAGAGAGAGAGAGAGAGAGAGAGAGAGAGAGAGACAGCTGTACCCCCAGAACATGGGAACAATTTGAGGAAACACAAAGAAAAGGCCAACATTTTTTTTTGTTAAAAAGACATAACAGGGAAAGAAACAAATCAATAATGAACTGACGAAACAAACCAGAAAATAATACAACGGAACTCTCAAGTCGAACAGAACAACAACCAAAAAACAGTTATATTAAGGAAAAACAACATCCAAAATAAGAAAGAAAGAAAGAAAGAAAGAATGAATGAATGAATAAATGAATGAATGAATGAATGAAGGAAGGAAGGAAGGAAGGAAGGTAGGAAGGAAGGAAGGAAACGGGGGAGAAAAGAAGGAAGAAAAGTCCAAAAGAAGAAAAATAAAGGGGAAAAAGAAAGAAAGAAAGAAAGGGGAAAACTAAAGAGAAAAGAGAAAAAAAGAAAGAAAAGAAAAGGGAAAGAAATGCAGGAAGTAGAAGAAAGAAAGGGGAAAAGAAAAATTGGGAAAGAAAGACACAAAGAAAGGGGAAAAAAAGAAGAAGAGAAAGACAGAAAAAGAGGGAAGACAGAAAACAAAAGAAGAAACGAAACGAAAAAATACACACACAAAAAGATAGGGGAAAAGAAAGAAAGCAAGAATAAAAAGACAGAAAAAAGAAGAACGTAATAATAATACAATACAATACGATACAACACAATACAATACAACACAATACAATACAAGACGGGCAATGACAAGGACAGAGCAGCTACAGAAGAAAGCAGGCCTTGGCAACAAGCGTTTTCTAGGCAATGCAGGCAACGGGCCACTGACGTAAGAATATCTCTCTCTCTCTCCTTCTCTCTCTCCCTCTCTCTCTCTCTCTCTCTCTCTCTCCCCTCTCTCTCTCTCTCTCTCTCTCCTCTCCTCCTCTCTCTCTCTCTCTCTCCCTCCCTTCCTCTCTCTCTTTCTCTCCCTCTCTTCCTCTCTCTCCTTTTCTATCTCTCTCTCTCACTCTTCCCCCCTCCTCTCTCTCTCCTCTTCCTCTCTCTTCTCTCTCTTCCTCTCTCTTCTCTTCTTTTTCTCTTCTTCTTCTTCTTTTCTTCTTCTTCTCTCTCTCTCTCTCTCTCCTCTCTTCTCTCTCTCTCTCTCTCTCTCTCTCTCTCTCTCTCTCTCTCTCTCTCTCTCTCTCTCTCTCTCTCTCTCTCTCTCTCTCCTCTCTCTCTCTCTCTCTCTCTCTCTCTCTTCTCTCTCTCTCTCTTCCGTTCTCTCTCTCCCTCTCTATCTCTTCCCCTCTCTCTCTCTCTCTCCTCCCTCTCTCTCTCTCCTTCTCTCTCTGTGTCCCTGACTGACTGACTGTCTGACTGACTCTGCCCACTTCGATCTTTCAGCAGCACACGTCAGACGAAGGCCGTTAGTTAAGGGCTAACTCCACATCCACTTTTTGCCATACACATTCTCCATCTGTCTCTGCTCTTGTTGCTGCTATTGTTGTTACTGCTGTTGCTGCTGTTGCTGCTGTTTTTGTTGCTGTTGTTGTTGCTGTTGTTGATGCTGTTACTGCTAATGCTATTGCTGCTGCTATTGCTCCTCCTGCTGCTGCTGCTACTACTTTAAGCTTTTATTTTTAACTTTACTACTTTTAACTGTTACTGCTACTATTACTACTGCTGCTGCTGTTGGTACTATTGCTTCTGTTACTGCTGTTGTTGCTGCTGTTGCTGCTGCTACTACTAGTAATGCTGCTGCCACTACTACTTCTACTACTACTACTACCACCACCACCACCACCACCACCACCACCACCACCACCACCACCACCACCACCACCACCACCACCACCACCACGACTACCATTGCTCCTGCTGCTATTACTAGTACTGCCAATACTAGTACTCATACTACTGCTGCTACTGGTACTACTGCTTCTGTTACTGCTGTTGTTGCTGCTGTTGCTGCTGCTACTACTAGTAATGCTGCTGCCACTACTACTTCTACTACTACTACTACTACCGCCACCACCCACCACCACCACCACCACCACCACCACCACCACTACGACCACCACCACCACCATTGCTGCTGCTGCTATTACTAGTACTGCCACTACTAGTACTTATACTACTGCTGCTACTGGTACTACTGTTTCTGTTACTGCTGTTGCTGATGCTGTTACTATTACTGCGACTGCTATAGCTACTGCTAATACTACCACTGATACTGCTATGCTACTGCTGCTATTGCTGCTCCAGCTACTACAACAACTACTACTATTACTACATCTATTGCTTCTGCTTCTGATGCTGCTGCTGCTATTGCTGCTGCAACTGTTTTTAAAGCATGCTATTAAAACATCAGAGGTATCGTTTTCACGTAAACTCTCTCTCTAGGTCAGTAGATATGTGTCACTACGAATTAGAGATGAAGAAAAGAAAAAACCCACAAAAAGGTGACTGGATAGAAGAATGAATGAATGAATGAATGAATGAATGAATGAATGAATGAATGAATGAATGAAAGAAAGAAAGAAAATAAAACACCAAAGCAAAACAAGAATAAATAAATGATTTGACTAATCAATTGGTGATTTAAAACACACATACACACAAATTCACACACACACACACACACACACACACACACACACACACACACACACACACACACACACTGAAGAAAATGAATGAATGAACGAATGAATGAATGAATGAAAGAACGAACGAACGAACGAACGAACGAATGAATGAATGAATGAATGAATGAATGAATGAATGAATGAACGAATGAATGATCTGCAAAACGGATTGATAAATAAATAATAAATGACTAAATGAATGAATAAGTAATACATGAATACACTCTTATTCAGTCACACAAATCCTATCCAAAAGTGATCAGGGGCTTTAGTGTTGAACTGTTGAACAAAACACAAAGGAATAGGCTAACGAAAGAAAGAAAGAAAGAAAGAAAGAAAGAAAGGACAGACAGACAGACAGATAGATAGATAGATAGATAGATAGATAGATAGATAGATAGATAGATAGATACATAGATAGATAGATAGATAGAGAGAGAGAGAGAGAGAGAGAGAGAGAGAGAGAGAGAGAGAGAGAGAGAGAAGAGAGAGAGAGAGAGAGAGAGAGAGAGAGAGAGAGAGAGAGAGAGAGATAAAACCGAAAGAAAAACGAACAAGATAACATAGCCTTTTTTTCTCGCATTTAAAGAATGTGCACATGTATGAAAGAATAACTAACTCCACAAACAAACCCTTTATAATAAAATTTTAAAAAATTAAAAGAAAAGAAAAGAAAGAAAAACGGTAAAAAAAGCTTTTCAAACCACAAATAAATCAAATTAAACATTAAAAAAAGTTTCAAGGATGAAAAAAGTCAAATCAAACACAAACACGAGCGTATACCACGTGCAGCGGAAAAAACCTACTTCACTGTCACCTCTCTCTGTGTCGACGAGAAGGGGGGAAAAAGCAACAACCTGACGTCATAGGAAGAAAAAAAAGAAGAAGAAGAAAAGGAAATTGACGTCAGCTATGTACTTAGATTCCCCGCACACGCACACTTCCCTCGCGGTGAAAACTTTCCACAACTCCACACCCACTACTCTTCCCCCATCACAATAACAAACAAACAAATAAATAAATAAACGCATCCTTCCAAGATCCTACCACTAGAAAAAAAATAAACGTACGTACATAAACACACATACACATACACACACACAAGCAAGCAACGATGGCACGTGAGCTAACTAACTAGCCAGATAGATAGATAGATAGATAGATAGATAGATAGATAGATAGATAGATAGATAGATAGATAGATAGATAGATTTATTCTTTTATATCGAAGATAATGGAATAAGCACTCATGTGCTTTTTTTTACATCCAGTCCCCGTGTGTATGCGGTTTTGTAAATTTTGTCATCTGTTTCCACCGGCACACAATGGCCTACAACAGATAGATAGATAGATAGATAGATAGATAGATAGATAGATAGATAGATAGATAGATAGATAGATAGATAGGTGGCTAGGTAGCTTGGTGAGTTGTTGGTCCTAAGCACTACTAGCTGAAGCACAACTAGCTGGTTAGCTAACGTAACTGGTTGATTGTAGTTATGCTATCATCAGTTCAGAGTGTGTAAGGTATATAGCTAGAGTGTATATATTCCTTCCTGGTGACAAGCCGATATAGTGTGTGTGTGTGTGTGTGTGCGTGCGTGCGTGCGTGTGTGTGTGTGTGTGTGTGTGTCCGTGTGTACGTGTGTACGTGCATGCGTTCGTGGGTGTTGGGGAATGGGGGGGGGGGGGGTGGGGGGTGGAGGAGTTGTGGTGTATGTGTGTGTTGTGTGTGTTGGGGGGTGGGGTTGGGAGGGTTGTGTTTGTATGTGTGTCTGCGAGCGCACGCATGTACTTGCGTGCGTGCGTATTTGTGCGCGCGTGCGTGTGTGTGTGTGTGTGTGTGTGTGTGTGTGTGTGTGTGTGTGTGTGTGTGTGTGTGTGTGTGTGTGCGCGAGCGCACACATGTGCGTGTGCGTGTGTGAGTGTGTGTGTGTGTGTGTGGTGTGTTGCCGATTCAGAACGTTTGTTTCATTGATTTTTCTCTCGTCTCTCCTACTCCTCCTCCTCTCTCTTCTCTCATCTGCTCTCCCTCCCTCTCTCCCACTCTCTCTCTCTCTCTCTCTCTCTCTCTCTCTCTCTCTCTCTCTCTCTCTCTCTCTCTCTCTCTCTCTGTGTCTCTCTCCCACTCTCTCTTTCTCTGTCTCTCTTCTCTCTCTCTCTCTCCTCTCCTCCCTCCCTCCCTCCCCCCCCCCCCTCTCTCTCTCTCTCTCTCTCTCTTCTCCTCCTCCTCTTCTCTCTCCTCCTCTCTCCTCTTCCATCCTTCTTGCGTGTCTCGTGTCTTCTTGTTGTGCTGTGCTGTGCAGTATTTTGTGAAGGTGATGGTGGTGGTGGTGGTGGTGGGTGGTGGTGGTTGGTGGGGTGGAGGGGGGAGGTATTGTCTCGTGCGTTGTTTGTTGTTTGTGTTGCTTGCTCGTTCGTTCGTGTGCATCATCAGTGTTGTTGTTGCTAGATGTTTTGAGTTTTGGTGTTGTTGTTGTTGCTGTTGTTGTTTTGTTTTATATGTAATGGTGAGTGCAGGGGGTGGGGGTGGGGATGTGGTGGTGATGGTGGATGGGTTGGTGGGAAAGGGGGAAGAGAGAGAGAGAGAGAGAGAGAGAGAGAGAGAGAGAGAGAGAGAGAGTGTGTGTGTGTGTGTGTGTGTGTTTGCGCGCGCTTGCGCATGTGTGTGCGTGTGTGTGTGTGTGTGTGTGTGTGTGTGTGTGTTTGCACGTGCTTGTACATGTCCATGCCCATGCATGTTTGTGTGCGTGCGTACTTGCGTGTATCGCAGAGGGAGATATAGAGACGGAGACAAAGTGAGAGACAGAGAAAGACAACTACAAAAACACCACCAACACCAACAACAACATCACCACCAACACCAACAACAACAACAATAGTATCAACACCAACACCAACAATAACAACACAACCACCAACAACAACACCAACAACAAATTTATTGTTTTTTAAATTCTTTTATATCGAGGATAATGGAATAAGCACTTATGTGGTTTTTTTACATCCAGTCTCCGTGTGTATGTGTTTTTGTACATTCTGTCATCTGTTCCCACCGGCACATTACTCTTACGAAAAGCGGAACAGGATTTAACGTGTGCGCAAGATGTTCTGCGTCCGTTCGCATACGGGGCCTCGGTTTATAGTCTCATCCACTACCACCACTAACAACAACAACAACCGCACCACCACCACCACCACCAACAGCAACAACAACAACCGCACCTCCACCGCCACCACCAACAACAGCACCACCACAACCACCACCACCAACAACAACAACAACCGCACCACCACCACCAGCACCAACAACAACAGCACCACCACCACCACAAAACACTACCAACACCAACAACACACAAACACCACCACCACCATCACCAACAAACACCACCACCACCAACAACAACAACAACAGCACCACCACCACCAACAACAACAACAACAAACACCACCAACAACAAACACCATCACCACCAAACACCACCACCACCAACAACAACAACAAACACCACCACAAACAACAACAAGCACCACCATCGCCACCACCACCAACAACAAACACCACCACCAACAACAACAACAACAAACACCACCACCAACAACAACAACCGCACCACCACCACCACCACCACCACCAACAACAACAACAACAACCACCAAGCGAAAGCTAATCCGCACTCTGGCGAACTGCACTGAAGGCCAGGTTATATAATCTGACACTGCTGTTGCTGCTGCTTGCTCCAGAGAATTCCATAGTCGACTGTGCGGAAGGCAATAAACGATCTGTCTGTCTGTCCCTCTGTCTTTCTATCTGTCTGTCTGTGTGTGGAGGGGGTGTCTGTCTGTCTCTGTCTCTCTCTCTCATTCTGCCTCTGTGTGTGTGTGGGGGGGGGGGGGAGGGGGTGGGGGGTGTGTCTGGGTGTCTGTCGCTCTGTCTGCCTGTCTGTCTGTCTGTCTGTCTGTCTGTCTGTCTTCTCTCTCTCTCTCTCTCTCTCTCCTCTCTCTCTCTCTCTCTCTCTCTCTCTCTCTCCTCTCTCTCTCTCTCTCTCTCTTACTCACTCTGTGTGTCTGTCTGTTTCTCTCTCTCTCTCTCTCTCTTCTCTCTCTCCTCTCTCTCTCTCTCTCTCTCTCCTCTCCTCTCTCTCTCTCTCTCTCTCTCTCTCTCCCTCTGTGTGTGTGTGTGTGTTAAGATTCACATTATTTTCGTCACATCATTTTCCTTCATTGAGAGTTATTGCACATCCTTATTTCTCGCTCGCTCTCCCCCCCCTCCCCCGTCTCTCTCTCTACCTCCCTCACCCACCTCTCTTCCCCTTCCCCCCATCCACACACTCTCTGTCTCTCCACTAAGTACCCAACCAACCAACCCCCCCCCACCCCCTCCCCAATCCCCAACCTCCATACCCCCCCCCCACACACACACACACATACACACACATATACACACACATACACACCCCCACCCCCCACCCCCCCACACACACACATACACACACACCCACACACACACACCACCACCACCCCCACCCCCACCCCACCCCACACACACCCACCCCCCACCCCCACCCCACAAACACACATCCCCTAACCCCTTGCACCTGCCCTAGCCCCATCTCTCTCTCTCTCTCACTCTCTCTCTCTCTTTCTCTCTCTCTCTCTCTCTCTCTCTCTCTCTCTCTCTCTCTCTCTCTCTCTCTCTCTCTCTCTCTCTCTCTCTCTCTCTCTCCACACATGCCCCAGCTGGCAAGACGGTTCTGACGTTTCTGGCACTGACGTCCAGACCAATTCTGTCTGTACGCTCCCCGGATGTTCGTTCACTTACCTGCAGTTGCACACACCTGAGGGTGGCTAGTTAATTGCCTGCTGCAACTACCTGAATCCAGATGTCCCCTTCTTACCTCCCCACCCCACCCCCCACCCCCACCACTCCACCCCCCACCCCTCACTTCCGGCTGTTGCTGTATGCTTCTGTGTGTGTATGTGTGTGTGTGAGGGGAGGGCGAGGGTGGAGGGGGAGGGTGTGTGCTGTGGGTGTGTGGGGGTGGGGGGTGGGAGGGTGAGTGTGGGTGAGTGGTGTGTAGGGGGTGTGGTGTGGTGTGTGGGGGGGGGGGGGGGGGGGAGAGGGGAGGGGGGTGGTGTGTTTGTGTTGTGTGTGTGTAGTGTGTGTGTATGTGGTGGTGTGTGTGTGTGAGTGTATGTAGGGGAGGGGGTGGTGGTTTATGTGTATGTATGTGTGTGTTGTGGTGTGTGTGTGTGTGTGTGTGTGTGTGTGTGTGTGTGTGTGTATGTGTGTGTGTGTGTGTGTGTATGTGTGTGTTGTGTTATGTGTGTATGTGTGTGTTGTTTGTGTGAGTGTTGTGTTGTGTTGTGTGTAGGGATGTGTGTGTGTTGTGTTGTGTGTGGGATGTTGAGGTTTGGTGGTGGTGGTGGTAGTGGAGGTGGTGGTTGTTGTTGTTGTTGGTGGTGGTGGTGGGGGGGGGGGGGAGTGATGTTACAGTGCTTTTTCCTGAAAGTTCTTTCTTGTGGCTGGTTGGTTGGTTGGTTGGTTAGTTAATTCTACCCTTACCCCCTGATGCTGGAGCTTACTGTGTTGTTGTTGTTGTGGTGGTGGTGGTGGTGGTGGTGGTGGTGGTGGGTGGTGGTGATGGTGGTGGTGGTGGTGGTGGTGGTGATAATGATGGTGGTGATGGTGGTGGTGTGGTTGTTGTTAAAGTGGGGGGGGGGGGTTTCCATAATAATAACTGTTTGTTTACACACAGGGCCTCGATGTATAAACTTACCCAAATAACTTTCAAAGGACAGTGGGGGTCAGTAACCAATTATAAACTCCAAATAAGGAAAATAAACCCAAAAATTATCTTCCTACAAAACACCTCAACGAAGATTTGAACCCGAGTGTTTTCAGGTACTGTCAGATCACGAAATAATTATGACACTCTAACCACGACGGTTGTTCCGCCACCACCACCCCCCTATCCCCACCCCAGACCCCCCTCCCCCAGACCCCACCCCCACCCTCTCCCAACCCCCAGCCCTCCACCTCCACCCCACCCCCTATACCCCCCCCCCCCATCTTCCCACCCCCACCACTCTCTCTAGACAAAACGATCGAGCTCATTGATAATAGAGAAAGGTTGATGCAACGATGACTTTCAGACTAGGCGATAACACGATATTTGCAGCAGCAGCAGCAGCAGCAGCAGCAGCAGCAGCAGCAGCAGCAGCAACAGCAGCAGCAGCAGCAGCAAGGATGGTGACAGTATTGATTTCCTTTTCTTCTCTTTCTATTCTTTTGTTTTTCTCTCTCCTTTTCCCCAAAAAACACAAAAGGTCATTATTGTCTTGCTCTAAACAGAAAAGGT
>CM054152.1:31840990-31843490 GCA_028751875.1 Rapana venosa | reverse complement strand
TTGTACGTGCGTGCGTGCGTGTGTATGTGTGTGTGTCCGTGCGTGCGTGCGTGCGTGTGCGTGTGTGTGTGTGTATGTGTGTCTGTGTTTGTGTGTCTGTGTGTGTGTGTGCGTGGATGGGATATTTTCCTCTGCAGTTAACATCAGTGAGTGCCGACTCCACTCTCCCCAAAAGTCCTTCGGATGAGACTATAAACAAAGGCCCCCGTGTGCGAACGCACGCAGAACATCTTGCGCATACGTTAAATCCTGTTCCGCCTTTCGTAAGAGTAGGCTATGGTGTGCCGGTGGGAACAAATGACAGAATTTACAAATCGCATACACACGGGGAATGGATGTAAAAAATAAAAAAGAACATATGTGCTTATTCCATTCTTCGATATAAAAGAATAAAATAAAATAAATAAAATAAAAAGAGACAAAAGAGACAGACAGACAGACAGAGAGACACACTAGACAAGGACAGAGAGTCGCACAGTAATTCAGTGATCACTTTGTGAAAAATCACACAACACACACACACACACACACACCACACTGCTCATATGGGTTTTTTTCGCGCGCGCGCATGCGCACACACACACACACACTGCCCTTATGGTTTTCTTTGCGCGCGCACGCACACACACATACACACACACACACACACACACACACTCACGTACACACACACTGCTCTTATGGGTTTTTTTTCGCGCGCGCATGCACACACACACAGACACACACACACGTACACGTACACACACACACACACACACACACACGTACACACACACACACACACACACACACACACACACACACACACACACACACACACACACACGGTGGATCGGTGGTCTAGAGGTAACGCGCCTGTCTAGAAAGCGAAAAGTCCGGGTCGGAAGTGTGCGGTGGTTCGTATCCCGTCTTGGCCCCAAACTTTTCCCCCATCCATTAGACCATGAGTGGTGGTCTGGGCGCTAGTCTTTCGGATGAGACGATAAACCGAGGTCCCGTGTGTTACAGAAAATTATGCAGCGCACGTAAAAGAACCCACGGCAACAAGAGAGTTGTCCCTGGCAAAATTCTTAGGAAAAAAGCCACTCTGATAGGAAAGAAATACAGTTGCAGACCAAAAAAAAAACCAAAAAAAAAGGGTGGCGCTGCTCTTGCGGGGAGAGCAGCCCGAATTTCACGCAGAGAAATCTCGTGACTTAAAGTGGTATATATAAATACACACACACACACACACACACACACACACACACACACACACACACACACACACGTACACACACACACACACACACACACACACTGCTCTTATGACTGTCTTCTTCTTCTTCTTCGCAACAACAACAACAACAACAACAACAACAACAACAACAAGGACAACAAACGACCGTGACTCCATCCGATCGTTCGTCTCGCATCGTTACAGTGCTCAGTTCTCTTATTTCCCTGCGGTACCCGCTTGTCTGATGGCAGAGACTGATGTCAGAATGGATCCAGTCCCCAGTGTTCCTTCTTCCACAGGATATAATCTGCGTTCGGCCTCACACCACCTGTAAATTTTTTGGCCACTTTTCCTTCTGTTTTCCTATCATGGATAGAGGATCCGTGGTCTCGGTCGCGAGAGCGAGAGAAAGAGAGACAGACAGACAGACAGACAGACAGACAGACAGAGACAGAGAGACAGACAGACACACAGAGAGACAGAGACAGACAGTCAGAGAGACAGACAGAGAGACAGAGAGACAGACAGAGAGACAGACAGAGAGACAGAGAGAGACAGAGAGACAGAGACAGACAGACAGACAGAGACAGACAGAGACAGACAGACAGACAGAGACAGACAGACAGACAGAGACAGACAGACAGACAGAGAGAGACAGACAGAAAGAGACAGACAGACACACAGAGAGAGACAGACAGACAGAGAGACAGACAGAGACAGACAGACAGACAGATAGACAGACAGACAGAGAGACAGATAGACAGACAGAGAGAGTACCTGCCTAGAAAGCGAAAAGTCCAAGTCGGAAGTGTCCGATGGTTTGATCCCCGTTTGGGTCCGAAACTGTCCCCTCCCCCCCCCCCCCACCCCCCCCCCGCCCCGCAATCCATTAGACCATGAGTGAGTGGTGGTCTGGGTGCTAGTCTTTCCGATGAGACAATAAACCGAGGTCACGTGTGTTTACGCGTAATTATTTAGCGCACGTAAAAGAAGAACCCACGGCAACAAGAGAGTTGTCCCTGGCAAATTTCTGTTGAAGAAAAGCCATTCTGATAGGGGAAAAAAATACAGTTGGAGACAGGAATAGACAAAAATAATGGGTGGTTGTGGCGACACGCTCTCCCTCGGGGAGAGCAGCCTGAATTTGACGCAGAGAAATCTGCCTTGACTTAAAGTGGTATAGATAAATATCAATAAATATAAATAAATAAACATAATGTCACTCTTTCATTCATACCGCACGTACTAAGGCATCCACATAGACAAACCAGCAGCACTTTT
>CM054152.1:31834250-31840490 GCA_028751875.1 Rapana venosa | reverse complement strand
ACCCCCATTTCCCCTTGCTCCTTGTTCTTCTTGACAGCATTCTTCAGGTTAAACCTGAACTTGGCAATGTAGGCCGCTCTCTGGAACATGGTCACTAACTACTCTTCTTCACTGAGACTGGTCAGTACCTCACACAGTGGTCAGTTTCATGTAAGCTGCTGGCTGGAACATGGTTAGTATTCTTCTTCACTGAGACTGGTCAGTACTTCACATACAGTGGTCAGTTTCATGTAAGCTGTTCGTTGGAACATGGTCAGTATTCTTCAGTGAGTGTTGTCAGCACATCACACAGCGGTCAGTTTCATGTAGGCTACTGGATGGAACATGGTCACTTCTCGTCTTCACTGAGTCTGGTCAGTACCTCACACATTGGGGTCACTTTCATAATTTTAGCCTGCTGGCTGGAACATGGTCACTATTCGCTGTGTCTGGTCAGTATCTCACACAGTGGTCAGCTTCATGTAGTCTGTTGGCTGGAACATTGTCACTTCTCTTCTTCACTGAGACTGGTCAGTACCTCACACAGTGGTCAGTTTCATGTAGGCTACTTGATGGAACACGGTCACTTCTCTTCTTCAACGAGACTGGTCAGTACCTCTCACAGAATGGTCAGTTTCATGTAGGCTGCTCGCTGGAACAATCATGGTCAGTATTCTTCAATGAGTGTTGTCAGCACATCACACAGTGGTCAGTTTCATGTAGGCTACTGAATGGAATATGGTCACTTCTCTTCTTCAGTGAGTCTGGTCAGTACCTCACACATTGGGGTCACTTTCATAACTATAGCCTGCTGGCTGGAACATGGTCACTTCTCTTCTTCACTGAGACTGGTCAGCACCTCACACAGTGGTCAGTTTCATGTAGTCTACTCACTGGAACAATCACGGTCATTATTCTTCACTGAGACTGGTCAGCCCATCACACAGCGGTCAGTTTCATGTGGGCTGTTCACTGGCACGTACGGTCAGTACTCTTCTTCACTGAGACTGGTCAGTACCTCACTAAGCGGTCAGTTTCATAATTATAGACTGCTGGCTGGAACATGGTCACTAACTAACTACTCTTCTTCACTGAAACTGGTCAGTGTCTCACACAGCGGTCAGTTTCACGGTCAATTCTATCCCCCTCCTGGGTTTGTTGCAGCTCTACACCTTGTTGGTACGTCGCTGTAGATATCTCAGAATGTTGTCGTTGTTGTTGTTTGCTTTTTTTCTGGAAAACTAGAGGTAACGGCTACAAGGAGAGAATGTTTTTGGGGTATAATTCATGGGTTGCCTGCTGTGTACTCTCCTTCTGTGGTTTCTCTTTTCGTGTTGACTATCTGCCAATCTGCTGAACATGTCGCTGACACCTCGATGTCGCATCACTGTTCAGAAAAATGTTGTCTCTCCAGAAGACACCCCCACCAAAAAATGCATGATGATAATCATGCAAGTTTTGGAATTTACACAGTTTGAAATTGACACGTAGTCATTGGTAGAATGCTATCAACCTGTTCACTTTTCTTCTAAAATGAAAATGTTCAAACACTAGATTATGTACTTCTTGTTTCCTCAAAACTTCCAAAAAGCATAATAATTTTCAAATTATAACAGATTTGAAGTTGAGATTGTGAACACTTTCTTTCAGCCCTATACAGAAAAACACTCAAGCTTTAAAGTCAGTCTCTCCAGGTCTTTCTGTGTCGTGAGAAAGAAAATAAAACCCATTCAGCACCATACAAAACCCCGACACAAATCATATGTTGGAGTCAAAATATAAGGTACCAAGGTGGTATAGTGACTGCAAACACACAGCAGGAAGTTGTAGAGGTGTGGAAACGATTGGATAATCGCCTAAAGGCTACATGGAACATTCTTATTGTTTGAGTTCAAACTTCAAAAGGGGGCAAAAACCATTACATCGGCGCAATCGATAGCAGGTCTACTACCTACATTTCTGTGTACACTTGACACAAAGGTCGATGGTGTGAGATGAAAGCCAACCTCTTCTATAACCCTCAACTGGAGTGTAGATACGGTTGTGTTGGTGGGTTTTTTTTTGTGTGTTGTTGTTGTGAGATTTGAACTCTGTGGCTCTTGACTCAAACCACACAAATGAAAACCACCTTGTCTTAAATGTCAATGAATTCACACTGGATGGGTTTTCGTAGCCATGTGGTTAAGACGACAGTTCTGTAATCCTAGGATTCAAATGTAAATCTTAAACCATCCTTAGTGAGGGATAAGAGGTAGAGAGAGAGAAGAGAAGAGAGAGAGAGAGAGGAGAGAAGAGAGAGAGAGAGAGAGAGAGAGAGAGAGAAAGATCATCGGGCACATTTTGTTGTTGTTTTGGGGGTTTTTTAATCCACTTATTCGCATTAGCGTTTAAAGAGTTGCCAAAACACGACACTACCACTACACCCACCCAATCTGATTAGCCTCACAAGCATATTTATTTCTTTATTTTATTTATTTATTTTATTTATACCACTTTAAGTCACGAGATTTCTCTGCGTGAAATTCGGGCTGTTCTCCCCGGGGAGAGCGCGTCGCCACAGGAGCAGCGCCACCCTTTTTTTTCTTTTTTCCTGTCTGCAACTGTATTTGTTTCCCTATCAGAGTGGCTTTTTTCTAAGAATTTTGCCAGGGACAACTCTCTTGTTGCCGTGGGTTCTTTTACGTGCGCTGAATAATTATGTGTAACACACGGGACCTCGGTTTATCGTCTCATCCGAAAGACTAGCGCCCAGACAACCACTCATGGTCTAATGGATGGGGGAAAAGTTTCGGGCCCAAACGGGGAACGAACCACCGCACATTTCCGACCCGGACTTTTCGCTTTTCTAGACAGGCGCGTTACCTCTAGACCACCGATCCACATTGGGTCATGTAGATGGTCAAGCCTTTTTAAAACAATAGTGTAACTGTGGTAGATATAATTATGTGGAGCTGCGCGCTAGGCGGTGTGTGTGACAATTCTGTGGGAAAAAACTGACACTGAAACTAGCACACTGCCCTTCTCAGAGGCAGACTCGGGCAGATGAGGAAGGTTGGGGGCAGGACAAGAAAGCCTAGTGGTTAGAACGTCTTACACCTGACTTGACGGTAAGTTGGGCACGGGTTCGAGACTCTTCTATGAGGTTTATTTGAAGGGGATTTTTCTTCAGGAATTTAAACTTGTTTATCCCTTTTTATTCTCGCCACATCAACCTCGATGATAAATCTTATAACCTACACGAACAATGACGTCCCGAAAGAGATGAAGATTGTTACAAATGTGTTGGTTACAACGTCTGTGTTGTGATTATCGCCTAAAAACCGTTTTACTTTCAAGTAGCGTAATAATATTTCCAACTTTCGTGAACATTGAAGTTGTAAAAATAAAAATAAAAAGTCAATAACACAGTTACTATTAATTCATAAATCTGTACTAAGATTATCCAAGTGTTGTGAACATTGAAATCGTAAAACAAATGTTTATTTTAAAAAATACAGCTATTAATTTATGAATCTGTTTAATATCACCTTTTAGTGGATAGACGTTTAAACGAAGACACAACAGTTCTTAATCAGCTTTATCGTTCACAGTGACCTTGACCGGCAGTTACGTCACGTGACAATGTAAAAATTGGCATTCATGAAGCAGTTGATGTGTATTTTGCATAATACTTCCTAGTCATTTAAAACATGTCGATATCCGTCAGAAGTGTTTGTGTTGCTGGATTTATGGCACATAACCGACATAAATGAAGGAATTTCGTGAACGGTTCTTCAGTGCAGTATGATGTGTTTAAGTAGAAACTTTTACCCAAATCGTACGAGACATTTTTTTTTAAACCTCTTTTTTCCCCCTTCCTCTGTATGCATTACTTTTCTTGGAGGAGGAGAAGAAGAAGAGGAGGATGAGGAGTAAAAACAAAACAAAAATAATAATAATAATAATAATAATAATAATAATAATAATAATAATAATGAAGCTTCTTTATGTGTGTTGGATTTTTTTTCCACGAGTATCAAGATAAAAAAAAGAATGATGGACTGAAAACAGATTAAAACCCCAACCCTTAGATATAAACACACAAAACAAAAGCACAAAAATGTCAAACTTTCTTTTTGAAGTAAATCACACATGTAGCAAAAAACTCGGGCTACACCACATCTATGAATGAACACCCGAAACACAAAAAGTCAAAACCTTTTAAAAAAAAAAAAAAAGTAAATCATACAAGGACCAGAAACCGGATTACAAAATTAATTTATCCAAATCCATTCCAATCCTGTTGTTTATAGCCCCGCCGACCACAGAGGCGATATCAGGGCTGTCACCTCGTAACTCACACATTTACGAATGAACACTCGTAGCACACTCCATAAAAAAATAATCGGGTCAAACTTTCAATGACTATTCAAGTCTACGACAGTTCTATTCCGAAACCAAACTACAACACCACATGACACTGTACATATGATTATAGTACAAAGAATGGAGAGTGTCGTCATTGCCAGATTGGACTTTGGCTCCTCTCTCAGCTTCTAGTAATGGCCCACGAACATGAAAATGTAGCATGTGCACGTACGTACGTACACACGTGCGTTCCTTCTATAGACAATGCTCGGTTGCATGCAGTGTGTGTGTGTGTGTGTGTGTTTGTGTGTGTGTGTGTGTGTGTGTATGCGTTTCAGAAAGGGAGTGGGGTTGTGGGGGGAGGGGAAGTGGGGGGGGGGGGGGGGGGGGGGGGGGGTAAGAGACAGGGAGGGGACGGAATGGGATGGGGGGTGAATATAATAAAGACTTTTTTTGTCTTCATTCGTCCTCATGCATAAATAGGCAACGCTCGCTTGCCGTGTGTGTGTGTGTGTGTGAGAGAAGAGAGAGAGAAGAGAGAGAGAGAGAGAGAGAGAGAGACAGACAGACAGACAGACAGACAGACAGACGGAGGCAGATAATACACACACACACCCACACACACCACACCCACACACACACACACACACATCACACACACACACACACACACACACACACACACACACAGAAATGTAGGTCAACAACATAATCATGTAGGTCATACACACACACACACACAAGCTGCACGTGTTATATAACTGATACAGCAGACCGTGGCTGGCTGGTTGGCTGGCTAACTGGCTTGCGTCCTATGACACGGCATCTGCGTTATAATTATATTAGTTTGACCTGTCTACACTGTACTAGTGCATACAACCTGCACAGGTTCCAGACACCCCACCCCTTATCTAAACATCCAGCCCCGGCTTACTACTGCTACTACTGCTACTACTGCTGCTACTACTGCTACTACTGCTGCTACTCCTACTGCTGCTGCTAGGCCTACTGCTAGCTAGTCGATACACACCGAAGTGATTTTCTGCGATTTCACACCCCCTCTACCCCTCTTGCTTCTGTTTTGCGTTACGTTTCTGGGGTACAGGTGCGCGCGCGCTTGGGGCGGGGGGGGTGTTAACTTGCTTACATTTGAACACGCGCGCGCGCACGCACGCACACACTCACACACATCGGGGTGAGACTTCGGATGAGACTATAAACTGAGGCCCCGTGTGCGAACGCTTGCGGAACATCTTGTGCACGCGTTAAATCCTGTTCCGCTTTGCGAAAGAGTAGGCCATTGTGTGCCGGTGGGAACAGATGACAAAAATTACAAAACCGCATACACACGGGGACTGGATGTAAAAAAAAAAGCACACGAGTGCTTATTCCATTATCCTCGATATAAAAGAATAAATAAATAAATAAATAAATCACACACACACACACACACACACACACACACACACACCGCATACCCCGGAAAAAAAACCCACTGGTCTTCAATTCATCATGCCAATGAATGTGTGTGTGGGTGTGTGTGGGTGGGTGTGGGTGAAGGGAGGGGCAACACTTTGGTCTAAGTTAACATTCAAAACGACAGAATCATTTCCCCCGACTATCAGCTGCGTCCGAAATGACAGATGAACGGCTAACGGTTCCAGACATTAATTTAATTTAATATCCTAGTCACGCCTGTTTCTTAAAGCACTTGGCCATAAACCGTTTTCACCACAACTCTCCTTCACCCTTCACCCTCCCTCCCACTCCCACCCTCCACCCCAACCTCACCTCCCAACCGCCACCGCCACCACCACCCACCCACCTACCCACCCACCCTCCCTATCCCTCCTCCTCCTCCTCCTTCTCCTCCTCCTCTAAGCGGATCCTTCCCCTCCCTCCATCTTCACCCTT
>CM054152.1:31806750-31821750 GCA_028751875.1 Rapana venosa | reverse complement strand
GCATGCACCCTTCAACCTTGGCGAGGGATGGGCTCCGCCAGGTTCAACCTAACCTACCTAGGACACGTTGTCTGAAACATTCAGCGCAGGACCCAAACGATCTTGGGGGACGGGATGGCCTAGTGGTTAGCACATTGCGCTCGCAATCTGACGACCCGGGTTCGATTCCCGTTCAAGGGGATATTTTCCCCTGGAGTTAACATCAGTGCAGACTCCACTCTCCCCTGAAGTCCTTCATACGAGACTATAAACCGAGGCCCCGTGTACGAACGCACGCAGAACATCTTGCGCACACGTTAAAATCCTGTTCCGCTTTTCGTAAGAGTAGGCGATTGTGTGCCGGTGGGAACAGATGACAGATTTTGACAAAACCGCATACACACGGGGACTTGATGTAAAAAAGCACATAAGGGCTTATTCCATTTTCCTCGATATAAAAGAATAAAATAAAAAATAAAAATTCTTCACGCCACGACTACGGGAAAAGTCAAAAGTTAAACTTCCATGTTGTTGTTATTGTTGTGCGTTCCCCAGCTTAACACTCTAGGGGTCACCAAGAATATGCACTCTTGACTCATCCATCCTACCTGGGAATCACTGTGAGATTGAAATAAATTGCACATTGAGCGAGAAAGTTTGCATGTATGACTTCTTTCTTTCTTTTTAAGTACTTCTCCATAATTATAGGCAGCCTTACTCCGACTTCAGAGGATTTTTTTTTCTCCTTTGAAAGGAGAAGTGCGGATTGTTATGTTTTAAGAGCTTGTCATGGCTGAAGGCAATCATCTCAACACAACATTTTACAACATAACAACATTTTTTAGTGTTGGCCTTGACAATTAATTAGCTGACATTAGTAACTGACACAGCTTCTGGCCTGGGCCAACGCTTGTGTGACAGCTGACATGGTTCGGCCACGCCACCCGCCACAACACTCTGCCCAAAACAGTACTGCAGGGAACACTCGAAGGTGGCAGAAAGAGGGGAAGACAGAACAAGTCAAGGATGGACAACATCAGAAAATGGACCAGGATGAATGACTCGGCACTACTGCGCAGAGCCGAGGACCGAGATGGATGGAGGAGGCTTACCACGGCATCGTCTTTCGTGTCTCCCCCACGACCGCCAAGGTCACGGGTCTGATGATGATGAACGCTTGTGTGTCAGATTTAGAAGAATGGAAGAGGAAAAAAATCCAGCAAACAAAAAAAAAATTCTTTTATCATAAAACCATGACTTATGAACCGTATAGATCTTATCATAACCCCCCCTCCCTCCCCCACCTCCCTTTCCCCCCCGCCCGAGTGGGAAAAAAAATGGCCCAAGAGGCCCTTCAGTATAAACAGCAATCGACCACCTTTTTCTTCTTTTTTTTTTTTTGGGGAGTTGGAGGAGGGAAATTCTGTGCTAGAATTCCTGCACAATTTACTAACCCTCCTTTCATCTGCCTCCCTTCCTTTTGTTTTTTTGCTTCTTTCCCTTTCACCTCCTTGTCTCAGTCTAAATTTCTGTCTTTCTTGGTCCCATTCTCTCTGCCTTTTTTTTATTTCTTTTCAAATAAGACTAAGAAATTAAACTTTTTCTTTTTTTTTTTTTTATATTTTTTTGTCTGCTGCCCATCATCTTCTGACGACCCCCCGTCTCCTACTTGCTTCCCAACACCGCTTCACCCATCTCCCCCCACAGCCACACCCCGATTTCCACAGTGGCTCAACCTCAGAGGCCAAGGAAGTTACCACAGGGAGCCTCATCACCTATCAGGCCGCCGTGGTGCCACCAGCCAGAAGGGGCCCTGCAATAGACTTGCTGCTGGATCACTTTGTGTGGTTCAGTTGGTGCCTTAGTTCTGAGCTAAACATACGCCAGGACACCACCTACAAATAAGCCCCCTACCTAACGACCAGTATTACTCAGTCGCGAACCAGACTGAGAGAGTGATTGCCCACCCAGAGGTGGCAACCACCACAACTCCGCTCCAACGACTGCCCCCCGCGAAACCTCCCAACACCCAACGGCATTGACACAAACTTCACAGAAATCCCATCAACCTTACACCACAACACACATATCACAACAAATCAACACATCAACCTCATACCTACAAAAAAAAACTCCAAAATAATCACTCATCAAAAACCAAATCAGGTCACTAAACACAAACGAAACTCACCCATCGACAGAAAAAAAGCACTAAACCACACTCACATCACTACAAAACAAACAAAACCAAAGTAAACGCGCTCGTCAACAGGCAAAGAGAAGGTGTTATGTGCAACCGAATCTGAAGTCACCATGATACCGAAAGAAACCGTGGTGAACCACACGAATCAGAGGCACAAATTTTTTTTATTCTTTATTTCTAATGCATTATGATCAATAGACAATGAGGATGACGTAAATGATGCTGCGCTGAAGTGCATATTCTTTGATACTCACATTGACAGGGTATGTAAGCTACGCTTACTATCCTAAATATATCCCGAGCTTCAACCGGCCCGAGAGTTACAGCCACCTTGGCAGTTGCAGGATCAGGTCATTGAGCAACACTCTCAAACTCGCATCCTGTTAAGTGGCATGAAGCATCGATCTGTGTGGTCCCAGTCTTTGCGACCACTGAGCCCACATCACACTCACACTGGGGGTAGGAGCCGGAACCGGAGTCCGGAAAATCCCCTATGACTCCTTTATGGAAACGAACCCGCGAAACTTACACAGTCCTAACCCAGCGCTAACCACTGCGCATGGCTGTCTGGATATATAAAGATATAACTATTAACTTTTTTTTTTTTTCTCTCCTTACCGAAAGTCGGAAATGCTGTTGAGAGGCCTGGATCTTTTGTCAGGGCTCATAATCACGCTAGCGCCACGCATTTTCTGGCATCATAGGACAAGATAACTATTCTATGTGCCTGTCTGACTTTCGACGGAACGACGCGACACGACGGACACGACCGCCTCTACGATAAGCACGAAGAAGAAGAAGAAGAAAAGAAGAACAATAACAAGAACAAGAAGAAGGAGGAAAGAAGAAAAGAAAAGAAGAGAGAAGAAGAATGAATTAGAAGAAGAAAGAAGAAGAAAGAAAGAAGAAGAGAAGAACAAGAAGATGTATCTCCCCCCGCAAAATCCTGGGTCCTGCGTTTAGCAAGCAGAACGAGGGACAATGGGCCCCACCAGACCAGTTATAGAATGATTGTGGGGGGGTGGGGGGGGTGGGGGAGGATGCAGAACAACAAAACTATGAAAAACAATAAGTTAATACAAAAAAAGGTGGGAAGTGGGTGGGGGAGGGAGGAGTGAGTGTGTGTGTGCGGTGTAGTGATGTGTGTTTGCGAATGTGTTTTGTGTGTGTATGAGTTGTGTAATGAGATGTTGTAGTGTAGTGTGATTAGTATGAGTGTGTAGATGTTTGAGATGAGTGTGGTACGTGTTTCGTGAGTTAAAGTGTAATAGTAGTTTGTGTTAGGTGTAGGTTGTGTGTGTGTGTGATATGTGTGCTTGTCAGTTTGTTGAGTTGTGGTGATGGTGTGTAAGCGTGGAGCGAAATACAGAAAGACCGTGAGGGGGTGGAAGAAGACGTTAGAGCAGAGCAATAAAGGTTGATAGGGGGAGTAAGGGATGGAGAGGCGAGACGGAATCGTGGAGGGGTGGGGGGGTGGCGGGGAGTGGGGGAGAGGGGGTGAGGGGGAGGGGGGAGGGGAGGAGGGGGTGAAGATAAGGGAGGGGAGGGGCGAGGGGGGGAGCGAGGTGAGGGGGGGAGGGGCAGGGGTGGAGAGGAGGGAAGAAGCTAGGGGGGGGGGTTGGATGAAGGCGAGAGTGGGGGGGGAGGGGGGGTCGGTGGGGGGGGGGCGGGGGGAGGAGGGAGGGGGGGGGTGAGGATAAGGTAGTGGGGAGGGAGGTGGTGTGGGGAGGAGGGTTTGTTGGGGTTGTTTATGACAAGTTGTCCAGTTATTGTCCCAAGGAACGATCTAAAAACATGTCAACATACCTTCACCCAACAAACACTTTCACCCCAGTAAAGTCAACCCGACAACCACCCCATTTAGAATGTCACAGGGTCACCCCATATAAAGGTACAATTGCAAAACAACGCACGCACTGGCACGTAGCAAATAAAGACAGACACGCACAATTCAAAATTCGCAAGACAATGCACTAGCATTATGAATAATCAACATGAGCACTAACGTACTGCACAGCACAAACACACACCCACACACACACTTTCAGAGTAAGTACCACAGTCTAGGTGTGTAAGGCATGGTGTACTGCGTGCGAGCGTGTGTATCGTGACGAGCCTGCGTTGTGTGCATGCAATGCATGGCGAGTCGATACGGACTAGAGCGTTCGTAGAGTGTGAGCAGTTTTGCGGAGCGCAGCGTGTGTTGTGGGCATGCTGATGGTACGAAGCGCGCTGAAGGCGTGTTATCCAAAAGTGAGATCAGGGCAGTGAGACATCCCGATCTGATTGCAAAAACATTCTGGTTCGGCTTTATTGTTCTGTTTAGCCTCCCTTCGCTCACTGCTTATAAAACCCCGAATAAGCAGAATGAAGGCACAAAACAAGCAATTTGGCAAAACATGACTCAGGACAAAATGCTCTTTTCGTGTTACACTGTTCCCAACAACAGCAATCAGAGGATTCAAGGGATGAACAGGATGATGAATTTAGATCTCCTCCCTCGAAAGCCTACCCCAAGCCACCAAACGCCTGGCCCACCCCCACCCCCACCATTAACACAGAGACAGACAAGAAACTAGAGAAGAAACAAGACAGAAACAGAAAAGAAAGAAAGAAAGAAAGAAAAGGAAAATGACAAGACAGGACATACATGACAAGACAAACAACAGACAGGCAGAAGCAGACGGAAAAAGATATTACAGACATACAGAACAGTAACAGACGAGACAAACAAACAAACAGACAGAGAGAGCGATTCAGATACACAGACAGAGAGGAAGCAGAGACCATCGACAGAAACAGAAGAGAGAGGGGCTAGGAGGGGGGAGGGAGAGGTGGGGGGAAATGGAAGTGGGTGGGGGGGAGGAGGGGAGGCGGAGGGGTGGGGGGGGGAGGGGGGGGAGGGGGATGGGGAGAAGAGCGAGCGAGAATCAAAAACATGCAGAGAAGGACAAAGAGAGTCAGAGAAAAAGGACAAAAGAGACACACACACCGCACACCCCGAAACAGACAACACACAACACACAACACACACACACACAAACACACACACAACACACACACGACACACACAACACACACACAAATTACACAACACAATAATCAACGACAGAGCTAAAAATACAAAAACCAGAAAATACATTCACATAATGCGCCTTGAGAGAGAAAAAGCGAAATAAAAAATACCACCCAAAAAAAAAAGTGAAGGTAATTCCTGATTGTTTAATAATCACGTGACATGCGAGCGCCAACAATAGTCAGATCATCATCTATAATACAATGTAATTGATCCTATGAATCAAAAGAATGCAACAGCGAGTTTGTCCTATACCTGTCGAAGCGTGCGAAAGAACCCTGGTAACAAACGCGACTAGAAAACGTGCGATTGACAGGCTTAGTCACTCTTTAATTTTTTATTTAAAAAAAAGAAAGAGGATAGGAAGGGGAGGAATAGAGAGGAGGAAGGGTAAAAAGAAGAAAGAAAGAGAGAGAGAGAGCGACAGAGTAGAGAGAGGAAGAGAGATAGATGAGAGAGAAGGAGAGAAGGAGAGAGAAAGTAAAGAACAGTACGAGAGAGAACAGAGAGAGAAAGAAAAAGAAAGAAAGAGCGAGAGAGAGAAAGAGAAGAGAGTAGAGAGAGAGGGTGTGTGGGAGGGGCTTGTCGGCAGAACAAAGATGGTTTTATAATTGATAGAGTCAAAACTGCAAACAATCTGAATAAATTAAAACGCACAACCCATGTTCAACGCTCTCCTCTCTCCCTCTCGACTATCTGTATCTTCTCTCAAGGTCTCGTTACTCTCTCTACACTACTCTCACTCTCTCCGCCTTCATCTCTTCTCTTCTCATCTCTATCTCTCAGCTAGACAACAGAACAAAAGGCACACAACACACACACAACACTTACATACACACAACACATACACGACACATACACACACACACCTTAACGACACACACACACACACACACACACACACAACACAACACACTGACTTATTATCAAATGTCCATCTTTGAAAGTTACGTAATTCGTTATTTATCCTCACCCAACCACGTCACACGCAACGCACGAGCACAGACAGAGAGAAGCAGAGAGAGAGAAAGAGAGAAGGACAGAGAGAAAGAGAGAGAGAAGAGAGAGATGACAGATGAGAGAGAGTGAGAGAGAGAGAGAGATTGGAGAGAGAGACAGACAGAGCAGAACAGGACATACAGACAGAGAAGAGGGGGGAATAGAGACAGAGACAGAGAGAGAGTCAATGAAATCAAAGAAAAGACATAAAGAAAAGAAAGAAAGAACAGAAAGTAGGAAAGGTATGCGGTGATATACCCAACAGTGGACGTAACTCTTTGAACTCTTTTTTCTCTACATGCACAGTGAACGAGGCTTGATGATTTGGTTCCTGTTCGCCCTTCCTTCCTTCCTTCAAAAGACAACCCAGAGGGCATGAAGAAAAGGTCCCAGGGGAAGCAGGTGCACCCAAATATTTAAAAGACGGGCAGTGATTATTAAATCTAATAGAAGTGTATCCACCATCTTACCACCCATCTGATCGGAGCGAATAAATCGTAAACGCCTGAGGCAAATAGACAGCATCTCTGTCTTTTGGATCGAAGCTGGGGGGGTGAGGGGGGGGAGTGAGGTAGTAGGGGGGAGGGGGGAGAAAGAGGGGGGGGTGGGGGGGGGGGGGGGAGGTGGGGGGGGGGGGGGCGGGGGGGGGGGGGGATGATGGGAGTGGGGGGGGGGGGGAGGGAGGAGGTGGGAGAGAGGAGAGGAGGTTGGAGAGCGAAGAGAAGAAGAGGAGTTTGAGACGGAGAGAGAACGGGGGATAATGTGAGGGAGAAGGGGGAATTAGAAAACACGACACAAAACCATCAAGTTCACACACATCTCACACAGACATAGCACATGCACAAAGTCATACACCCACACATACTACACATACACACACAAACCACACCACACACATACACACACATCAAACAACACACACACATACAACATACAACATATCTACACAACACATTAAACACACATATACACATAACACAAATACAACAGACATCATACACACACTACACCACAACAACATACACACACATACACACAAACTATCTACACACACACACACGGTACAACACAAGACACACTACACAACACACCACACACAGACACACACACGACAACACACACCCGAGGTTGTCCTAGGGAATGGTGGGATTTGAGTGAGAGAAAGAAATGAAAGTACGAGGACAGGAGAAGAAGGGGCGGGAACTATGGTGGCACATGTGTGTGTTTCAGTGTGTGTCTGTGTGTGTCCCTGTGCTCTAGTGTCTGCGTATGTATGAGTATGTATGGTATAAGTGGCTGAAATCCAACAACAAACAAAAAAAGCGAATTAAAGACTAGCCTATCAAAAGTATCCACAACAACAAAAAAACGCACAAAAACGGCAAGGACACAAGGACCAACAACAGCAGCAACAACAACAAAAAAAGAACTATTTTTTACAAAACATACTGATGCGGATGAGCAGCACAAACACGGAATTTTTTATTTTAATTAACCTACACCACAGTAATACCACCAACCACACAAGGACACACACAACCAGCACTGCACACTCCTAAACCCCCCCCACCCCCCACCCCCCTTCCCACCACCCAAAACAAAAGAAATTGAGAAAAAGAAATGCAAATACTGTAATCCTTTGCGAAAGCGAAACGAAAAACAGTAAACTTTTCTTACTTGGCTAGCGAAAGAGAGAAAAAAACAGAGAGAACAGAGGAGACACTGCAAGAGAGAGAGAGAGAGAGAGAGACGATGAGAAAAAAGAAAAAAAATAGAGAGAGAGAGAGAGAGAGAGAGAGAGGGAGAGAGAGGAAAGGAGAGAAAGAGAGGGGAGAAGAGAGGGGAGAAGACGAGAGAGAAGAGAAGAGAGAGAGAGAGAGAGCGAGAAGAGAGAGAGAGAGAGGAGAGAGAGAGGAGAAGAGAGAGAAGAGAGAGCGTAGAGAGTGAGAGAGAGAGAGAGAGAGAAGAAGCAAAAAACGCAATAAACCGCAAACGAAAATTTTAATTTTAATCGAGGGAAATAGATTAGGGTAACAAAGACTGTAGACCTTTTTTCATATGCCAGCCCTCAACAGAAACAAAGAAAGAAGAAGAAGAACGAAGAAAAAGAATGAAGAAAGAAAGAAAGAGAAAGGAAGAAAAGAAGACGAAGAAGACAAAGAAGACAAGAAGAGAAGAAGAAGAAGAAAAAGAAGGAAGAAGAAGAAGAAGAATGCATAGAAGAAGGAAATAAGACATAGAAGAAGAAGAAGAAAAGAAGACGAAGAAAAGAAAAAGAAGAGAAGAAGAAGAAGAAGAACGAAGAAGGAAGAAGAAGAAGAACAAGTAAGAACAAGAAGAACAAGAAGACAAGAAGAACAAGAAAACAAGAAGGAGAACAAAAGAAGAAGAAGAAATTGCATAAAAAAAGAAAAGCAGAAGAAGAAGAAGGAAACAAGAACAAGAAGAAAGAAACAAGATGAAACAAAATGCAAGAAAGAACAAGAAAAAAGAAATGAACAAGAAGAAGAACAAGAAGAGAAGAAGAACAAGAGAAGAACAAAAGAAGAAGAAGAAGTAAAACAAAAATGTAGTGAATAAGAAGAAGAAGAAAAAAGAAATGCGAGAAGAAGAGAGAAGAATGCGAAGAAGAAGAAACGAAGAAGAAAGAGATCGCCAAAGAAGAAGAATGCCAAGAAGAAGGAAGAAGAAGAAATAATGCGAAGAAGAAGAATGCGAGAGAAGAAGAATGCGAAGGAAAGACGATGCGGAAGAAGAAGAAAGCGAAGAAGAAGCAAAATGCGAAAAGAAAGAATGCGAAGAAGAAGAATGCGAAAAGAATGCGAAGGAAGAAGTAGATGATGAAGAATGCGAAAAGGAAGAATGCGAAGAAGAAGAATGCGAAGAAAGAAGAATGCGTAAGAAGAAGAAGAAGAATAGCGAATAAGAAATGATGCAAGATGAAGAATGAAAAGAAGAAGAAGAAGAAGAAGAAGTAAGAGAAGTAAGAAGAAGAAGAAGCAAGGAAAGAAGAAGAAGAAGAAGAGAAGAAAAGAAGAAGGAATGCGAAGAAGAATGCGAAGAAGATAGAAGAAGGTGCGAAGAAGAATGCAAAGAAGAAAAGAAGAAGAAGAAGAAGAAGAAGAAATGAAGAAGAAGAAGAAGAAGTAAGAAGAGAAGAAGGGTAAGAAAAAGAAGAAGAACAAACAACAACAAACAACAACAAACAACAACAACAACAACAACAACCAGAAGAAGAAGAAGAAGAAGAAGAATGCGAAGAAGAAGAATGCGAAGTAATGCGAAGAAGAAGAAGAAGAAGAAGAGGAGAAGAAGAGAAGAAGAAAGAAGAAGAAAGAAGAAGAAGAAAGAAGAAGAAGATGAAGAAAGAAGAAGAAGAAGAAGAACAAGAAGAAGAAGAAGAAAAAAAGAAGAAGAAGAAGAATGCCAAGAAGAAGAATGCCAAGAAAGAATGCCAAGCGAAGTAAAAGAAGAAGAAGAAGGGAAGAAGAAGAAGGTATGCGAAGAAAGAAGAATGCCGAAGAGACGATTGCGAAGAAGAAGAATGCGAAGAAGAAAATGCGAAAAAGAAGAAGACGAGGAAGAAGAATGCGAAGAATGCGAAGAAGAAAATGCGAAGACAAAAAAATGCGAAAAGAAGAATGCGAATAATGAAATAATGAGCGAAGAAGAAAATGCGAAGAGAAGAATGCGAAGAATGCGAAGAAGAATAGAATGCGCATAAGAAGAAGAAGAAGAAGGAAGGAAGAAGAGAGGACAAGGAAAGAAGAAGAAAGAAGAAGAAGAAGAAGAAGAAGAAGAATGCGAAGTAACAAGATGCGAAGAAGAAGAAGAAGAAGTAAGAAGAAGTAAGAAGAAGAAACAGAAGAGGAAGAAGAAAGAAGAAAAGACAAGAAGAAGAAGAAGAAGAAGAATGCGAAGAAAGAAGAATGCGAAGAGAAGAAGAAGAAGAAGAAGAAGGAAAGAACAAGAAGAAGAAGAAAGGACAGAAAAGAAGAAGAAGAAGAAGAAAGAACAAGAGAAGAAGAAGAAAATGCGAAAGAAGTAAGAATGCGAAGAAGAAGAATGCGAAGAAGAAGCGAAGAAAGACTGCGAAGAAGAAGAAAAGAAGAGAAGAAGAAAGAATACGAATAAGAATGCGAAGAAGAAGAATGCGAAGAAAAAGAAGAACAAGAAGAACAAAAGAAGAAGAAGAATAAGAAGATGCGAAGAAGAAGAAGAATGCGAAGAAGAGAAGAAGAAGAAAGATGAAGTAAGAAGAAAGAAGACAGAAAGAAAAGAAGAAGAAGAAAAGAATGCGAAGAAGAAGAAGTATGCGAAGAAGCGAAAATGCGAAGAAGAAGAATGCGAAGAAATGCGAAGGAAAGCGAAGAAGACGAAGAAGAAAAGAAGATAAAAGAAGAAAGAAGAAAGAAGAAAAAGAAAAGAAGGAAGAAAAGAAAGAATGCGAAGAAGAAAGAATGCGAAGAAGAAGAATGAGACGAAGAAATGCGAAGAAAGAAGAAAGCCCGGAAGACTATGAAGAATGCGAAGGAAGAAGAAGAATTGCGAAGAAGCGAAGAAGAAAAGAAGAAAGAGCGAAGAATAAGAAGAAGAAGAAGAAGAAGGAAGAAGGAAGAAGGAAGAAGAAAATGCGAAGAAGAAGAAGAATGCGAAGAAGAAGAATGGACGAAGAAGAATGCGAAGAAGGAAGAAGAAGAAGAAGAAGAAGAATGAAGAAGAAGAAGAGAAGAAGAAAGAAGAAGAAGAAGCGATGAAGAAGAAGAAGAAAGAAGAAGAATGCGAAGGAGAGAAGAATGCTAAGAAGAAAGAAGAAATGCGAAGAAGAAGAAGAAGAAGAAGAAGAAGAAGAAGAAGAAGAAGAAGAAGCGAAAGAAGAAGAATAAGAAGAAGAAAGAAGAAGAAGAAGAAGAGAAGACTAAGAAGAAAAGAATGCGAAGAATGCTAAAGAAAGAAGAAAAGAGAATGCGAAGAACAGAATGGCGAAGAAAGATTGCGAGAAGAAGAAGAAATGAGAAGAGAAGAATGCGAAGAAAGAATGCAAAAGAAGAAGAAGAAGAAGAAGAAGAAATGCGAAGAATGCGAAGAAAAGAAGAAGAATTGCGAAAAGAAGGAAAAGAAGACAAGACATGAAGAAGGGAAGAAGAAAGAAGAGAAGAAGAAGAAGCACGAAGAAGAAGAAGAAGAATGCGAAGAAGAAGAATGTTCGAAGAAGACGAATGAGAAAAATGCGAAAGAAGAAGAAATGCGAAGAAAGAAAGAATGCGTAAAAAAAAAAAAGAAGAAGAAGTAATGGCGAAGAGAAGAATGCGAAGAAGAAGAATGCGAAAGAAAGAAGAAGAATTGCGAAGAAATAATACAAGAAGGAAGAAGAAGAAGAAAAGAAGAAAGAAGAAGAAGAAAAGAAAGAAGAAGAAAGAAAAGAAAGAAGAAGAGAAGAGAAGAGAAGAAGAAAAAAAGAAGAAAGAAGAATGCGAAGAAGAAGAATGCGAAGAAAGAAGAAATGCGAAGAATGCGAATAAGAAGAAGAAGCAGAAGAAGAGAAGAGAAGAAGAAGAAGAAGAAGAAGAAGAAAGAAGAAGAAGAAGAAGAAGAAGAAGAAGAAGAGATGCGAAGAAGAAGAAGAAGAAGAAGATGATGATGATGAATGAGGGATGATGATGATGATGATGAGATGATGATGAGAGTTTTAAAAAGAAGATTGCAGGAAAGAACGAAAGCAAAGAGATGCAAAATGATACAACATTCACACCATGAAGAGAGAGAAGAGAGAGAGAGAGAGAGAGAGAGAGAGGAGAGGAGAGAGAGAGAGAGAGAGAGATAAGAGGAGAGAGAGAGATGAGATTTATTAAAAACTATAGAAATAATTTTTTATACATTGTTATGTGAAATGGCGCTACGCAAAATATTCCAAGCTTTGGCGGATGCTCTCAATCTCTCTCTCCTCTCCCTCCCTCTCTCTCTCTCTCACCTCGTCCAGTATATCTGTCTCCTCGAATCTCTCTCTCTCATCTACTATCTAATAATGATTCTCTTCACTTCTCTCCAATCTCTGTCTCTGGCTCACACACAACACACACACACGCCACGCACGCACGCAGCACGCACTACCACCCACAGCACACGCACACACTCACTGACACCAAAAAAACAGGCCACCACACCCCACACACACACAAGGAATCACAATAAAACAACACACATTTTGAGGTTTGGATTGTTGTTTTTGTTCGTTCGTTTGTTGTTGTTCTATAAATGTATCTTTATATTCACGTTTTGGCGCTTCGTTATGAGCGTTTTTGGCTATATATTGTTTGTTTGTTGTTGATATGTCTTGTTTGTTTGTGTGTGTGTGTTTGAATGGTTGTCATTGATTTAACTTTCAAACTTAGTAATTATAAATTCTTAGTTTTGCGAGTTTAGGTGGTGGTGGGGAGGGGGTTCTGGTGTTTTGATTTTGTTAATTTGTTTTTTATTGTTTTTGTTTATACTAAGAGCACATACACTGCAGGAAAAAAACAATTGGTTGTTGTTGCTGATTGTAGTGTTGGGGGGATGTTTGTTGTTGTTGTGTTTGGGGTTTGTTTTTTGGGGGGTTATGAATGTATGTTTTATTGTTGTTGTTGTTGTATTGTTGTTGTTGTGTAGATTATTTTTTTGGTGGGGGGAGGGTTTTTTGTTTTGTTTTGTATGTGGTTTTTTTTAGTTTTTTTTTTATGGCGTTTTTTGGGGGTATGTGGAAATGTTTTCTTTGTCACAAGAATTTCTAATTTGGGTTGACTTTTTATGGACTTTATCACTGTTTTACATTTTTTTTTAAAAAAAATTCTATATGATATTCATAATATATATCATTATTATACTTATTATTTGGTTATATTACTTATTTCTTGAAAGATACGAATGGCTTGATAGAAAAAGCAGCTGGCACGGTTTTATTCAGACGTATCATCTGAAAAAAAACGTTTGACTGACTTGACTTCTCACACCACATACCACACACATACACACCCATACACCACAACCATCACCACCCATACTAACTCTACAACACTACAAACTACACTACAACCACACCACACCACACCAACTACACTACCTAACACCCGACATCCACACCACCACTACACCACACCATCCACTACACCTACAACCCCACACCACACCCACACCTGCACTGCACCAAGCACTACACTACACCTACCCTTCACAACTAAACACCAACACCACACCACACCACACCACACACACCACACCACACACACAACCACACCATACTACAACTACAAAAAACAAAACCAAAAAACACCCCACTTGCAGCGTAAACCCCGACACTACACACTACACTTTCAACCACACTCACATCCATACTAAACTACACTACACCACACCACACTACACTAACACCACACCACACCACTTCACTACTCTACACTACACTACACTACGCTACACTACACTACTCTGCACTACACTAACACTACACCAACACCACATGGAAATCAGATCACACACAAACAGGACAGCTGGCGAACTAGGAAGAAAGATGATTCCCAAACAGTGCCTTTGGGTTTTTTTCAAGCCACAGAAAAATCAAAACACGAAACGTAAAGACTCTTTACACACCTCCCTAGTGAAACATCTCGCAACAGATGCGCCAACTCAAATAACAAACGCGCTAAGGTTATCCCCCCTGTGCCGTAATGCTCTCCCTTGAGACGTAAATCTCAGAGAAAATGACGATGGGAGACAACTGCTGCCTTCATCATCAAAAGTTTGGTTTTACAATCACAATAGACTGTTGTGCGTACTTCCTATTCCCCTGTTCTTTATTTTTTTTTTCCCAGAGATTTTTCTGTAGTATTTTAGTAATCGTTTGCGGAAGGTTTTGAGTTGGTTGAAGCGCTGAGGAATACATGGATACCGGTTCTGATGAGTATATAGATAGGCCTACCACACATGCAAGCTGCTGGGTTTGTGTGTTAGAATCATTGGCAGGGAGATGGTAAACTGCTTAGATAAGTACTAAATCTGTAGAGAGAAAAAAAAAAACACGTATTTTAGAGTGTCGAGAGAATCACGTTGAAAGGTTGGCCTTGATCTTACCTTTACCTGTGGTTTGAAAAGGTGATGCTGGATTTGTTGTGATGTTAGTTATTGCTCTTCATTACGCTCTATCTCTCTTTCTCACTCTCTCTCTCTTCCTTTCTCTCTCCCTCTCTCTCTTCCTCTCCTCTCCTGTCCTCTCTCTCTCTCTCTCTCTCTCTCTCTCTCTCTCTCTCAACGCGCGCGCGCGCACACACACTCACACACTATAAGTGACAATACATAAACTTTTAGTCACATACAACAAGCATCTGCTTTATTCTTCTGTTTTCCCAGTCTGTTTCCCTGCGTTTCTTACTGTGAAGAAAGACGTTAAATCTAATGAATGAGCAACCACACACATACACAAACGACAAATCTACAAGGCATACAAAGAAAAAGTACATAAACAACCCCTACCTTTTTAAAAAAAACGAACACAACCCCAAAAAAGCAATCAAAACCACACCACAAAAAACCACCAACATCAACCAAAACAGGCGAGGAAAGAAAGAGATGCAAAACTGTATTGCAGGAAAGAAAAAACACGACTCTTTCAAAAATGTTCATGCAATATTTCTAGAAGACACAGAGTAAATAATAAATAAATAGATAAATAAATAAATGACTGAATGAATAAATAAATATAAATAAATAA
>CM054152.1:31794250-31804250 GCA_028751875.1 Rapana venosa | reverse complement strand
CAACGACAGGTCAGGTCTCGTTGCTGAGATTCATTGATGGAATGGGAGATAGTATAAAATGTCCACAAAAACGTGGCCCTAAGAGCACGCGCGCATGTATGTATGTGTGTATGTGTGTGCCTGTGTCTGTGTCTGAGTCTCTGTCTGTGTCTGTGTCTGTGTGTGTAAGTCATTCAATACAGATACAACATAAGCAAACGTTAACACAGCATGATGAAGAGATCAAGCTACAGCTTATTATGACACCCCATCCCCATCGAGGAGTTCACATTTTAATACTTACGCAGGCAAGTCACATACATAATAAAACAAAAATCGCTTTCCGTACTTACAAATACCACTACAAGACGACATTTTTAAAATTTCTATACACACACGCGCACGCGCGCGAGCACACAACCACACACACACACACACACCACACAACATCTGCGCACACGTTAAATCCTTGTTCTCTTTAGTAAGTGGTTAGGCTATTGTGTGCCGGTGGGAACAGTGACAGCATTTACAAAACCGCCTACACACGGGGACTGGAGGTTTTTAAAAAAAAAGCACATACGTGTTATTCCATTATCCTCGATATTAAAAGAATAAATAAATAAAAAATAAAAAATAAATAAAATAACAACACACACACACACCACACACTCACAACACACTAACACACAACACTCACCACACACACACCACACACACACACACTCTTATTAAACTGAAGTAAACAAGAACAACAAATTAATGTAAATACGAAAAACGCACAAAGACAATCATTATAATTTTAGGAAGCAACAAGGACCTATATTATCGACCATAAACTCAAAAAGCTGTGTCCTCTCTTGCATCCATGTTACATCTCAACAATATCATGAACATTGTGGTTGGGCATATTTATTGTTCGTCTTGCTCACTTTCAAAGCAGCCGGGATGATAGTGTGGGTGTGGTGTGTGTGTGTGAGTGTGTTGTTGTGTGTGTGTGTGTGTGTGTGTGTGTGTGTGTGTGTGAGTTGTGTGTGTGTGTGTGTGTGTGTGTGTGTGTGTGTTAGTTGTGTGTGTGTGTGTGTGTGTGTATGTGGTGTGGAAGTGTGTTGGATAAGTGTCGTTTGGGTGTGTGTACGTGTGTGTGTGTGTGTGTGTTGTGTGTGTGTGTGTGGGTAGTGTGTGTGTTGTGTGTGTGTGTGTGTTTTGTGTGTGTGTGTGTGTGTGTGTGTGTGTGTGTGTGTGTGTGTGTGTGTGTGTGTGTGTGTGTGGTGTGTAGTGTGTGTGTGAGCTGATAAGCTAAGATGTCCCATAATTTTATTATTGTTAGTCCAGTGGACAGGAATCATGAGTGATTATCTTTATCAGGTCTGGAGATAAAATCTGTGTTGTCAAGCCAAATTATACTGCAACCAGGGAGAATGACAAAACTGAAACTTAAAACAACTGCACGCGCGCTGTACGCACGCACACATCACACACAAAACACACACCACGCACGCAACGCACGCACACACAACACACACACACACATTGATGTACTCAGAGATAATTTGTTATTAAAACTCATAAACGAAAGCCAAAGAATGCAAAAATGTGTACATAATTTGTGACATTATCACTGTAGATATATATCAAGCAGATATCATCAGATATGTGTGTGGAGTGTTTTGAGAGATGAGAAAAAGAAAACAGAGAAGTAGAATGCAACATGTTTTTTAGTGTACATCACCTTTGGCCAAAATAGATAATAATTATAATTGATGTTTTTGTTGTGTCAAATAAGTCTACATGACTTAAATGGCAATAAAATATTCTGAATCTGAATCTGAATCCACACAAACACACACACATGGAACGCACAAAAACAGTAATGCACGCCACATACATGTACACACGCACACACGGCGCACATGCGCCCACATTGGTAGTTAGTAGTTAGTTGTACGTAGTAGTAGTAGTAGTAGTAGTAGTAGTAGTAGAAATGCAGCAGAGCAGCAGCAGCGACAGTAGTAGTAGTAGTATTACGTAGTAGTAAGTAGTAGTTAGTAGTAGTAGTAGGTAGTAGTAGTCAGTAGTAGTAGTAGTTTTAAATATATAAATAACTAACATAAAATCAATCAATAAATCAATAACAAACCAAACGATAAAGAAAACGTTCACAACACTACAACATAATCGTGAGTTTTCGCGCTGTACCCTTCCCTACCTCCTTCTTTCCCTCCGGCGACCATACCCCCTCCCCCCCACTCCCGCCCTACAGCCCCCCCCATCCCACCCCCCCCACCCCCCCCCCCCCCCCCCCCCCCCCCCACCCCCCCCCCCCCCCCCCCCCCCCCCCCCCCCCCCCCCCCCCCCCCACACACACACACACACCTTAACCCTTCCTCCAATACCCCTCCAACCACTCTTCCATGCCTCTCCAGTTATTCCTTCTCCAACAAGCTCCCACACACTATGTTTGGCCTTTTATGTGTCTTTGTCTTCGACTTCTGACGATGTGGCACCTGCCCGTCCTCCCCCCCCCCCCCCCACCCTCCTATCCCACCTCCCCCCCTTCCCTCCCACCCCCCACCCACCCACCCCCCCCCCCACCCCTCCCCCCCCCCCCCCCCCCCCCCCCCCCCCCCCCCCCCCCCTTCCCCCCTCCTCCCCTCAATTTCATTCTGTCCTGTCATTGTGCAGCAAACTAAAGGCATTTCTACCAATCTCTGAGAAGCCTCTGTACATATACTGCACGAAGCCTTAGTGTGCATGGTTCCGTAACAATCTTTACCACTCCCCTGCTGATAACCCCCACCTACCCCCGGACCCCCCCCACCCCCCCCCCCCCCCACCCCCCCCCCCCCCCAATCCACACACACACAGAGAAGTTCGCGTCAGTGCTCACACCGCGTGCACGACGTTATGTTTGCAAAATACACACACAAATTAAACACATCCACACCACAGCACGCACGCACTGCACACGTCACGAACACACTACACACACCAAACGTGCGCGTACAAACGTGTACGCATACATTACATGGCGCATGGCGTGCGCACGCACACATCACTCTCTCACACACACACTCACTTCACACACACTACAACACCTGCCTACACACCACACACACCTCAACTTACACCTCACACACTACAACCCTGCCTTCCACTCACACACAAACCACACCAACATCACACATCACTCACACAAACAGCACCACACACACACCACACACCACACCCACACACACACACTACACACCACACTACACACACATGGCCTTATCCACACACACCCACGACAACCACACAAACAACACACACACTCAACGCCACCACACACACACACAACACACACTACACACACACTTTTACACACACATACCACACACTACACATACACACACATACTCACACTACCACACACTGCCTAACAACACTACTTACACCTCACACACACACACACACACACACACTACACACACACTTTTACACACACATACACAACACTACACATAACACACATACACACACTCAACACTCACCTGCCTCACACACTACTTACACACAACACACACACACTCACACACTACTTTACACACACAACACACACACACACACACTCACACACACTTTTACACACATACAACACACACACATACACACACATTACACACACTAACACACACCACCTTTCTACACCACTACTTACACTCACACACACACACACACACACACACACACATCTACACACACACTACACACAACACACTACACACACACTTTTACACACACTACACCAACACATACACACAACATACACACATACTACACACACACCTGGCCTACACACAATACCTTACCACACACCACACACACCACACACAACTACACACACATACACACTACATCACACACTACTCCGCTCCTGCCTACACACACTTACTTAAACACACACACACACACACACAACACACTCCCCAACCACACACACACTACAAACACGCACACAGAGGAGGCCAAATGGGCGCCTGGTGGTCTGGCTTTGTGTGGCTCTCTGATCGATCATGATCGAACGGGCAAGTTGTCATCAGCTGTGTGTGTGTGTGTGTGCTGTGTGTGCGTGCGTCGTCCTGCGTGCGTGCGTGCGTTGTGTGTGTGTGTTCGGTGTGTGTTCTGTGTTGTGTTGTGTGGTGTGTGTGTTGTGCGTGCGTGCGTGTGTGTGTGTGTGTGTGTGTGTGTTCTGTGTGTGGTGCTGTGTGTGTTGTGTGTGTGCGTGTGTGTGAGTGTAGGTAGGTGTTGTGTGCTATAGTGTGTATGTTTGTGTGTGTCTGTGTGTGTGTGCGTGTGTGTGGTGCGTGCGTGCGTGTGTTTGTGTGTGTGTGTGTGTGTGTCGTGTGTGTGTGTGTGTGAGTGTGTATGTGTGTGTGTCTGTGTTGAGTGTGTGTGTAAGTGAGGGTGAGTGTGATGTGTGTGTATGTTTGTGTGTCTGTGATGAGTGTGAGTGTGTGGTGGTTTGTGTGTATGTGTGTGTGGTCGCGTTGTGTGTGTGCGTTAGTGTATGTTTGTGTGTGTGTGTGTGTGTGTCTGTGTGTCTGTGTGAGTGCGATTGCGTGTGTTTGTGTGTATGTGTAGTGCGTGCGTGGTGTATATGTGTTGTTATTCGTTGCGTTGCTTGCGTGCGTGCTCAAAGTGTGTGTGCGTGCAGATTGTATGGAGGTGGTGTGCGTGTGTGGGCTATGGGTGGGTAGTGTGTATATGTGAGTATGTGTGCGTGCGTGCGTGCCTAAGGTGTGTGTGCGTGTGCAGAAGGGGTGGTGTGCTGTGTGTGTGCTGCTGTTGTGTGAGTGTGTATATGTGTGTATGTGTGCGTGCGTGCCTAAGTGTGTGTAATGTGCAGAGGGTTGTGTGTGTAGTGTGTGGGTGTGTTTGTGTGGTGTGTGGTGTGTGGGTTGTGTGTGTGTGTGTTGTGTGTTGTGTGTGTGTGTTCTGTATAGGGGATTGCTGAAGTTGAGCGTGGACGGTGGCGGTGGAGGCCGATGCTTGATGGTGATGGTGGTGTTGTTGTGTGAAGGCTGAGGGTGGTGGTGGTGGTGGTGGTGGTGGTGGTGTGGTGGTGGTGGTGGTGGTGGTGGTGGTGGTCGGTGGTGGGTGGTGGTGGGGTGGTGGTGGTGGAGTCGGCAACAATGGTGTGTGGCTGTTGTTGTATGATGCAACGGTAGTAGTGACAACAGTTTGTGTGTGTGTGTGTGTTGTGTTGTTTGTTTTTTATCTGGCTTTTTTTCTCTGTGAAAGCGAGGATAATGGAATAAAGCATTCATGTGCTTTTTTCGTCCAGAGTATGTGTGTGTGAGTGTTGTGTGCGCGCGCGTGCGTACGTACGTGCGTGTGTGTGTGTGTGTGTGTGTGCCGTACGGCATGCGTGCGTGCGTCGCGTGGGAGTGTGTGTGTGTGTGTGTTTGTGGAGGGAGAGTCCGGGGACTGGTCAGGGAAAAAGCATGGGGAGGAGAGGAGGGGGTAAAAATTAAAACACGAATTGACTACGTGCAATTCTCTGCGCAACACAACACAAAAGAGAGAAGGGTAAGAAATAATATACTGTGTTCTCTGATTTAAATGATTCCCGTGTTATAAACACACGCGCTCGCGCACGCACGCACGCAGGACAACACACACCACACAAACACCAAACACACCACACACAAAACACGCACACACTCACTTATGATGATACCCGTCTACCCTTACCCCAGGGCCATATTATACACTTGAGACACAAGTGCACAAAATGTAATACACTATGTTCTTAAGTTTTTGCTTGCAACATAGCATCACAGGGATGCTTTTTTTTTATTTTAATTTGTTTTAATGTTATTCTTTTATATCGAAGTTAATGGAATAAGCACTTATGTGCTTTTTTACATCTAGTCTCCGTGTGTATGCATATGTGTGTATGTGTGTGTGTCTATATAAACACACACACACACACACACACACACACACACTCATGTGCTCACAAGCACCATCCATGCTCTGTAAAAAAGGAAGGAAAGAAAGAAAGGAGGATTAGAATGATCGAAAGGGAATGGAAGGAAAAGAAGAAGAAAGAAAGACAGACAGACAGGACAGACAGACACATAGACAGGCAGACAGACCAGAAAATAGAAAAACAGAAACGAAAGAAAAGAGTAGAAAATATCAAAGAAAGAAAAGAAAGAAAGAAAAAAAAGGACAGCAGACAGACAGGAAGAACGAAAGACGACCCAAGACAGACAGACACACAGACAGACAAACTGAATATAACAAAACAAACAAACGAAAATCGAAGAAAAATGTTTTAGCCCGAAAACGCATGAAAGATATGACAAATGAAAAAAAAAAAAGAAAAGAAAAACTAAGATGTTGGGTGAAGGGAAGGAAGCAAGAAAAGAAAAGAAAGAAAGAATCACTTTTGTGTCTTCTGATTTTCACATATCGATTTGCAAGAAGAAGATGAAGAAGAAAGATGAAGACGAAGAAGAAGAGAAGAAGAAGAAGAGAAGAAGGAAAACGCTGCTGCTGCTGCTGCTGCTGCTGCGGCTGCTGCTGCTGTGTGATTGATGATAATGATGACGACGACGACGACGACGACGGACGACGATTGATGATGTTGATGATGATGATGATGATGATGATGATGCGACGACGACGGCGACGATTGATGATGATGACGACGACGATGATGATGACGACACGATTGGACGACGACGACAATGATGATGATAAGGAGGAGGAGGAGGAGGAAAACTGTTGCTCGCTACTTGATGAAGACAACGGCCACGTGGACGAATGTGTGTGTGTGTGTTTTAGGCCCCCCTCCCCCTACCCCCGCCCCTCCCCCCCCGCCCCATACCGCAAACCCTTCCCTTCCATTTTTTTTTGTGAGAATTTTTTGTCCTCTCCCTCTACTACAAAATTATATAACAGCTGAAAACCCAGTTGCGGTGAAGGTATCAGTTTCAGAAGAGGAAACCAATTTGGGCTGTGTTCCACCGCGAAAACTAGTTGCACATGTGGCTTTCATTTTGAGGCGCTGGCGATGTTTTGCCCATGTTCCCACCATCAAACCCGCTTTGGAAATTAGGCAACATGTATAGAATCAATATAGAAACACAGACACCGGGCAGATAGGACGCTGATGTCTCTGTCTCAGTCTGTCTGTGTCTGTGTCTGGTTCTGTCTGTGTCTAGTCTCTCTGTTGCGGTCTGTTGTTGTCTGTCTGGTCTGTCTCTCTCTCTCTCTTCTCTCTCTCTCTCTCTCTCTCTCTCCTCTCTCTCTCTCTCTCTCTCTGTTGTACATACACATAAGCAACATATACATATAATAATACACACACACAACATATATATTATATATATATAATATATATATATATATATATATATATAATATAATATATATCGTGTGTGTACGTTGCGTGCGTGCGTGTGTGTGTGCGTGCTTGCGTGCGTGTGTTGTGCGCGTACACACACACCATATACACACGCGCACACACACTCACACACACACACAACCCACACACACACAAACACTCACACACCCCCACACACACACTCACACACACACACCACACCAACATACACTCACTCAACACACTCACCCCCCCCCCCCCCACCACACACACACACTTCACACTCACACACTACACACCCACACACACTCTCACTCTCTTCACCCACTCACCCCCAAACCCCCCCCCCCCCCCCCCCACCCACCCCACCCACCCCACACGCACACACAAACACACACGCGCACTCACACACACACAGACACACAAATCCATCTGCACTCTCGGGAGGCAATTTGTGCACCCAGATTTAATCTGTCAGTTTTTGACAGCAGCTCGCCAAGAGGCCATTATTGACATGCACCGGCTTCCAGTCAGCCCCCGGAGTGAGGGGGGTAGCAGGCCTGGTAAGGAAGGATACAGCGCATTGCGTTGCATTGCATTGCGTTGCGTTGCGTTGCGTTGCGTTGTATTGCGTTGCGTTGCGTTGCGTTGCGTTGCGTTGCATTGCGTTGTGTTGCATTGCGTTGCGTTGTGTTGTGTTGTGTTGCATTGCGTTGCGTTGTATTGCGTTGTATTGCGTTGCGTTGTATTGCGTTGTATTGCGTTGCGTTGTATTGCATTGCGTTGTATTGTATTGCGTTGCATTGCGTTGCGTTGCGGTGTATTGCATTGCATTGCGTTGCGTTGCACTGCGTTGCGTTGCGTTGTATTGCATTGCGTTGTGTCGCATTGCATTGCGTTGTGTTGCATTGCATTGCGTTGCGTTGCGTTGTGTTGCGTTGCATTGCATTGCGTTGCGTTGCATTGCATTGCGTTGCGTTGCATTGCATTACATTGCCTAGAAGTCTTGTGGAATAGAAAGGGCAGGGAGGAGGGAGAGGTGATGGGGTAGGGGTGGGGTTGGGGTGAGGTGGTGGATAGGGAATAAAAAATATATATATTGAGGGAGGGGGAGGGGACAGGGGGGGTGGGGGTGGGGGTGAGGGGGATTGAGGTGGTTGAGTAATGAACTGCCTAACAGGTTTTGAGGTCCATGGTGAATGTAAGCTGGTCTGAAAGCGTCGATTTGCAGAATCAGATCAAACATATATGATCCAAGAGATCAAAAAAAAACCCGCGTATACACACAGCGCAGGCGGCAGGGCGAGCGCGACACCACACACACACCCACACACACACACATACACACAATCATACACACACCACTCACAACATAGAGATAAACACACACCGCTCGCACACAATTCATACCAAAACAAAAACAAAAACCCAGTGCTAACAGTATCCTAAGTTTCTTCGCATGAACAGAAAGGCAAGAAGAAAGCATATTCAGACATGACAATAACCTGTGCACAACACATGAATTTCAAAATAAACAAATAAAGTTGCTACACGCAGATATCAAAGTAAACGGCGACAGAATCCCCTTGGCATGCAGGACCCAGAACTGTGGCTTGAGGACATCAGAGAAAAAACATGGGCGTGACATGACATGGCTCAGAGGAGGCACAACAAGACAGGAAACTGTGAAGAGGGGGGGGAGGGAGGGCTGGTACAGAGGGAGGGAGGGAGGGCTGGTACAGAGGGAGGGAGGGAGGGCTGCTACAGAGGGAGGGAGGGCTGCTACAGAGGGAGGGAGAGCTGCTACAGAGGGAGGGCTTCTACAGAGGGAGGGCTGCTACGGAGGAGGGGGGCTGCTACGGAGGGAGGGAGGGCTGCTACAGAGGGAGGGCTTCTACAGAGGGAGGGCTTCTACAGAGGGAGGGCTGCTACAGAGGGAGGGAGGGCTGCTACAGAGGGAGGGAGGGAGGGCTGCTACAGAGGGAGGGAGAGAGGGCTGCTACAGAGGGAGGGAGGGAGGGCTGCTACAGAGGGAGGGAGGGAGGGCTGCTACAGAGGGAGGGAGAGAGGGCTGCTACAGAGGGAGGGAGAGAGGGCTGCTACAGAGGGAGGGTGGGCTGCTACAGAGGGAGGGAGGGCTGCTACAGAGGGAGGGAGGGAGGGCTGCTACAGAGGGAGGGTGGGCTGCTACAGAGGGAGGAGGGCTGCTACAGAGGGAGGGAGGGAGGGCTGCTACAGAGGGAGGGTGGGCTGCTACAGAGGGAGGGAGGGCTGCTACAGAGGGTAGGGAGGGAGGGGCTGCTACAGAGGGAGAGAGGGCTGCTACAGAGAGGAGGCTGCAGCAAAGGAAGGGAGGGAGGGCTGCTACAGAGAGGAGGGAGGGCTGCTACAGAGGGAGGGAGGGAGGGGCTGCTACAGAGAGGAGGGAGGGCTGCTACAGAGGGAGGGAGGGAGGGCTGCTACAGAGAGGAGGAGGGCTGCTTCAGAGAGGAGGGAGGGCTGCTACAGAGAGGAGGGAGGGCTGCTACAGAGAGGAGGAGGGCTGCTACAGAGAGGAGGGAGGGCTGCTACAGAGGGAGGGAGGGAGGGCTGCTACAGAGGGAAGGAGGGCTGCTACACAGGGAGGGAGGGCTGCTACAGAGGGAG
>CM054152.1:31776750-31781750 GCA_028751875.1 Rapana venosa | reverse complement strand
CCTAAAGGTGGGCAAAAACCAACGCATACGCAAAATCTCACCATTGTTGCGCCTCAAAGCTCTAGCCGGGGAACGAAATAAAAGAAACTGTGCTAAAAAATGGAAAAAAAAACAACCAGAAGGAAAACACAATGTCACCCCCCAAAGTACATCATCAAACGCAAAGAAAGGCAAAATAATTACGATCTCTCTCTCTCTCTCTCTCTCTCTCTCTCTCTCTCTCTCTCTCTCTCTCTCTCTCTCTCTCTCTCTTCTCTCACACACACACACACACACACACACACACGCGCGCGCGCGCGCGCGCACGCACACTCACACACACACACAAACACACACACAAACACACACACACACTCACACACACACACAAACACACACACTCACACAAACGCACTCTCTCTCTCTCTCTCTCTCTCTCTCTCTCTCTCTCTCTCTCTCTCACACACACACACACACACACACACACACACTCACACACACACACACGCAGAGGACCTTGCAGTTCCTTTAGGTGATCATTTTATTAGCACCATCATGTGTATACACAAGAAAACGATATAAAATACAATACCAACAAACCGCAGAAAACAACATTTTAGAGGGGGAGGGGGAGAGAAGAAGGAGAAAGGGAGAAAGGAAAAAAATCAGAGACGAATTTACAAAATATACATCATGTAGCAAATTCGCCACACACAAAAAACAGATTTAATACCACATGAGAAAAAATAGCCTTTCCTTTTTGATATAACAAAAATCGGGGAAAGAAGGAAAAAACAAAAAGAAAGAAAAGAAAATAAAGAGAGAGGGGAAGAAAGAAAGAAAGAAAGAAAGATATAGAAAAAAATAGAAAAAGAAAGAAAGCGTTTAGAAACCAACATCCCGAAAAAGCCCTTCTATGATTCTGACTTAATACCACAAAATAATCAAAACAACAAAAATCTACAAAAGTAGACATCAAAAAACACATATTGTAAAATAACATGCGATATATAAAACACTAGCGTTAGTGTAAAATGACATCACAAAACGACAATAATCTGTAAACTAACATATAAAAAGGGAAACAAAAATAATAATGTAACCCATAGAACATCCAGATTTTAAAAGCACATTCAATGGTGTAAAATAATTGTATGTAACCCCAGAACACAAGGAGGGTGTAGAATTACATGTAAACAAGATTTACACTCTGCAAAATGACACTGTGTAAAGGAGGAAACACAATGAGACAGCAATATCACATCACCAAAAATGCATACGGTAAAGTAAAATGCAAGAATAAAACACAGCAGTTCCGTAAAATTGCATTACAAGAGCAATGAGTGTATCACAATATTTCATGCCATTTAGTTCCATCAAATCTGCAGCACAGCACAATATACACAACACACAAACACAACACACACACAACACCAACACAACACAAACGCAACACACACAACACATACACAACACAACACACACACACAACACACACACACACACACACACACACACACACACACACACACACACACACACACACAAGGGGGTATTTTCAATATGTTCAAGGGGATACTTTCTCCTCCTTTAACGTCAGTGCAGACTCCACTCTCCCCAGAAGTCCTTCGGGTGAGACTAGAAACCGAGGTCTCGAATGCGAACGCATGCAGAACATCTTGCGTACACGTTAAACCCTGTTCCACTTTTCAGAAGAGTAGGTCAATGTATGCCGGTGGGAACGGATGACAAAATTTACAAAACTGCATACACACAGAGACTGGATGTAAAACTGTAATAAGCACATGAGTGCTTATTCCATATCCTCGAAATAATAACATAAAATAAATAAAGGGAGAGGGAGGACAATAAGATAACTACCAGTAATCATCAAAACAACACCCCCAACTCCCCACCCACCCCCAAAAAAACTAGAAAAATAAACACAACCACAACAACAATAGGAAACATCACTACAACATCAGCCAAAAAGCACTTTTCTCAAGACACGTTAAAAACACATCCACTAAAAAACAAATCTTTTTAAGTAGGCCAGTGGTACGAATACCACGAACATACCCAGCATGCAACCTGGGGAGAAATGGGCTTTAACAGGGTCAGCTTGCCCTGAATGAACACTTTGCTTGAAATATTCAATGCAGTGTGCCAACGACTCCATTTTAAAACCAAAAAAATTGTTGTTCTTCTTCTTCTTCTTTGGCTAAAGGTTCACCAATGGTGAGCTTTCGCATATGTGAGTGACCATGTTTAACCCACCAAGAAGGTAGCCACATTCCGACTTCGGGGATGGTGCCTAAACACGACACCATTTCACATGTGGGGTTTTTGGTTTGGGGTTGGTTTGGGTTTTTTTCCCAGGTGCTTTATCAAAGAAGAATTAAAGTAGAAATCAGGTCACATACTGTTTTTTTAGCCTCGTAAGGGCAGAAAATCGCGAGTATATATAACAAACCACACATAAAAGATGGGGTGGGGGGTAAGGGGGGGGGGGGGGGGGGGAGGAAGTTGAATCTAACAAGGGGCTGAATTAGGGGAAGGGGACGTAAGAAGGCAGTGTGTTTATTAGTAGTAGTGAAGGCGTTAGTTCATGACTAACAACAGGAGGCGGAAGGGAGGTAACTGACAACAACACTGATCCATGCTGGGTCTACCCATCATGCAACACCATCTGCAACAGAAAGGGAGACAACATCAACCACCAATCACAACAACAACAAGTGCTGAAACAACATCACAACATCGAGAATTAAATAAAATATTTGTTTAAAAACAAAAGACAGCAAAAAAAGAAATGCACTGGGGGAAAAAAGAAAAGAAACGTAATCAACATCAATATTTAAAATAAATTTTAAAAAGACACCCAAAATAAAGAGAGTTGAAATTGATAAATAGGTTAAAAAAAAAACAGATCAAAGTTATTGGCATGCAAATCAAGAGGTCATCAATATGCAGATCTACAAAAATGGTAATGATGAAATCTTAAAAAATAAAACTGACTACTGAATAAAGTGATAAAATACGCCATGATATGCAATGTGTGGTCTGTAGAGAGTTTTTAAAAAGATACGGGAGGGGGGGGGAGGTAAAAATATACAAACTATGTAAAACCTATTAAATAAAATAAAACAATTAAACAAATGTATAACTATATAAAAGACAGGGAAACTTAAAGCACACTAAAAGCAAAACGCACATATATAAAAAAAAAAAAAGAGAAAATTGCATGCAGTCAATATGACATTAGATAACGAAATAAATGGTTTACGTCCTCTCTCTCTCTCTCTCTCTCTCTCTCTCTGACAGGCAACATGCAGGCACACACTTGCGCTTGTAACACACACACACACCACACACACACACCACCAATCAAATAAAGGACTGCATAAAGGGGAAAAACAAAACAAAGAAAGGAAGAGGGAAAATACTGTAATATAATGAGAAAAACCTAAGATGATGGGGGGGAAAGAGAGAAAAAAGAAAAAGACAGAACAGTGACAGACAAATGGAGAAGAGGAGCGAATGATTTATTCTAAAATATAAAGTAACTACAAATATATCCTAGGAACCACCACAACTACAAGAGGAACAACAACACATTCGACAACAACAGCAACAACAAAAACATGACAAGAAGAAAAAAAAAAGTGGTAGTAGAAAAAGGAAAACACTGATAATGACGAGAAGAAGAAGATGATAATGATGACAACGATGACGACAACGACGACGATGATGATAAAGAAGAAATAAACGGCAACAAACGACGATGACAAAAACAAATAAACAACAACAAAAACACAACACACAAAAAGACCCCTAAAACAAACACAAAAGACGAAACTTTCTTGTTCAAAATAAAAAAAATAATACATTTTAAAAAATGATAAACAACCATATCAAGGCATCATTAACCTCAAAAGTAGTAGTAATCTTCCATTTCCATCCCTTTCGCATCAAAGCGCAGCGCAGCGCAGCACAGCACTGCACTGCACAGCACTGCACAGCACAGCACAGCACAGCACTGCACAGCACAGCACAGCACAGCACTGCACAGCACAGCACAGCACAGCACAGCACAGCACAGCACAGCACTGCACAGCACAGCACTGCACAGCACAGCACAGCACTGCACAGCACTGCACTGCACAGCACTGCACAGCGCAGCACTGCACAGCACTGCACAGCACAGCACTGCACAGCACAGCACAGCACTGCACAGCACAGCACAACACTGCACAGCACAGCACAGCACAGCACAGCACTGCACAGCACTGCACAGCACAGCACTGCACAGCACAGCACAGCACACACACACAGATAAGTTACGACTTCTCTCGCCTTGTTCGTTTCGATTCAATCATGTCTTCAATCAATGATGGGCGCAAACATCATCCATACTTGATGAGTTGCTAGCCAGAGCACGCACAAGCGAAGAGACAAAGGAACTAGGGGATTGGAGAGGGGGATTATACCTAATCCCTCCCTTTCTTTGTCTGGTAATCCCTGGGATTATTTACCTGTGCCATTAAATTAAAAGGCTGAGCATCATGATGTTTCTGTACTGTTTGTCTACGTGTATAGTTAGAGCAGCGGTTCCTCTATCGCTGTTTTGTATCTAGGCTATCTGTGTCTGTGTGTGCTCTGTCTTGTGTTTAGTTGTTGTTTGTTTGTTTGTTTTTATTTCCTATCTTTACACTTGATATCGAATGTTTGTTTTGTGTGTGAGAGAGATAGAGAGAGAAAGTGTGGTGTGTGTGTGTGTGTGTGTGTGTGTGTGTGTGTGTGTGTGTGTGTGTGTGTGGTAGAGAGAGAGAGAGAGAGAGAGAGAGAGAGAGAGAAAGTGTGTGAGAAAGTGTGTGTGTGTGTGTGTGTGTGTATGGGGGGGGGGGGTCCTGTCAATAACTCTCTTTCTCTCTATCTTTGAAAGAGAATCACTCTGTACCTCTTAACACACACACACACGCATACGCGCGCGTGCACACATGCATGTGTGTGAGCGTGCG
>CM054152.1:31761750-31771750 GCA_028751875.1 Rapana venosa | reverse complement strand
ACATCATGGGGCTGAAACAACAGATAGCAATGGGGGAGGTGTGGGTGTGTGCGTGCGTGCGTGCGTGCGTGGAGAGAGAGGGGGGGAGGTGAGGGGGGGTGGGAGGGGAGGGAGGGGTGGGGGGAGGAGGGATGAGAGAAGAAGGAGATGAGAGGGGAGGGAGGTGGAGGGGAGGGAGGGAAGAGAGAGAGAGGGGGGGGGGTGAGGGGGAGGAGAAGAGAGAGGAGAGGTGGGAGGAGGAAGAGATGAGAGAGAGAGAGAGAGGAGAGAGAGAGAGAGATGGGAAGCAAAAGAGAAAGAGAAGAAGCAAACAGAGACTGAGACAGACAGAGACATACAGATGGGAATAGGACAACGCACACACACACACACACACACACACACACACACACAGAGGCGGAGACACAGAGAGATAGAGAACACAGAGAGAGAGAGAAGGGCGAAGACAGAAGGAGGGAGGGAGAGAGGGGAAGAGACAGACAGACAGAAAGAAAGAAAGAAAGAAAGGCAGACAGACAGGCAGAGACACAGACACACAGACAGCAGGGGAGAAATTGGGGTCTCTGCATAGAACACACACTAGCACACTGTGTGGTATTCTAAGAGATCTCTCTTTCTCTCTCTGCCTGTGTTTTGATTGGCAGCAAAAGCGCCATTCCTGATCCCCTTACTTGAGTGAGATACCAGGCTATGATATTGATATGATATATAGATATATATATGTATTTATTTATATATATATATATATGACATAAGACATATATATGACCTCAAGACATATTTATTTCAAACCTAAGATTCCCCCCCCCCCCCCTTCTGTCTCATATCAGAACTATCCCACCTTTCACTAACCCATGTCCTATCACCCTACTAAAGTATACGACCTGTGTGTGTTTGTGTGTGTGTGTGTGTGTGTGTGTGCTGGTGCGTGTGTGTGTGTGTGTGTGTGTGTTGTGTGTGTGTGTGTGTGTGTGTGTGTGTGTGTGCTTTTGGAAAACATTTGAGTATTGAAATTTTATTTCACTATATTTTGTCTGCAGCGCACCATGTTTGTAAAATATCTGTTTGTTTAAACTATTGATTTTTTTTTATCGTTGATTGCATGACTGTGTAAGATTAGGTTGAATGCATGCGCTTCGATTTGTCTTTGCAAGATACAGCGCTATATAGTTCCATTTATTATTATTATAATTATATATATAGAGAGAGAGAGAGAGAGAGAGATAGATAGATAGATAGATAGATAGATAGATAGATAGATAGATCCACTGGGACGTCTGTGGCGTGGCTAACTGGATTAAACGTTCTACTGCCCGAACTGTTGTGGGGGGGGGGGGGGGGGGGGGTTCGACGTGCACTATTCCCTAAACACACACAGTTCCAACTAGTTTAAAATCTTTTCCGAAAGACTAGACATTCACTCGGTTCCATTTTTCCCATCAAAGTGGGGAGAAAAAGGGGGGCAAGGCTGGGATTCGAACCCAGAACCTCACGGGTTTACTTTGTTAGGCAGGTGAAAGGTCTAAACCATCCTGTCACATTCCTTCTTTTCGCTGGAGAGGCTGGTAATTGTGTGTAGGGAGCACACAGCTCCAACTGGTTTAAAATCATTTCCATTTTCCCATCAAAGTGGGGGAATAAAGGGGGGGAGCAAGGCTGGGATTCGAACCCAGAACCTCACGGGTTTACTTTGTTAGGTAGATGGAAGGTCTAAACCGTCCTATCACAGTCCTTCTTTTTAGCTGGAGGGCTCATATTTGTGTGTGATGAGTACTTGATGGTCACAGTCTGTTCTGTTCATTAATGGACGGGCCATGGTGTGGGTTTCAGAACGTTGAGCACTCTCTTACACTGCCATCACAAAGTCCCGATGACGCTGTCATTGTACATAACATAATGGTGAGAGACAGGACAAGGGATCTATTTTCATTAACAGCAGATTTTTCTACATGAAATTCGAGATGCTCTCTCCCAGGGAAGCACAACACGTTGTAATAAGAGCAGGGCCTTTGGGTTTGGTTTGGTTGTTGTTGTTTTGGTGTTTTGTTTGTTTTTGTTTGTTTGGCTTTTTATTTTTTTTTGGGGGGGAGTGGACTTTTGTTTGTGAGTCTGTTTGTCTATTTGTTTTTGTTTGGGGAGGGGGGGGGGAGGCTTGTTTTCTTTTATTTTAGGTCTGTAAGCGTATGTTCCTCTATGAGTGACTTTTTTTGTGCATAGAATTTGAACAAGAACAACTCTCTTGCTGCCGGGTATGTTGTTGTTTTTATTTCCTTATTTGTTTTTGTTGTGTTTCTGTGGGTTTTATTCTACGTGCACTAAATGCATACTGCACACAGGACCTCGGTTTACAATCTCATCCAAAAGACTTAGCACTCAGACAAAACTGCTCAAGGTTAAGTGGATGGGAGAGGAGTTTAAAAAAAAAAAAAAGTAGATGGGGGTATAACAAAAAAAAAGTGGATGGGGTTAGAGTCCAGGCTTCAGATGGGTTTAAACCCCCCAAACCTCATCTCGCTTTCTAGATGGGTGCGTTACCACTAGGCCACCGATCAACCGCTCCATATGATCGCACCCTGATGGCCCGCACCTCACTCACCTTACGTATGTATTGTATGTATGTTCAGCTCAACCTAACATGTGCGTATCACCGACACCTGTTTCTAGGCTGTAGCACATTAGCACTTTGGTATCAACACACTCACTCACACACACACACACACACACACACACACACACACACACACACACCACACACACGCACGCACGCACGCACACGCACACACACACGCGCGCGCGCGCGCACTCACGCACGCACGCACACAACTGGTGCGAGACACACTGCTGCAACAGCAGACTGCTTTCTGATCGTCAGAACTGCTGCGTTCGGAAATGAGACTCTTTGGTTGAGCATGTGCTACACTTTTGGGTGCACTGGGAGAATGAGTATAACAGAATAATAATGATGATGATGATGATGATGATGATGATGATGATTATGATGATGACTATCGTGATGATGACTATTGTGATGATGATGATGATGATGATGACTACTATTGTGATGATGGTGATGATGAAAAAGGAGGAACTTTTGGAACCAAAGATAAATGTGAACAGTAATATCACACACACACACACACACACACACACACACACACACACACACACACACACACACACACACACACGAACAACAAAGATAACTATATACTATATATATATAACAATTTAATTTGACTGCACGCATGGGTTCTAAAGCCTCTTACACACACACACACACACAAACATACATACACACACAACAACACACACACACACACACACACACACACACACACACGACGAACATCCTATTGTCTCATAAGAGCTTCTTTTTTTTTTCTTTTAGCAATAACTTCTCAAAGCCATAAGCGTCAAATGTTGAAAGAACTGAATTCGCCCGACAGTGACAAAAATCAGTCAAATGTGAATACTGTTGGGTTTTTTTTTTAGTCATTCCCACAGGTAAATACTCTTTCAATTGAATCAGAAACAAGACGTCCCAAAATCTGGTTTAATTAAACAGAATGTTATTCCATACAAGCATACTTTGACAGGACAACAAGTAAACTTAGGACAGTCCTGTCATGTTCACATACAACACACTGTGACGGATGACTTCACATTGCAACAGATGCCTGATACATAATATACTTCCATTAACAATTGCGTACATACTAAAAAAGAAAAAAGAAATTTTTAAGGGATTGAGCAAATGTGTCCCACAATTTGCCTCGTACATTTTTTGTGAGCGGTCTTCAGGAGGCCATCAAACTCAAGCCTCGGTGAGGTCACATGCCAGAGAAGACCACGCACGCCGATGGGTTTCTGTGATGGTTTTTGTTTTCCAACTTGTTTGGACAAGAAGTTTTGTTTTGATTTGGTTTTTTTTGTGTTTTGTTTGCTGTTTTGTTGTTCTGGTGGTGGTGGTGGTGGTGGTGGTGGTGGTGGTGGTGGTGGTGGTGGTGGTGGTGGTGGCGGCGTTGTGTGTGTGTGTGTGTGTGGTGTGGTGTGTGTGTGTGTGTGTGTGTTGTGTGTGTGTGTGTGTGTGTGTGTGTGTGTGAGTGAGTGTGGTTTGTGTGTGTGTATGTGGTGTGTGTGAATTGTTGGTTTGTTTGTCTGTCTGTTTGTTTGTTCGACTGTTTGCTTATTTTGTTTGGGATTTTGTTTTTTTCCTTTTTGCAACCGAAAAGTGGGTTGTCCTCACACGAACACTGGATCAGCGCTTGAAACACGACACCGGTCTTATCGTCCTTCTTCTGGCTTTTTCTCTTCTTCCACAAACTTTTCACCGCCACCCACCCATCTCCAAACTTTCCCCATCAGCCCCCCACCCCCACCCAGCCCTGTTTCTCAAGTTGCGTAAAGAGAGACACAGAGACACAGACACAACACACACAGACACAGACACACAGACACACACACACACCACACAGACACACACAGACACACACACACACACACACACAACACACAGGTGAACAGACGTTAAATTGAAAACACACAGAGGGAGGGAAGGAGGGAAGGGAGAGAGACACAGACAGACAGAGATAGAGACAGAGAACTTTTTTGTGTGTGGACTCTGAGAGAGAGAGAGAGAGAGAGAGGAGAGAGAGAGAGAGAGAGAGAGAGAGAGGACAGACAGACAGACAGACAGACAGACAGACAGACAGACATGACATAGATAGACACAAAGACACAGACAGACAGACAGACGCAAAGACACAGACAAACAGACAGACAGACAGACACAGAGACAGAGAGATTTCACAGCGATTGTGCCCATTCAAAAGAATGTCTGTTTTGCCCAACGAACGGGTAACCTTGTATGAGTGGAGTGAGTGGTGCTGCTTTTGTGTGTGTGTTGTGTGTGTTGTGTGTGTGTGTGTGTGTGTGTGTGTGTGTGTGTGTGTGTGTGTGTGTGTTGGTGTGTGTGTGGTGTGTGTGTTTGTGTGTGTGAGTGTGTGTGTGTGTGTGTGTGGTGTGTGTGTGTGTGTGTGTTGTGTGTGTGTGTGTGTGGTGTGTGCTGTTGTTGTTGTTGTTGTCTTCAATTTAACGTCTGTTCACTCTAATGATATTAGACGAATGTGTGTGTGTGTGTGTGTTGTGTGTTGTGTGTGTGTGTGTTTTGGGGGTTGTGTGTGTGTGCGAATAGAGTGTTTTGTTTCTGACAGAGGTTGAAATTTCCGCTCACTTAATAAGGGTCTTGGGAAAAAAAAGATCTTTCCTTTTTGGGGGGTTTTTTCTTTTTTTGGGGGGGGTTTTTTTTTTTTTTTTTTTTTTTGTGGGGGGGGGGGGTGTTTTTTTTTTTTGGGGGGGGGGGGGGGGTTTTTTTTGGGGGGGGGGGGGGGGGGCGTTTTTTGGGGCCAAAGGAAAAAAAACAAGGGGGGGTTTTTTTTTGGGTTGTGGGGGGGTGGGGGGGGGGGGGGAAAAAGGGAAAAGGGAAACCCCCCCGGGTTTTAAGGGTTGGGGGAAAAAAAATAAATTTCGTTTCCCCCCCAAAAAAAAAAGTTTTTTTTTTAAAAAAAAACCCCCCCGGCTTTGTTGTGTTTTTTGGAAGGTTTTTAAAAAAACGGGGTTTTTTCCCTTTTATAATTTTAAAAAAATATTTAAAAATTTAAAAAAAAAAAAAAAAAAATTTTTTTTTTTTTTAAAAAACCCCAATTTATTTTTTTTAAATTCCTTCGTTCAGAAATTTTATTATATAAAATATTTTATATTATAAAATTTTAATATTATAAATATTAAAAATTTTCCCAAAAGGGGCGGCCAAATCAATTTTCCCCAAATGCTCCTTTCAAAGTTTTATTGTAGTTTTTTTTTTTCAAATTTTTTTTTTTTTTTTTTTGGGGGGGGAAAAGGGAAAATTAAAAAGGGTTTCCCTGCATTTTGTTTTTCCTCCTACATTTTGTCAATGAATTTTATTGGTCAAAATGGGAAATAGCATTTTTCTGAGATCCAAGAAAGGCCCTTTACTTCAACTTTTCTGCCTGTTCAAATCAAATTTGTCTTTTGTTTTTGAAAAATTAAATAAATTTATTAAAAATTAAAATTATTTTACTAAAAAAACAAATATATAAAATAATTATATAATATAATATAATATATAATATTATATATAAATATATATAATCTAAAAATGTCTATTCGTTTTTCAAACTTCTATCAAGACCCGTTAGTGTGTGCTTTTCCACTTAGGGTTTGAAACACATCACAACGGAAAAACACCGCGCGCGGCGGACACAACCCACACAACCATATATATTTTATATATATATATATATAAATATATATTATATAAATTTATATATATATATAAAATTTTATTTATATATTATAAATTTTATTAAATACCATACCATCATATTATAAAACCACCGCTACTCCACAATCCACCAAAAAAAAAAAATATTTTATGATACACACCCAACACACCACACAATTTATATATAAATTTTATTTATATTTTTAAAAATTTATTATATTTAAAATATTTTTAATATTATATATATATTTTATATATACAATATAAAAACCCAAAAAAAAATTTAAGCAACAACAACCAAAATTTTAAAATTTTTAAAATTTTTAAAAAGGGTTTAAAATTATATCCCTAAAAAAAAAACCCCAAAACCCCACAACACAAACCAAACAACAACACAACCCAACACACCCCAACACACACCACCCCAAAACCCCCACACACCAAAAACACACACACAAACACACCACAAAACACACAAAAACACAAACACACACACACCAAAAAACACACAACCCACACCAAAAAACACACACACAAAACACGCACGCACGGGAGCGCACACACACCAAAACACACCACACACACAAACACACAAAACACCCCCCCTAAGCCAAAAAAAAACCCACACACAGCAAAGGGCCTTGAGACCAAATTTCCCCATTGCCAGCTGAACTTTGATTTTGGCAACCGCCACACAACACACACACACCATACCACACACAACACACACACACACACGCACAACACACACATACCACACATACCACACACATAACACACACACATCACCTTTACCACACACACACACCATACCACACACACACACACCATACCACCACACACCATACCAAAACACAACACACACCATACCACACACACCATACCACACACACACACACACAACACACCACACCATGCCACACACACACCCCCCATACCACACACACACACACACCATAACACACACACACACACCACGCACACACCATACCACACACACACACCATACCACACCCAAAACACACACCACACACACCCACCATACCACAAACACACAACAAAACACCCCACACACACACCATACCACACACACCCCCATACCAACACACACACACACCATACACACACACACACCATACTAACACACACCATCCCACACACACATACCACACACACACACCATACCACACATACACACAAAAACAACACACAAAACACACACACAACACACACACACCATACCACACACACACAAAACCATACCACACCACACACACACACACAACCATACCACACACCACACACACACATAACTACACACATACACACCATAACACACACACACACATCATACAACACAAACACACACACACCATACCACACACACACACACATACATCATACCACACAAAACACACACACACCATACCACACACAACACACCACCATACCACACACACACCATACCACACCACACACACAACCATACCACACACACACCATACCACACACACACACACCATTACCACACACACACACACCATACCACACAAACACACACACCATATACACACACACACACACACCATACCACACACCACACACACACACAAACCATACCACACACACCATACCACACACACACAGTTACCACATCACACACAATACCATACACACACACACAAACACACACACACACACAAACACACACACACACAAAACACACACACCACACCACACACAAACACACACACACACAAACACGCACGCACGCACGCGCACACACACATCACACACACGCACACACACAAACAACACAAACACACCACCCCTTAAGGCCAAAAAAAAAACCCAACACACTGCAAGGTCCTTAGAGACACATTCCACCATTGCCAGCTGAACTTTGATTTTGGCAACCGCCACACAACACACACAAAAACCATACCACACACACAACACACACACACACGCACACACACACATACCACACATACCACACACATAACACACACACACACCATACCACACTACACACACCATACCACACACACACACACCTAAATACCACACACACACCATACCAAACACACACACACCATACCACACACACCATACCACAACACACACACACACCACACACACACCATGCCACACACACACACCATAAACCACACACACACACACACCATAACACACACACACACAACGCACGCAACACACCATACACACACACACACCATACCACACCCACACACACACCACACACACCCACCATACCACAAACACACAACACAACACACACACACACACCATACCACACACACACCATACCACACACACACACACACCATACCACACACACACACCATACTACACACACACCAAACCACACACACATACCACACACACACACCATACCACACATACACACAAACACACACACACACACACAACACACACCACACACCATACCACACACACACACAACACCATACCACACACACACACACACACACCATACCACACACGCACACACACCATACTACACACATACACACCATAACACACACACACACATCATACAACACAAACACACACACACCATACCACACACACACACACATACATCATACCACACAAACACACACACACCATACCACACACAACACACACACCATACCACACACACACCATACCACACACACAAACACCATACCACACACACACCATACCACACACACACACACCATACCACACACACACACACCAACCACACCACACAAAACACCACACACCATACACACACACACACACACACCAACCACACACACACACAACACACACACCATACCACACACACCATACCACACACACACAGCTTCCACACACACACAAACCATACACACACACCATACCACACACACACACACCATACCACACACACACAACACAAACCATACCACACACACACACACATGAGCATACCAACACACACATACAGCATACCACACACACAGCATACCACACACACCATACCACACACACAGCATACCACAACACACAGCTACCACACCACACCATACCACACACACACCATACCACACACACAGCATACCACACCACACACACAGCATAACACACACCACCATACCACACACACACACACAGCATACCACACACACACACACACACACACACGCATCCACACACACACCATACCACACACACCATACCACACACAGCATACCACCCACACACCACTAAAACCAACCACACACACAGCATACCACACACACACACACACTCACACCATACCACACACACACAGCATACCACACACACACACACACACAGCATAACCACACACACCACACACACACACACACACACACACACACACACACACAGCATACCACACACACACCATACCACACACACACCATACCCACACGCAGCATACCACACTCACACACCATACCACACACCATACCACACACACACACACACCCCCATACCACACACCATACCACACACACACCCATACCACACACACACCATACCACACCCCACACACACAGCATACCACAACACACACACCCATACCACACACACCCCAAAACCCACACACAACCCCAAATACCACACCCCACACACCATACCACACACACACCATACCACACACAAAACACCATACCA
>CM054152.1:31741750-31754250 GCA_028751875.1 Rapana venosa | reverse complement strand
GATTGCTCTGTCCTCTGATGAAACACCCACGCTTGTCACAACTCTCTTTCAGGTGTGGACCACTGTAATTCTCTTTTGGCTGGTCTACCACCATTATCCCCCAACCCTTCAACGCAAACTAAACTCTGCAGCTCAACTAGTCCTAAGACAAAATATCCGAACACATCACTCCTCTCCAGCGATCTCTTCACTGGCTGCCTGTCTCACAAAGACTGAAGTATAAGATTAGTGCCCTTCTGTTTCAAATATCTCCAGAAAGCTGCTGCACCCTCTTATCTCTGTAACTGTCTTCACCTGTACATTCCATCTCGCTCCCTCCGTTCTGCTGCAGATACCTTATTCTCTCAAACACCCCCAGACTGAAACAATCCACTATTGGCGGGATGTGGATGTCGCTCTTTCTCTATTTTCTGGTCCATCCATCTGGAATGTCCCTCCCTCTCGCACTTTGCCACCAGCCTATAAATTATGTGATAATCTCAAATCCAGCCTCAAGACACACTTATTTCCTACCTAAAAACCTTTCCCCATGGTTTTTACCTCTTGTCTGTTCCTACTTTCAACAGACCCCTTCATCTCCGTAACCCTGGTTAAGTGCGTACGTGCGTGCGTGCGTGCGCGCGCGTGCGTGCGTGCGTGCGTGCGTGCGTGCGTGTGTGTGTGTGTGTGCGTGTGTGTGCGTGCGTGCGGGCGTGCGTGTGTTTGTGTGTGTGTGTGTGTGTGTGTGTGCGTGCGTGTACATTCACACGCGCGTGTATGTGTGTATACGCGTACCTACATGAATGTACGAAGTATACATATATGCATGTTTATGAGAAAATGTTCTATGTATATAATTATATGCCTACAAGGTGTGTATATGCATAACGTGTATGTGTACGTGTGTACGCACGCGTGTGTCTGGGTGTATACCTCCTCCTCTCCCTATTATCTCTGAAGGCAGAGAGCGAAAGAAGGACCGGCGGTGTGGAATCAGTTGTCTGACTAGGCTATAGTCTGGCACTGCAGACTAGTGTGTCTGGATTGCCCCCCCCCCCCCCCCCCACCCCCCCCCCCCCCCCCCCCCCCCCCCTGTCTCTGGCTGATAATAGAGGAAAGTAGTGTCTACACTTTGGCCGAGACAGAAAACACTTGTTCCTGGTGCTGTGAACTCTCTTTCGTCTGTGACAGACAATCAGTCAGTCAATATTTCTGTTCTTATCGTTGAAGATGTTATAGATAGATAGATAGATAGATAGATAGATAGATAGATAGATAGATAGATAGATAGATAGATAGATAGATAGACCCAACAAAATTGTTACACAGCTCTGTTGATGTTGTTGTCATCATTACTATCATTATCGTCGTCGTTGTCGTCATCATCATCATTACTCTTGATTGTGATGATGATAATAATGATGGCAACGACGGCAACGCCGGCAATGACGATGACGACACGACGTCGCGTGACGACGATGGATGATGAATCTGACATGACGAAGATGTTAATGATACAAGTAAATTTTTTAAACCCAATCTTACGATTGGAAAAATGGTGCAAAGTCTGCTTTAAAGTTTTCTCCGTTTTTTAAGCTCTAAAAAAAAAATTTTTTAATATAAAAATAGCCAAAAAAAACCAAACAACCGGGACACAACCTTAAAAAAAAAAAAAGTATAACGAAACATGTTAACAAAAAACACACACAACACACACACACACACCACACACAAAAACACAACAATAATATTTTAATAACACACAAACACACAAAACCACGCACAAACACACACACAACACCACCACACACACAACACCACCACACACACACTCTGAGCCATGCATGCATTTTTTTAAATTTTTTTTCATTCCTTCTGCCCAAAACCCAGCCACAAAACGGAATGGAAGAAGGAAGGAAGGAAAGAAGGAAGGAAAAAGGTTTAGGATGTGCCCGACGATCATCAACCACTGTGGTTTATTATACCAATGCTACGCTTGCTAGCCGCTGATTTTTGTTGTTGTTTTTGGTGGAGGTGGTGGGGGGGTGGTTTTTTCTTTCTGTTGCTGCAAAGTTTTTTCTTGCTCAATTTGTACTGATATAGTTGCTGCTACTGTTGTTTTTTTGTTGTTGTTACATTATCTTTTGCTTCTCTTGTTTCTCTCTTGTTTGGTACGAAATGTTGCGCAAAACGTTTTTTTGTTGTTGTTTGTTGCTTTGTCGTTGCTGCTCTTTTTTTCTGCCCCTTGTTTGGGTACTTGAGATTTTCCTTGCTACCGTGTTTTTGTTTTTTGTTACGGGGCTGTGTTGTTGTTGTTGTTGTCGTTTTTTGCTTTGTCTGTTGCTGCTAATTTGTTTTTGCTCTTATTTGGTACTGTTGTTGTTGTTGGCTTTTGTTGTGTTTGTTGGTTGTTTGTTACTACGTTTGTTGTTGTTTGTTTTGTCTGTTGCTGCTATTTTGTTTCTGCTCTTATTTTGGTACTGTTGATGTTGTTGCTACTGTTGTTTTTTTCTGTTCTTCTTGTTGTTCTTACTGCTTTTTCTGTTGCTGGCGCTTCGTTTCCTCTTGTTTTGGTTTGCTGTTGATATTTTTGCTGCTCCGTTAATGTGTTTCTTTTCTGTTGTTTCTGTTACTGGTTGCTGTTGTTGTTGTTTATTGTTCTTTCTGCTGCTAAACTACCACACTATTTTTACTAATGCTGTTGTTGCTGGTTTTGGGTATTTATGCTACTACTAACAATTGCTATTCATGCTGCTGCTCTGTTGCTAATACTACTTGCTGTATCCTCCTGCTGCGTCTGTTGCTAATACTATGCGTTCCCTCTGACTGTGTCTGTTGTTAACTATTTTATGTGTTTCTAGCTGTTCCCTTACTGTGTCTTTTTGCTAATACTAATTTGCTGTTTCCCTTTCCTGCTGCGTCTTTTGCTAATACTACTGGCTGTTCCTTTTACGGTGTCTGTTTGTTAATACTACTGCTGTTCTCTTAATGTTCTGTTGCTAATACTACTGCGTTCCTTTTCCTGGTCTGTTGCTAATACTACTGCGGGTTCCTCTTACTGTGTCTGTTTAAACTACTGCTGTTCCTCTTACTGTGTCTGTTGCTAATACTACTGCTGTCCTTTACTGTGTCTGTTGATAATACTACTGCTGTTCCTCTTACTGTGTCGTTGTTAAACTACTGCTGTTCCTCTACTGTGTCTGTTGCTAAACTACTGCTGTCCTTTTGCTGCTAGCGTCTGTTGCTAATACATGTGTCTTTCTGCTTACGTCTGTTGCTAACACTACTCGCTGTTCCTCTTACTGGTGTCTGTTGCAATACTACTGCTGTTCCTCTTACTGTGTTCTGTTGCTAATACTTACTGCTGTTTCCTCTACTGCTGCTTTCTGTTGCTAATACTACTGCTGTTCCTTTCTTACTGTGTCTTTTTGCTAATACTACTGCTGTTCCTCCTGCTGCGTCTGTTGCTAACACTACGCTGTTCCTCTTACTGTGTCTGTTGCTAATACTACTGCTGTTCCTCTTACTGTGTGTGTTGCTAATACTACTGCTGTTCCTCCTGCTGCGTCTGTTGCTAATACTACTGCTGTTCCTCTTACTGTGTCTGTTGCTAATACTACTGCTGTTCCTCTTACTGTGTCTGTTGCTAACACTACTGCTGTTCCTCTTACTGTGTCTGTTGCTAATACTACTGCTGTTCCTCCTGCTGCGTCTGTTTGCTAATCCCCGTTGTACTGGCTGTTCCTCCTGCTGCGTCTTGTTGCTAATACTACTGCTGTTTCCTCCTGCTTCGCGTCCTGTTGCTAATACAAACCCTGCTTGTTCCTCTTACTGTGCTGTTGCTAATACTACTGCTGTTCCTCTTACTGTGTCTGTTGCTAATACTACTGCTGTTCCTCTTACTGTGTCTGTTGCTAATACTACTGCTGTTCCTCTTACTGCGTCTGTTGCTAATACTACTGCTGTTCCTTTTGCTGCTGCGTCTGTTGCTAATACTACTGCTGTTCCTCTTAATGCTGCGTCTGTTGCTAATACTACGGCTGTTCCTCTTACTGCTGCGTCTGTTGCTAATACTACTGCTGTTCCTGCTGCTGCGTCTGTTGATAATACTACTGCTGTTCCTGCTGCTGCTGGCTCTGTTGATAAAACTACTGCTGTTCCTCTTATTTGCGTCTGTTACTAAACACTGCTGTTCTTTTTGCTGCTGCTCTGTTGCTAATACACTAACTGCTGTTGCCTCTTAATGCTGCGTCTGTTGCTAATACTACGGCTGTTCCTCTTACTGCTGCGTCTGTTGCTAATACTACTGCTGTTCCTGCTGCTGCGTCTGTTGATAATACTACTGCTGTTCCTGCTGCTGCGTCTGTTGATAATACTACTGCTGTTCCTCTTGCTGCGTCTGTTGCTAATACTACTGCTTTTCCTCTTACTGCTGCGTCTGTTGCTAATACTACTGCTGTTCCTCTTGCTGCGTCTGTTGCTAATACTACTGCTGTTCCTGCTGCTGCGTCTGTTGATAATACTACTGCTGTTCCTCTTGCTGCGTCTGTTGCTAATACTACTGCTTTTCCTCTTACTGCTGCGTCTGTTGCTAATACTACTGCTGTTCCTCTTGCTGCGTCTGTTGCTAATACTACTGCTGTTCCTGCTGCTGCGTCTGTTGCTAATACTACTGCTGTTCCTCTTACTGCTGCGTCTGTTACTAATACTACTGCTGTTCCTGCTGCTGCGTCTGTTGCTAATACTACTGCTGTTCCTTTTACTGCGTCTGTTGCTAATACTACTGCTGTTCCTGCTGCTGCGTCTGTTGCTAATACTACTGCTGTTCCTTTTGCTGTGTCTGTTGCTAATACTACTGCTGTTCCTCTTACTGCGTCTGTTGCTAATACTACTGCTGTTCCTTTTGCTGCGTCTGTTGCTAATACTACTGCTGTTCCTTTTGCTGTGTCTGTTGCTGATACTACTGCTGTTCCTCTTACTGTGACTGTTGCTAATACTACTGCTGTTCCTTTTGCTGCGTCTGTTGCTAATACTACTGCTGTTCCTTTTGCTGCGTCTGTTGCTAATACTACTGCTGTTCCTTTTACTGTGTCTGTTGCTAATACTACTGCTGTTCCTTTTACTGTGTCTGTTGCTAATACTACTGCTGTTCCTCTTACTGTGACTGTTGCTAATACTACTGCTGTTCCTTTTGCTGCTGCGTCTGTTATTGCCGCTGCTACTACTAGTGCTCCTGCTTGTTGCTGCATGCTGTCTTGTCTTATTTCTGCTTGACATCTTTTCTTTCTTTTTCTTCTTCTTGTGTGTTGTGTGTGTGTGTGTGTGTGTGTGTGTGTGTGTGTGTGTGTGTGTGTGTGTGTGTGTGTGTGTGTGTGTGTGTGTGTGTGTGAGTGTGTGTGAGTGTGTGTGTGTGGGTGTGCGTGTGTGTGTATGTGAGTGTGTGTGTGTGATGTGTGTATGTGAGTGTGTGGTGTGTGTGGTGTGTGTGTGTGTGTGGTGTGTGTGTGTGTGTTGTGGTGTGTGTGTGTGTGTGTTGTGTGGTGCCCTTTGCCTGCCACACTAGCTTGCTGGCTACTGAGTCAGTGGCAGGAAGCCTCGTTCCCCCTTCATAAATTCAGTGCCTGGCTGATTTCCCTATTCCATTCCATTCCAGTCCATTCCATGCGCCATTCCTGTTTCTCTCCCCTTTTTTTTCTCTCTCTTCATATTCATATTGCATTGATTTCATTGCACGCCGTCAAACGCTGCATGCTGCATGTAAGTATACAGTTAGTCTTCTCCCAGCACTTCATGTGATAGGTGTGTGTGTGTGAGTGTGTGGAGGGATAGGGGGGTGAGGGTATGTGAGTGAGGGGGTGGGGGGTTTAGAGTTTGTGTGTGTGTGGGGGGGGGGGGGGGGGGGGGGGGGGGGGGTTTTAGGTGTGGTGTTAGAGTGTGTGGTGTGTGTACAGAAGAAGAGATGGGGAGAGGTATGTGAGATGTGTGTGTGTGGTGTGTGTGTGTGGTGTGTGTGGTGGTGTGGGTGTTAGAGAGAAGGAGTGTGGTGTGTGCGTGTGTGTGTGTGTGTGTGGTTGGTGTGTTGCGTGCTGCGTGTGGTGCGTTGTGTGTTTGTGTGTGTGTGTGTGTGTGTGTGTTTGTGTGTGGTGTGTGTTGGTGTGTGTGTGTGTTGTATTGTTGTGTTTCTGGCGACAATTAATATTTCGCTTAAAAGCTTGACTGTGTGTGTGGTGTGTGTGGGGGGGGGGGGGGGGTGCTGGGTGGGGGGGGGGGGGGGGGGAGGGGGGTGGGGGGGGGGGGTATGGGGCAGTTGCATGAAAGATTATGGACGGAAGTGTAGGGTTATATGCTCTATTTAAACCGTGCTTATGTGTTCGCCGTATATACACACACATACACCACACACCCACGACAAAAACCACACTAAGCCAAGCAAGACTCACTCACACACAACATACACACACACAACAAAACACACAACACACTCATAACACAAACATCATTCACACAACTAACCACACAATACACACACACTCCTCACCAACACACACACAACACACACAAACACACACACACACACATCACACACACACACACAACACACACACACAACACACAACGCATGATCATCAATCAAACTATCTGATCTGAGTGCAACGGTGAAGTTTTGTGTACATACATACATACATACATACATACGTGGAAACTAGGAACTAGCTACACAACCACTCTCACACAATTCTCATCAACTAAACGGCCCGTCTCTCTGTGCCTGTGTTCCTTCTCTCTTTCCGCTTCGTGACCATATTTCAATTCTTCCTTTCAGCCTGGATCTTGTCAGCACTTAACGCAGCGCTGCAAACGCATTTCGCTCTAATGACAGACAACAGATGTTTGACGAAAGAAGGAAAAGAATCCACAAGGATCTGTCCTCTCTCTCTCTCTCGTCTCTCTCTCTGTCCTCTCTCATCACTCTCTGTCTCTCTCTCTTGTCTCCTCATCTCTCACACCTCGATACTGTAACCAAAGTCATATTTTTTTGTAGCTGACTTGTTGTTATAAATACAATCACAAGTTGTCCGTTTACTATTGCTTATAATACCTCCACCAAAAAACTAAGCAGTTTATTCGGCAAACCCCCTTCATGGAAGGGCCATTGCCTTTATTTGGTGAATAACTCCATATCGATTCGAGTTCGAGTTACTCACCTCTCTCTCTTTCTCTCATCATCTCCCCTCTACAAATCTCCAAACTCTCCTCACGGGCTCATCACTCACTCTCTCTCCTCCACTCTCTCTCAAACACGCAACTCCGTCTCCCACCTCACTCACAATCCTCTCTCACACTTCTCTCCGTGTTCGTATACCACCTTCATTAAGGGTCACATGGCTTATAAATGAATAATCAATCCAGAACTCTCTCTCTCATCCTCTCCATCGCTCCTATCTCGTCGCTACTCCTCTCACCATCTCTCTTTCACTCTCGTCTCTCTACCATCATCTCTCATCCACCTCGCATATAACGTCTCTCACTCGACATCTCGTCGTCAACCTCTCTCTCTTTCTCTCCTCTCGTTTTTCACTTCCCTTCATCTTCTCTCTCATCTCCTCTCTCCACAACTCTCTCCTCAAAATCACCTTCTCATAGAGCTATCAATCCTCTCTCCCTCCATCTCCAGCGTCACTCATCTCGTCTCTCTCTCGTCATCTGCCATATCCCCTCTCTCGCTCCTTCACACCCATCACTCAACTCAATCAATTAAAATCGAATCAATCAATCACTCACAGCATTAGAAAAAAGATAAAAAAAACAAACAAAAAGAAAAAAAAACAAAACTTTGCATTTTCCAAAAACAAAATATAATATTGCCCAATCTCCATCCGACCGGGCGACTCCTCCACTTCCTTCCGAAGAAACATGACCCTCCTCGTCATCCAATGACCAGAAGAATATACAGCTACACACACAAAAATAATAAATAACTAAAATAAATAAAATAATGCCCCATATCCACTCGAAGAGTTGAATTTTTTTTTTGTGGGGGTTGTTTTAAAAATAAAAAAGGCAGCGAGGGAAGGGAATGTAAAAAAAAGGGGACGGGTGGCAGAAGAGGAACAAGAAACAGAAATTAATAATTCACTGGAGAATGTTTTTTTTTCTCAATACCATGAGATTGCAAAAGAGTGACAGAGAACATCAATTAAAAAGAGCCTATCCCCTAAAGACCTAACCGCCATCAGTCCAGCCATCCCTTCTTATCTCCCCAAACTACCTAAACGAATCTCTCATTCATTCATATCCTTCAAAACAACCAACCCCCATCTCCCCCCCGCCATCCCTTTTCTCTCACTCTTCACTCTCGGCCCCACCGCCCCCCCCCCTCAACCCCTCTCCCCCAACCCCTTTCATTCATTCTCACATACCCTCATAAATCTCTTGAACATCCCCTCCCCATACCTTTCCCTCCCCCTCCCCGATCTATATACACTCTGCCCCATATCTGCAAAACCTCTTGTTGAAACAAACCATCGACTTGTTTTTCTCAAAAGCAGTTTGCTGTGGAGTGGGTTTTTTTATTTTTGGTACAGGGAAAAGAAGTCATGGTTTTTAATTGGATATAGCTCGAGTTAAAAACGGTTGTAAAATATATTAGTATGGAATAGGATTGAAAAGACGAAATTGGTTATGCACAGGACCAAGAAGTTTTATTTATATAAGCATAATTATGTGACGCATGATACACCAACGCTCGCGTGAGCGTACACATACGTACAGACATATATGTAATTTTGCATGTACGTGCATCGCATCGTAAGTATATGTGTGTAAATATATACATTTATGCTTTCACGCACGCACGCATGTGCATACTTACACACACAACACGCACGCACACATATAGGCACGCATGAACACACACACACACACACCACACACACACACACACACACACACACATCACATCACATCACATCACATCACTTCACCACTTCAAACAAGCCCATCAATAACTGACCCTTAAATCCTAAGCGATTGGCCAGGCTTGACTTCTGATACTAAAGAAAGAGAATCCCACACATTCAAAAACCAACGGCGGCATAACGACTCACCCGAAAACCTAGCAACCAATCCACCACAATCATTATTAACAAGTGGGAAGGCGAGAGGGGAAGGGGGAAGAGGAGTTTAAAGATCAAACAGGGAAATCGAACCCTCGACTTTACCCTTTCTACACCATTGCATTATAATAGACAACCACCCCCCCCCCCCCCCCCCCACACACACACACACACACCCATCCCCACCACCCACCCTGCATGCTGAGTAGGAAGGGGAGGGGAGGGAGGAAAGGGGAAAGGAAGGAAGGGAATTTAAAGTTCAAACAAGGGGATCGAACCCACGACTTTTCGCTTTCTACACTGGTGCATTATAATAGACCACCTCACCCCCCACCCCACCCATACCCCGCATGCTGACTGACAATCCTTAAAACCTGGGTGGCAAGGGACTGGAATTACATACACTACTGTAAGAGAGAAGAGAGAGAGAGAGAGAGAGAGAGAAGAGAGAGAGAGAGAGAGAGAGAGAGAGAAGAGAGAGAGAGAGAGAGAGAGAGAGAGAGAGAGAGAGAGAGAGGAGAGAGAGAGAGGAGAAGAGAGAGAGAGAGAGAGAGAGAGAGAGAGAGAGAGAGAGAGAGAGAGAGAGAGAGAGAAGAGAGAGAGAGAGAGAGAGAGAGAAGAGAGAGAGAGAGAGAGAGAGAGAGAGAGAGAGAAGAGAGAGAGAGAAAGAGAGAGAGAAGGAGAGAGAAAAGAGAGAGAGAGAGACAGAGAGAAAGAGAGAAAGAGAGAGAGAGAGAGAGAGAGAGAGAGAGAGAGAGAGAGAGAGAGAGAGAGAGAGAGAGAGAGAAGTGGTGATGATCATCGACCAGTTGAGAGCCCGTTAGTGGCTGACTGCTGCTTTTGTTGCTGCTTTTGCTGCTGCTGCTGCTGTTACTGCTTTTGCTGCTGCTTTTGCTGCTGCTGCTGCTGCTGCTGCTGTTACTGCTTTTGCTGCTGCTGCTGTGGTTGTTGTTGCTGGTGCTGTTGCTGGTGCTGTTGCTACTACTGCTGCTGTTGCTGTTGTGGTTGTTGTTGTGGTTTTGTTGTGGTTTGTTGCTGCGCTGCTGTTGTTGCTGCTGCTATTGCTGCTACTACTGTTGCTACTGCTGCTGCTCTTGCTGTTGTTGCTGCTACTACTGCTGCTATTGCTGCTGCTGTGGTTGTTGCTGTGGTTGTTGCTGCTGCGGCTGTTGTGGTTGTTGTTGTTGCTACTGCTGCTGTTGTTGTCGCTGCTGCTGCTGCTGCTGCTGCTGCTGCGTGCTTTCGCTATCTATTTCTGCTTGACATTTGTGCCCCTCCTTCCTTCCTTCCTTCCTTCCTTCGTCTAAGATAGGGAAGGGGTATGTGGGTCAATGCCAGCAGCATCTTTTTCTGTATAATTACTGCTTGCATGGAGAACTCTTTATTATTTTCTTTCTGAAGTTATTATTATTATTATCGTCATTATTACTATCATCATCATTACTATAATCATCATCATTGTAGTTTTATTATTATCATTATCATCATCATCATCATCATCATCATTATTATTATTATCATTATTATTATTATTACTGTTGTTGTTGTTGCCGATGTTGTTGATTGCATTGCCAGGGCTTTTAACCTGATTCTAGGTTAACGGACAAGGGATGAGACATTGTAGCTTCATGTGTGACGCGCGCGTCTGTTCACACACACACAAACACACAAACACACACACACACAACACACACACACACACACTAACACACACAATAACACACACACACACTTAAACACACAAACACAACACTAGCACACACTAAAACACACACACACACAGCACAACACACACACTCTAACACACACAACTAAAATACACACACACACAAACACACACACACACACACACACACACACACAACACACTAACCACACACACACACACACTAAACACACACACACACACACACACACTAACACACACAACACACACACACACACACACAAAACACTGAACACACACACACTAACACACACACGCCACAAACGAAATGCTGAATCAACACAACCAGCTCATAATTTAACATACACCAAGTCCCATAGCATTTCTATAATTATCTTATCTTATCCATCATCATCATCATCCTCATTATCATCATTGTCATCATCATTACCATCCTCATCATCAAAGCTTAGCGACACAGCTCCTGATCTGTCGGCCCTGGCACAGACAGATAGCGTTGCCGCGCTACATACAGACAGACCTGTCGCTAGACTAGACACGTCAGCATCTTAACTTCAATTCAATCTTTGAGCGTCGAAGTCGAACATGCGCTCTCTCTCTCTCTCTCTCTCCGCTCTACATCTCTCTCTCTCCTCTCAATCCTCTCTCTCTCATCTCTCTTCTCCTCTCTCTCATTCTCTCTCTGTCTTCTGTTCTCATCTCTCTCTCCCTCTCCTCTCCCTCTCTTTCTAATTTCTCCCCCCCCCCCCTCTCTCCTCTCTCTCCTCTCTGTCTGCTGTTGTTGGTCTCTGTTCTCTCTCTCTCTTTTGTCTCCCTCCTCCCTCTCCTCTCTGTATCTAACTCTCTCTCTCCCTCCTCTCTCCTCTCTCGTTTCTATTTTTCTTCTCCCCCCCCCCCCCCTCTCTCTCTCGTCTCTCTCTCTCTCTGTTCTATTCTCCCTCTTTGTATCTATCTCCTCTCTGGTTATTCATCTTTCCCTATCTCTCTCTCCCTCTCTCTGTATCTCTCTGCCCACTCTCTCTCTCTCTCCTCTCTCCATCTCCTCTCTCTCTCTCTCTCTCTCTTATCTAACTCTCTCTCTCATCTTCCCCCCACTCCCGTCCCCCCCTCTCTCTCTCTCTCTTATATATCTCCCTCTCTCTCTGTATCCATCTCTCTTCTCTCTCTCTCTCCCCTCTCCTCTCTCCTCTCTCTCTCTCTCTTGTATCTAACTCCCCCCCCTTTCTCTTCACCTCTCTCTTGTATCTACCTCTCCTCTTCCTCTCTCTCTCTCTCTGTATCTAACTCTCTCTCTCTCTCTCTCTCTCTCGCTCCTCTCTCTCCTCACCCCTCATCTCTCCCTCTCTCTCTCTCTCTCTCTCTCTCTCTACTCTATCTTCTCATCTATCTACTCTTCCTCCCTCTCTCCGTATCTATCTCTCTCCTCTTCTCTCCTCCTCCCCTTATGTGTTTTGTATGTCTGGTAAGTGTGTGCGCTCCTCACTCTCTCTCTCTCTCTCTCTCTCTCTCTCTCTCTCTCTCTTCTCTCTCTCTCTCTCTCTCTCTCTCGCTCTCTCTGCGTATCTGTCTCTATGTCCCTATCATTCTATTAATTATTTGCCTAGCTACCTATCTGTCTTTCTCCCCACCTCTTTGCTTTTAACAACTGATTTGAATTTTGTCGTACCTTTCTTTTGTCATCGGATTTTCTAGTGTAGTGCCTTGTATAGAAAGTATGG
>CM054152.1:31726750-31734250 GCA_028751875.1 Rapana venosa | reverse complement strand
GCTTCATGGTGATTTTTTTTTACCCGGCAGTAAGTCCAGTTTGGGCTGCACTGAACAGTAGACATTCCGTTTCCAACTCAAAAGCCTTGATGGCAGATCGTAACAAGTCTGGACCTAGCAGCAGGCTGGCAGTAACGAATATGGCCGGCCACAAACAAATCATGAGCAAATTTGACATGCAAACGCTGTTAGTATTGTTCTTGGCATCGCGCCTTGTGCAAACAGCCCCACTGTTAATGCTGGTTTCATTCCCGGTATGCAAAAATAATGCTCTGGAGGCGCTGCTGTGTAACGCAAACGTGGTTGTCATAGTTCGTATACCGCAGCAAACTGACAATTGGTGTTGTTGAGATACATACATATACACTCTCTTCAACGCATACAAAACTCTGCAGCTCGACTGGTCCTAAGAAAGAAAAAATCTGAACACATCACTCCTCTTCTGCGATCTCTTCACTGGTTGCCTGTCTCACAAAGACTGGAGTATAAAATCAATACCCTCTGTTTCAAATGTCTCCACAAATCTGCACCCTCTTATCTCTGTAACTGTCTTCACCTGTACACTCCATCCCGTGCCCTTCGTTCAGCCGCAGATACTTTGTGCTTTCGAACACCCAGATTCAAACAAACCACTGTTGGCCGTCGCTCCTTCTCTGTTTCTGGTTCATCCACCTGGAATGACCTCCCTCTTTCACTTCGTCAAAAGCCTTCACTTGATTCCTTCAAATCCAGCCTCAAAACACACTTATTTCCTACCTGAGACTTTCCCCCCACATATCTGTCCCTAATTTTCAACAGCATCTTTCACCTTCTAAGTGTTGTTCCGTGTGTGTGTGTGTGTGTGTGTGTGTGTTGTGTGTGTGTGTGTGTGTGTGTGTGTGTGCGTGCGTGTGCGTGCGTAGTGCGCGCGCATGGATTTGAATCTGTTGCTCATTATGTTTAAGGAGAGTTGCATGCCTGTAAATGATTGAGTGCAAGCGCTTCGATTTGTTTGTTTTTTTACAAGATTCAGCGCTATATAAATTCCATATATTATTATTATTATTATAATGCCAATGTGCGCATTCTTTGAGCTTCTAAAACTAACCTGACAATAGGTGTTATGAGATACATCATGCAAATGTTGCGCGCATTCTTTGAGCTTCTAAAACCAGCCTGATAATAGGTTTGTGAGATACATAATGCCAATGTGCCCATTCTTAGCGTTTCTAAAATCAGCCTGATAATAGGCGTTGTAAACGACATCATGCAAATGTGCGCGTTCTTAAAAGAGTTCCTAAAACTAACCTAACTATAGGTTTTATAAGCTACGTGATGCAAATGCGCACATTCTTAAAGAACTTCTATAATCAGTCAAACTATATATAGGTTTTCAAAGCTACAGCATGCAAATGTGCCCATTCTTAAGGTTTTTAAAGGCAACCTGACAATAGGTGTTGTAAGCTACACCATGCAAATATGCGCGTTCTCAAGCAGCCCAGCTACAGGTTTTATAAGCTACATCATGCAAAAATGTGATGTGTTCTTTCTTCAAGCCTCTTGCAGCAGCCTGACAATAGATGTTAACTAACGTGCTACGTGATGGGAGTGTACTTCTCCTACCTTGTAGCAAAGATCCGACAACAGGTGTTACAGGCTACGTGATACGAGCGAGTGCTTCTGAGACTTCTGTAGCAGCGATCGAACAATGCCAGTCATGTCTCAAATATTGTTCAACGTGTCACACCCTCGCTGTGACCAAGCAAAATGTAATCTTAAAAACGCTTCCTGGGAATTCTTCCATAGCCTACATTTTTTTAACAGCTAGATATGGTGCGCTTCAAAACATGTCACACTATCGTTCTTGATTTCATATTCAGCACGAATAGATAAACTTTTTTTGTTTGTTTGTTTAAAGAAAAACATCGCAATGTTAAGATACTTCCCACATATTATTGCATATAACGCGTCGCAATATGCGTAATCATGCGTCACTTCCGCTTCCTGCGACATTATTTATCAAATTTTCTCCATACAGACTTGTGCAACCTCAAATCGCAGAGAACAGATTTTTCTAGTGTTCCTATAAGAAACAGGAAGCAAAGATGCGCCTAGGGGAAGAAAAAGACCTCCCCCCCCCCCCCCTCCCACACCCCAACCACTACCACCACCACCACTCTCTCTCACTGACCCTCTAAACGAAGTAAAGTGGACAACCATCGTCCTGTAACCTCAATCAACAGAAAATGTCTAGCTAGGCCTGCAAGTCTGTTAGCACAGGCGTGCCACCAAAACACTGACCACACAAGAGAGAGTCCTCCTCATCTTGCCAGACCCACCGTTTAGCAAGTAGCCTAGCCCCACTATGTAGTGATCTCCACAGCTGCATAAGAGGCTAGTAGGGGTTGACAGGTTGACAACCAGAGTTCATTAACTTTTAGCCAGCCAAGCAAGCTCCCATTTTGACACTTGAGGACGTAACATAAGGACAGGACACTGCATGTGAATTGAGTTGGAGCTGTCAACCCCTTCTCCTCCTCCTTTCTCCTCCTCCTCCCCAACCACAAAATGCCAACCACCTGTCTCTTGCTTTGTCCCCCTGATAACAAGGTATTGTCCTCCACAGGAGAGACTCCTCAACAGCTCTTTCCTCCCAGTCTCCCTCCCTTCACTAGCAGTGTGTGACTGCCACCCTCTGCTCTTTCCTTTCAGTTTGTTGTCCGGAAAGCAATTGAGTACCCTGGCAATGGTGTGTGTGTGTGTGTGTGAGAGAGAGAGAGAGAGAGAGAGAGAGAGAGGGATGGGAGGAGAGAGGGAGGGAGAAGAGGGAGAGAGGAGGGAGGGGAGAGAGAGGGAGAGAGAGAGGTGGGGGGGGGGGGGGAGCTACTGCTCTGTCAACAGCCTACTACTAGTCGTAAATTGTAGTCTACACTTAACCACAGAGAAAGTTTCGGATTGGTCAGGGTATTTTTCTTTTGACAAAATAGGTTGTTTTGTTTATGTGTGTGTGTGTGGGGGGGTGGGGGGGGTGAAGATGTGTGTGTGTGTGTCTTTCTTTTTATGGTTTTTTTGGGGGTAGAGGTTTTTGTTTGTTTTGCTTTTGTTTTTTTGTTGGGTGTGGGGTGTGTGTGTGTGTGTGTGTGTGTGTGTGTGTGTGTGTGTGTTCTGTGTGTGTGTGCTTGTGCTAGCTTTCTTTGCGGGGAGGGGGGGGGGGGTATTTTGTTTTGTTGGTGTTTTAATTTTCAGCTGACAGAAAGTACTGCTAGTATAAGAGGACCAGGAGGAGCTCTGATGAAAGTATGTGTGTCTATGTGTGTCTGCATGTGCGCGTGCACACGTGTGTGTGTGCACGTGCGCACGTGTGTATGTGCGTGTATTGGGAAAGGGGGGGGGGGGAGGAAAGGGACAGGACAAGAGAACACAAAGAACACACACACACACACACACGCTGGTACCTACAAATCAGTTCATTAACACCTAAAGACATACACCTTTCATCCCTAGCAAGCTGCGGTGCTGGCGAAATCACCCTATGATATAATACAGCTGACAGGCATAATATGGGAGCGCAAAATAAACCCAAGACCAAAACCCAAAACGACCATCACAGTAACAGGATACAAACTCTATCTCTACTGCCCAAGGTACTGTGAAGGTGAACCCTGGCCCCCCCCCTCCCCCCCCCCCCCCCCCCCCCCCCCCCCCCCCCCCCCAAAGCAACGTCCTTTCTCCTCCGTCCAATGACCTGACAACATCTGACCCGGAACCTGAGTGGACGGCAATTAGTTTCAAAGGGCAGGACAATACAGATTCCTCCCTCCACTCCCCTTTCCCCTGCCCTGAGGCTAATAACGGTGCAGAGGACATACCAGACTTCATTAGCTTTTGTAAGCCAGCCAAGCCAGATCCCAAGGGAAATACAGGTATTATCTCTAGCACTAGCACTATCAAGAACCCAGTAGGCCTACAGTACCCCCCTGGCAGCGCTGTACTGTACTAGCCAGGAGAACAAGAATCAAATTTCGCGCCTTGTGGGTGATGGCATTTTTATTGATCTTTCCCCCCCCCCCCCCCCCAAGCAAAACCTATGATGTCAGACCTATGACGTCATGTTTCTTCACACGTCACTGAGAAGGCGCTGGGGGAAAACGGGACAGATTTCAAAGGGGAAGAGAGAGAATGTAGGCAAATATTGATGTGTGTTGACTTGGCTGGTGACTTGGGGGGTCGGCTGAAGGTTAAAAGCGTCCTGGTTTTTCACAACACTTTCGGGGTTTGCCACGTATAGCCTAGTGTTGGTGGACAGCTGTGGAGGCCCGTTACGTTACGGTATAAGCGTGGTTTTTATCTCTGCCCTCATCAAACAAGGCCCGACAGACTGCAGTGCTGGTGGTTTGTTCCCTTCGAAAACAGGCAGACAAGGGAACATTAGGGCTGGCTGGGGATCAAGGCTTTAGTGCTTCAAGCGGCCTTGTTATTGACTGCCATAGGCTTAGTTCATGTCTACAAAGGTTACGTAACGTGTTTGAACACTAAAGTGGGGGGGGGGGGGGGGGGGGGGGGGGGGGGGGGGAGGGGGGGGAACCTGCTTGACTTATTAGTGGTGTTGTCTGCATTGTAGCCTACATTCTTTTATCAAAGAGAGGCTGTGCACACACCACCAGAGATAGGAAAGATTGTAATGATTACGTACAGTGTTCATCAGTACTAGCATGTGTTGGATGTACATAAGAATGTGTTGGGTCATAAAGCCGATGTATCTATCTGGGATGCTTTTTAAAAATCTTTTATAAAGTTTTTTTGTATATGTTTTTCCTCTCGATCAGTTGAAACCAAACCGCTCTTTTGTTTCATAAGCAGAGAAGTCTTTAAAAAAAAAAAAAAGTAAAGTCAGGGCAGCATCTGTTCTTGCTGATATAGTCCATACTTTGGACAGTAGTTGGGACTATGGGTATACATGTACGTAAAAGCAATGTGGCACGCTCCAGAACGTGTATATGCGCGCGCGTGAGTGTGTGTGGACGCACCCACGCGCTCCAGTACCCCTCATACTCTTTACAGTCAATAAACAGGATCTCGGTAGTTCCAAATGTTTTAAAGACCACTGCATTTTAATTAAACATCAAAGAGAAATTTCAATGATCCACTCCCATAATAATAATACCAACTTAAAGACTAGTCCAGCTGTGGTAGCGATTAAGTTTCACACGCTGCTGCAAAAACTACTGCTGGCTGGCAATACCAGTGTGAACACACTACAGAATCTATTGCGGATGACTAGTTAGTTCCATCTGTTCACCTGTAGCCTTCTGTCTCCATCGCCGCTGGCTGTCGACGGTAGTGGGAGCTCCACGTCCTCATACCGTCAGGGTTCGTCATCTTTCTCTGTGTCTCTGCTCGAGTTCTACTACGATCTTCTGTAGTTCCCCGCTCCCAGACCACAGACCTCAGTGATACTACTGGCAACCAAACTGCCGGTGATGTAAAATAGAGAAGACGAAAAAGAAGAAGAAAAGGGGGATTGATCATTCCCTCCATCCCACAGAATCAGTGACAGACAGACGAGGCAACCTTCACAGCATCAAACTAAGTCAATAAGCGCATTAACTGGTCATCTTCCGATGATCCTTGGAAAATGATCACTGTCGACGCGTATACTACTCCTGTGTGTGTGTGTGTGTGTGTGTGTGTGTGTGTGTGTGTGTGTGTGTGTGTGTGTGTGTGTGTGTGTGTGTAGTCAGTCAGCTGCTAAGACGTCCTAAACAAACCAACAGGGAGATAGATGAAGGGACTGGAGTGTGTGCTGATGCTGCCTTTGTCACTAGGATGGCCCACACACGAAGATTATAGCTGATGCTGCCGTTGTCACTAGGATGGCCCACAACGAGGATTAGTGTATGTGCCGTTCCTAGTATGGCCAACATCAATTCGTGATGTGCCGTTGTCACTGTGGCCACACCACGAAGGATTACAGCTGATGTGCGATTGTCACTAGGATGGCCCACAACAGGAAGATTACAGCTGATGCTGCGTTGTCACTAGATGGCCACAACAGAAGATTAAGAGAGCTGCCGTTGTCACAAGAGGACAAGAGGAGATGAAGGAGAGTGAAAGAGAGAGCTACCAAACAGAAGAGAAGGAGAGAGTACTAGAGGCCACAACAAGAGATAGAGGAGGAGAAAGAGAGCCTACAAACAAGATGAGAGAGAGAGAGTAGACTAACCAAACAAGAAGAGATGAGTGCGAGACTACAATCACAAGAGAGAGAGAGAGAAGAGACTACCAAACAAGAGAGAGAGAGTAGAGAGACTACAAACAAAGAGAGAGAGAGAGGATCAGTACCAAACAATGAGAGAGAGGAGAGACTACAAATCAAGATGAGGAACAACAAGGGAGAGAGAGAGACTACCAAACAAGGAGAGAGGAGAGAGAGAGAGAGGAACTACCAAACAAGAGAGAGAGAGAGAGAGAGAGAAGACTACCAAACAAGAGAGATAGAGAGAAGACTACCAATAAAGAGAGAGAGAGAGAGAGAATAATGCATGCTCAATATTTATCATGTCCATCACAATAGCAATAAGAAAAGCAGCAAAGATTCCCATTTCAGTACTCTTAAGCCTACAGATATGTTTCTATTAATTCATAGTTGCACCATGTAAAAAAAAACAACCGAAAATCTGATCTAAAACAAAACAACAAACAAACAAAAACAAACCCCAAAAAAGACACCATTGCATGGTGGATGCAACAGGCTCTGGTAGCCTACATTATACAATTTAGAAGAATTTGGTAGATGAAAGTAGCCACCTCTCTGTCGGTATGGGGGGAGGGGATTAGGAGGCTCAGACCTGGTTGGCAAGGCGAAGGTAATCGGGAGGGACAAACACCAGCTTAGCTTCATAATTTCCTTTCTTCTAGGTTTATTGTTCGTGACTGCAGTAGATTAGACAGACGCATGGAGGAGATTGTCTGGTCGCTCTGACAATGCGGGTCTGTCTTGAAGCAGGGAATGGAAAGCTTCGTTTCTGTTGTTGCCTGTATTTTGTCCTGTGAATAAGATGTGTGAAGCACACAAAAAAGAGAGGATATAAATCTCTCTCTCTCTCTCTCGCTCACACACACACACACACACACACACACACACACACACACACACACTGTGTGTGTGTAAAATAACGTGTCGGCTTAAATATGACAAATTACTATTATCATCATAGTTGTGGTTGTGGTCGTTATCCTTGTTATCATCATCATCACCAACACTACCAATATCATCATCATCCCCACCATGACCAACCACCACCATCATCATCACCACCAACACCATCATCAACACCACCACCACCACCACCATCATCAACACCACCAACAACAACCATCACCACTACCACCACCACCATCATCATCATCATCATTGTTATTATCTCAATTAACAATAATACAGCAACAAAACACCAGCCCGCTAGCCAGTCAACCAACCAGCCAGTTTAAGAGTTAGCCAGCCACTCCAACAGCCAAAGA
>CM054152.1:31669250-31714250 GCA_028751875.1 Rapana venosa | reverse complement strand
TCTTCATCTTTTTTCTTTTCAATTTCCAGCTAAAGAATTGTGGCTTGGGCAATGGGCGCAACACGTGTAGCCACACACCCCGGATTTAGCCTCTGAAAAGCATGCATGTTGTGTTGTAAAGTAGTTGCTGTTGCCCACACGTTAAAACCCCGTTCCGCTTTTCGGAAGAGTAGGCCATTGTGTGCCGGTGGGAACGGATGACAAAATTTACACAACTGTATACATACAGGGACTGGAAGTTTTTTAAAAAAAATTTAAGCGCACGAGTGCTTGTTCCATTGTCCTCAAAATAAAAGAATAAATAAATAAAATAAATTATTGTTTAAAAAGTACAGAAATAAAGTGGACAGGCTCATCGGAGTAAAAAAAACAAAAACGAAAACCAAAAAAGCCCATCTCCTCCATGGGTCAGGAAACTTTCTATAAAAAAAACAACAAAACCCCAAAACAAGCCAACCAAACTTCTCTTTCCTTCACCAGATGGGCTGCCAATGCACATGCTGCAAATTGCAAGACAAACGATTCCATGCAACACCAGATCTTCCTGGGAAAGTTAGGAAGCAATCATTCTACGTTGGTCACAACTAAATTTTTAAAATTTATGTTGTACCTTTTTTTTTTTTTTTTTTGGTCATTATTTTGGGTCGTATTTGTTGTGTGCTGATATAAAAAAAAAAAAGCGCTATGCCAAAGATACGCTTAGCAAATCAAATACAATAAACCAAGGTCCCGTGTGCGAACGCACGCAGAACATCTTGCGCACACGTTAAAGCCGTCCCACTGTTGGAAAGAGGCCATTGTGTGCCGGTGGGAACGGAAGTAAAAATGTACAAAACTGCATGCACATGTGGTATGTTATTTTATTTTTTTTAACGCATTCCAGTACTTATTCCATTATCCTCGAAATAAAAGATATAATAATGTATATATATTCAAGTGACTTTGGGCAATGATTGCACAATTGAACGTCTTGATACAGTTAGCAATAAGAAAAATCGATCTTTTGACCATGACAATCCACACAAAAAAATTCCCACACTTAACTGCCCATGACCCAAATTAGCAAAATCAGGTAAGACTCTAATTAATAAACAAACAGGTCCAACTAAGCCTTACACTCTAAACTTAACAGAATAAATGCTTTGATAAAGCAAATGCCATCATATTTCGACGAAGTAATCATAGGTTGATAACGGTCTGGAAATAGTGGAAAACATCGATGTTTACGGTAGTTTTCAGTTTCGAGATTCCCGCTGGAAATAAAAGGGCAGTCACTCTTACAGTTCCATGATACTTGCGTTCCTATCAGTTCGGGCTGTTGTTCCTGGTAGTAGGCTGTTTACTTACTTGCATTTGTCGAAATAGGAGCTTAGAACAAGGAGGCGGGGGTAAAAGACACACCTGCACAATGCCTGTAAAATGGACTAATCGGATATCAGGAATTAATAATCCAGACTATGATTTATCCAAGGATCATCCTTTCGGTTTCCCCACTCCAGCCGATCAAGTGAAAACACGACAAAAACATGGTACAGAACTCGAAGGTAATTGTTGTTTTTTTCTCCATTTTCCTCAGCACGTTTCGAGACTTCTAAAAATCCTATCGACTAGGTCTTCCACAGTACACCACGAGCACAGAAAAATGTCGCGTGTTCGTCAGAATCCACCAGATTTGCCATATGCCTTGGACCGCCTTGACTCTGAAACACGGCGCTCTCTCAGTCTCACGTTCATGGTTCTCTTATGTCGCTGCGCCTGCCTGTGTTTTGGTGCACACGCTGTAGGCCTAGCATGAGTCATTCGGTACAGATTTTCATATATTATGATAACTAGCTCTTGCCGACAGTGGCTCTGTGAAGGCACGCTCGCTCAGTGTTAGGCCTAAGCCTAAACTGCTACTTTGCTAGGCTAGGCGAAAGCAAGTGTTTCAGTTTGTCAGTCCTTGAGAACGGCCTAGCCCTTCATGATCTTGATAAGAGTAGCAAAAAAGAAAAGCTTTAGTTTGGAACTTTAATTGGTGTTTTTTAAACAGTTGTTGTTTTTTTTTTTTTTTGGGGGGGGGGGGGGGGTGTGTCTGTGTGTGTTTTGTTGGGTTTGTTTGTTTCCTTGGGTTTTCTTCTTCTTTTTCTCCTTTCTTTGTTTTATTTTTTTCTTGGGAAGGGTTTATTGCTGACATTGTTTTACTTCAGACTGTTCATTGTACTCTTAAAAAAAAAAAACCTATTAGGGAGAAGGGGACAGAATAGTTTAGTGGTTATTATGTAGTTTATTGTGTGTTTTGGGGGTTTAAAAAAAAGTTTTACTGATTATCTTGTGTGAGGTTTCTGTCTTGCTGTTCCTATGCTGCAAATTTCATTGTCTTCACCTCATCTATAGCATATATATATATATATATTATATATATATATATATATGACAGGTTTTTTTGGTATGTATAATATACGTATATATGACAGTTTTTTGTGTTTTTTTACCCACCAGAAAGGTAGCTCACCTTGTACGTAGGTATACCCAAATTCATGATGTGTGCATCCTCAATGTCAGAGGTACACGAATGGAATCCATGTATATCAAGCCACTGTAGGGCCATCAACCACAGAGGCCCTGCACTGCTGTTGGATCACCATGGTGGTGTTCAGTGGTGCCTGTTCTGAGCTAACCAAAGAAGGACATCACTTATTAAATTAATGCCCTTACTCAGTTACTGATGATAGTAATTGTTCAGTTATGAAGCCAGACTGACTCAGAGGTGCCCATCTGGGTTTTGTTTTAGTGTTGTATGTGATCATGCTTTAAACATGGAGCAGTTTGTGCTATCTTAGTTTATTTTTTATGTTTTTACATTCTACTAGTTGTAAGTCATAATAACTAATAAGGTCATTTCCTTTAGTTTTAGGTTTGGTTTTTTTTTTGTAAAGTAAAACTACCCCTGTGGATGTTTTTGTTTCATCAGGTCTGAGCACATGTCAACTTGTACTCTTGGTTTTAAAAGTCTCATGAACAAAGCTGTATTTTATATGTAATGCAAAATCTCTAGCTCTGTGAATGAGTATGGTCCAGGATTCCCATTGGCTCTTGTCTTCAGGCTTCTTTTCTTCCTTATTGTTAAAATAATTTCATTCAAGAAAGAATGTGGAAGGACAGTTTAGACATGTATACACCTGCCCAACAGGTAAATCATGAGGTACTAGGTTTGATTCCTCTCCTCGCTCTTTCTTCCCAGTTTGACGGTAAGGTCAAACTGAATCAGGAAAATGTCACGTCTTTCCGAAGTAGACTCTAAACCAGTCAGACCCATGTGCTTATGGACTTGAGCACATTGCAAAGGACCCACGACCTTTGAAAATCAGAAAGAGCAGGAAGGTACCTCCCGACTGTCCTTGCAAAATTGCTAGTTTATTTCCTGAAGTTCTTTATCCCCCAAAGTGGGAATCAGCTACCTTTCTGGTGGGTAAAAAAGCCACACACAAACTGTCATATGCGTATGTTTATGTTTGCAAAAATCTCACCATTGCTGATCTTTGGAGCTCTAGCCAAGAAATGAGGGAAAAAATCCAGATTAAAATTTATTTATAAATCTATATTTTGTTTTGTAATGATAAAACATTTTTGGGAGTGGGGATCTTTCAAGCTTTGAGTGAGCCTTCCTCTCCCATCTACGGAGCCACGTTTTCTTTTAGGGTTGCTTGGTTTATTCATTTTTATTAAAAAAAATTTTTTTAAAGCTCTTCACCCTTTCTATTATCTTCCCAGCTTGACAAAAAAGTTTAACTGAATGTCAGAGTCCTTCACATGAGACTGTAAACCAAAGCCCTGTGAGTGTGAGTGCTCGTAGAACATCTTTCGCACACATTTTAACACCTGATCCAACTTTTGGAAGAGTAGGCCATTATCATTACTGGTAGGAATGGATGCCCCCACCCCCCCAAAAAAAACCCAACCAACCCCCCCCCCCCCCCCCCCCCCCCTCCCCAAACAAACCAAAACCAAGAACAACAAAAAACAACAACAAAACCTGCATACATGTACACAGGTGTGATATGTAGGTAGACACCATCCCTAAAGTTGGAATGCATCCACCTACATGGTGGTGAATTTAAACAACATATTTTTTTAAATAGCATGTGCAAAAATCTCACCATTGGTGAACCTCGGAGGAATGAGGAATGAAAAAAGTTATTCCTTTCAATTTCATACTTTCATTTTAAAATTCTTTATTCCTTTCTAATTTCTAGAATTATATATATATATTATATATATATATATATATATATATATATATATATATGTATGTATGTATGTATGTATGTATATTCTTTTATTTTTTCTTTAAAATTCCTTCTTTGTAAGATTCTCTCTTTCCTTATTTCTTTCTTTTTTGTCCTTTTGGATGTTTCATCTCGGTTATTTTAATTCCATTTGTGACTTGTAATAGAGAGAGAGAGAGTGTGTGTGTGTGTGTGTGTGTGCACATGCATGCTTATGTGTATAATATATATATATATATATATATATATATATATATATAAAACAACTAATAATAAAATCAGAAACCGAGAAAGGGAGATATGATGATCACTTATTCACTCTAATTTCAGTTTTAACTTTTATAATTTGTAAGTTTACTAAACTAAATACCAAATCAAACCAAGTTCGTTTATTTCGAGGGTAATGAATAAGCACTCATGCGCTTTAAAAAAAAAAAAAATTTTACATCCAGTCCCCACTCATAGGGATTTTTATTTTTATTTTAGGCTCTTAGCCAGGCTGTCACAGAGTCAGGTAACATTTTCTCATCATTGTCAAATACCAACTAAAGTCAGGTCCGAACCACTCATGGCCCAAACCACTTAGCTATCCCAGCCACACTTGGCTAAAGATTTTGTATTAAAAACATGTCATTATGCTGGGAAGGGGGGCGGGGGGGAGAAGGGGGCATGGAGGGGGGGGGGGGGGGGGGAGGGGGGCAGGCAGGGCTGGGTTTTGTTGGGTTTTTTTAGAAAAGTGTTCAATTTGTGTTTTAATGTGGCTTCAAATCCTTTTATTTTTCTGATTTTTTTTCTGTGCTGGTAGAACTTTGTCCCCACCCTGGGTGTAGAAAGTAGAGAAGACCCTACATTTTTATGTCTCAGATGTTTGTTTGTTTATTTGTGTGTTTTGGGTTTCTTTGGGTTGTTTTTTTTTTAAATTTTAAAGTGACTTGTATACATGTACACAAGTGTTCTCTGACAGACATCATCAGTCATGATAGGCACTAATCTATGAAATACAAAACCTGCATTTTCAAAGGCATTCAGACTAAAGATTACTAGTGGACAAAATTGAAAGTCACTTCATTTCACTGGACCCCTATACTTTGCTGATAGTACAAGTCAAGTGTATTTGGTGTGTGTGTTTTATTTAATTTATTTATGTATTCTTTTATATCGAGGATAATGGAATAAGCACCCATGTGCTTGCAGTTTTGTCAATTTTGTGATCTGTTTCCACCGGTACACAATGGCCTACTCTTCCGAAAAGCGGAACAGGATTTAATGTGTGTGTGATATAATTATTTGACTTGTGTTGCAGCCTGGTGGTTAAAGCATTGCACTCGCAATCTAATGGCCCGGGATCAATCCCAGGTCTGAGCTACTACCAGACGCCCATTCAAGGGGATTTTTTTTCCCCTGGAGTTAACTAACATCACTGCCATTTTCATTGCCCTGAAACAGTCCATAAATAAAAAATCTCCACTGGGACTTAATCGCAACAACAACACTCCCCTGAACAGGAAAAAATGAAAATCTTGTATTAAATTTTTTTTTTAAACCAACCAAACTAAATTCTTTCTAAAAAACCCACCCACTGCCCTGAAAGTCCTTCAGATGAGACTATAAACCGAGGCCCTGCATCCAAGCGCATGTGAAACACACATGTATGAAAACCCATTCTGCTTTTCAAAAGAGCAATCAGTTGTGTACTGGTAGGAATGGATGACAAAATTTGAAAATTGCATGCACGCTGGTGTCATGTTTAGACATTATCCCTGAAGTCAGAATGCGGCTACCTTTATGGTGGGCAAAAACGTTTAAATATGACTCCTTCTGCAGTCATCTGTCTATCTATCTATCTATCTATCTATCTATCTATCTATCTATCTATCTATCTATCTATCTATCTGTCTGTCTGTCTATCTATCTATCTATCTATCTATCTATCTAGAGACTATATTGTGAGATTGATTTGTTGCTTTACAAGATTCAGCGCTATATAAATTCCATACATTATTATTATTATTATGATATATATATATTATTTATATATCATATGATATGATTTATATATATATATATTATATATATATATATATATTATATATATATATATATATATATACACATACATGTATGCCAAGTCTGACAGTTGGTGAGCCTTGGAGCTCTAGACAAAAGTTTTAAACAAAGCAACAACAACAACAACAAAAGAGTTTAAAATGGTTATTTTACATTCATCAAAGCATGGTCAACTTGTAAGTACTTATTTTTCTTTTGTTTGTTTTTTCATTGATTTTACAGACCATGGAAGAGTGTGTCTCAAGAGGAAGAAGGACAACAACACAGAGAGGAAGAACAACAGCAACAAGAAGAGCAAAAACAGCATGGATTGCAACAACAACAACAACGAGAGCAACAGCAACAACGACGAGAGGAACAAGAAGCAGCAAGAACCACAGGACAGAGAAGATTGTGTGACGGACGGAGATAACCCAGCAGACCAAGCTGCACTGCCCGTGAGAAGGGATGGAAAGGACATGCCTCTATTTTTCCCAGACAGACCCAACGGTGTCAAGCGAACGAGAGAAGAAAAGAAGAGAAAATGCAAAGAAAGAGGCAGAAACACTTTCGGCAGTACCAGATTACAGAGTTCGGGTAAGGCAGGCCTACAGCCGTGAAGATCAGTTTTGCTGTTAACTTTCTTTTTAAACGTTATCGCATCTCCGCTGACACCGGCTCCTTCTGCAGTCATTTGGGGTGGGGAGGAGAGGAGAAAAGAACTCCAGAAGACAATCCACCCCCAGCTGTATGGAGGGGAGGCCCCAGCTGCTAACGAGGAGAGGTAGGATTAGTCAGTTCCCCGTGCTTCTGGAAATTGTGTGCCCAGAAATTTCCTCTTTTCTGTCCCTCTCTTTGTTTCTGCCTTGTTCCTTTTCTTCTTGTCACCTCCTTTTTTGGGAGGGGGTCTATTTTCTGCCTTCTTGGTCCCATTCTCTTGCCTGTTTTCCAAAAAGACTTAAAAGATAACCATTCTCTCCCATGCCGAAGTCGGATGTGCTGGGCCTGACTTGCCAGGCACTTAACGGCAGCGCAGTGCATTTTCACTCATATGACAGACAACAATAGTTGCTGTCAGAGCGTTTGACAAAACAGGAGAAGAATTAGTCTGTGACAGACACTATGCACAGATTCCGTAACTCGTGTCAGCTGATTCAGAGAGATGTGCTGAGAGACACAGCCTGAAAAATTCAATGCAGTGCCTAAACATTTCCTCAGGAAATTATGCAGGGGGAGAGAGAGAGAGAGATGTTATTTATTCTTTTTGTTTGTTTATTCTTTTATTTGGAGGAGGATGGAATAAGGATGTGCCTATGTTCTTTTTTTTTTTTACATCCTGTCCCCATGTGCATGCACTTTTTTCAGTTTTGTCATTGTTGAAGTGTTTTAAGCTTGTACATGAATATTTTTTTTTGTTTGGTGCATTATTTACAGAGAAAGAAGTTGAAGCGAGTTAAATATATTCACCTATGTACATTTGACTGAAAGACTGATAAACACAAGAAATGTTTTTTTTAAAACAGTTCAACAACGACATGGGTGTGCTAATTACTTGAAATAGTTGAGCCTTATTTATCTGGGGAAAAATCCCCTGAACATTTGCTTTTGCAGCATCTGGGTCATCTTGTTGTTCACTGGACCAGGCCGTGGTGAAAGGTAGTCCTGTAAACCCTTCAGTGTCAGAGTGTGAGATCATAACTGACAGGGATAGCATGGCTGGTATGGTGTGTGTGTGTGTGTGTAGTGAGTGTGTGTGTGTGTGAGAGAGAGAGAGTGTTGTGTGTGTGACTGTGAGAGAGAGAGAGTGGTGTGAGAGAGAGAAGAGAGAGAATGTGTGTGTGAGTGTGTGTGTGTGTGAGAGAGAGAGAGAGAGTGTGTGTGTGAGTGTGTGTGTGTGAGAGAAGAGAGTGTTGTGTTGTGTGTGTGTGAGGGAGAATGTGTGTGTGTGTGTGATGAGAGAGAGAGAGTGTTGTGTGTTGTGTGTGTGAGAGAGAGAGTGTATGTGTGTGTGTGTGAATGTGTTTGTGTGTGAGAGAGAGAGAGAGTGTGTGAGTGTGTGTGTGTGTGGTGGTGAGTGTGTGTGTGAGTGAGAGAGAGAGAGGCATGAAGGTAGCAGCATTCTAACTGTGGGGATCAATGGAAATATAATTGGAAAGCTATTTTGATGCGGGTATACTTGAGAGATAAGAGAGAATGATTTTGAAAATTGTAAAAAATTGGCCTGGTACTCTTCTTCTTTCCTAGTTGGTCACTATGGAGGGTGGAGATAAAGGGTAGGGGATGGGTTTGGGAGTATTGACAGAACCATGGTAACTCACTGCACTGGCAAACAAGGTACAGGTGTAATGAGTCCACACTCACACACATATGCACACACATATATATGCACACACATGCACTCACAAAGAAACAGCACATCATTCGAGGTAGTCATATCAAAACCCTCTCTTTCAGACTTCTTGGAATAAAGATGGGTACCTTCCAAAATTAATAGATAATCAATAATACCCAAAGCATGAACATGTGTGTGCGTGTGTGTGTGTGTGTGTGTGTGTGTGTGTGCATGGCATGCTTGTGCACTTATAGTACACTTACACACACACACACACACACACACACACACACACACACACACACACACACACACACACACACTCACTCACTCACTCTCTCTCTCTCTCTCTCTCTCTCTCTCTCTCTCTCTCTCTCTCTCTCTCTCTCTCTCTCTCTCTCTCTCTCTCTCTCTCTCACTCATTCACTCAGTTAATCACTCACATGTGTGGGTGCATGCAACACAGGCATGTATGCATGCATACATTCAAACATACACACCTTGAAGCTTTCACTTAACCCCTTTCTTGATTTGTGCCTCTTCCTTGTCCTTTTCTTCATGTTTGTTCATTTTTATTTCTTTTCTTTTTTCATGTTCTGTTAGTTTTGCTTTGGTTTAGGTTGGGTTTTTGTTTTGTTTTGTCTGTTTACAGTGTTTAGTTTTTTAATTTGTTTTTTGTTGTTGCTATTTTTCTTTTTTTTTTTTTTTTTTTTTTTTTTTAGGTGGGTGGGAGTGGAGGGAGAGAAGAATTGTTCTATAGTTTTTAAACGCCATTAGAATAACTATGTCTTATTGACTTTTGCCACTTTAGAGAGATAGTTGAAAATATTTGAATTTTTTTTTCAATGCCTGAGTTACAGATTCAAGTTTTCGGTATAACTCCATTTACCGTTTTTTTCAAAAGTGACGTTTAAAAAAAATTGTACTGACCTGACTATGAGAATGGGAGATTAGGGTGGCACAGGATTTGTAATTGTCAAGACTGTTAAACACACACGCATGCACGCACGCGTGCGCATGTGTGCGCGTGCATGTGCACGCACACACCAAAAAATCCAAAATCACATGACATTGGGTATTTGTTTAAAATTTTTCTTTTGGTTGCTTTTGTGTGTGTATGTGTGTGCTTTGGTTGCTTTTGTGTGTGTATGTGTGTGCTTTGTTTGTCTGTCTTGCCATCTGTAACTGCGATATAATACAAAATATCTGGTGGGTTTTTTTCATACCAAGTATTTTTTGTGCTTTTCTATATCAATCTTGCTTCCTTGTTTTATTTGTTTGATTAACCCTTTCTCAGTTAGCCCTTTCTTCCTTGTGTTGCTTTGCAGTTAGACACTTATGGTTAACCATTTCTCTCTTGTGTTGTTTTCCAGTTAGATGCTTACAGTTAACCCTTTCTCCCCTGTGTTGTTTTTCAAGTAGATGCTTACAGTTAACCCTTTCTCCCTTGTGTTGTTTTTCAGGTAGAGGCTTATAGTTAACCCTTTCTTCTTTGTGTTGTTTTTCAGGTAGATGCTTCTGGTTAACCCTTTCACCCTTGGGTTTTTCCCAGGTAGAGGCTTATGGCTAACCCTTTCTCCCTTGTGTTTTTTCCCCAGTTAGATGCTTACAGTTAACCCTTTTTCCCCTGTGTTATTTACCATTTAGACTTTTACAGTTAACCCTTTCTCCCCTGTGTTGTTTACCATTTAGACTCTTACAGTTAACCCTTTCTCCCCTGTGTTGTTTACCATTTAGACTCTTTCAGTTAACCCTTTCTCCCTTGTGTTGTTTTCCATTTGGATGCCTACAGTTAACCCTTTCTGTCTTGTCTTGTTTAGCAGTTAGACTCGTACAGTGAACCTTTTATCCCTTGTGTTGTTTTGCAGTTAGACGCTTACTGTTAAACCTTTCTCCCTTGTGTTGTTTTCCATTTGGGTGCGCCTATGGTTAACCCTTTCTCAATAGACGCTTATGGTTAACCCTTTCTGCCTTGTGTTGTTTCCTAGCTATACGCTCAAAACTGCATTCCTTTTATGGATTTCTAGCCGATTTACGGGAGAGGATCAGTGTTTACAAGAATATGCAGGCATTCATTCATCATGTTTGGAACCAATTTGAAGGAGAGCTTATCCAGGCAAAGGAGTTTTGTAAGTTGTGTATTTTTGTGCCTGCAGCACAAAGGAGTGTTTCTTAAGTTTTTGTTTACAGATGTGTGTGTGTGTGTGTGGCGAGAGAGAGAGAGAGAGAGAGAGAGAGTGAGTGATCTGTGTGTGTGTTTTTTTTGTTTTTTTCTTCTTTTTTCTTCGAGGATAATGGAATAAGCACTCGTGTGCTTTTTTTCATCCAGTCCCGGTGTGTATGCAGTTGTGTCACTTTTGTCATCTGTTCCCACCGGCACACAATGGCCTACCCTTAAGAAAAGCAGAACAGGATTTAACATGTGCGCAAGATGTTCTGCGTACGTTCGATCACAGGGCCTCGGTTTATATTCTCATCCGAAGGACTGCTGGGGAGAGTGGAGTCTGCACTCGATGTTAACTCCAGGAGAAAATATCCCCTTGAACGGGAATTGAACCCAGGTCGTCAAATTTGCAAGCGCAATGTTCTAACCACTAGGCTATCCCCCGCACGCGTGTGAGTGTGTGTGTGTGTGTGTGTGTGTGTATGTGTATGTGTGTGTGTACTTTAACATGACTGATTTATTCTGTTTTGGGTGTATGGTTTTTTTAAGTCTTTTCTGTTTGTTTTTATTTTTGTTTAAAACAACAACAACCCCTTTTAGCATTTTCACAGATGGCTCTAAGTCGGAGGAGGGGGTGGCCTGTGCTGCCTACTGTCCCACCTTCAAGGGTTCTATGAGTTGTATTCTTTCTTTAGACAGGAATTTGTTTCTTCGTGGTTCCGCGACTATGGCTCCAAGTTTTACCAATGGTGATTTTTTTTAGTACAACCGTTTGCCCTCCATGACATCTAAACATGACAACACTGTGCACACATCATTAAAGTTTTCTCATCCCTTCTCACCGGCATGCAATGGCCTACTCTACTGAAAGGTAGAACAGGTTTTAACGTGTACATAAGAGGTTCTGTACGCGTTCGCACATGGGACATCGGTTTATAGTCCCATCTGAAGGACTTTATAAGAGGAGTAGAGCCAAAACAGATGCTTAACTCCAGGGGGGAAAATTCCCACAGACAGGCATGGTGGTATAGGCTCAAACCCAGGCCATCAGATCATGAGCCTGATGCACTAACCACATCCTCTGTGGATGTTTAAAGTATCTTTAGATTTGAGTCTGAAAAGCAGCTTTTAAGGTAAAAAGGTAAAATGAAAAAGAAATATGTATGTATGTATATAGATATGTGTGTGTGTGTGTGTGTGTGTGTGTGTGTGTGTGTGTGTGTATAGAGAGAGAGATATCCACACAACACACACACACACACACACACACAGATAGATAGATAGATAGATAGATAGATATAGATAGATATATAATGTATGTATGTATATCTATCTGTCAGTTTCTATGATTGTGTTGTGTATCAGGATTTAAGGATGTATAATTATCTATCTGTCAGTTTCTGTAATGGTTCATGGTTGGCCCATGTGTGTGCCTAAGCTGTTTATCTACAAAAATGGAAATATGGTGTGTTTTCATATTTGATCTTTTTTGTATTGTTCTGTGGTTTGTGGTTTTTTGTTGTTTTGTTTTTTAGTTGTTCTTTTTTAGAGTTTTTTTTGTGGTTCTTCCGGGAACAGTGTGATTTTTCAGCACATAATTGTTTGTTAATTGCCAGTTATTTTTTTTATTATTAATCCATAGGTAAGGGGCTGGGATAGCATTCGCTTTCCCCCAGCAGCATCGAACACAGTCACCACTTGGATGGGTGACAGTTTGCGCTCTTTGGCTTCAGTACAGGCCCCCAGTTCACCCAGCTGTAAATGGGTACCTGTCTCTTTGGAGTCGGGGAAAATAAAGCAATGAGGGAGAGGAGATGGGTATGGGATACTTTTCCCTTTATTGGTAACACATTTACTTTTTTTTTTTATTTTTTTTTTAGTGCAAATGGTAGACGTGTGAAGAGGAACCCCTAGTGGTGATTTAAATGATTTTGTAGTTTTGTGAGCGTAAACTTTGGTGCTCTGAAGTATTTTGTTACTGAGAAGACAGTTTAGTTTACTTCTCACAAGCGATATGTACAGCCAGATGATTTAGAGGAAAGATATCTTTGACCCAGGCCAAAGCTGTTTGCAGATTACTTTCAGAAGTTAGCTTTTGTGAGCTTTATTGAGAATGTGTTGTTGTTCTGGATGGAGCCTGTGGTTTAGCATGGGTGTGAGGAAAACCTTTAAAAACAAAAAGTTAATTCCAATGAATACCATCTATTTTAAATACATGCAGGATCTCCAGAATTGTTTTGTTTGTTTGTTTTTTCAACTGGCATTGCAATCTCGGGGATCATCATGATTGTTTTTTTGTTTTTCAGCTGAGAGTGCAATCTCAGGGATAATAATAATAATAATAAATAATAAATGGAATTTATATAGCGCTATATCTTGCAGAGACAAATCAAAGCGCTTGCACTCAACTCATTCTTACACAGTCATACAACCAGTGACAAGTAATAGTTCCATCAAGTCCAAATGTGCACACACGCACACACCACACGCACACACACACACACTATAAACGTGAAAAAATGGATGAAACAGTAAGTGAAGTAATTTGTTTGTCCTGACATTTTATGCTTTTCTTTTTTTAATTCTTAAAACATTTTTATTTAAATGTGTGTGTGGACGTGAGCGCGCACAGGTGTGCATGAGTATGTGTGTGCGTGTATATGTATATGTGGTAATTTGTATTTTCAATGTATTTCCTTAACGATTTTTTCCTTTTTTTTTCTTTTTTACTGGTTTAATTTAATGGTAAATGATGCTATAATGTAGTGACTTAGTATAATCATTACGAAATTTGTTCTTAGATAGATGGCTTGATGAAAAAAAGCAAATGCATTGCTTATTCAATGTACCATCTGGAAATAAAATTTTGACTTGACTTGACTTGACACACACACACAGGGATCATCATGATTGTTTTTTTGTTTTTCAGCTGACATTGCAATATCAGGGATCATCATTTATTGGGGTTTTGTTTTTCAGCTGAGAGTGCAATCTCAAGACTTATCATATTTGTTGTGTTTCTGTTTTTTGTTGCATTTTGTTGTTGTTGGGCTGTTTTTTTACCTGACAGTGCAATTTCAGGGATTATCATATTTGAGTTGATGTTTCTTCCCAATATCCATATCCATCTGGAAGATTTCATTTTCATGACAACTTTTGTCCACATGCCAATGTCATCTGCATTTTGAACCATGATAGCATTTGTGCTTAAACACCAGGAAGCTCTTGATTTTAAAATATTTAGTAGTGTGGTGCATAATTACAGAAAGTGTGGTAACCCATGCATTGTCAGCAGGCCTAGAAGTTGAATAGGTATGTCCCACTTTAACGTGAATACTTTGACGGTGAAGAAAATCCTTGATGTAATTGTGAATGTGACCTGAAAATCCTTCTGACTTTCACTTAAAGAGCAATGTAGAATGCTATACATTGTCATTAACTTCACATACATGAAAGAATGTAGCCAAAATGCCCTTGTGCTGTGCGAACTGATTATCTGTTATTGTGTTGTCAGCCTTACAGTAATAATGGTCATTTGTGGATCTTCCTTTAAGAAACCATGCGTGGTTCGCTGGTATGATAGCCTTTATTTCACAAGAATGTACTATTCTGTAAAGAACAATTCTTGTACATTAATGTTCCAGTATGGAATATTGGTTTCCAGTATGAGAGGTCAGTGCTATGACCAGTATGTTCCAGTGTGGAATATTGGTTTCCAGTATGAGAGGTCAGTGCTATGACCAGTATGTTCCAGCATGAAATATTGGTTTCCAGTATGGGCGGTCAGTGCTATTGGGCCTGTAGCCCTAGTTATATTACATCCTAATGTGTGTGTGTTGTGTGTGTGTGAGTGTATGTGCACTAGATTGTGTGTCCAACCCTCACTGAGTTGGTACACTGGTGTGATGAGGTCTATCTGGAGCTAAATGTTTCTAAAACTATAGATCTTCCTATAGATTTCAGAAGATCAGGGCATACTCCTAAGAATATTATCCATGATCAAGAAGTTGAAAATGTTTCGAGCTATAAGTATCTCGGAACTGTTTTTGACCACAAGTTAAACTGGGACGATAACACTGATGCTATTGTTAGGGACAACAACGTGCATATTTTCTGAGGAAACTGAACTCATTTTTTTTTAGACAAAAAATTCTTTCCTTATCTTACAAGTCTTGCACAGAAAGTGTTCTAAGTTTGCTTTCATTTGTTGGTACAGTAACCTCAGTGTTAAAAACAAGAATGGCCTGCAGAGAATTGTAAGAATCTGCTACAAAATAATTGGAGAAGAACAAAGAGATCTCAAGTCGTTCTGCAATCAGCAGCTTGTACGTAAAGTGACTGCCATTTTGGCTGATCCATCCCATGCTTTGTTTCTAGAATTTCAGTTGTTGCCTTCAGGATGCTGTTTTCAGTGCCCCAACAGCAAAACAAACAGAAAAAGACATTCTTTTGTGCCAGTAATCATTCGAATTCTAAATTCACAATGACATTGACTACCTAGTTTTTACATTTCTCTGAATTACTTGCCTGATTGTCATTGTTATGAGTGTAGTCAATACATGTGTGTGCTGAAATAAGTCTCTGTCTTCTTAGTCAATGGTCTTTAAAACATTGTATTCATACATGGGTGTATGTGTGTGTGGGTGGGTGGGTGTGTTTGCGCACACACACACGTGTGTGTGTGGTAAATAATAAGTTTATATGTCTTTCTAGTCGATGGTTTTTATAACATTGTGTTCCCAATTGGTGTTGTGTGCGTGTGTGACATTTTTATTTGAAGTTATTTGTAATGTTTTAACCAATATGAAATGTTGTCTTTTGTGTCTTTCCAGATTAGTCAAGTCAAAAACACTTCAATCATCCCATGAAGGGCAATTACAATACTGACAGGCACATTGATACCTATAATTATCTCAAAAGACATGATACTATCAATCTGCCTGTCAGTATTGGAATTGTCCCTCTGGGATGATTAATTAAAGTGTTCTTGACTTGACCTGTGTGTGTGTGTGTGTTCACTAGATGAAAATGTGATGAATCAAACAATATCAATAAGACTGCAACAGGTGTCATGATAGGGAAATCAGTGGACATTGCTGTGATAATGTATTTCTACAGTTGTGTGTGTGTGTGCGCGCGCGCGCGCGTGTGTGTGCGCGTGCGCACACTAGATGAAAATGTGATGAATCAAACAATATCAATAAGACTGCAACAGGTGTCATGATAGGGAAATCAGTGGACATTGCTGTGATAATGTATTTCTACAGTTGTGAGTGTGGTGTTCAGTAATTCTGTCACATGTGATTGATCATGTGCCTCTCGAATCCGTCGTATCCGAAATCATCACTATTTTTTCGGACTATTGACATGGACTTCTCCCGGACTCTAAAAGTTACCGGTTCGCGCGTGTTGAGGAAACCGCGGGGATATTTCGCGCAATAAATGCAAAACCTTCACGTGAGAGTGCATGTGCGTTGGAGCAACATATATGGTCAACCGATCTCGTACAGACATGTTTTCCCGTCCGCCTTGCAACGTGCGCAGTACTGACATGCCACAGTGGTGACCTTCGACCTGGATGCCCATTGGCGCTTTCTAGGTCATTGAAGTCCCTGCGTGAACATTGGCCGATCTGGTTGGCCGAGGGTAGGGTGGGCGTGTAGCTGGCAACCGAAAGCGCGTCATCTCGCGCCAAATAGACCAGCAATCATTCACCATGTCTCGTGTAAGTATCGACTTTTGAAGGTTGATTTATTCAGCTATTTTCAACACTTTTGGTCAGGTAAGCTCATTTTTGTGTAGATCAGTCTCCGCTGAGTGATTCTGAACCAGACAATTGGTACATAGATGTCGGCATATATGATATCTGGAAAAAAAATTGTGGGGTGTTTCCGTGTGACATCAGCAATGGAGAGGAATATGTGTCAGAAGCAAAGAATATATCTGGGACGATTTTGCTGCCTAAACTGTCCTGGATCATATGATCAGTTTTGGTAAATGTTTTATTCTGTAGGTAGGTTTATTTGTAAACAGTACAGGAATGTCAAAATGGGGTAAAAATGTTGTAGTGGCGTTTACCTCAGGTTCCACGATCGAGGAAGGTTTTGTGCATGAATTAGGTCACCTCCCAGTCTTTCGAGAAAAAACACACCGATTTAGAAAGAATATTATATTGTATTAGATTTATGTCTGTTTGTCAATTGTTTTTGTTCAAAACAATTTTATGTATTTATAAAGGAAAAGTGTGAAACTGAATCTTTTCTTGCCGGCCTGTCATCGACTGACCTCATACTACCCAAGACATTGGCAGAGCCTGTGCGAACATGTCAATCAAATCTTATTTTTAAGAAACTATATATTGTTTGGATGCTTGAAAGTTAAATTTTATTAATCTTTTTTATCAGTCTGGTCCATGTAGGTTTACAACTTTAATCATATTAAAAAAGAAACGGAACCAAGATACCAGATTGAGACTTGGTCATGAACCGTTAGATCGAGATGCTTATGCTTATTCAGGGGCCCCTTCCGTGTATTGCTATCACGCGCCAATTTCGAATAGGCTAGCGAACCAGACGAGACTGACGGGTTGCTGCTAAGAAATGCATGCGCTGTTCGCAGTTTTGTTTTAGCGGTTTTCGCGAACACACCTGTTGCTTTCTTACAGCCAGCGACACAGTACAAGAAAAAGTGATTACATTTAACAGGTATGTATATAGGCAAGATATATTTTCTTCCAGAGTGTCAAAATGAAGATGAGATGAGTTGAAGTGATCTTTTGACGAAAATTGTGGCATTGTTATAACGTAACTAAGCAGTCGCGGGAGATTGGCTACCGTATCGGCACAGTGATTCGCGTTTTCCGTTTTCTGTTATTTGCTAATCCTGTCCGATAAATATGTGTTCTGAGGATTTTGAAAGTAAGAATAATTTTGTGTTTTCATTTTCTAGTAGAGTTATAAAAGTTTTCAGGCGAAGCAAGCTGTGATATATCTGGGACAAGCCCTCTAACGGGTCTCGCTTATTTTGGCGGTAGATCACAGCGCGTTCCTAATTTTCTAGTAGCAGAACGTTTTAGGTCATAAAAATTTCCAGGGACCTATGATGTTATGCTTTTCTGTAGTTATATGTGTATCTAAATATATCCTTAAAGCACCTTTTAGAAATGTTTGTTGGAAATTTAGACATTTCTAGATCAGTTGAACTTTATAAACATGTGATAGATCTGTACTATCAATAGCCTAGTGCAGTACCCCTTCTGCTGCTGCTACATGGAATCTTAGTATGTTCCCCACTTCCCCCTGTAGTGTTGAGTTTACCATTTAAGGGATAGGCCTACATGGACAAGAAAGAAAATAGAACTGGTGTCGATCAAAAACCATTTCCTTGTAAAATGTTACATCTAGTGTGACTTTTACCAGACCATTTGGTGGAACTTGTACAGAAGTTGGGCAGCCTAAAATATTTTGTTCATCTGCACTTGCCCCTTACTCACCCACCCAAAGTAATGTTTTAAGTTAATAAATCAGTCAAAATGAAAGATGTTTTCCATATTTGAAATAAAAACTAAAGTAATAATCCAGCAATAGAGCGAGAAATTTGATTGCATGTATGAGTGCACCCCCCTTTTAAAAAATTTTTTGTAATGCTTTATCATGTACTATATTGTAAGTGTTAAGGTAATACAATATATGTCATGATAACCCTGGAGTGAGTATGTGCACACGCATGCACCCTGCGCTGGCAGTTTCATGCATGAGCGCAGATGGGGGGGGGGGGGGGGGGGAGCGGTTCAGGATGTGGGAAATGGATGCCTGGATCTGTGATGCTGAATTGCACTATATAATGCTTGGTTGTTTTTGACTGTGCTTTCTTGTAGCCTGTGTGGGTTTCTCATGCTTTTAAGACGTTGGTTTATATTGCCTAATTTTGGTATTTGTATACTTTTACCCTGTTCTCTTTCCAACAAAAGAGGAGCGATGCTTATAGCAGACTTTAAAGTCTGCGTATGTCTCTAAGTGCAGTGTGCTTTGTTTTTAAATGTAACCTTTTTAAGTGTAGGCCTAATAACTAAATAAGTAATATAGTACATCTTATCATTTGATAATGCTTTTATTGAATCAGGGGCTTGGATAGCCTGGAGGTTAGTGATGCTCATTGCACTCATGACCTGCTGACCCAGGTTCAAATCTTGTTCAAGAGGATTGTTCCTCTGAAGTTAACATCTGTGCCAACTCCACTCCACCAAAAGACCTTAGGATGAGACTATATAATTGAGTATAAACCAAGGTCCCTTGTGCAAATGCACACAGAACATCTTGCGCGTGCATTAAAACCGGTTCCGCTTTTTTTTTAGTATTAGGCCATTGGGAACGGATGACAACATTTACAAAACTGCATACACAAGCCAAGGGGATTATTTTATGAAAAATGTGTAGAACTATCATTGTTATGTAGATATGGCTTGTGACCACTTGATTTCCTCTTTTTATTGAGATGATAAAAGTGCTGGTATTGATATAGTTTATTATCTTGTGTGAGGTGATGGTCGTATACTGTGCTGTTATTCTGTGATAAATGTTTTTCCTCATTACTTTTTATATGTGCAGCTTGTAACGTACATGGATTTCTGTTTGTGAGATAATAAAGTAATTGAATTGACGGTTAAAATGCTTTATAATTATGTGGCGGTGTAGGCTTACCAGTAGACTAAATCTAAACATTTACTTTCAATTTTTAAGTGAGCATGTGTGTCAATGAAATATATATATATATGTGTAAATAAATCCTTGTTTTAGCCAGGCTCTGTCAGATTTAGTCAATATTTAACTTGAACGTATAACATACATTCAAGTTTGATATTGACTAAATCTGACAGAGCCTGGCTAAGACAAATTATTATTTATAAATGGACTAATTTTTTGTTTCAGTTCAAATGGCCGAGGGTGTGAGTGAAGCACCCCCCAGTGCAACAAAGACAGTACTTCGAGACAACAACACAGACACACACGAGGCGGACTTGAGTCACAATGTAGCCAAGGGCAGTCGAACACCAGATGGGAAAACTTTAAGGCCAGGACAAGGTGAGAAGGAAAACATGAGGCGATCCACTTCCTTGACAGTATCAACACGAGGCCGCAAACGAGCGGGTAAGAAAGACAGTTGCTGTAATGGCTGTTCCACCACCACGGCAGTGTCATTGGGGCACTGTTTTCCAGAAACTGAAAGCTCTAGCAACAGTAACACAAGCGATGGGACGAGCGACACCACAAGCAGCTCAGCTGCTGAACGTTCAGAGTGTGGCTCCCCATCGCTGGAACTGCAAGAGACAATGGAACATCCCCCGTCCCCCACAGCCAATCTTAAAATGCTTTTTAGTGCCGTGAGTCCTGAAATACGGAAGATGCAAAGGCAGCAAGAATTGCAGAATGAGACGGTCTGTCCAGGGGACCATTTGAGTGTGGAGAGTGATGTGATGTCTTCGCAGGACAGTGACCAGGGGAAGGCTCATCTTCATGGCTCAAGGAAAGAAAAGTCTTTAGGGCTTCTGTGTGAAAAGTAAGGGGTTTTTTTTGTTGTTTTTGTTAACATTTTTATTTAATGTTAAGAGCTTTTATGACTTACAGTGCTAGCAGTTGGTGAGGAAATACACATTGTGGTTTTTGTGTCATTCAGGTGAAGAGATGTCTTGAATTTTTTTTTTTTTTTAGTAATCATTACATTTTTGTTATAACTGTAACAGTGCATTATTTAAATAACAATCACTGGCATTATGGTATATCAGCTAATATTTCATAAAGGCGTAGTTGAGAAAGGTGGCTTTATAAAATTAATAATAATAATGAATGAAATTTATACAGCGCTATATTTTGGCCCCCCCCCCAAAAAAAAAATCAAAGCGCTTGTATAGAACAACCAATACCAGTTGAGTTCACAAATTCAAATGTACACAGACACTGCACACGCACACACACACACAGGTTATACACTTTGGCAGGGTGGTGGGGGTTTCGGCCGTTAAAGGCAGGACAAATTTGAGGTGAAACAGGAGGGAAAAATCTTAGATTTGGAATAAATTTCTTGAGGCTGGATTTAAAAGTTAACTGTTAGGGCAAAATTCTGTAAGTGTACACAGCATTGTATTTAGGTGTTGTTGTTTTTATCCCACAAGAAGCAGAAGCTCGGTTCTATTACTATTAGTATTATTAGGTGTGATACTAACAGTAACTCAGTCTCCATCTGTACCATCAAAAACTTGTTAATGCAGTGAAACGATTTGAGTATATCTGTCCATGCGCTGTTTTCATTCCCAAGTAAGACTAGTGCTAGATTTAGCCATGTATCACCCCAATTATTGCATATTTGGTTAAATAAATTGTTTCAGAAGGTGAAGTAAAATTAGGTGTGTTGTAATTTTTTTTTTAATTCAGTCCTTTATGTGGATAATAATTGTATATGATTTATAATCTACTTTTGTTGTAGTCATTGACTAGGAACGTATGTCCTTGAATGACGATCTAATAGTGGAAAGTGCACAACTGGTTTATTATCTTACAATATTATTAAGTTTTGACTTTGTTTCTAACATTTTTCTTTGTATTTAATTCAAACCTTACAATCAGAGTAGGAAGGTGGGCCACCTACTAGGTACTAGCATGGTTTTTCACCTGTTCCTTGGCTAGAGCTCTGAGGTTCAGCAGTCTAATGATGAGACTTTATGTGACTTTACCCAATTTTAAGGTAGCTGTATTCCGGCTTCGGGGACGATGTGCATGTCTGGGCATGACACCAGTATGTGTTTGGTTTTGTAAAATTTTGTCACCCGTTTCCTCCAGCACCACAGTCTTCCAAAAGGTGGACAGGTTTTGAAGTATGCTGAAGATGTTCTGCGTGCTTTCACACAGGGCAGGTCAGTTTACATCCCATCCAAAGGACTTCTGGGTGAGTGGAGTCAGTACTGATGTTAACTCTAGGGGGAAAGACCCCGTCAAATGGGCCTCTTGGTGGTGGCTCAAACCCAGGCCAGGCCACAAGATTGCGATTGCAAACCACCAGGCTATCCACAGTAGCATGCACCCTGCATACTTGGAAAATGGTCTCCATGTTTGATTTGCCCATGACACTGCTTAAAAAATGCAATGCAGTGCTGCAATTCTTTCTCTTCCCCAAGTTACATGCTTGAAATGTGTGCTGGTTTTTAAGCCAGACTGTGTTAGTTAATCTCTCTTCCCCATGTGGAAAGTTACTTCTACCTGACAGAAGTATCTACAGTGTCCACACAGTTGGGGGTCAGTCTGACAAACCTTCATATTGAGCAAAACGGTACTTACAGTTACGTACTTATGCTGTGGTCCTGCTGATTTAGTGATAGCATTTTTCATGATACTTGAACTTTTGAAGGGCCTGTACAACTTTGTGATAAAAGTTAGTAGCTGAGAATAGCCACAACTTGGTGGGGGGAGGAGACTTTTCCCTTTTGTGCATTGTTGGGTAATCCTGGACTTAAATTTTTTTAGTCCTATACATTAAATTTGCTCTGTAAATCTGAATCTTACTGTTTTGTTTTTTCACATTGGCCATTGTAGGTTTTCTACATGACTTTTTAAATTTTATTTTAATAAACATTTTTTGATGTGTTTTTCATCAGGTTTCTCCAGCAGTACCCAGAGTATCCTAATGGAGCGGAGCAAATAGAAATCTGTTTAGATGAAGTTGCCAAAGGCCTGCGTAAGTAATAGGTTTCATTGCCTTAATATGTGAAACTTTGATGGGTATGGGAAAGGCTTGTAATCCTTTTCAACAACTTTCATTTGTTGTTGTACATTAGTATTTTGTAACTCTAAAGCCTTATTAGTTATCTAGAAGTGTACAGTAACATGTTCAATGAATCTGAATTGTATACAAATAGGTCAGCATCTAAGTCTCAGTATTGTGTTTTAACTTTTCCAGCTTGAAGGCTTGTTTTGTATACTCAGATGTACATGAAAACTGTCAATTGCATCAACACTGCACATTTCGTCACGCTTACCCTAAAGCTCAGCTCAGTCCCGTCCCCCCTCCAAAAAAATCTAACCTCATGAATCATGCCTGTCAGCTTTCTAGACAGCCCAGTCTTATGGAACTTTACATTTTAAAAATATATATATATATTTTGTGATTTCAGTTTTATTAATATAACCTGGAAAAAACATAGTGAACAATGTTGCCACATGATTAATTCCTTACATATGGTGGAAATTGTGAAAAATCGGTAATATTGTGAATTATGTGTTGCAGGAGTGGAGCGACGGAGAATCTACGATATTGTAAACGTTTTAGAAAGCGTAGAAGTTGTGAGTCGTTTGGCGAAAAACAAGTACGTTTGGCACGGCAAGACCAACTTGAATACAACATTGACACGGTTAAAGGTAAGAAAATTGGTAGTGTATTGTTTATCTGTTCATACTTGTGAAGATGATAAATGGATTGAAAGAAAAAGCGTATTATGTGCATCTGGAGTCTTGGTTGTTTTAGGTGTCAACTTTGGAAAGTTTATCGTGTATTTGTGCCCAGCTTTTTCGGTCACCAATCATGAGCTTTCGGCAGGGTCAGGGTGGTTTGTTGTGATAAATCGTTGTTAGTCTACATTCATCCCAAGCTGTTTTGAAATGAGTTCAGCCAGATCCAAGAATTGAAGATGTCTTGGTTTTGACATTACATCAATTTCATCACTTTAAATTTTATGGGGAGGAAGCAATCAATGAAAAAATAAAAAGGATTCAAATCTAGAAAACAAATTTTGATTTAATGCTTCTCTTCACACTAGATGAATCTACGATTTTTTTATTTTTCTTCCTTTATTTTCCCCGCAGATGTTGGCAATACAAGAGGGATTTGCAGAACAGATAACGCGTCTGAAGGAGAGAGAGCTGGCCAAAGAATTGAACCCCGACTCCTGCCCTGCTACACCAGAGAGGGACGGGGAGTTGTTAACGCCAGGGGGGCCTGATGAAGACCCGCTCAGTGACTTAAAACATAAAGGTGACAATCTGTCGTGTGTTCTACATGCAGTTTTCTGAACATTTCGTGGTGCGAACATGTTAATGATGCTCTATGTGTGTGTGTGTAATGTACAAATGCCATGTATAAAAAATGTGTGGTTGAGTGCTTTGGTGTGAATTATAAATTATCTCTCTGATTTAGTTTCATTTACGATACATCTAATGTGTGAAATAATGTGGATGTTGGTGATGAGCTCAATAGCTGATGTGATGTCAGAGAGTAGAGACAGAGGGACCACAGTGCGCAAATGCAACATCACTCTGTCGAGTGCTAAATTTAGTGCACCCCTTCCTTTTACCAAGTCCAAGTGTGATCAGTTCCTGCTGTAATTAGCACCGGCTGGGCTGGGATTGAGTGAATAGCAAGTGAGAGCAGCTGAAAGTGGGGGAAACTGACAGCAGTGGGACCTGAATAAGCTCATAAAGGATTCACAGTCTCGGTTTAAATATAACAGATGAAGGGTACTGACTTGTGAGTTGCAGGAAATCAAATACACCAGAGAAAAACGTAACCAGGTGTGTGTGTGCAGATATCGGTATTTTAAAGTGATCATCTTTATTTGATTTGCGGGCTTGGTGTTTGGCACTTGTGCATGTTTTTAGTCAAGTGTTCAGTAATGTGGCTCTCGTCTTTTTCTGTATCTTTTATCTTTTTTAATGGCTTTTTGTGTGTATGTGTCCTGCTCAACCCATTCCCAGTGTAACATTTTGAATATAAAAAGATGTCTGTTGTTTATTTCAGGGGAGTTACGAAAGGACAAGTCTTTAGGAATCATGAGCCAAAAGTTTCTGATGCTGTTTCTAGTCTCAAAGGTAAGTGGTAATATCATGTGAAATGAAATTTGATATATGGTTATAAACATAAAATCCAATCCATCAAACAATCCATTTGACTCGTAATAAATAGACATGTACACACATTATCACACGCACATATTCAAGGCTCTTCAGTGACCAGTACACAGATTATGGTTGTGTCAGAAGCAAATACCTGTGATACAGCAGTTGAGTTAAAAATCAGAAAATAAGGATAACCACTGTGTCTTGAAATTACATAACGTTTTCATGCATATACTCACTCCACAGTCCTATATCATGTATATGTTGTCATCTGATATGATTTAGTGGAAAGAGAAATTATGTTAATTAAAGAACTGACTTTACATTGCTGCAGAAGTTTTTTTCTCTGTGTCTGCCTTTTGAAAATCTGCCAGTATTTCATCTTATTTGTCAATACATTTATTTATAATGTATATTCAGGTTAACATGAATAATTTTGGGGTAGAATAATGTAATATTGACGACTAGTTTTAAATCTGTGACCGTTGTTTCTGTTAAAAACAGCCTCAAACAGTTAATTTGGACATGTCAGCCAAAATACTCATTGGAGACCAGCAGCTGGAGAGATTGGAAACCTCCAAGTTTAAGAGTGAGTTGCAGTCAAGAAAAACTGTATCATTTGTGGAGTGGTGTGAGCTGTGGTAGACGTCTGTGTCATCTTAAAATACCAGCTTAGTGCTTTTTTTCTGTCATCTGTTCCCTCCTGTTAGAGCTCTTTCAGAAAAAGATATAACAGTGTGCATTGGGACAGATTTGTTGGGGGTTTTTTTGTTTGCATTTACTTCTTTTTTTTAATGGTTTTCATACTGGTTGGGAAGGGGGTGAGTGTTGGCTTTATTGTATTTGATTTTTGTGGTTGTTTTGTTTTATCCCTTTTCTCGACTTGAACTCTGAGGTTCACCAATGCTGAGATTTTGTGTAAGGAACCATTTACCCACGATTAAATGTTATTAAGACAACAGTGTTTTGACTTGAGGCATTTAAAAAAAAAATCGTTTATTGATGGCTTAGTATGGACTCCTAGGTTTTTGTTTTTAGTTTTGATTTTTTTAAAAACTTTGATGGTGTTTTTTTGTTTATCAAGTTGTCTGATTTATTATAAATAGATTTGATGCCCTTTCTCTGACTTGTTTTCTGTAATTTTTAATACCAGCAGTATCCTCTTACCCTTTTTTTTTTTAATGCCCTTACATTATTTCCTTGAGTTGTAATAGGCAAAATCTTGTAGAGTACTTTAGAATAAATTCACCCAGAATGCTTAGATGCAATAACACAGGTGGGGGTCAGTAAAATAATAGTGTTTTTTTGGGTAGAAAAAAAAACAAATGCAATTATCTACCCTCCCTTATTTTTCCAGTTACATGTACTGGGATTCAATGTTATTTTGAAATAAGGACTACGATTAGAATATTTAACTTGAAAACTTGTATTAACATGCCAGAAATTCCCATCTGCAGAATGCCAGTATTGTCATGGATAAGAGTCCAACATGATTCATATATATGATGTACAGAAAATAGTGTAGAAATTAGAGAATGTTTAAAACACCAAATAAACATAATTCAAATGTGCATGAGGTAGAAAAACAAGACATGGGCCCATTATGGAATGGTTTCATAGAACAAATAAGTGTTGTTGTTCTTCAATTTAACATCTCGTCACATTAAGTGATATTAGACGCAAACAAATAAATGTACAGTTCGACATGTTAGAAACATTTTAGATACAGTGCCAGTTAGTATAACGGATCACGCAAGTAAGGCTTTCTTCTTTCTCCCCACCCTTATGCCCCCTATCTCCCTCCCTCTCTGTGGTTTCGTTTTCATGTAGTTTGTAGTGGTTTGTCTTGGCATTCCACAGCTGTCTTTCCTTCACAAAGGAAAGGTTATTTGCTCACATTCCATAATCCGTGTCATTTGTTTGTTATGCAGCAAAGATTCGTCGTCTGTACGACATCGCCAACATCCTCACCAGCCTCAAGCTGATCAAGAAGGTGGCAGTCACCGAGTTCCGGGGCCGTAAGCCAGCCTTCAGATACATCGGTCCTGACATCGATTCCTTGGATGCTGCCCACGCACATTGTAAGTCCTGGCCCATTCACTACTTTAGGGGGGGCAATGTGTTCTACCAAATAAGTTGTATATTTTCTGCTGAAAGACTTTTTAGTATGGTGTATATGACTCACTGGTGTAAGAATTAATCATAGGTTCTTGTTCAGGAGATAAAAAAAGTTATTTATGATGCATGTGTGCCATTGCTGCCTAGTATGTTTATTACAATAAAGATATGAAATGGTTATGTATGCTTGCAATTCTGCTATTTGATAGAAAGTTTCAGAGAAAGTCCCAAGTTTGTCATAGTTACTCATACGCATGTCTGTGCACACACATATACACACTCACAATTATACATAAGCACACACCAAGCAAAATGAGAAACGTCTCACTTTTGTCTTGCCAATTGGTCAAAAATGATGGGCTAGATCTTATCATTTTATAATGTCAAATTCAGTCAAGATGTCTAACATTTTGACATATTTTAAACACACATCAGATGGACAGTGTCACTTTGTCTGATGTAAGGTGTGTGAGATAAGCACTTATATTTTGACCAAATATAGCTATATAAATTCCAAATATTATAAATTATGGGTCATGGTTTGACAGGAAAGATACCATGCTACAATAAGAAAAGTGCTTTTTAGTTAATCCTCCCAGCCCCCATTTTGGATTAAAAACGGTATAGAGAAACTAATAACACTGGACACCAGATTGCAGCAGTTTGTATGTATGTAGAACCTTGTTGCAGTATGCTACACTGATGGATGGCATCGACCCAGCACCCGGCATTCCATGTTGGACTGCATACGCAATGATAGCGGTAAGTGACCAGTATAAATCATAGATCACAATTTATGTGTATGACATAGCATGCAGGAGATACCATATTCCATGCACCGTGTTTGCCAGCAAGTCCACTGTCTTATGCTTCACTAGCTGCATAACCCCAGTGTGCTAGTCAAACTTAAGGTGCCTGCTGCATTTGTTTTGGTTTGTGTGTGGGTGTGTTGTTTTTTTCTCTACAAATTGACAAAAAATACTTATCTCTGTCATGTATATTTAATTTTTAGTTATGCTTCCACACAGGAAGGAGAAATAAGACTGGCAAATAGACCTAAAGAATATATTTGACCAAAAAAATCGCCCTTAATAATACACCTGGTTCCACCAAGATGTGAACCCATGACTTCAGCAGAACCATTGAGATAAGCCTATCACTATATCCACTTGGCTATTGCACCTATCATTTTTATCTTTTAAATAAACATGGGTTTTTTATGCTACAGATTATTGACATAGTTTTACTCCCTTTCCATTGATATATCACCGGATTGGGGGGTTTTCCCTGTATTCCCCATCTTGTGTTTTTTCATATTTGGGGGAACTTTATATTTTTGTCATCTTACATTTGGGAAAATGCGAAAATGACTTTGAAAAAGTTAAAGGTTGTAACATGGTTTTTTTACAAAACAATCAGCGTATATATCTGTATGTGTTGTCTTCAATCAGGCACTGAGCTTCTGTCAGCTTGGAAGCACTTATTCACAAGTGGGGTTGCCCCAGTAAATTGCTAATACAATTTCTGGAATTCAGGCCAATCTAGAATAAAATGTACATTCTTTGTCTCTGTTTCTTTCTTCCCTACTCCGGGTATCTGTCACACAGAAGCAGGCACTCTTTGCCAAGTTGATATTGATTTTCAAGTTTCTTTTTGTATTTATTTTTTACACATTGTGAATTTTATGAGTGTTAACCAAATTTTTTTAAAGGGTAAATATAAAGAGCAGGGCCTCAAAGTTCCATTGGTCTTCTGTTACAACTTAGAATAGCCTCAGAGGACCTTCAATGAAATAAAAGTTTGGCTCTTATATTACTATCCTTGACCCTTTCCTCTTCTTTTGGGGTTTTTTGGTGGTTGTTAAGCAAGATTTTTTTCTTACCAAAGGAGAGTGATAACGCAGAATGTGTTTATTTTCAGCTTCATTTCTGGTCAACAACACCTTCCGTCCAATCCGACCAGCCCTACCAACAGGTGAGTTGCATTTACTTTTCCTACATGGTAAAGATTTTTCTTTTTAACTTTATGACCATGTTATATGCACTGGAAGTTGTAGTGGATGTTTGAACATGTATTATTGATGTAAATTGCTTTGTAGGAAGGGTGTAAAGTCTTATTATTTCGCTGTGCTCCCTTACCAGGTAGGGTGCACAGTGCCTGGTCTCCTGTGCTTGTGACTTAGCAGGAGGTCTGCCCTCAGCTGACACATTATGACACTCATTTTGCTGTACAGGTTGTGACGCGAATTATTGGATCTTTAACGTGCATATTTGGCCTTCTGCATGTGTATGTACATAAAGGGAATCAAGGCACTGGCCAGTCTGCTCTTGAAGTTGACCTGGGAGGATTTTTTAAAGTTAAAATCCTTACCCTTGATTCACCACACACCATTGCTATGATCCAGACCCAGGACCTCATAGACTCACAGGGCTGAAGTCAAATGGTCTCAACAACTTGGCTATGGTGTCCATCAGTACCAGTTTCAACTTGAGGGGGGGAAGAAACCCTCAAAAACCTAAGCAGACACTTGATCCCATGTCCCCAGTTGCAGTGTTGTCACCGGTACCACACTTTAACCACTCAGCTCTTCCCACCTCCTCAGAACACCAAATACCTAAGAACTAGGGACCTTAGAAGTAGAGGCCTGGTACTTTCTTGCAAAGCGACACCTCAGCAGACTTGCTGAACCCAGCCTCTGCACCCTCGTTTACCAAAAGATCATGCAAGTTTGACACTTGACCATCAGGCTTGCCTGCCCCTGTCATTCTCTATACAAAGAGAAAAGCGTTTGCTGTGTACCATCACAAAAAGGTTCTGTTCACAAACCACTGGTAACAGCTTGTAGCTGCAAACTTCTTTTTTATTATTTTTGTAACTGTCTGGGTTTGCCATTCCTTCGGTCATTGCATTCTTCCTACAGGAATGCAAGATCTGGTTATGAAAGAAACTGATGAAACGGCAGTCTTTAGCAAAAGTGTAATATTGTTATTTTAGTAAGATGCTTTTCCCCTTGTTGGATTTTTTTAGCTGAAAGGAGCAATGCAGCAGGAATATATTTACATAGAAGTGCTACTGTAAATGATTGCCTTACTGAGTATCATTAGAATCAGTAGAGTTGTATGAGTGTAGAACTCTGCCTACTGGACACAACTCTTTTTGTTTTAAACCTTTGTGACACTTTTCCAGTTTACACCCAGATCCCAGATGGGGTTTTTAAAAAAAAGTTATGAGACTGTTTCACTGTGAAGGCGTGTGGTGTGTGTGCAGAGGGAAGCCGGGGATCGCTGAAGAAAGAGCTGTCAGACTGCAGCACCAGCTCCGCTCCAGCCTTTTCCCGCCACTCCTCCTTGGATCAGATCATCGCTGTTGTGCAGAGTGAGCTCAACCTGCTTCACGGCTCAAACTCCCAGCCCTGCAGCCCCATCAAAAAACTCAACTTTGGTAAGTCCAGAGAGGGGAAATTAAAAGGGTACAGTCATGTATGGGGATGGGATAGCTTAGTGGTCCTTCCCCTAGCCAAGGTTAAGCAGCATCGAGCGTTGTTACCAGTTGAATGGGTGACTGTTTGTGCACCTTGGCTTCAGTACAGTCCCCTAGTTCACCCAGCTGTAAATGGCTACCTGCCTCTTTAGGGTCAGGGAAGGTAAAGCAGTTAGGGAGAGGAGATGGGTGCTGCCCTCAATAATGCTGGCCGCTGGAGAAGTGAGGTCTCTGACACCTCACTCCCCTACGACCTTACAGATTATGGGACACCTTTACCTTTTTTACCGTAGTCATGTCATGATGCTTGTATTGGTAAGAGAGGATTGAGTAGGGTGTTGTAAGTCCTCTGTGAAGAAACTAGAAGGAAAAGCTGGATTTGTTACAGTGATGTGTGACAAAAATTGTACACTGGTAAGAAAGAATGGATTTTAAAGTAGTATATCCACCATAAAGAGCAAGGAAGAGAAAAGCTGAGATGTTATGACGACATGATAAAGTAAAGCATGCATTGGTATGAAAGGATTTAGTATAAAGTGCTTGTGTGGTAGAAAGAATTGTTAGATTCCAGCTGCATTTTGATGTATTCATGGTCTTTGAAAGCACCAACTGCTTCCAGCTCTTTCCTTGCATTGCTAGAATGTAAAGAAAGAAGTGCTGGTTTTGATGTGAGAACATTTCCAGATCCCAGAATAAAGCAGCTGTCATCTGTGGTGGCTGGATGGCATGGAAACACAAATAAACTAATAACCTAGAATTGCAGCTCGTTAGGTTTTCATCTTTACAGCTCACCCTTTATTTATTTTTTATTTTTTGGCCATGTACAAGACAAGCAGTTTCATAAAGTGTGATCTTCAGCTTTGAGCTAAATTTCTGGATTCACTCAATGGTTGACAAACCTGAGGTCCATCTTTGGTATTGCAAGACCATCCTAGCTTGAGAATGTTCAAGATTACAAATCACAGCTATTTTTCACTTTTTTAAACTTAGATTTTTAGCACAGGTACCATCCTTCTGCAACATCCTCTTTATTTGTTTTATATTAGATATAAACTTTTTGTATGTGTCATATTTCATATGTGTCCTTTTTTTAATGGCATTTATTTTCATGATCTATGCTTGCACTTTCTAAATTCTGTGCTGGACCACTGTTTTTTTTCATTTTTGCAGATGTGGAAGAAAGCCCCACAGAACCCAAGCGTTGCAACACTGACCCACAAGTGGACAGCAGCAGCAGCGTGCAGCCACCAGTGTCCAGTGTACCGGCCGTCACTGTGGCCTCTCAGAGCGTGCCAATGCTGGCTACAGGCAAGATGAAAAAGAACACTGTGCGGGTGTTCCCTCGGTCAGACACGGTCATCATCAAAGCCAAGAGCTTCTCTGGCTCTGGTGGCGTAGCCAAGGCACCCACTGTCTTGCCCCTGACTCCAGGCCAGATCGAGGGCATCCTGCAGTCTTTCAAGCACCCTGTCAAGACGAAGCAGGATGCCTCCACCCAGTCCTCCATGGACAAAGTCCTCATCGGCAAGAGCACGGAAATTCTGTCCCCCTCCGATGTCAACATGGCCTCCATGAACGAGCTGACCCCTGTGTCAAGCACAACCTCGGGTAGCTCCTTGCCTGCTTTGATCGGGATTAGCCGCAAACGTGGCTACATCGATGTGACGGTCACTGGCGGGGATAAACGCTTGAAGGTGGACATGACCACTCCCCCCAGCCCCAACTCCATCACCACACGGGAAAAGGATTCCGCTGAGGGGCAGGCCAGTGCCAAGCCCAAGCCAAAGTCATCGTCCACACGTGCTCTGACCTTCATGTCGGAGACCCAGTGTTCGGATCCCAACATCACCGTTTGCCCAGCCAAGCCGGTGGCCACGCGCCCGCAGAGCATCCAGCGCATCACTGTGCAGGTAGGTGCCCCGGGTCGCGAAGGGGTCAGCAACAGCAGTAACGTCTTCCACGTGCCGGTGGTCAACATGGGTCAGGGCGACAGCAAAGGGAAGATAGTGCTGACTACTGGCCTGCCATGTTCAGCCGCCCAGACCCAGACTGTGATGACTCAGCAGATGGTGCAGGCCGTGCCCGTCACCTGCTACATGGCACCCTCCAAACAGGTGCAGGTGCTGGCCGACACTCCACCCTCGTCCGCTGGCAAAACAACCGCCGTCGCTTCCACCCCTTCTGTGCACATTGTCCACCAGGCTCCGGCCCCAACCTCTCACCTGATGGTGCCCATGACTTTCAGCCCCCCGCTGACTCCGTCGGATGACCAGCCTGCCGTGTTCACCTTTGCAGGAATGGCTGCGCCGTCCAGTCAGACTCAGTCGGTGTCGGCCTTCCATGTGGTGCAGCAGTCAACCCCGCCCCCCAGCTCCATCAAGATGATGCCAGCCTCCCCCATGGTGTCCCCAACCCATGTACAGGTTTTCAATGTTGTGGCCGCTTCCAGAGGATCACCCAGCTCTGCTGCCAACAGTTCTGTTACTTGTGCCAGCACCACAGTTTTGCAGGCCAAAACTAACTCGTTCTGAGAATCAAATATAAACTGAACCGCAGGCAGTTTTAAATGTTTCATGGGAAAAACAGCAAATTTAAATGATTTTTTTTTTAAAGCAAGACTGATTTTTATTTATTCTCTTGTATCATAGAATCCAGTTTTAAAGAGAAAAGTTTGTTGTTTTTTTAATCATATATGTTTCAGTGCACACTTTTTACACTTTCTTTTTAAAATTGAAAAAGCTGTACTGAATAATGGCTGCTGCCTGTCATGAATCAAAATATAAAAGCATTCTGCTGTACACTATCAAATAGCAAGATGTGCCAGAGCTGGTAGTGAGAATGTAGCTAAGAGGTGAAATCAAACTGGTTTTATTAAGGTTGTAAACAGGGGACCATCCACCATGGTGTAGTGGTTAGCGTGTTGGGTTCCTGGCTGGAAAGTTGCTGGTTCAAATCTCTCGAAAGGAGGAATGGGTTCAGACTCTGGCTGGATTCTAACCAGTTAGATATGTCCAGGCGTATTGGAAGACTAGGACCGCAGAGCTGAGATTCATCCATTTTACAAATGGCAATTTTTAAGTGTTGCTCAAATGATCTGACCAGTACTGCAGGTGCTCTTATCTCTCAGGCCCAGTTGATGCCAGTATGTATTACGGTAGGAAGCGTTAATTACAGCCCTGTCAGTTAGTCTCAAAGTAGATGCACTTCTATAGCATCATCACCATTGACAGGATACAGGAAAATATTTTCTTAATATTTTAAATCAAGTTTTAACCTGTAAGGTCTGGAAAAGTCTTGGAATTTTTTATTTCGTCTGTCAGCTTCAAGAGTAGTAACACGGCTCAAAATCAGTTTATAATTAAAGTCAAATCCAAATAAAAGATGACAAGATCATAATCTCCTTAGATTAAATGTGTAAAAGTTGACGAAATGAGTAGATTGGTACATGGTTGCTTCCCTTCCTTTGACAGTGCCTGAACATTTAGTAAAGAAAAAACTTCAAAGTGGGTTAGCTCTTAATAAATTAAACTTGTGTCTACCTTAGACAGAATCAGTTCCTAACAGGTTTAAAATTAAAGCAGTCTTATAATCTACCATGAGAGACTGTTCTGAGAAGCCATTGGGAAGAAAAACATGCAACTTCTGTGAATGACAGCAAAAATTTATCATGGCCTGTCTTGTCCATAGGGACATTCTCAAACCCCAATCAGGTATCAAACGACTTTGAAACAAGCCATTTGATGTGATGGATGGAGCTTAATAACACTCTTCTAAGTAAAACTAGCTTTGGTAAGTTGCTGATCAGTTGTATTTTCATTTATGTTGATAGCAGAGATTTCCGATGTAAAGCTACCAAGGGATGTTGTGATTACCATTCCAGGTGGGCATCTCGCTCATTTTGGCACCGCAACTAAGCTATTGTCAGTGGGGGGGTTAGTAGACAGTGTCCTGCATACATTAGCTCAGAGCAGGCTTCACTGACCACCACCACCAAAGTGACCCAGCAGCTGTGCATGCAGGGTGGCCTGCTGACATTGATAGACTCTGTGGTGGACTTGTAACCTTGAGGATGCGGCAAGACAAGTCTGGGTAGGGCTGAGGAAGAGAGATGAAACTGAACTGTGTAGAAACAGCAGGAAAGGAACATGATGGGTGAAGCTGCAGGAGGGGAGGGGGGTGGTGATTCAAAAGAACTGAAAAAGTTGTAACGGGTGAAATATTTAATTTCCCATCACTGGAATGTGTGAGCTCCAGAGCACAATCAGAACAGGAAAGTGGGGTCTCTATAGAAAAAGTGGCACAAATTCTACAAGTTTTGCAATGAGAGAGGTGCCACCCAAGGAAATTCACTGGTGTGTCTACTGTGGTAGTGCACCAGTGTGCTCTTGCCTTTTCGTGAGGGAGGCAATTAGAATCGCCACATATCGTTTATGTGTGGTGCAGGGAAATAACTTTTTCATCATTTCACTGCTGGAGGTATTGCATATATATAGTATACTTTTATTAACTTGCTCATTTCTATAACTAATTTTGTTTTAAATATGGAGGGGGTGCTAATAAAATAACTTGTCATAATGAGATACATCACCTGAATGATCAGACAATATTTGTGTGTGATGGATGTCAACATTCTACCCTTTCTTTTCTCTGGAAAAGTGAATTCTTCCTGTGCTGTGCATTGTTTCTCCTACCAAGAAAAAGGAGCTTCATTGTGTTCTGTTTAGAATGTATAGCTTAGATAACAAGACATTAGTTTTGTATAGGTGGATAACAAAAACCTCAAGCCAATATTTGGTCCTGCTATATATTATAGGAGGCATACCTACTGAAATGGCATAGTACAAAAGCATGATAATAGTTGTTTAATCTCAGAATTTGAGGAGGACTGAATGTACAAACTGTTTGGACATGTGAAAATGATCTAGGCAGTGTCCAGTAAGATTCAGGTTTGTATGAGAGGGGAAACAATGTCAGTCGTTTTAAAAAAAAAAAAAAAAAAATGCTCATGAGAAAACTGTGACAGAGCAGACTGAATGACTCCATGAATGAGAACAGTGATGAGTTGTGTGCAAAAGAACATTCAGAGTTTTCGTCGACCTGGAGTGGCTGCCAGCATCATGTTGCATGTCTGAATGTATCCATGGAGAAAATTATGCCAAGTGACAGGGGGTGCCGTCATTGCAATGGGAGTCTTGAATGGCCCCTAGTCACTTGAACAGTGGTATCTCTGGCAGATACTCTTTCCAGATTTCATGAATGTTTGTTACAGTATTGATCTTTTGCATGAAGTCCATAAGCTGCTTTCATTATTTATTATTATGGATTGATGTAACGTGGGTGTGCATTGCTTTTTTTGCCTTGACAATGTAGTGTTTTTGCTGCTGATGAAATGGTAATTTAGAAATGTAGGATGAATTAAATAAGGCATTGAATAGACTGTGGAGGTAGGAAAAAGACTTCCAATCTCTATAAATCTTTGATTCATCTATGAAATAAGAGGGAGATGGGGATTTCATCTATGAAATAAGAGGGAGATGGGGATTTGTTTTTGTAAAAAAGTGGGGAGGGGGTGGTCCCAAAAGTCTTACATTGAATGGTAATGGAAATTTCAGGAAAATTTTCTTTACCATCATAAGAAGTTATAAACCCATTGTGAATAAAGAATACTCCAGCTTGACTAGTATTACTTGGTTATGATAGTGGGGAAAGTAGGAATGCTTTGAAGAATGATAAACTGAAACATTCTCAGTACTGAATGTTGGAAACAGATGTTTTGGTGCACAGGAAATGAGTGAGGGGAGGGAAGGCACATCTTGTTACTGAATCACTGCCTTGTTTTATGCTGTAAATATTATGCAGAGCTTTTAACTTAATCTCATTATTATTATTTAACCAGGTATTATTTATTCCAATGGGGGTTAGAAATGGGTAATTTTTATTTGACATTTTCATGCCCGCAAAAAAGAGGTTTGAATGTTGGTGTCACCAACTCACTGTCGCAAGACATTGATAAATTTGCATACTCACTTGTATCCACAAAAATGTTCATTTTTTGTATGAATGAAAGTTCATAGGTTCTTTTTCCTTACAGCCTGTAAACTGTTAGAAAAAATAGAGGAAAAAAAAGGCCTGAGGTGTAGTTACCAGTAGTGTATGCTAGGCAAGCTTTCCACATTTTATTTCTCAGGGCCAATCTTGGCCAAGGGCATTGTTTCTTCTTGATCTAAGCAAAAAATTGATCTCTCCCTCTTATTTTTTAAAAATAAGTTGCATGGACGTGTAACTCATTGGCATATTGTTTTGTAATGTCTGTGTGGGTTATGTAAAGTGGTCAACTTATTTGTTTCAGGATCCGGATGTGTCGTCTTGAAGACTTGTGAATGAATGGGTGAGAAAGTTAGCACTATGTGCTGTAAAACAGTAGTAGTACTGAGAGGTAACTTTGGTTCTGATTGATTGTGTGGTAACCAAGCCTGGTGTCAGTTGAAAGTATGCTGTTCCGGCAGTGCCAGTGTTGGAAGTATTAGTGTCATAAATAGGTAACAAGTATGTATGTGTATACAGGGAAATGTTTCCTGTGTAGAATGGGCAGTGACTGAGCTATGGATGGGAATGATAGAATGTCTTGCAGTTTGTGCGTATATTGGAATTTGTGTGCGAGTGTTGTAAATGCAAGGTTTGGTTTGTTGGTTGTGTGTGTGCTTTTTTCATTTTTAGCTTGCTCCAAATTGTTACCCTTTTAAAGACACAGAAATGTGTATATAATTTTGTACATGGTATTCTCTGAGTGAGAGACAGATTATATGGAAGTTAGTACACTGGGATATATCACTTGCTTCATCAGCTCCTGTATCTGTTGATAAAGACGCCTGTTCCCTGTGTCCTTCGATGTTGAACGTAATGTTGCTGGCTGTTGACTTTCAATTGTACAAAGTATGCTTTAATTTATACACTTATAGAGACATTTAATTTATTATTGATTTTTATATTCTCTCTCTCTCTCTCTCTCTCCCCTTGGGTTTTTTTGCAGAGTGTCACACAACAGAAGGTTTATCATGTAAGCTGCTAAATACAATTCCCCTGTAGTGCTCTAAAACTGTTAAAAGGGACACACCTTGTACTGATACTGTAAAATGAAACTCTTTCTCCCTCCTCTCTCTCTGTTCTTTGTTTCTATACTTTTCCTCAAAACTATTAAACAAGACCTGACCCCAAACTGTACTACTAGCCTGTTGTAAAATGCATTGATCAGCTACATGTATACTCCACACCTTCTTTTGTATTGTTCAAATTCCCTACCCCCAAGGTTTTTATTTTCTTTACTTTTTAATCCAACCACTTGCTTTCAGCTGCTAAATATGTTTGCAGCAGATGATCACAATATGAATGTGATGTTTTGTATGCAAGCTCTGTAGAATATTATTTGTATGTTAACATTGCAGGTAGTTGGATACTCTTCTTTCTTTTTTTTTCCTTTTTTTAAAAAAAAGTATGTGTACCTGTCTGAAGTGAAGACTTTTGGTTACAGAAGTAGTAAATAAATCTGAGGAGAAAAATCGCATTGATATAAAGTTGATGGTCAAAATAGATTTCAGAATGTACAGTTGATAGGCGACAGGACAGCATTCCTTGGCTTCAGTACAGTTCACCCAGCTGTAAATGGATACCGGCCTCTTTAGGGTCAGGAGAGAGGGGTTTGTTTTTTTATTATTCTTTTATATCGAGGATAATGGAATAAGCAGTCATGTGCTTTTTTTACATCCAGTCCCGATGTGGTTTTGTAAATTTTGTCATCTGTTCCCACTGGCACACGATGGCTTATGAAAAGCGTAACAGGATTTAACGTGTGCGCAAGATGTTCTGCATGCATTTGCACGCAGGGCCTCAGTTTATAGTCTCATCGAAGGACATTTGCCATTTGGGGAGCAGCAAGGGAGAGGAGATGGGCACCGCCCTCAATATGCTGGCCCCCTAGAGAAATGAGGTCTCAGACACCTCACTCCCCTGCGACCTTATAGGTTATGGGACACCTTTACCTTTTTGGAGTTGATGAGGTAGACATTTCCAAGTACTTCATTATGTATCCCAGCTTCAGAAATCTGATTGTAGTGAAAGGATTAGCCTGCCTTGCATGGGTTTGGTTTTTTCTTCTAGCAGTCTGATAAAACATTTTAGTTGCTTCTATGTTGTGTTGGTTGCATGTATTGTGGGGGAGGGGAGGAGGGTGATTTTTTTCCCCCAACCAAATATCAGATGTGTTTTTTCTTCTTTTCTTACAACTTTCATATAAATCAAGCAGAAGAGTTGACATCCTTGGCACTGCTTACCTTGTTTTTAAAACTCAACTATTAATTAAGCCACAAAATTGTTTTTTTTCTTTTTAGATATGTTTTTTATTCATTATGTTGGTTCACATGTTGACGAGATTTGAAGGTTATTGTTTACAGTAGTGGTATAAGATGCAGATTATTTGCATATGCCAAGGTTTTTTCCCCAAGTATATTGCCTAGGAAGTTCGGTGCCTTCAGTTATTTCTGGGGTTTCTTGTTTTTCTTACCTTCTTAGTCCACTCTTCTGCTTATTTTGAAATAAGTTTTGCATCTTTTCCATTTCCATTTGGTCTATGACTTAAGTGTTTTGGGTTTGTTTTGGTTTTTTTATTCGGGGAGGGGCATTCTGCAGTATACTTTTATACATTTTAAATACTCTTCTATATATCTTTAGCATTTGTTCTTTATATGTGACTCCCTAAATGGCTAGTCTGATGTTGATTTTTCAACAGGGTGATGGCCCTGGTTTGTCGCCCAAGGTCAGGGTGTAGGCTGTTACAGTGTAACTGTAGGCAACATGAAGTCTGATGGCCCAAATACACTAGACAGACCTTGTGGTCAGCTCAGCTAAAACTTTCCTCATAAGACAAATTGTAGCTGATAGGACTTCTTATACAAGTGTTTTATGATTAGAAAACACAAGTTAAAGGTTTTGTGTTGTGTTTTATTTTTCTTCTTCTTCTGGTGTGTTTGATTGGAGGAGGGGATGGTGCTTTTTGTTTTGTTTTGTTTTTGCATGTTAAAAGTTGTATGGGTTTTTCTAAAGTTGTAACTTACTGTGTTGCTTTAAAAAAAATATGAATTTAAGTACTGTTTCCTTTTTTGTTTTTAATTCCATTCCCCCTTTAAAAATTTTTATATATTTTTAAATTGTAGATGTGTAACAATTAAACTGCAGTACTAAATACAAATGAAACCATGCACAGAGTTACTGTCAACTTATTTCACACACAAAATGATAAAGAAATGGAGGGGTGGGTGGACACTTAGTAAGAAAACCTAGACAATGATTACTTCTGGCAAAACTGTAACACTTGATAGTACAGAATCTACTCAATGTAACAAACTTAAATTTTGTTAGAGTAGAGCTACTCAATTTTAGTCTTTGTCTAAGACACTAACAGAAAATAGCCTAGCTTGTATTTTGGGTGTGTGTGTGTTTTCCAGGGGGGGTCTTTTATCTATTTAAAAAAAAAAAATTCTAGCATTTGTATGCCCTCAAATACTGTGAAAATGGTCTTATGAATTGGCTGCATTTATGTTTGGTGGGGGGGGAGTGTGTATCTCTTAGATTTTGTTTGGGATGTTCATGTTTTGAATGGCAACTACTTGTGTGTGAGCAGAAACACTTTCATGGCGTGATGATTTCACCATAGTTAGATTTCTTGTTTCTTCTTCTCCTACCTGCCCTAATCTTTCCTGACATTTATTTGGATGCATTTTCGTATGATGAATGAAATATGAACTGACAGACATGATTTTTATTATTGTGGCTCTTTTAATGTGGTTTGTGAGTCATGTGGTGTTTGATGTGGCTGGTTTAAGTTGAAAGTGTTAACTTGGTGGTCATGATATACACGATGGATTATATGGTGGTAAATGGTAGCCTGTCAGTGTTCTGTGCATGTGGTCACTGCAATGAGTTGCAGATGAATTGGGGTTTGTATTAAAAAACATGAGCACATTTACACAGTTGGTGATGTCTGTTGTGTGTATGTATTGCATGCGTGATCGTGAGTGCTGCTTCATTCCACAGTCTTCTTGAAAAGAGGGATCTTTCACAAAACATGATGATCAGTTAACACAACATTGTATCGAAGTTTGTTTTCTTTGAAACATCTATTGCTGTTTTGGGGTGTGTGTTTTTTCTCTTTTTAAGACTTACACTGAAAATTTGCCAGAACAAGAAAACATGTTATCAAATTGTTGTGATAAGTTGTATCCAAAAAAGGTCTTACACCATAGACCTACACTTATAGGCATACTAACGAAATGGATGGGGTGGCTTGATAAATGTATGCATTGGGACTTTTCTATTTTCTGATGTTTCTCATCAGAATCAAGCCATTAAACGTTTATGAAAGGGCATTTTAGTTCTTTTAAAGAACAGAAAAGCTGTAAAGATTTAAATTCTACATTTAATATCGCATCCATCCTGATTAAAAGAAAAAATACTGTAAACATTTTCACAGGGAAAAAAATCTAAGCTAATCTCTATTACCACCATTAGATATGAACAACTGGAAACAAGGGCTTTGCTTCACTTACCACTTTTACTTTGTTCATCTAGGTGCCTGACAGACTAAAAGTGATTCCTGAATTTATGATTAGCATTCTGACCTGGCTTATTCTTATTCTATTCTTTTATATCAAGGATAATGGAATAAGCACTTTTTTACATCCAGTCCCCGTGTGTATGGGGTTTTGTAAATCATCTGTTCCTCTTACCAAAAGTGGAACAGGATTTAACATGTGCGCAAGATGTTCTGCGTGCGTTCGCACACGGAACCTTGGTTTATTGTCTCATCCGAAGGACTTTTGGGGAGAGTGGAATCTGCACTGATGTTAACTCCAGAGGAAAATATCACATCTAACCCGGTCATCAGATGGCTCACACATGTAACTGCAGAAACAGGTTACAGTATTAAGATGCAGAATGATCAGCAGTGAGAACAATGGGAGTAGAATGAGAGGATAAACTGCCATCCTGTGTGCAAATACACATGATTCAGCACCAGTAAAAGAATCCATGGCAACAAAAGTCCCTTGCAAAATTCTATAGAAAAAAATGCCTGAGGGGGAAACAAATAAACTTGCAAACACAAAACATTCTAGAAAATGAAGAGCGGTGCTGTTCTTGCAGTGAGGGGTTCTCCATCTCCCTGGGGAGAACAGCCGGAATTCCACACAGAGAAATCTGCTGTGACTGAAAGTGGTATTTATTTCAAGACTAAGGCACAATGGGTTCAGAGATACTTCTAAAGAGCATCAGAAATATCAGTCTCTCTTTTATCATCCAACTGTGCGTGTATCCATTATGGAGAATGACTGCTCTGAGCCTATTTAACTGCTGATGAGGTAAATGATGTGAGCTGCGTCATATCAATTTTCTCCCAATAAGAGCCACCACAAAGGCAGAGAGAGGTTGGCGAAAAGACAATAACTATACATTGTGTGATTGATAGTCTGATGACTGACGGGAAAGAAGCCCCGTCTCTCTCCCACCGTCCATCTGTGTATTGTCCTCGATTCCCACTTAACACTCGTGCACTGCATATATGTATCTGAATCTCCGTCCCCTTTGTTTCAGATGGATGTACCTGTATGTTCATTTAACCGTAGGCATGGCACACATGCTTGTGCCAAAGAGATGATAATAATGATGGATTTACAACGCTGACTGGCATTTCTTATAGATCCAGCTCAGCTGGTCGAAACTTGACCACTTTTTATGTTTCGATTTTTTTTAATTTCTGCTTTGAAAAGATTACAATTTTCTCCCACGCGGAAGTTGAATGCTCTGAGTATAACTTGTCACGCCCTATATTCGGAAGCGCAACGTATTTTTGCTCATTTATTATGACAGACAATACTTTCTGTTTGAGCGTTCGATGACATATTTGAAGACAACCTTCCAGGTTTTCTTGGGAGAAAAAAAGATTTCAGTTATATAATAGAAGGGGTTGGTGTTAAAAAAAAAAAATTTATATTAATTATTTGGTCTATTCCTGTTTGACTAATACGGAGTGATTTGATTGGGTTCGTAATGTCTGATAAAGGCTCGGAACCAAGAAACGGGAAACTCAGTCTCAAAAATTAATAATTGTCAATGCCTGTGGTCCCTCCTCTCTCTCTCTCTCTCTCTCTCTCTCTCTCTCTCTCTCTCTCTCTCTCTCTCTCTCTCTCTCTACACACACACCACCACACACACTCCATCAAACCACTTCTGATCCAAAATGCCTAAGGGGTATTCAACCCTTTTGAAAGGCAGAATGAACTTCTAAACCTGCTCAAGAAGGAAGGTGGCAGGATGGTAAAGATATTCACCTGCCTAACAAGTCAACCATGAGGTTCTGGGTTCGATTCTCAGCCTTACCCTTTCTCGCCAATATGACAGGGGAAAAAATGGAAAGTCCGGATTGATTAGACTCTAAATCGACGCCCTGGGTGCAAACCACGCAGAATATCTTGCACACACGTTAAAACCCGTTCCGCATTTTGGAAGGAGGCCTGAGAGCAACCCCCTTTAACATAACTGTAGTACAGGCATACGTCCCTACATCAGACTGCACAGATGAAGTCATAGAAGAATTTTATGACCAGCTACAAGAGGTTCTGAATCAAACACCCAAGAAAGACCTTGTTGTGCAAGGTGACTGGAAGCCAAGGTAGGAGAAGATGCATGGAAAGATTGGGAGGGCATTTGTGGACCACATTGCAATAACCAATCAAATGAAAGAGGCTTGAGACTCCTGGAGTTTGCCGTAACAACCACCTCCAGCTAGTGAATACACTTGGCCCACACAAGAAATCCAGAAAATGGACATGGCATAGCCCAAATGGAGAACACCACAACCAAATTGACTATATCATGGTGAAAAGACGGTTTCAGTCTAGCGTTAACATCGCACAGACACGAAGTTTTCCAGGAGCAGACATAGGGAGTGATCATGATCTTGTGACTTTCCGACTACGTCTAAAGAAAATCCACAAGCGGAACAACATCAGGATCAAATTTGACCTCGAGAAGCTGAAGGACCCAAAGGTGGTAGAAATTTTTCAAGCAAGGATAGGTGGAAAGTTTGCAGCACTCACTGTGATAGACTCAGACATAGATACATTGACGAATAGTTTCAATACAGCAGTGACTGAAACAGCAAGCGAGCTTCTTGGCAAACACCGACCAGTCAAAAACCCATGGGTCACATCTAACATCCTACAACTATGCGACAAGCGTAGAGAGTTGAAGAAAAAGAAAAATGAAACAAAAGAAAGAGCAGAACAATATAGGGCAGTCAACAAAAGAATCAGGAAGTCCATGACGGAGGCAAAAGAGAAATGGATCGGTGAACAGTGCCAAGACATTGAAGAGAACATCAAGAAAAACAATAGCAAGAAAGCATATCAGCTGGTGAAAGACCTGACTAGCACAAAACAGGGAAACGGTTTAACAATCCAAGACAAAAATGGGAAGTGTCTCACTGACGACCAGGATATTCTGAACAGATGGACAGAATACTGCTCCGACCTGTATAACTATAGAACCGCAGCTGATCCAGAAGTCAGGAGATCCAGAAGTCCTTAATGTACCCGCAAGCAAAGACACAGACAGTCACCCTATCCTCCGAGAAGTGGAAACAGCAGTCAGATCGCTGAAAAAGGGGAAGTCAGCAGGGGCTGACAACATTCCAGCTGAGTTGGTTCAAGCTGGAGGGGAAGCCATGATCAGCGCCCTACTAAGAATCTGCAACAAGATCTGGCAGACAGGAAAATGGCCAACACCATGGACATAGTCACTCATCATCACCCTCCCCAAGAAAGGAAATCTACAACAATGCCATAATTACCGCACAATCAGCCTCATATGCCACCCAAGCAAGGTCATGCTGCAGATAATATTGAATAGACTGAAGCCACAAGCAGAGACCATCATTGCTGAGGAATAAGCAGGTTTCAGAGCAGGGCGCAGCACAACAGAACAGATATTCAACCTCAGAATACTATGCGAGCGGTACCTTCAACATCAACAAGACCTTTGCCATGTATTTATCGATTTTAAGAAGGCATTTGACAGGGTGTGGCATGCAGCTTTGTGGGCAACCATGAATTTGTACAGCATCAATGCAAACCTGATCAGAATCATCAAACAGCTGTACAGAGAGGCCACCAGTGCAGTGTACTACAACAACAACATTGGAGAATGGTTTCGAACAACAGTTGGAGTAAGGCAGGGCTGTCTACTCTCACCCACTCTTTTCAACATCTTCCTTGAGAGAATCATGGCTGATGCACTGGAACATCATGAAGGATCAGTCAGCATTGGTGGCAGAACGATCACAAACCTCCGCTTTGCAGATGACATTGATGGAATAGCAGGATCAGAAAAAAGAGCTTGCCAGCCTAACAGAACACCTGAATAAGACCTCCAAAACATAGGGCATGGAAATGTGCAGAGAAGACCAAACTGATGACTAATAACACCAACGGCATTAGCACTGATATCAGGGTTAATGACCAGAAGCTGGAAACAGTTCAAAGCTTCAAGTACCTGGGAGCCATTGTATCAGACCAGGGATCCAAGCCAGAAGTAGTATGCAGGACTGCACAGACAATAACAGCACTGTCAAAACTAAACACCATCTGGAGAGATAAAAATATCTCACTT
>CM054152.1:31649250-31656750 GCA_028751875.1 Rapana venosa | reverse complement strand
ACAGCAGAAACAACACCAACAGCAGAAACAGCAACAACAGCAGTAGCAGTAGGTTACGAATGAACAGCTCTGTTATCTCTCTGTCTCTATATATACTGTAGCTAGCTAGCTAGCTAGCTTGAAACTTCAGATCGTCTGGGAGACAAGTCCCATCTTTACCGCCCACTCTACTTGTTTCTCTTCCCCTTATCGATTATTCCCCTCTATAGGCTTCAGATGGAGATGGAGAAAGACAGGAGGGGTGGTGGTGGGGGTGGGGTGAGGGGAGAGGATGTGGGTGATGGAGCAGTTCGAAGCAGGAAGGCAGAAGGCTGAAAGAAGGGGGTATCAGGGGCTGCAAGTTGTCTTTTCCTTGATCTTGTCACTTAACTTGCCTGAGTTTGGCGTATGTTCAGACTTTCCCTGGAAATAATGAGGTCAGCTGGCCCGTCTTCCGAAATAATAACACCCCCCCCCTCCCTCTTCCTCCACCACTATTTTGGGGAGTACAAGTAGTAGGAATGTGCACATCTTCCCTGAAAGAATGTACATACTACACAGAGCAAGAGCCAACTTGTTTTCCCCCTGTGGATGGGAACCAAACGAAACACACACACACACACACACACACATACACACCCCACACACACACACACACTCACTCACCACACACACACACACACACACACACATACACACACACACACACACACACACACACACACACACACACACACACACACACACACACACACACACACAACACACACACACAGAGTTGACGTCATACTTAACCGGACTTCAGAAAGATTGAACATAGTCTGATTTGGTGGGTGAGGGGAGAAGAGGGGCGGGGATGGAAGGGGGGGGGGGGGGGGGGGGGGGGGGGGGGGGGAGGGTAGATTTGATATACTGTAAAGAACTGAGTTCTGAGCTGGTCAAGTAGCCGTAGCTTTGATGTTGCTGGTTTTTTTTTGGGTGTGTGTTTTTTTCTTCTTGTAAATCCTCTCCATTTGCAGTTTAAATGTAGCAGAGTCTAAAAGCAAAACGGAACGAAGGGTGAATGCTTGTTTCGGTATCTTGAGTAGTCATTTTCCATTGATTCAGCTTAGAAAATGTCATTTCTTGTATTGTTCACTCTTGAACAAAGGAGATATCCAGTATATTATCACTTCAAAACTCCAGGCAATTGTTTTTTCCTGGGTGAAATTCGAACTGCAGTCCTAGGAAGCACCACCCATTAATTTGTGTGTGTGTGTGTGTGTGTGGTGTGTGTGTGTGTGTGTGTGTGTGTGTGTGTGTGTGTGTGTGTGTGTAGTGTGTGTGTGTGTGTGTGATGTGTGTGTGTTTGAGTAGGTACATTAAATGTTGTTCCCCTATGAGAGTGATGATGATGATGATGATGATGATGATGATGATGATGATGATGATGATGATGATGATGATAACGATAATAATAATAATAATAATAATAATAATAATGGTAGCAGCAGCAGCAGCAGCAGCAGCAGCAGCAGCAGCAGCAGCAGCAGCAGCAGCAGCAGCAGCAGCAGTAGTAGTATAGTAGTATATGTAGTAGTAGTAGTAGTAGTAGTAGTAGTAGTAGTAGTATAGTAGTAGTAGTTTTAATAATAAGAAGAAGAAGAAGAAGAATATGAAGAATATGATGATGATGGTGATGATGATGATGATGATGATGATGATGATGATGATGATGATGATGATGATGATGATGATGATGATGATGATGATGATGATGATGATACAAAATAAAATGACAACAACAACAACAGCAACAACAACAGCAACGATATGAAATTCATATAGCGCTGTATATTGTAAAAACAAATCAAAGCGCTTGCGCAATAATTGCGTTCAGCCTTTTTTTACACATGCAGTCGATCAAATAGTTTGAACAAAAATATAGTTTACCACACACACACACACACACACACACACACACACACACACACACACACACACACACCACACACACACACACACACACACACACACACACATACACACACACACACACACACACACACACACACACACACACACACACACACACACACACACACCACACACATACTTTTGTGTGTTGATTCTAATCGGTTTTACATGCTTTAAGAAATTCTACTTTTAAAGTAAGAAAAGACCTAATCATTGAAATCAGGCATCTGGTACACTTTTTGATTTTAAGAGGTAGTACTGTTACTTTCTGTTGGGTTTCCCTCACACACTGGTATCTTTTTTAATGAAAAAGTTGACAGTCTTGCAAAATATGGCGCGAGAAATAAAAATAGTTTCTTGTGAAATAAACGTTGCCTTATCTCTGCATGAGGGATACAGCTTGCTACAAAACGCTTGCTGGAAGCACTTCAGAAAGAAAATATATGATTCTGGCTATTGTCTCTATAATGGCTGTACAAGCAATGTGATAGATTTTCGAAATGCTTTCATTTTCTAACAAAGTCTGTGGTTGGTATAATCGTAGAAATATGTTATCCCTTATGTACAGATTTAAACTAAATGCTTTCAGGACAAAGTACGTGAAAGATGTAAACTGTATTTGTGGGGAGAAGATTACCAATAGTCATGTTATTTTTGATTGTGGACATTTAAAAGCATTTTTACCTGCTATACCAGGTTATCACTGGATCAGATTTTGTCTGAACCATCGTTACTGTTGGACATTGTGTTAGGATTGATAAGAAGTCCGATAATTCAGTTTTTGTAGTATGTTAAAGTTAGTTTTTAAGTACTGTTAATTGACACTTTTTGTTATTGTTTGCATTCTCTTGTTTATATTACTTTTTCCCGTCTAAAATCACTAAATGTGAATAGACGTTAAACTGAAGAACACACACACACACACACACACACACACACAATGTTCAGGGAGCTTTCATGCCTGGGTTTTTTTGGGTAAATTTCAACATTTTTCCGATAATCTAATCCAGTTTTTCAAAGATGTATCCCTAGCTTTCAGCTCTGCAGACAGGTTAGATTATAAAGTAACTTCCTACACCAAGATTTCTGTCGACGTCCTCTCTCTCTCTCTCTGTCCACGCTGAAAGGTTACCCCTGACAGGAAAAGCCATCGTCATCATGGTTGGAACTGCCTGACTTTGAACCCGCAAAAGCCCAGGTTTTCTAAAACCCACAGTCGTACGTCTGCTTGGATTTTTCATGAGCAGTAACCGAGACTGGATAATAATAGTAATGATAATAATAATAATTTTAAAAAAATAATGATGATGATAATAAATAATAATAATAATAATAATAATAATAATAATAATAATAATAATAATAATAATAATAATAATAATAATAATAATAATAATAATAATAATAATAATAATAATGATGATGATGATGATGATGATGATGATGATGATGATGATGATGATGATGATGATGATGATGATGATGATGCATAGAATTTATATAGCGCTATATATTGCAACAAAAACAAATCAAAGCGGCTTACTTATATATAGGAGAGAAAAAGAAGTAAGCACATGAGTGGTCATCTATTAGCTTCGAAATAAAAAATAGTTTTAAAAAATAAAATAAAGACTAATATTGTTTTCGTTCTTCGGCGTGTGTGTGTGTGTGTGTGTGTGCACGTGTGTGCGCGTGCGCGCGTGTTTGTGTGTGTGTGCGCGTGTGTGTGTGTGTGCGTGTGTGTGTGTGTGTGTTGCGCGCGCGTGTGTGTGTGCGTGTGTGGATGTGTGTGAGTGTGTGTGTGTGTTAAACGCTTCATTAAGAAAGAACCAGGCCTCCACATTCGTGTTAAGATCCCTAGTTCTTCAGTTTCTGTTGTTCTGAGGAGGCTGGCAGAGCCGAGTGGTTAGATCCTGGTACTCATGACCCGACTGCAAACTGAGGACATGGGGATCAAATCTCTGTCTAGATTTTTTTCTTTGAGGAGCTTTCTCCCTAAAGTTAACATTGGTACCTACTCCACTCCCCCGAAAATTCTTCGAATCGAATTACCACGTACAAACGCATACAGAACATCTGGAGCGCAGGTCAAATTCCCATCTACCTAAGTTTCGTAAGTCAGCCGGCCATGACTTGGTAGGATGAATGACTCGAACATACCCAGCATGCGCGCTGCTACGTGGAGAGAGATGGGCTCCATCAGGTTCCACCTGGCCAGAATACACGGGCCACAAGTAGTGTTCCAACTTCGGATGAGACTATAAACCGAGGTCCCGTGTTCAAACGCATGCAGAACATCTTGTGCACACTTTAAATCCTGTTCCGCTTTTCGGAAGAGTAGGCCATTGTGTGCCGGTGGAAACAGATGACAGAATTTACAAAACCGCATACACACGGGGACTGGATGTAAAAAAGCACATGAGTGCTTATTCCATTATCCTCGATATAAAACAATAAATAGATACAAAATAAAGAAAGAAAGAGTTAGGTCACGTCCAGACAGACTTTCGCTAGAAGCTGACTGATAAATAAAATTCTTGCTACTGCCAAGGGGAAAAAGGAAAGGGGTGGGGAAGCTATGATAAAAAAAAAGTGTTCTTTGGTGTGGTGATCACAGATCTAACAGTATGAAAACAGAACAAAGCTGGACCACAGTCAGGTCTCCAACACAAAGCATGATCAAAGATACTTCTTTGCGATACTTCTTTGCGATACTTCTTTGCGATACTTCTTTGCGTTACTTCTTTGCGATACTTCTTTGCGTTGCTTCTTTGCGATACTGCTGTGCGATACTTCTTTGCGCTACTTCTTTGCGCTACTTCTTTGCGCTACTTCTTTGCGCTACTTCTTTGCGATACTTCTTTGCGTTGCTTCTTTGCGTTGCTTCTTTGCGATATTTCTTTGCGATATTTCTTTGCGATACTTCTTTGCGTTACTTCTTTGCGATACTTCTTTGCGTTATTTCTTTGCGTTACTTCTTTGCGATACTTCTTTGCGATACTTGTTTGCGTTGCTTCTTTGCGTTACTTCTTTGCGATACTTCTTTGCGTTACTTCTTTGCGATGCTTCTTTGCGTTACTTCTTTGCGATGCTTCTTTGCGTTACTTGTTTGCGATTCTTCTTTGCGATTCTTCTTTGCGTTGCTGGGCAATTTGTCTACGGAATGCGGCGGACGCTGTTGTTTTGTAACGTGTTTGCAAGGTACTCTGCATGGATCTGAACACGAAGTATCCATGCGCGGTCCTATCCGGGAGGACTTTTGGGGGTAGTGGAATCAATACCGATGTCAACTCCAGAAGGAAATGAAAGATTCTACAGAACGGACATCTCCGCAGAGACTCTAACTGGCCCCTTCAGCTACCGCTGTCAGTTTGTGGGTACGACGCTCTCATCACCAGGCTAGTATGCCCTCCTTCCATGATCATATTTAAGGTTGTTTCCATCATCGTCATCATCGTGTTCATCATCGTCATCATCATCATCGTCACATTATATTATTATTATCATTATTGTTGTTGTTATCATCATCATGGTCATCATCATCATCATTATTATTATCATTATCATCATTACCATCATCATCATCATCGTCGTCGTCGTCGTCGTTGTTGTTGTTGTTGTTGTTGATGGTGGTGGTGGTGGTGGAGGGTGGTGGTGGTGGTGGTGTGGTGGTGGTGGTGGTGTAGCGGCGGCAGCAGCAGCAGCAGCAGTAGTAGCAGTAGTAGTAGTAAAGAAGTAGTAGTAGTAGTAGTAGTAGTAGTAGTAGTAGTAGTAGTAGTAGTAGTTAGTAGTAGTAGTAGTAGTAGTAGTAATTTTGTATCGGTCTACCATCTAGAAAACGGTGGCAGTAGTAATAGTAGAAGCAAGTAAGGATACTTTGTGCGCATAATCTTTCTTATGAGAGCTCTACGCACTTACAAAAATGACTTACAAAAATTATTCAATTAATAAACAAAAACACTGACGCATACAGCCAGCCACACACACACCTTCACCCATACCCACTCTCCTCACTGGCTTCCCTTCATAGTTGTAGTTGTAGTAGTTCATAGTGTAGTAATAGTAGCAGCAGCAGCAGCAGCAGCAGCAGCAGCAGCAGCAGCAGCAGCAGCAGCAGCAGCAGTAGTAATAGTAGTAGTAGTAGTAGTAGTAGTAGTATGTAGTAGTAGTAGTAGTAGTAGTAGTAGTAGTAGTAGTAATAGTAGTAGTAGTAGTAGTAGTAGTAGTAGTAGTAGTAGTAGTAGTAGTAGTAGTAGTAGTAGTAGTAGTAGTAGTAGTAGTAGTAGTAGTAATGTTGTGTCAGTCTACAGTCTAGCAATGTCAGTGCTTCTTTAATCAGTGAGCTGAGATTGGGATTCATGGTTTTTATGGTATCGCCTTTTATTTTTATGAAGGAAACTATACATCAAATAAATAAATAAATGATGATGATAACAAGAATAAGAATAATAATTGTAATAATAATAATGATGATGATAATAATAATAATAATAATAATAATAATATATAATAATAATAATATAATAATAATATAGTGATGATGATGATGATGATGATGGTGATGATGATGGGGTGGTGGTGGTGGTGGTCATGATGATGATCATGATGATCATGATGATGATCATGATGATCATGATAATAACAAGAATAACAATAATGATGATGGTGATAAGAATAACGATGATGATGATGATAATGATGATGATAATAATAATAATAATGTATGGAATTCATATAGCGCTGAATCTTGTAAAGCAACAAATCAAAGCGCTCACATGACTTTTTTATATCGAGGATAATGGAAAAAGCACTCATGTGCTTTTTTACATACAGTCCCCGTGTGTATGCGGCTTGTAAATTTTGTCATCTGTTCCCACCGGCACACAATGGCCTACTCTTTCGAAAAGCGGAACAGGATTTAACATGTGCGCAAGATGTTCTGCATGCGTTCGCACACGGGGCCTCGGTTTATAGTCTCATCCGAAGGACTTGATGATGATGACAATAAAAACCAACCACAACACACACAGACCCCCCCCCCCCCAACACACACACACACACACACACACACACACACACACACACACACACACACACACACACACACACACACACACCACACACACACACACTCAAACAAAGAAAAATAGAAAGAAAGAAAGAAAAAAAAGTGAAATAACAATGATGATAAAAGAAAAGAAAAGAAAGAACTTCCCCCAAAAAAAGGAAAAAAGAAAGAACAACAGAGAAAAAAAAAATAGAAAAAAAGCAGGGGAAAAAAAGAATTTGACAGGGGAAAAAACTTGAAAGAAAAAAACCAGAAAAAACGAAAAATAGAAAAGAAAAAAAAAACAAAAGAAAGTAAAAAACAAAATAAGAACTAAAAAAAAACACCAAAGATAAAGAAAAAAATAAAAGTAAGTTCAGAAAGAAAATAAAACGAAAGAAAGAAAGGAAAGAACAGAAAGTAAAAAGAAAGAAACAAACAAACAAACAAAGAAGGAAAGAAAGAAAGAAGCAAACAAAAAATAGAGAAAGAAAAAAGAAACATAGTTCAAAAAAAAA
>CM054152.1:31641750-31644250 GCA_028751875.1 Rapana venosa | reverse complement strand
CCTTCTATCGTCGAGGAGTTGAAATTGAAGGTCCGTTTTTTTTTTTAGCGTAGAAGTTCTCTCTGTGTGTCTTTTGTCTGTGTCTGTGTCTGTCTCTGTTTCTGTCACTGTCTCTCTCTCTCTGTCTCTGTCACTGTCTCGGGGTGTGTGTGTCTCTGTCTCTGTCTCTCTGATTCTGTCTCTCTCTTTCTCTCGCTCTCGCGCGCGCACGCTCTCCTCTCTTTCTTTCCGTGTGTGTGTGTGTGTGTGGTGTGTGTGTGTGTGTTTTGTGTGGGTGTGGTGTGGTGGGTGTGTGTGTGTGTGTGTGGTGTGGTGTGGTGTGTGTGTGTTCACTCTGTGTCTCTGTCTGTCTCTCTGTGTCTGTCTGTCTGTCTATCTTTTCTGTCTGTCTGTCCCCCCTCTCTCTCTTTTCGGGTGTGTTTTGTGTATGTGTGTGTGTTCTGTGTGTGTGTTTTCTCTCTCTCTCTCTCTCTCTCTCTCTCCTCTCTCCTTCTCTCTCTGTCTCTCTCTGTTCCTCTCTCCTCTCTCTCTCTCTCTCTCTCTCTCTCTCTCTCTCCCTCTCTCTCTGTCCCCCCCCCCCCCGCTCTGTGTGTGTGTGTGTGTGTATTCTCTCTCTCCTGTTCTGGGGTGGGGTGTGTTTGGGTGTGGCGCGTGTGTGTTTTGTGTTCTCTCTCTGTTCTGTTGTGCGCATTGTGTTCTCTGTGTGTGGTTCTCTGTGTGGGGTGTGTATTCTGTTATGTGTATTGTTAACTTGGCTTTGTGTTTGTGTTATGGTCGTTGAGGTAGAGAGTCAAAAGCGGCAGTAAAATTAATAGCTTTCAACTGCTGTGGCTCAACTTTTGTGGATGGTATTTGATGGACTGGTTCCAGCCATATAATAACTGGCCAATGTGTCTTGATTTTGAGTTGTGTTGGAAAAAAAGAAAGGGACAGATGAAGCTGTGAAGTGTGTTGTCAGATTTACGGTAGTGAGAGATTTTGAACTTTTTTTTTAGTATGTGAGTGGGTGGGGTGCGTGTGTGTGTGTGCGGTGGTGTGCGTGCGTGGTTTTTGTGTGTGGTGTGGTGTGTGTGTTGGTGTGTGTGTTGTGTGTGTGTGTGTTTGTGTGTGTTTGTGAGAAGAGAGAGAGAGTAGTGTGTGTGTGTTTGTGAGAGTGAGAAATAGAGTATGTGTATATTTTGTGAGAGAGGAGACAGAGAGAGAGTGTGTGAGAGAGAGAGAGAGTATGGGGTTTGTGAGAGAGAGAAATAGAGTATGTGTACATGTGTGTGAGAGGGAAAGAGAGGGGAGAGAGAGAGAGAGGGGAGAGAGAGAGAGAGAGTGTGTGTGTGGTGTGTTTCGCGCGTGTATGCGTGTGTATATATATGTGTGTGTGTATGTGTATGTGTGTGTGTAGATTACAATCCGTGTTGGAGGTTTTAAATCTGATTGTGTCTTGTTGAAAGTCTGTATGTCTGTGGGATCTTTGAAGGTCAGAGAGTTCAGAGCTGAGTCTACGTGTAATTGCTACTCTTGCTGTAATGCTGCTCCTCATACTACTGCTCATAGAACAAATACTACTACTCCTATGTTGCCCCTACTGCTATTTCTCCTAGAACTATTACTGCTGCTCTTACGCTGCTCTTATTACTACTGCTCCTGGAATTAGTTACTACTGCTCTTACGCTGCTCCTATTACTACTTGCTCCTAGAATTAGTACTGCTGTTCTTACGCTGCTCCTATTACTACTTGCTCCTGGAATTAGTACTGCTGTTCTTACACTGCTCCTATTTCTACTGCTCATGGAATTAGTACTGCTGTTCTTACGCTGCTCCTATTACTACTTGCTCCTAGAATTAGTACTGCTGTTCTTACGCTGCTCCTATTACTACTTGCTCCTGGAATTAGTACTGCTGCTCCTATTACTACTTGCTCCTGGAATTAGTACTGCTGCTCCTATTGCTGCTTCTACTGCTGGCCCTACCATTGCTCCTGCTAAACCTTTGTACTGTAGCTGCTGCTTTGGCATGTAGTGATTTTGCGGAGCAGTTGAGTGTGCTGTTCGATTAACAAGTCGTCATTATTTGTGTGTGGTGGTGGGTATGCACTTTTCCCTCCCAGATGATATAGAATAACAGTGTACGCTTTTAAGTCTTCAGGAAGAGTTGAGGTGTTGTGTTGTTTTTTAAATGGATAAAAAGAAATACACACACCAACAGCAACTAGAAGAACCAGAAGAGGAAAAAATTGATATCGACAAAATGTCCAGTCTATTGGGGGGTTTCTGCAGTAGGTTACGAAAAAACAAACAGTGGCGGTTAAATATACAGTGTTGTCATCCTAACTTCTGCCATTTGCATGCATGGTGCCAGTGCCAACAAACTTACAGTTACCAAAGGGGGAGGGGGGGGGGAGGCAGGGGGGCAATGAAACACCTCCTCCTCCATCCCCCACCATCCCGCCCCCCACCCCCTTTTCTTAGTACTGATTGATTGACTGTTGGCTGATTGAAGCAGTTGA
>CM054152.1:31634250-31636750 GCA_028751875.1 Rapana venosa | reverse complement strand
AGCTGAGAGGGTTTTAACGTGTGTGCAAGATGTTCTGCATGCGTTCGCACACGGGAACTCGGTTAATAGTCTAACCCGAAGCTCGGGGAGAGCAGCCCGAATTTCACGCAGAGAAATCTCGTGACTTAAAGTGGTATAAATAAATAAATAAAATAAATAAATAAATAAATAAATAAAAAATAAGCTAGTTTGCAGACGTTTTTCCAGACTTTAGGGAGAGCTGGAAAGCAGACTTCATGCAGTAAAAACAACTTGGTGAAAACAGATTAAACTCCCATGACTTAATCTGTGTAAGGCTTTGCCATTGTGTGAATAGCCGAGAGTTTATCTCGTATTAAATGTCCAAGTTCATAATTTTTATTTTTTACGCTAAGAAATCTTCCGTGGCTGTAATTGATAGGCACCAGTCTACATGATACACTAAGCTGTACTCCACTGCCATAATTATCCTTCGGATGAAACTATAAACCGAGGCCCCGTGTGCGAACGCACGCAGGACATCTTGCGCACACGTTAAATCCTGTTCCGCTTTTCGTAAGAGTAGGCCATTGTGTGCCGGTGGGAACAGATGACAGAATTCACCAAACCGCATACACAGGGGGACTAGATGTAAAAAAAAAGCACATACGTGCTTATTCCATTATCCTCGATATAAAAGAGTTAAATAAATAAATAAATAAATAGTGTTCTTACAAGCAGCCCGCCAATAAGTATTTTGCTGTGGTCAGATTAGCTGACTGGGTTTGTGTTGTTTTGTTGGGGTTTTTTTTCTTCGTTCCTCGGCTAGAGCTCCGAGGTTCACTTATGGTGGGGTGTTCTGTTTTGCATACGCTACCGTTTTGCCCAATATTAAGGTAGCCGCATTCCGACTTTGGGGAATAACTGGGGTTTATTTTGTGTTGCTTTTCTACAAAAAAATTTATTCGCACAGTATTGTGTTTTAATCTTGATTAGATTGCTGAAGGGTTTGTTGGTTTTGTGTTTTTGTTTGTTTGAGTGTATTTTGGTTTTCGTGGGGGTTTTGGGAGAGGGTGGGATGGTTTTGTTGTTGTTGTTGTTTTTAAGATGTCATGTTTTGCGGAGATCTTTAATTCCGGTTGTAATTTAAACATTGTTCAAGCTGTTTATTTTTTCGTTTCTTTGTTTTTGTTTCATATGTCTAGAGGATAACAATCACTCCCATATTACTATAAAAAATTTTTTTAACCTAACAAAAAACCGCGCTCTCTGTAAGAACATCCTCTGCTGGAAAGGATAAACACGCCGAGTATAGTCAGTTGGTCCAGTACATAGCTCACTCTGATGAAATAAAATGATTTGAAAACAGCCATGACATGTTAATGTCTGTTAACTCTTGCTGTGCTTGTTGTTTCAATTCTACCGTCTGCTTCTTTTCCAGTTCTTTGAATTCGTGGGTTGAAGGTTGGCCATGTCAAGTTGTTGTTGCTGTTTGGGGAAAGGGGGGGGGGGGGAGGGGGGGGGGCGGGGGAGGGGGGGAGGGGCGGGGTGATGGGGGGATGTGTTCTTGGTTTTGTTGTTGTTCTTCTTGGGGGATTGTTCTATCTGCTTTTTGCTGTTGTGGTGTTGTTGTTTTTAAACAGGCTTGGTCATGTGATTTGTGTTTGTTCACTGGTGAATTCGAACATCTGCTGTCACTGTTGTTGTCTTATTTTAACATTGATGTACACCATGCTGAAGGGACAGGAGCGTTTGACTTTCGTCCCGTATGTCATGAAGTCGTGGGTTCGAATCTCGCAACGGGGATTTTTACGATCTCCCGGGTCAACCACTTAAAGTGCAGTCACGCTAGTGCCTTCATTCCCTTAATGTGCATAAGCACGCAGAAGATTTTCTTTTAAATGATAATTACAGATCCCGCAATTTATGTCAGCGTTCGTTGGGCTAGGGAAATACAAACACGCCTAGCATGCATCCTATACTTGTAAAGACACGGTTAACTTGTCCACAAAACGCAGCCTGAACAATTACAGAAACACGAACATACCCAGCATGCGCCCTGCACCTGGAGAGGAATGGGCTCCGCCAGATTCAATTTGCCCAAGAAACACGGTCTGAAAAAAGTCAGTACAATGCCCCAATACAACGACTCTTCAGGAAGTAAAGGGAGAAAAGGGAGAAATAGCATTGTCTTGTGATCAGTTTTGTTTGGCAGATTAGGTTACCCATTAGCACCATTCTGCGGGAGAGAAAAACACACAAAAAAACCCAAAACACCAGTCACAGCAAAATCCCCGTATTGATCAGACTTTGACTATCCATTCTTTATGCTATTTTGCCCCAGTCGACTCACCAGACTGTGACGAGACGATCAGTTCTAGCAATATACTTGGTTTGAGAACATTGTTGTATGTATTGTCTATAACCCTTTGAATAAGCAGACAATGTTTATCTGTTGTTTTATGCCTTCTTGACTTTAAAAAAAAGTTTTTATTCTTTTCTTTCGAGGATAATGGAATAAGCACCTATGTGCTTTTTTACA
>CM054152.1:31626750-31629250 GCA_028751875.1 Rapana venosa | reverse complement strand
CAAAAATGAAAATGTCATGAAAAATCTTGCTATGTATATCTATAAGTCTTTAAAAAGGAGAAGTAGTTTGATCTCATAACACAGAAAACACGTGTAACTTGGTGTGTATGTACTAAATTGTAGTTAGTTGGATAAAGATGTTTGTGTGCTTGAGCATAACATTATTATATATGTGTGTCATTTTGTAAACCCCTTCAAATGGGGCTATGGCCTTTCTTGAATAAATATCGTTATCGTTATCGTTATCGTTATCTCTGTCTCTGTCTCTCTCTCTCTCTCTCTCTCTCTCTCTCTCTCTCTCTCTCTCTCTCCTCTCTCTTCTCTCTCTGCGTGATCTGCTTAGGTAAATGGTTACATACTAGTACAATTCTGTAACAAACGCTGATGCTGCCATTTTGAGTATCAGTAAAGTCGTTTTAAAATGTGCTGCTGACGAACTTTAACATTTGAAACACTCTTTCTCGTCTTAGAGCGAATGCGTGGGTATATTGATTTGAGCTATTTCAAAATTCAGTGGACATATTGATGTTTTAGGTGTAAAACTCTGAAAATGTATGTTTGAATTTACAGTTGGAATTATTTTTGAGTTTACTAAAACAAAAAAGGTGTCAGGATGGTTTAGACGTTCACCTTTCCTAGCAAGTAAACCATTGAGCTCTGGGTTCGATTCTCAGCCTTGCCCTTTCTTCCCAGTTTGACAGGAAAATCGAACTGAATATCAAGTGTTTCGGAGGAGAGTCTAAATGAATCTGACATATGTTCTGAAGAACTTGTGCACGGGTAAAGAACTCACGGCAGTTGAAAATCGTCCAGAGAAGGGAGGTCCCTCCCGACTGTCCTCTCAAAATTGGTAGGTTCGATTCCCAATTGTACATGACGAACCGCACACAGATATTTTAATGAGGAGAACTTGTTTACCAGTCAGTTCATGTTTATGTTCTCCATTCTTTACCACGCGAACGTCTGCTTGCACAGTGGTCATGTCCGTTGTGTTGTACTTCTGTAGGTATATAGTGTTGCTGACTGTAATATAAGCCAGGTAAATTCCATGTATTACTGCATCTCAATGTAATTGGTGGTATACGGATTTTAAAAATAATTTAGCTCACTCTTCTTTTCTGTTCCCTTTACTTTCCAACACGCGTTTCTTCTTCATCTTTTTCTTTTGTTGTCTGCCATATGAGCGAAAACGCGTTGCGCTGCCGTTAAGCGCCTGACAAATCAGTCCCAGCGCATCCCACTTCGGCGTGGGAGAGAATTGTTATCTTTTAAGTCTTTCTGGAGAAAAAAAAAGGCAGGAGAATGGACCAAGAAGGCAGAAAATAGGCAAGAAGGAGGTGACTGGACGAAAAGAGAAGCCAAGGCAGAAACAACGAAAGGGATCGAAAAGAGGGAATTCCGAGCAAAAGAATTTCCAGAAGGTGGGGATGATGTTTATACCGACAGGCCCCTTAGGCATCTCTCACGGGGAAACGTGTTTCTTAAGCAAGAATTTATACACTTAATTTTTTAAAAATCTTTTATCCTTTTTTTTAAAAGAAAAGAAAGGTCCATTGTGTGACCGAATTCAGTGTTTTGTCCTCTGTGATAATCCTACTTGCTTCAGGGGAAGCCTCTCATCAATTCTGTTTTGTGTCGCCGAGATAACGACCAGCTAACGACCGACAGCAAAATCGTTCTTCCTTCCTTCCTTCCTTCCTTCCTTCCTTCCTTCCTTCCTTCCTTTCTTCTTTTCTTTCTTTCTTCCTTCCTTACTTCCTTTCTTTCTTTCTTCTCTTCTTTCTTTTTTCTTTCTTCTTTCTTTCTTCTTTCTTCTTCAATCTTTGACAAAGATGCATCCATAGGAGCAGATGGCTTCATTAGAGCCGAGATTGTAACAGACCTAGTTATCGACTCACATGTGTTGGCCCATGGCCAAAAGTTGTGTTGTCAGTTATTCAGGTAAGGTAAGCTCCCCCCTCCCCCCCCCCTCCCCCCCCCCTCCCCCACCTCCCCCCCCCCCCCTCCCTCCCCCCCTTTCCCCCCCCCCCGTTGTTTACATGCCGGTGGCCTTTTGTTTTCAAGTATTAAATATAACCTCTCCTCCTGGAATATCCTGTGATTTTAGGCGCATTATTCCCCTTTTCGTTTATCTGTAACTTCGTTTTTCCTTAAGTTTCTTTTTTTTCGAGCGCATGCCTTCTTAAATTGTTTACCTTTTGTAAATTTGATGTTTAGTTTTATTCCCGGAAGACTTTAAAAAAAAACTTTCTCCGGGTTTTTTTTTACGTAAACGACACCCAAACCCCAAATTTCCTTATATGACGGAGACTAAACGCTGCCCTATATGGTTCAACGAGACTTTCATAGAAACCAGGCATACACGCAAAAAACTTTATCTTTCAGTGTGTGGCTTACTTCAGGCTCTGGAGTTTAAGAGTTTGTTGTGTTTTTTTTTAAAAGTGTCTGTGGAGTTGTGGTGTGTGTATGGTGAATGTATGTGTGTTGTCTTAGTGTGTGT
>CM054152.1:31619250-31624250 GCA_028751875.1 Rapana venosa | reverse complement strand
CTCTCTCTCTCTCTCTCTCTCTCTCTGTATGTGATGAATCAGTGGTTGATTAACGTCAGGGTACTGCACTTCATTATCTTCATTCATTCTGGTACGCCCACAGACCTCTTGTTTATATAGACCAAAGATCAGGGCTGACAGCAACTGGGTCAGGAATCACAATGCCAGCTGTGCTACGAAGCAAGAGAAGAAAATGACCGTCTGGTTTGATTCTTGCGAATATTTTGTTTAAAATCTTGTTCTTTTGGCATTCAACGAATCTAATGCCACACCGCTAACATCACACACGATTACAATCATTTGTTGTTGTTATTGTTGTTGTTGTTGTTGTTGTGTGTTCCCCAACTCTGGGGGTCACCCAGAATGTGCTCTCTGACTCCCACTCATCCCACCTGGGAATCACCGAGAGATTGAAATTAGAAGTTTGCGTGTTTGACTGTTTTAAAGTACCTTGCCATATAGGCAGCCATTCTCCGACTTCAGAGGATTTTTTTCTCCTTTGAAGGAGAGTGCAGGTTGTTATGTTAAGAGCTTGTCATGGCTGAAGGCAATCTCAACACAACATTTTACAACATAACATTTTTAGTGCAGGCCTTGGCAATTAGCTGACATCGATAACTGACACAGCTTTTGACCTGGGCCAAACAATTATTTGGGGACATGAAAGTTACGACAGATTAAACAAATTTTTTTAAGGTTTGAAACATCACAAAGAGACAAACTAAACGCAAAATCGTGCATTAAAAAGGATTTGTAGTTGGTAGTTTGGGCGTTCCCTATCTTAACACCCTGAGGATCTCTCCCAGAATGTGCATGGTCTTACTCACACCAACATGGGAATCACTTTTAGACAGAATATAAGATATAACCGTTATTGTTCACTGACATATTTATGGGAAAATGTCTACTGTGTCTCTTTGGCAAGTTGAATCTGGCGAGACCCATCTCTCTCTCTCTCTCTCTCTCTCTCCTCCTCTCTCTCCTCTCTCTCTCTCTCTCTCCTCTTCTCTCTCTCTCTTCTCTCTCCTTCCCACTCCCTCCTCCTCACTCTCTCTTCTGCTTTCTCTCTCTCTCACTCTCTCTCGATTTTTTTAGTCAGTATTTTATGAGTAGGGTTTGTTTTACATATGAGAAGCAAGAACCATTTTATTCAGTCATTTTAACATTTAAAAGGTGCCCAAAAGTAAAAATTATGTAAATCTTGAAAAAGTCTTCAGTGTGTTGAAATAGAAAATCGATCACGCTGTACATGACATCTCCATAGTAATGCCCCTCGCCTTTCAAAATTTTGTTGTGATTTTTTTGGGCAAAAACTGGTTTTCTTTAAAAGGAAATTTTTTTTTTAAACGTATACTTTTATAACCTTATTTCTTTGGCCTCAAATCTATCCCAGGCTAAAAAAAGAAAGAAAAAGAAGTGTTGATTATTGATGCAAGCAAAGGGCTAAGGTCTACATTAAAATGCTGTTATGTTTGTTAGGTTGAGATTGTCTTCATCCATGACACACTCTTAGCATAACAAATAGTACTTTCCATTAAAGGGTAAAAAGGTAAAGGTGTTCCCATAACCTATGAGGTCGTAGGGGAGTGAGACATTAGAGACCTCAACTTCCCAAAAGACCAGCATATTGAGGGCTGGTGGCACCCATCTCCTCTCCCTTGCTGCTTTACCTTCCCTGACCCTAAAGAGGGTAGGTACACATTTACAGCTGGGTGAACTGGGGGACTGTACTGAAGCCAAGGCGCGGCGCGCTAAAGGTCACCCATCCAAGTGGCAACCACGCTCGATGCTGCTTAACCTTAGCTGGGGGAAAGCGAGTGCTCTGACCACTGAGCTATCCCGTCCTCATAAAAAGGAGAGAAACAGAATCGTCTGAAGTGTGGCTGCCTATATAATGGCGAGGTTTTTTTTTAAAACAGCCGTACATGCAAAACTTCTCACCCAGTGTGTGCTGACAGTCTCACGGTGATTCCCAGGTATGATGAGTGAGACAAGAGTGCATGTTGTGGGCGACTCCTCTGGGGTAAAGCAAGGGAACGCTGACAACCAACACCGCCTCTAATCTAAGCATCTGTGTCTCCTGCAAAGTTTACCAAAGCCTCTAAGCTTCTGTGTCTCCTGCAAAGTTCACCAAAGCCTCTAGAAGCTTCTGTGTCTCCTGCAAAGTTCACCAAAGCCTCTAGAAGCTTCTGTGTCTCCTGCAAAGTTTACCAAAGCCTCTAGAAGCTTCTGTGTCTCTTGCAAAGTTCACCAAAGCCACATTGGTACACAACAGGCTAAATTTCATCATTATGGTAACACCATATTCAGTGACTTAAAATCAATGGAAGGGACGCTATAGCCAAGTGGGTAGGACTGTTCGACTTTAATCGCATAGTTCTACGAAGTCAAGGTTCGAATCTTGACGGTATCTGGTGAATTAAGGGTTGGGATTTTTTTGCAATCTCACAGGTCAACTTCAAGTGCAGATCTGCCTATATATATATATATATATATATATATATATATATAATATATATATATATATATATATATATACATACATACATACATACATACATACATACATACATACATACATACATACATACATACATACATAAATACACACACTCAGATCAAATATACACGTTAAAGATCCCGTAATTCATGCCAGCGTTCGGTGGGTGGGTTACGGGAAACGCGAACATACCCATCACACATTCCCGAAGCGGGAATGTGGCTACCTTTATGGTGAGCAAAACAAAACAACAACAACAAAACCCAAACCTGTGGCATACAGCATCAATCTCACCATTGGTGAACCTGTGAGCTCCTGCCCAGGGACTGAAACACAAGCTCATGAAGGGAGACAGTGGTGTTGTGCAAGTTAGATATGGTGTATTGGGGGTCAGGTCTAATGTTCTCACTACACAGCCCACTTTGAAGCAAGAAGAGACTGCACTTGGTTTTCGCAATGGGCAGTAAGGGTTTATCTAGGATTTGTGAAGCGTAGGTGGCAAATAGGGACAAGAATGATAAGTAACTTTTTTTAGGGGGAAGGGGGGTAGGGGGGGGGGGGGGGGGGTCTTACCCGTCTTCTAATCTATAACGAAACGAGATTTGGTTTCAGCCAGTGTGCACGTATTATGCACGCACGCAAGCATGCTCACACATACACAAAAAATGCACATACATGGTGTACATATATACACGCACACACAGAAGATTCAAGATTTAATTCCTTTGCACACACACACACACATACACACATGTATGTACACACACACACACACACACACACACACACACACACACACACACACACACACACATACACACACACATACACACACACATACATACACATACACACATGTACGTACACATGTACACACACACACACACACACACACACACACACACACACACACACACACACACACACACACATATGATGGGCAGGTAGAGTGGGAGAAAATCCAAGTTTTTCCCTCCCCCCCCCCCCCCTATTCCCCCATTTTTCACCACACGCAAACAAACAAAAAATAATAATAATAAGGAAAGTTTTTACGCGGTTAGTTAAATGTCAAGCACTATGACCGAAGGACATGATATATTTCCTGCACACTCTTTTCCGCATATGTTCAGTCCCTATCAAGTCGTGTAAGGTGTGACGCCATTAGCAATATGCAGATTTTTTTTTTCTACAGGGCAAAACATGTACACATTTTTCTCTTCCACTAAAAAAAATTTACATGCACGGACTCTCCATTTTAGTTTTAATAGTGGTTAGTTTGGGGGTTGGGTTTTGGTTTTTTTGCTGTTGTTGGGGTTTTTTTTTGGGGGGGGGGTTCGTTGACGGGGATGGGGAATTGGGGGATCGGGAGCGAGTTTTGCCGGTGACGTCAATGTCTGAGCCGACATCAGAAGGGTTGAACATAAGGATATCTTTTTCTTTGTTCTCTCCTTCTCCTCCTCTTCCCAGCCCCTTCTTTTTTCCAGAGTTTGGTGTAGTGGAAGAACAAACAAAACAAAAAAACCCCAAACAAAAACCACCACCCCCCCAAACAAAAACCCACGAACAATGGAAAAAAAGTTTAAATAACCAAATAACTTTTTTTTTTTAAAACCCCAAAACCACCCAAGCAAACAAAGGTTAAAAAACAACCAAAAAACCCCCCACCAACCCATCTTTTAATCCTGCCTGTTTGAGCATGTCTCTGTCTGTGTGTTAGTTTATATTTTAATGTTTCAGAATGCCTTTATGTATGTTTTGGTTTTGTTTGTTGTTGTTGTTGCTGTTGTTGGTTTTGTGTGTGCTCAATTTATTTGGGTATTTTATGTATTGTTGCTGTTTTATTTGTTTTGTTGTCGTTTGGTGGTTGTTTTTCAAAGTTGTTTTGGTCTCTCTTTTTTGTTGGTCTGTCTGCTCCACAAAAAAAGTTTTAGTCTGTTTCTTTATTTCTACATTTGTTTTTGTTTCGGATTTTCTTTTGTTTGTTTGCATGTTCGGCACTTTCTGTTTATGTATTCGATACTTTGGGAGTCTTTTTACCTATATATTTTAGTTGGGTGGTTGTTTAGTTGGGTGGTTGGGTGGTTGTTTAGCTGGTCGGATGGTTATTTAGTTGTAAGGTGGTTGTCAAGTTGGTTGGTTGGTTGTGTAGTTGCTTGGTTGCTGTTTTTTAGCTGGTTGGAGTTGGTTGGTTGGTTGTTTAGTTGGTTGGGTGGTTGTTTAGTTGCTTGGTTGCTGTTGTTTTTTTAGCTGGTTGGCTGGTTTGGAAAAAAAAAAGCGCAGGTGTGGGCAGAGAGAGAGAGAGAGGGGGGGGGGGTGGAGAGGGAAGAGATACATACACGCAGACTATTCTCGCTCAGAAGGATTTTCATGAATGTTTCAGCTTGACTGTTTGTGCTTCTGTCTGTCTGTATATCTGCCTGTGCGCACATGTCTCGGCTCAGAGAATAGGTAAATGAATGAGTAGACATGCGAGTTTTGTGTATGCAGTGACCGTATACTT
>CM054152.1:31609250-31614250 GCA_028751875.1 Rapana venosa | reverse complement strand
CTCTCTCTCTCTCTCTCTCTCTCTCTCTCTCTCTCTCTCTCTCTCTCTCTCTCTCTCTCTCTCTCTATACATTACCACACACACACTCACTCACTCACTCTGTGTGTTCTTATCATTATTAGTGTCCATTTACTACACGGTGATTTAGACAAACATCTGTGTGTGTGTGTGTTTCTCTCTGTCTGTCTGTCTGTCTGTCTGTCTGTCTGTCTCTCTGTCTGTCTATCTACCTGTGTGTTGTGTGTGTGTGTGTGTGTGTGTGTGTGTGTGTGTGTGTGTGTGTGTGTGTGTGTGTGTGTGTGTGTGTGTGTGTGTGTGTGTGTGTGTGTGTGTGTGTGTGTATGTGTGTGTGTGTGTGTGTGTGTGTGGTTAGAGAGAGAGACAGAGAGAGGCAGAGAGAAAGCGAGATTCTCTGTATCAATTTTCCTTTTTGGGGGGAAAAAGAAAAAAAAGAAAATTGCCGCAAGAAAATATTAATATTAATATGAACTACGCCTCACTTTTTTAAACCTCAGATAATGCCTGTAATCGAATTTACATGGTCAATTTGAAGGCCATTTGAAAGCGTGCATGCTTGCGTGGGTGCATGCCTACGTACGTGCGTGCGTGTGTGTGTGTGTGTGTGTGTTTGCGTGTGTGTGCGTGCGTGTGTGTGTGTGTGCGTGCGTGCGTGCATGCGTGTGTGTGTATGCGTGCGTGCGTGCGCGTGTGTGTGTGTGTGCGTGCGTGCGTGTGTGTGTGTTTATTTGTTTGTAAGAAGTTCAGATCAGCATCAGACATTCTCAGAACAGCAACCTGGAAGAATTTCTCGCTGCTAACATTATAACAAGACAACAGATGCTATAACAGAGTGATCAGGACAGGACCCATCGACTTCAATACCATGGATCCACGAAGTCGTGGGTTCGAATCTCGGCGGCGTGTGGTGAATTAAGGATGGGGATCTTCACGTTTTTCCAAGTCAACTTTAACTGCAGACCTGCCAGTGCCTTTTATTCCCCCCTTAGTGTATATTACACAAGCAGAGGATCAAAATTATGCACGTTAGGTAAAGATCTCGTAATTTATGTCAGCGTTTCGGTGGGTTACGGAAACACGAATATACCCAGCATGCATACATCCCCGAAGTCGGAATGCGGCTACCTTAGTGGTGGGCAAAAAACAAAAACAAAAAGGTCTCGTACGAAAAATCTCCCCATTGATGAACCTCGGAGTTCAAGCCGAAGGAAAAAAAAGAAATACAAAAATGAAAAATAAAAGCAGAAAATGAATTGGGGAACAGAATCGGTCTAAATGTCGATGGAGACGACCTCGTTGCCGTTGTATTTTCGTATCGTAAGAACAAAATCTATTCTGTTGTATAGCTATGGATTCTCTTCAATTTAACGTCTGTTCAAAAAACATGGATTCTCTGTTGATAATGATGTGTTATTACATATCCTGCTATCTCTTGCCTTTTCGTTCTCCTCTCTGTCTCTCTGCGTGTGTTTCTCTCTCTCTCTCTTCTCTCTCTCTCTCTCTCTCTCTCTCTTCTCTCTCTCTCTCTCTCTCTCTCTCTCTCTCTCTCTCTCTCTCTCTGTGTGTCTCTCTCTCTCTGTCTCTCTCTCTCTGTTCTCTCTCTGTCTGTCTGTCTGCCTCTCTCTCTCTCTGTATGAATGTGTGTGCGTGCGTGCGTGTGTGTATGTGTTTGTGCGTTTGTGTGTGTGTGTGTTTGCGCGCGCGCTAGGGTATGCGTGGGTGTGTGCATGCACGTACATGCGAACGTGTGTAAGTATGCTAGTGAGTGAATGAATGTGTGTGGATGGGGTGGGGTGAGAGAGATTCTGAGACAAGAGGTAGAGAGAGATGAAAAAGAAAGAGAGAGGGACACAGAGGGAGAGAGAGAGAGAGGAGAGAGAGAGAGTGTGGTGTGTGTGTGTGTGTGTGTGTGTGTGTGTGTGTGTGTGTGTGTGTGTGTGTGTGTGTGTGTGTGTGTGTTGTGTGTGTGTGTGTGTGTGTGTGTGTGTGTGTGTGTGTATGTGCGTGCGTACAGGCACGTGCTATCGTATGCACCTCTAGTGCTTAGTGTTTTGAAGCGAAAAATCCTTCATAACTGAAAAGAATAAAGAAAATGAAAAGGGGTTTATGAATACAGCATTTCGTTGTTTTCTTCTTCTTCTTCTTCTTCTTCTTCTTCTTCTTCTTCTTCTTCTTCTTCTTCTTCTTCTTCTTCTTCTTCTTCTTCGCAATTCTTCTTCTTCTTCTTCTTTTTCTTCTTCTTCTTCTTCTTCTTCTTCTTCTTCTTCTTCTTCTTCTTCTTCTTCGCAATTCTTCTTCGCAATTCTTCTAATTCTTCTTCGCAATTCTTCTTCTCTTCTTCTTCTTCTTCTTCTTCTTCTTCTTCTTCTTCTTCTTCTTCTTCTTCTTCTTCTTCTTCTTCTTCTTCTTCTTCGCAATTCTTCTTCTTCTTTGCATTCTTTGCATTCTTTGCATTCTTCTTCTTCTTCTTCTTCTTCTTCTTCTTCTTCTTCTTCTTCTTCTTCTTCTTCTTCTTCTTTGCATTCTTCTTTGCATTCTTCTTTGCATTCTTCTTTGCATTCTTCTTCTTTTCTTCTTCTTTCTTCTTCTTCTTTTTCTTCATCTTTCTTCTTCTTCTTCTTCTTCTTTTTTCCTTCTTCTTCTCTTCTTTTTTTGCTTTCTTTTTCCCTTCTTTCCTTTTTTCTTCGCTTTCTTCTTCTTCTTTTTCTTCTTTTTCCCTTCTTTTTCTTTTTTCTTCTTCTTTTCTTCTTCTTCTTTCTTTTTCTTCCCCAAATTTTTTCTTCTTCTTCTTCTTCTTCCCCATTCTTTTTTCCGCATTCTTCTTCGCATTTTTTCTTCTTTGCTTTTCTTCTTCTTCTTTGCATTCTTCTTCTTCTTCTTTTTCTTCTTCTTTCCTTTTTCTTTTTCTTCTTCCCCTTTCTTTCTTCGAAATTTTCTTCGCATTCTTCTTCGCATTTTTTTTCCCTTCGCATTCCCCTTCTTCGCATTCTTTTTCCTTCTTCTCGAAAATTCTTTTTTTCTTCGCAATTCCTTCTTCTTTTTTTCCGCAATTCTTCGAAATTTCCCTTCCTTCGCAATTCTTCTTTCGAAATTTCCCTTCGAAAATTTTCTTCTTCTTCTTGGGCAATTTTTTCTTCTTCTTCTTCGAAAATTCTTCGCAATTTCTTCGCAATTCTTTTTCCCTTCTTCTTCCTTCATTTTCTTTTTTCTTCTTCTCTTCTTCTTCTTCTTCTTCTTCTACACTACTTTTTCTTTTTCTTTTTTTTCCTTCACCCCGCAATTTTTTCTTTTTTCGCAATTTTTCCTCTTCTTTTTCCCTTTTTTTTTTTTTTCTTTTTTTTTTCTTTTTCCCTTTTTCCCTTTTGGCAATTCCTTCTCTTCTTCTTCTTTTCCTTCTTCTTCTTTTTTTCCCTTTTTCTTCTTCTTTTTTCCCTTTTTCTTCTTTCTTTTTTTCTTCTTCTTCTTCTTCTTCGCATTCTTCTTCGCATTTTTCTTCTTTTCTTCTTCGCAATTCTTTTTCTTCTTCTTCTTCTCTTTTTCTTTTTCTTCTTTTTTCGAAATTTCTTCTTCTTCTTTTTCCCTTTTCCTTTTTTTCCCTTTTCTTTTTTTTCTTCCTTCTTTCTTCTTCTTTTTCGAAAACCCTTCTTCTTCTTCTCTTTTTTCTTCTTCTTCTTCTTCTTCTTCTTTCGCAATTCTTCCCCTTCTTCGAAAATTCTTCTTCTTCGCAATTCTTCTTCTTTTTCCGAAATTTCTTTTTCTTCGCAATTCTTCTTTTACTTCTTCTTTTTCTTTTCTTCCTTCTTCTTCTTTCTTTTTTCTTCTTTTCTTCTTCTTCTTCTTCTTTTTTCGCAATTCTTCTTCGCAATTCTTCTTCGCAATTCTTCTTCGCAATTCTTCTTCTTCTTCTTCTTTGCATTCTTCTTTGCATTCTCTTTTCTTCTTTGCATTCTTCTCTTCTTCTTCTTCTTCTTTTCTTCTTCTTCTTCTTCTTCTTCTTCTTCTTCTTCTTCTTCTTCTTCTTCTTCTTCTTCTTCTTCTTCGCATTCTTCTTCGCATTCTTCTTCGCATTCTTCGCATTCTTCTTCGCATTCTTCTTCTTTCTCTCAACTAATAATCAGTTTTCCTTTTTGGAAAAAAACAACCCTTTCAGTACAAAAAAGAAAGAAGAAAAAGAATTGCTGTCACAAGATATGAGCTGCACTTCATTATTTATTTTAAATTCAAATAATCTTATTGATTGTATTTAGACAGCATCAGATAACGATCCTTCTGTTTATTTGCGTATAGGGTTGAATGTATGTGTGTTTGTTTGTTTTTAAGAGAATTTTGCTTTTTTTTTTATTATTCTTTTATTTCGAGAATAATGGAATACACATCCATGTGCTGTTTTTACATCCAATCTTGTATTTGTACGGCTTTATAAATTTTTTTGTCATCCGTTCCCACCGGCACACAATGGCCTACGCTTACGAAAAGCGGAACAGGTTTTTAACGTGTGCGCAAGATCTGCAAGCAGCGACATTTTCAGGAAAGAATGGAATCCTGCATCTCATCTTGCTGCTAACATCCTAACCAAGAAATCAGGAGGCAGCATGGGACCGAAATGTCGTTCAAAAATGTCCTCGCTGCATATGTTTCTTTTCTCGTTCCAAAGAACACAAGCTACTCTTGTTGTGTTGTGTTGTGTTGTGTTGTGTTGTGTTGTGTTGTGTTGTGTTGCGTTGTGTTGTGTTGTGTTGCGTTGTGTTGTGTTGTGTTGTGTTGTCCAGTAATGGGCTCTCTGTCGATGAAGATTTATTACGTCATGTTTTGCCGTCTCCCGCCATTCCTGCTTTTCTTTGTCGCCCTTTCTCTCTATTCCCGGTTCTGTCTGTCTGTCTGTCTGTCTTCTCTCTATTCCTGGTTCTGTCTGCCTTCTCTCCATTCTGGTTCTGTCTGTCTGTCTGCCTCTGTGTGTGTGTGTTTGTGTGTGTGTGTGTGTG
>CM054152.1:31574250-31576750 GCA_028751875.1 Rapana venosa | reverse complement strand
GCACTCCAACTTCGGGCATAGGACGTAAACATCATGACCGTGCCTGTAATTAGTTTATAATTGAAACTTTCAGAGTTTGTAAATTCACTGAAGGCTGTCATTACTGAACAAACCTCCCAACAGCCTTTGTTGATACCCAGGTTTTGGCACATGATCGCCACAAGCGGAGAGAGCTGGTGTTGTTGTTGTTGTTGTTTTTGTGGTCAGTTTAGCGCACCAGGGTCTAACTGTCAGTTAAAGGACTTGTGCAGGGTGAGGTAGCGGGCACAGGGAAGCGGTGGGGAAACCGAGACTTCCCTCGTGGGTGGGGGATGCCGGGGGTAGGGGGTGGGTTGCTGTCAGTATTAATAGCATCCCCACCTTGTACAACTTCTGTGCTAGGAATTCCCTTTTCTCTCTCCTTCTCTTTGTTTCTGCCTCGTTCTTTTTCTTCCTGTCACCTCCTTCTTTGTCTGTGCTCGTTCCTTTTCTTCCTGTCACCTCCTTCTTTGTCTATGTTTGTTCCTTTTCTTCCTGACACCTCCTTCTTTGTCTGTGCTCGTTCCTTTTCTTCCTGTCACCTCCTTCTTTGTCTATGTTTGTTCCTTTTCTTCCTGACACCTCCTTCTTTGTCTGTGCTCGTTCCTTTTCTTCCTGTCACCTCCTTCTTTGTCTATGTTTGTTCCTTTTCTTCCTGACACCTCCTTCTTTGTCTATGTTTGTTCCTTTTCTTCCTGTCACCTCCTTCTTTGTCTGTGCTCGTTCCTTTTCTTCCTGACACCTCCTTCTTTGTCTGTGCTCGTTCCTTTTCTTCCTGTCACCTCCTTCTTTGTCTATGTTTGTTCCTTTTCTTCCTGACACCTCCTTCTTTGTCTATGTTCGTTCCTTTTCTTCCTGACACCTCCTTCTTTGTCTCTGCCTCGTTCCTTTTCTTCCTGACACCTCCTTCTTTGTCTGTGCTCGTTCCTTTTCTTCCTGACACCTCCTTCTTTGTCTATGTTCGTTCCTTTTCTTCTTGACACCTCCTTTTTTTGTCTATGTTCTGCCTTCTTGGTCCATTCTCCTGCCCTTTTTTTTTCCTCCCCAGAAAGAAGACTTAAAAGATAAGAATTCTGTCCCACGCCGAAGTTGGATGCGCTGGGCCTGACTTGTCAGGCGCTTAAATTAAGGGCAGTGCAAGGCATTTTCACTCATATGACAGACAACAGTAGTTGATGTCTGAGCGTTTCAAATAGAAGAAGAAGAAGAAACCGAGGCTGTCAAAGGTAAAAGACTTTATAATCATTCCATGAAGGGCAATTACCGAGTTCAGCATTGACAGGCACGCGATATGAGAGAAATCATAAACTAGAAAAAAGGGAAAAAAAGAGAAAAATATATGAGATCACTGAGACCAGGATGCCAAGATGCCTCTGAATCCGAAACAACCTTTTGTTGTATGTGGCTCAGATAAGGCAAGGATGATGATGATGATGATGATGATGATGATGATGATGATGATGATGATGATGATGATGATGATGATGATGATGATGATGATGATGATGATGATGATGATGATGATGATGATGCTTTCGGTGACCAGCTTGAACTGAGACTTCCAGCAATAGCTGTATTCTGCACTACTTTAAAAATATATATATTTTATCTTGTCATACATCTCGGCTTCAACCAGGACCGAGAGATACGGACACCTGCAGTGTTTTGTCAATACGATTTTGACTAGGTCCTTCAAAGTCGTATGTTTGAGGTGACTGCTATTAGCTCTGTAGTTCCCCCCTCTTCCCACTGAGCCAATATCTTCTTCTTTATCGGAATCTCTCAGACAGGAACTATTGTTGTCTGTCATATTATGAGCGAAAATGTGTGGTGCTGCCGTTAAGCGCCTGGCAAGTCAGGCTCAGCACATACGACATCGGCATAGCAGAGACTTGTAGTGTTGGTGTTTTTATTTTAACGTCTTTCTGAAGAAGAAAAAAGGCAAGAGAATGGACCAAGAAAGCAGAAAATCGCCAAGAAGGAGGTGGCAGGACGAAGAAAAGGCACAAAGGAGAAACAGAAAGAGGGATAGAAAAGAGGGAATTCCTAGCACAGAATTTCCAGAAGGTGGGGATACTGACAGAACCCTTGGCCATCCACGCGGCGGAGAAACTGAGCCCACATCACACTGAACTCGACTCTTAGAATAAGACCCTAACCGAACAGTGAGGTAAGGTAAGGTAAAGGTAAAGGTGTCCCATAACCTATATTAAGGTCGTAGGGGAGCGAGGCGTCAGAGACCTCACTTCTCTAGGGCCAGCATATTGAGGGCGGCGCCCATCTCCTCTCCCTCGCTGCTTTACCTTCCCTGACCCTAAAGAGGGCAGGTACCCATTTACAGCTGGGTGAACTGGGGGAACTGTACTGAAGCCAAGGCGCGCAAACGGTTACCCATCCAACTGGTAACCACGCTCGACGCTGCTTAACTTGGCTGGGGGAAAGCGAGTGCTCCGACCACTGAGCTATCCCGTCCCACAGTGAG
>CM054152.1:31559250-31569250 GCA_028751875.1 Rapana venosa | reverse complement strand
TGAGGATAATAACTAAGTACATTTTGAGGATAATGAATAAGCACTCGTGTGCTTTTTTTACATCCAGTCCCCATCTGCATGCGGTTTTGTAAATTGTGTCATTTGTTCCCACCGGCACACAAAGGCCTACTCTTCAGAAGGGCGGAACAGGTTTTAACGTGTGTGCGAGATATTCTGCATGCGTTCGCGCACGGGTCCTTGGTTTATAAGTGTGTGTGAGAGAGGAGGGGGTGAGAGTGAGAGAGAGAGAGGAGTGGAGGAGAGAGATGAGAGAGGAGAGGAGAGGAGATGGAGAGAGGGAGAGGGGGGGGGGGGGCAGACACACAGATGGACGGACAGAAAGACAGACAAACCGGCAGGCAAACAGACAGAGACCGAAAGAAAAGAGCGATAAACCGAATGGACTGACTGACTGACTGACTGACTGACTGATAGACAGACAGAAACAAACAACAGGTTCTATAAACCAGACAGAGAGACAGAGAGTGAGACACATTGTGGCACGTAAGCATATCAATCAGAACTGGCTGACAGATGGACTGATCGATACTAGAATTTCAAAAGATGAAAGCCTCATACATGCACTACATATCAATAGCAGAACTTCAGACTGCAATGAATAAAAACTCGTTGCTGCAGAACTGGCTTTCCTTCTTTTTTTTTTTTTTGAAACCTCGCGTCGTCTGTTGTTGCTGCTGCTGTTGTTGTTGTTGTTGCTGCTGTTGTTGTTTTTGTTGTTGTTGTTGTTGTTGTTGTAGATATTGTTCTTGTTCTTCTTATTTCTCCTCCTCTCCTCCTTCTCCTCCTCCTCCTCTTCTTCTTCTTCATCCTCGTCGTCGTCCTCCTCCTCATCCTACTCCTCCTCCTTCTTCTCTTCGTCCTCGTCCTCCTCTTCCTCATTCCCCTCCTCCTCTTCTTTTCGTCGTCGTCGTCCTCCTCTTCTTCCTCATTCTCCTCCTCCTCTACCTCCTCCTCCTCCTCCTCCTCCTTCTCCTCCTCCTCCTCCTTCTTCTTCTCCTCTCCTTTTTCTTTCTTTCTTTCTTTCTTTCTTCTTCTCTATATCTACTCCTCCTCCACTGCGAGGCATTGGTCTTCACGTCCTCCTGGGTTTCCCCATGTGGGACATTTCCTGTGGATGCTCTGGGCCTCCACTGCCGTCAGCACCTGAACTTTATCACAGTTCTTGATTAAACCATTGACGCTGGGGGCAACAGCAAAATGAGAGGCTGTATGACCAGTGGCTTTCCCACTCATGGAATTCCACTTTACAGCTTAGTCTTTAGTGATCGACTATTGACTCTCTGACTAGGAGGCTTGACTCGCACAGTCCTTATGTGCTGCAGCCCTGGGGGCTAGTTGGCCTTTGGAGAACATCTACAACGCTGACTGTCCTTATGCCCACTTGGCCGAGAGAGTGGGGATGTACTGTGGGCAAGGCATCTCCACTATAATCAAATTTCTGCCCAGTTTCCAAAACAGCAGCTGCCTCCTCTGCTGTTTTGGAGGTCATCGTCGGACACGACGGACAAACATACACTACTCCTCTTCCTCATTATCCTCTTCCTGTTCTCCTTCTTCCTCTTCTAATCAACGTATGAAAGGAATGTGCATACGTGCGCGCGCACGCACGCACTAAGGAGTGGCTCTGTGTGTGTATATGTGTGCATGCGTGTTTAACACGTCATTGTGTTGTGTGTGTGGTGTGGGTGGTGTGTTGTGGTGTGTGTGTGTGTTTTGGTGTGTGTGTGTGTGTGTGTGTGTGTGTGTGTGTGTGTGTGTTGTGTGTGTGTGTGTGTGTGTGTGTGTGGTGTGTGAGGGGCGGGAGTGGGGAGGGAGGGAAGGGACTGACAGACCCACAGCCATACAATTAGAGACTAAGAATGAGAGAATGCTCGACAGACATATTATACAGACATACAGACAAGCAGACAGACAGTCAGACAAGCAGACAGACAGTCAGACAAGCAGACAGACCACTAGCTGCATAAGTCAGGAAAAGGTGGAAGAACGGTCGGGAGCAGATCATAACAATCAGACAGCTACTAATGAATCTACCGTACATTACTCAGCAGATAGCTACGGCTCTCGCAGGAGAGAGAGAGAGAGAGAGAGAGAGAGAGAGAGAGAGAGAGAGAGAGAGAGAGAGAGAGAGAGAGAGAGAGAGAGACAGACAGACAGACAGACATACAGACAGACAGACTAGACAGACAGAGACAAAAAGACAGTGACAGACAGACACAGACAGACAGACAGACAGAGACAAGAAGACAGTGCAGACAGACAGACAGACAGAACAGACAGATACAAGACAGAGACAAAAAGACAGACAGGGAGAGACAGAGAGGAGAGGGAGAGAGAGAGAGTAAAGACACAGACAGAGTCAGTGAAGAAGTTGAGGAAGAGTAGGGGGAGGAAGAAGACGGGATAATAGACGGACGCAGGACAGAGACAAAAAGACAAGAGACAAGAAAAGAGACAACGGGACAGAAAGAGAGAATGAATGAATGAATGAATGAATGAATAAATAAATGAATGAATGAATGAATGAATGAATGAATGAATGAATGAATGAATGAATGAATGAACGAATCTTTATTTTTCCAAGGGTAACAGAATAAGCATGCGCATACTTTTTTTTTCACCCGGCCCTTGCCCTGATTAGGGACTAGAGAGAGAGAGAGAGAGAGAGAGAGAGAGAGAGAGAGAGAGAGAGAGAGAGAGAGAGAGAGAGAGAGAGAGAGAGAGAGAGAGAGAGAGAGAGAAGAGAGAATAGGAGGAGGAGGAAGAAGATGATTGACGGTGACAGGACAGTGACAGGGAGGGAGGGAGGGACAGAAAGATATAATGAACAGAGGCACACGAGTCAGCAATACACAAGCAAGAAAGAAGGAGAAAGAGGAAGATGATAAGTATTTAGCCCCGTTTCCATCAGCAAGAGATAGACATCGACTGACTTTTTCTCCTCTGGGTGAGAGAGAGAGAGAGAGAGGAAGGAGAGAGAAGGGAGGAGAGAGAGAAATAGAAGAGGACAGAGAGAAGAAGAGAAAGAAGGAGAGAAGAGAGAAGAGAGAGTATAGCGTTATAGAAGAGATAAATGAATCTTTTTTTCAAGGTAACGAGAATAAGCATGCGCGATTTATAGCTGCTGATTAGGGATAGAGAAAAAGAAGAGTAAAGACTTACTAAAGACGACGAACAGATTTTATTAGAGAGAGAGAGACGCTTTGACACTTTGGTCAAAGGAGAGAGAGAAGAAAAGAGAGAGAGACGTTGAGCTTTGGTAAAGCGAGAGAGAGAGAGAGAGAGAGAGACGCACGCTTTGAACGCTTTGACGCTTTGGTCAAAGCGAGAGAGAGAGAAGGCAGGCAGGCAGACAGGCAGACAGGAGGCAGGCAGACAGACAGACATACGTGAAAGCCAGAGACAGACAGCAGACAGACAGTGAAAGCCAGAGACAACAGCAGAAAGCCAGTGACAGACAGCAGACAGACAGACAGACAGTGAAAGCCAGAGACAGACAGACAGAGAGACAGTGGTCCTTATCTAGAGCAAACACACACAAAAAAAGAACAGGAAAAGTAAGAGTGATAGATTGGTTTCCAGCACTCATTAATACTTAAGAGTGAATCAGCGCACACAAAACAGTCACTGTCTGGGCGATATGAATAGTGTGTCTAAGACGACGCACGTGCAATGTCAACGTGACTCTGTGTGTGTGTGTGTGTGTGTGTGTGTGTGTGTGTGTAATAGAGAGAGAGAGGGCGTGTGCACACACACACATAAACACGCACATACACACACGCACACACACACACACACGCGCGCACACACACGCACGCGCGGGCACACACACACACACACACACACACACACAAACTACTACACACGAACGTCCCATCACGGATAAAGTGAGAAAGGCAAACAGAGAGACAAACAGAAGAGAAAGAGAGAAAGACAGAGGCACAGGGATTATCGCAGAGATAATTGTGAAATCGCCCAGGGACCAGGAAGAAAAAAAAACGTCTTCCCATGCACGATTTTCTGTTGTCGAAATATGACAGTGAATACTGTCTTTGTATGTATGGTTGGATTTTTTAGTGGTAGACTCTTTTCTCTCTGTCTGTGTCTGTCTGTCTGTCTCTCTCTTCTCTCTGAATGTCTATCTGTCTTGTCTCCCTCTCTCTGTCTCTCTCTCTGTCTCTGTCTGTGTGTGTATGTGTGTGCGCGCACGCGTGTGCATTTTTATTTTTTATTTATTCTTTTATATCTGGATAATGGAATAAGCACTCTGTGCTTTTTTTTACATCCAGTGCCCTTGTGTATGCGGTTTTGTAAATTATGTCATCTGTTCCCACCGGCATACAATGGCCTACTCTTACGAAAAGCGGAACAGGATTTAACGTGTGCGCACGATGTTCTGCAACATGGATGTGCGTGTCTGTGTCTGTGTATCTGTACCTGTTTTTTCTCTATGCGTCTCTGTCTCAGTGTGTGTGTTGTGTGTGTGTATGGGGGGGGGGGGGGGGGAGAGGGTGGTATTTTGATTATGTCTTATTTCTTTGCTACCTCATCTTGCTGCACTGTACCTGTTCTTCTGTCCCCACCGTGCTTCTTCGAATATCACCATCCAAGCACATCGTATTCCTGCATGCCATGTCCTATCCCCTGGGCCAGAAGCCCACAGACGCTTATTAATCTTAGGCCGTGGCAAGGCCACAAACCAGAGGGACCCTGCACTGCTGCCAGACCATTTTTGTGGTGTTTAGGAGGGTGCCTGTTCCGAGCCAGTAATACTATCTTACTACTAAGCCCCCTTAACTGACAATAATATTATTCGCATTGTCAAGGAACCAGCCTGAGTAGGATACCTAGGCTACATGTAGTGAGTTGAGAGGTAGCCACCATATTGACCGTCTCCTTAGACGGGGAGGGGATAGCTCAGTGGTCGGAGCACTCGCTCTCCCCCAGCCAAGTTAAGCAGCGTCGAGCGTGGTTACCAGTTGGATGGGTGACCGTTTGCCGCGCCTTGGCTTTAAGTACAGTTCCCCCAGTTCACCCAGCTGTAAATGGGTACCTGTCCTCTTTAGGGTCAGGGAAGGTAAAGCAGCGAGGGAGAGGAGATGGGCGCCGCCCTCAATATGCTGGCCCTAGAGAAGTGAGGTCTCTGACGCCTCGCTCCCCTACGACCTTATAGGTTATGGTACTCCTTTACCCCTTTTTACCTCCTTAGACCATAGACCGTCTCCTGTGAACACCCAGATCCTGAAAGTTTGACACGAACTTAACTGCCCATGGTACAGAAGTGTCCCCCCAAAAATAAACAAAAAAACAAAAACCAGAAGTCACCTTGAAAACTGAGCAACAGCGTCCATCGAATCAGAGACACACTTTTTTAAATATTCAGTATGACATCTTAGCCGGAACTTCTCAAACCATTGTCATTGTCAGGTGTTTTTTAGCCAGTTACGTGAAAAAGATATTAGATTCATTAATTAGTGAATTAGAGACAATGCACATTTTTTGTTGATGTATTGAAAAGCGTAACACATTTCAAACGAGAATTATTAACGATATGTCCTTTTTAAAAAATTAACCTTATTTAATTTTATTTCCTCCACTATTATTTCTGCATTAACCTTATTCAATTCTGCAAAAGCTGACAGGTGTCACTGAAGACTGCACGTGTGCTTTTATTATTTTTTTTTTATAGAAACTGCAGATGTTGTAGCTGGTGTTACAGATGCTAGCGGATGTCATTGCAAAAAAAGCAGGTGTTGTTAATGATGCTGGCGGATGTCATTGCAAAAAACTACAGGTGTTGTTAATGATGCTGGCGGATGTCATTGCAAAAACTGCAGGTGTTGTTAATGATGCTGGCGGATGTCATTGCAAAAACTGCAAGTGTTGTTAATGATGCTGGCGGATGCCATTGCAAAAACTGCAGGTGTTGTTAATGATGCTGGCGGATGTCATTGCAAAAACTGCAGGTGTTGTTAATGATGCTGGCGGATGCCATTGCAAAAACTGCAGGTGTTGTTAATGATGCTGGCGGATGCCATTGCAAAAACTGCAGGTGTTGTTAATGATGCTGGCGGATGTCATCGCAAAAACTGCAGGTGTTGTTAATGATGCTGGCGGATGTCATTGCAAAAACTGCAGGTGTTGTTAATCATGCTGACAGGTGTCGTTGCAAAATACTGCAGGTGTTGTAGCTGGTGTTACAGATGCTGATAGGTCTCGTTACAAAATCGCAGGTGTCATTGCAAAACTGCAGGTGTTGAGGTTGTCACACACGCTGATGCATGCTGCAAAACTGCAATGCGCAAGTTGTAGCTGTCAGAGACGCCGATGCATAGCTGCAAAACTGTTGCAGGTGTCTTTACTGGTGTTGCATCTGCTGACAGGTGTCTTTGCAAAACTACAAGGTACAAGTTGTAGTTGTCACATACGCTGATGCGTGGCTGCAAACTGTTGCACTTACAGTTGTTGCTGGTATTGAAGGCACTGACAGGTCTCCTTGCAAAACTGCAGGTGTTGTTGCTGATGCAGACAGGTGTCGTTGCAAAACTGCAGGTGTTGCTGATGATGCAGACAGGTGTCGTTGCAAAACTGTAGGTGTTGCTACTGATGCTCACAGGTGTCGTTGCAGAAACTGCAGGTGTTGTTACTGATGATGCTCACAGGTGTCGTTGCAAAAACTGCAGGTGCTGTTGCTGATGATGCAGACAGGTGTCATTGCAATAACGGCAGACGTTGTTGCAGATGGTGACAGGTGTCGTTGCAAAAAACAACAACTGCAGGTGCTGCAGCTGATACTCACAGGTGTCGTTGCAAAACTGCAAGGTACAAGTTGCATTTGTCACGGAGGCTGACGCGCGGCTGCGAAACGACTGTTGCGGGTTACGGGGGGTTGCTTGCTGGTGTTTGCAGGTGCTAGCGCGGGAAATGATGGCGCAGGAGGTGAGCAACCAGACGGACTCCAACCTGCTGATCGAGCACAAGCTGCAGGCCTTTCTCCGCAAGGTGGAGGAGGTGGAGAGGATGATCAGAAAGCTGGAAGGACGCCTGAACGAACTGTCCACCCGACTGCACTCCGATGGTGAGAGGGAGTGAGAGGGGAGGGAGGGAGAGGGGGAGGAGGGGGGGGAGGAGGGAGGGAGGGGGAGGAGAGAGGGGAGGGAGGGGGGAGGAGAGAGGAGGGGAAGAGGAGGAGGGGGGAGGGGGAGGAGGGGAGGGAGAGAGAGGGAGGGGGAGAGAGGGAAGTGAGAGGGAGGGGGGGGAGGGAGGGGGAGTAAGGGGGAGGAGGGGAGAGAGGAGGGAGGGGGAGGGAGGGGGAGAGAGGGGGGGAGAGGGGAGGAGGGGGGAGGGAGAGAGAGGGTGAGGGGGAGGAGAGGGGGGAGGGGGAGGGGGGAGGAGGGGAGAGAGTGGGAGGGAGGGAGAGGGAGGGAGAGGAGGGAAGAGGGGGGAGAGAGAGGGGGAGAAGGGAGGGGGAGAGAGAGGGAGGGAGGGAGGAGGGAGGAGGGGAGGAGAGAGCGGGAGGGAGAGGAGAGAGGGAGGGGAAGATAGGGAAAGAGAGAGAGAGGAGAGAGAGAGAGGAGATGGGAGGGAGACAGAAACAGACAGAGAGAGAGAGAGAGGGAAAGAGAGAGCACGCCCCTCTGAAGAGAGAGAGAACTAGTGTGTGTGTGTGTGTGTGTGTGTGTGGTGTGTGTGTGTGTGTGTAGGGGGGTGGGCGGAGTGTATATGTCTGCGTTTATTTTATTTATTTATTTATTCTTTTGCTTCTTACTTCTTTTATTTCGAGGATAATCGAATAAGCACTCATGTGCTTTTTTTTGCTTTTTTTTTTTTACATCCAGTTCCCTCTCTGTGTGTGTTATGTGCGTGTGCGCGCGCGTGTGTCAGCGCGCGTGCACGTGCACAAATGTTTGTATATCATAAGTTTGTGTACGTTTATGCGAAAAGTGTCTGTGACTGTTAAGCGTATTTGGACTTGTCCTTTCTACTGTAAATATAGTCAGTCGTCCCCCCCCCCCGCACCCCCCTCCCCCCCTAGTGACGCACATCGGCTGTATCTATAATTGATCGGAAGATATTTTTGGAATATTTTTTTTCTTGGCGGGACGGTCAGGAAAATACTGATGAATTAATCAAGGGAAGGGCTGGAGACTTCATGCTGTGTTCCAGATCAAAACACCACGAGAGTGAGATGACAAAACAATTCCAGATTTTCTGGGCACTAATACACGCCTTGATATGACAAAACAATTCCAGATTTTCTGGGCGCTAATGCACTCCTTGATATGACAAACCAATTTCAGATTTTCTGGGAGCTAATGCACTCCTTGATATGACAGAAAATTCCAGAATTTATTTTTATTTGTAAGAGAAATGTAATAGGCTGTAGTAGATCTATTGTGAAAGCACAGATCACATTTTCTCTTAGAATAGTCAACTTTTGATTACATACACACACGTGCACGCGCATGCATGCATGGACGCACGCACGCACGCACGCACGGGCACGCATGCATGCGCGCGCGCGCACGCACGCACGCACACACAATGTCCATTCATACCAACACGCATCTCTTCTACTTAAAGCCCTTATCTCATTATGCTGCCCCCCCCCCCCCCCCCCCTCCCGCCTCCATCGTCTAATATCACTTTAGGTGAACAGAAAGTAAAATTGAAGACACACACACAGACTTAAACTGTTTTTAAAGCTACATAGTTTTGGTTGGTTTGACCTTATGCTGCGTTTGATTTCCCTGTAGCATTTCTCAATGCATCTTCAGTGAAATGATTTAGTTCATAACCATTCAGATCATTTTTTAGCAAAACTTTTGTTTAAACTGATCTTAGCTCCCCCGTGGTATCAAGATACCGGGACCGGGGACCTATCAATATAAATAGCATCCCCCACCTTCTGGAAATTCTGTGTTAGCGATTCCACCTTTCCTGTCCCTCTCTGTGTTTCTGATAATAAATGATAATAAATGGATCTTATATAGCGCTATATCTTGTAAAAACAACAACAACAACAACAACAAAACAACCCAAAATCAAAGTGCTTGCATTAATTTTGACCCACTCCTACACATGCAACCAACAATGACTGACAGTTTTAACAAATTCAAATGCGCGCGCGCACACACCACACACACACACACACACACACACACACACACACACACTCACACACACACACACAGGTTATACACTTCATCAGGGTGATGGGAATTTTGGCCATTTAAGGCAGGGACAGATAATCATGGGGTGAAACAATAGGGGAAAGTCTTAGGTTTGAAATAGATATGTCTTGAGGCTGTTTCTGCCTTTTTTCCTTTTTCTTCCTGTCACCTCCTTCTTGTCCTGTTTCATGAGAATCCATACATTTCAGTCTGTACTGCCTAGGAATCACTCTGAGATCATGTCTATGAAAATCCACACATTTCAGTCTGTACTGCCTAGGAATCACTCTGAGATCCTGTCTTTGAAATTCCATACATTTCAGTCTGTACTGCCTAGGAATCACTCTGAGATCCTGTCTATGAAAATCCATACATTTCAGTCTGTACTGCCTAGGAATCACTCTGAGATCCGGTGTATAAAAATCCATACATTTCAGTCTGTACTGCCTAGGAATCACTCTGAGATCCTTGTCTATGAAAATCCATGCATTTCAGTCTGTACTGCCTAGGAATCACACTGAGATCCTGTCTATGAAAATCCATACATTTCAGTCTGTACTGCCTAGGAATCACTCTGAGATCCTGTCTGTGAAGATCCATACATTTCAGTCTGTCTAGGAATCACTCTGAGATCCTGTCTATGAAAATCCATACATTTCAGTCTGTACTGCCTAGGAATCACTCTGAGATCCTGTCTATGAAAATCCATACATTTCAGTCTGTACTGCCTAGGAATCACTCTGAGATCCTGTCTATGAAAATCCATACATTTCAGTCTGTACTGCCTAGAAATCACTCTGAGATCC
>CM054152.1:31546750-31554250 GCA_028751875.1 Rapana venosa | reverse complement strand
CACTGATGTAAACTCCAGAGGAAAATGTCCTCTTGACCGAGATTCGAACCCGGGTCAGCAGATCACGAATACATCACTCTAACCACCAGGCTGTCCCGTTGACATGTCATGTATATCCAAGTCCATCTGTCTTGGGTGAGGCCAGTCACATGCACTAACTCAGCCAGCCTGCTGCCTGGCTAGTCTTTGACATCTGTCCATTGACATCTTGGTCTTCCTCTACCTACCTCTCTTTCCTTCCTTCCACTGTCCCTGTCAGCTCTGTTTTGGGTAGCTAGACAATCATGTCTCATTATTATGGCCAACGTATGACAGTTTAAGGATTTTAGCTGTTTCCAACAGTTCTATTAATTTTAGACTCCTAAGGGACGGGATAGCTCAGTGGTCGGAGCATCTTCCAACTTGATCCCTCAGTCAATGTTAAGCGTTCGAGGTGATTTACCAGTTGAACGGTGACGTTGCGCGCCTTGGATTCATAACAGTTCTCCCAGTTCACCCACTGTAAATGGGTACCTCCCTCTTTAGTTTGAAGTAAAAGAGTTTAAAAAGATGGGACCGAACTCAATATGCTGTCCTTAGACAATGAGGTCCTCTGACGCCTCGCTCCCTAACGACTTATAGTTTGGACTCTTTACCTTTACATTGTACCTTTTTTTAGTAACTGGAGGGATTGTTCGTTTGGTATTTTTCTTCCAACTAATGCAATGTAATAATTTTTAATTGAAAGGGTTTTTCTAATATAAACAAGATTTTGAAGGACTTCTCAACAAAACTAAAAGGTTTCAAACTATTCATACAATAAAAGAACACTAGCTAAAACTGCATTTTGTACCTTAACAACTGTGAATTTTTTTTTTTTAAACAACCTCTTTTCGGTAATAAAAATCAAATATTAGAATTTTTTTTAATCACAAATCTTTTACTACTTTCTTCTGCGCAAATTTACTGTTTGTTTGTTGTTGGGTTTTTTTTTGGGGGGGTAATAACTATTGTTTCCAACTTCAAATGTTACTTCAATATTTTTTTTCGGGTACATCAATACAAACTCGGTCAAGCTTTTAAATGGGAGATAATCCTACGTCTGAGTTTGTTTGGTTGTTTGTTTGTTTTTCAAAATAAGAAGAATGTAACTTCTATTTCGCTTCGTTCTGGTCTCCATTTACTTGTGCCATTTCATTTTGTGTTAACTTTATTTGTTGATTTATTCACTCTGTGATAAGTTTTAAGTAAAAAGTGCTTAAGATAATTATTGCTTTGAAACTGAATACTCTATAAAATAAAATAAAAATGATGGTCTGGTTAATGTGCCATTTTTTTTTAAATGCTGCTATGCAACTTATGTCTTGCTAACTATGATTTCGCTTGCTGTTCATTATTTTGAAGGCATGGTTTATACTTACCATTATGTGAAACATTACAAGTTTGATTTGCTGTCAATTATTTCACTAATTTTGTTCGCAGCATAATTATGATATGAATAACTGCAGTTTTCATTTTGCTCTTGCTTGTGCGCCTGTATTTTTTAAATGTTGTTTTGCAGCTTGTATCCTTTATATGTATATCTGTTTTGTTTCGCCAGTTTGGGGACATGTTCAATAATAATATTCTATATAGTTAGTTTATTTTTTATGTGTAATTGACACCATAGAGTGCATGACCAGACAAACAGATTTTTACCGTTATAATTCCCTCGATCTTAAAGTTCTCACAGTCGTTTTTCTTTCCAGCAAAAATGCTAGAATCTTTTTAACGACCTTTTGATTGAGGTTTTTTTGGTCTCCCCTAAGTAGTTCTTTCTAAACTAATTTCGAACTCCTACACTCCCTCCCACCCCCACACAAGAAATAATCAGGTTTGTGAAGTTTTCGTTTGACGATAGTGTTCATGCAGTCTGTCTGTTTGTCTGTCTGTCTGACTGTCTCTCTCTCTCTCTCTCTCTCTCATCTCTCCCCTCTCTCTCTCTCTCTCTCTCAAATACGCACACCCCCACCCCCCCCCACCCACACACATACACACACACACTTATTTGCTTGATTTGGGGGTTGTTTTTGTTTTGTTTGGATTTTTTTAATTCATTAAATATTGTTATTGAATTTCAGATCTTGTTTAAGTCTATCAAATCCTAGAACGAATATACTTGAAATGAACCCCAAAAAATCAACAACACACACACACATCCACACATACACACACACACAACACACACACACACACACACACACCACACACACACACACACACACACAAATCCTAATCGTTGCTTCCAATCACAAGCCACGTCTGAACCCCCACCCACCCCCACCCCCACCCACCCCAACCTCCCAACCACACCCACACACACCCACACAACACACACACACACATACATACACACACACACACGCACACACACACACACACCACACACACACACACACACACACACACACACACACACACACACACACTCACAGATATGAAACGCAACATTAATTTCTTCTTTCTTATTATTTTTTCTTTCTTTCTCCACCTTCATTATTCCAGAACGGCGTGTCCTTCTCTCCCAAACACGGGCTCTTCCTCAAGTCCGAGCTCTGCGTCATCGCGTTCCGCCGCGACCATCCCCCGCTGACCTCTTTCGTCACCACCACGGTGCGTCATCTGGATGACGTCAGAGTCTCCGTCAGGCCCTACTACGTCATCGAGAGCCACGAGCATCTACGCCAGTCGCCGCGCGCCAAGCTGTACCTGGTGATCTTTGAGATGGAGGAGCGAGTGTCGGGGAGTACCAGGCCCCAAGATGCTGCTGACCTCATCACGTCCACTGTGCGATACATCAAGTCTTTAGGCGGTGAGTGTCCTGCGTGTGGTTTTGGTTTTTTTTTTGGGGGGGGGGTTGTTAAAGAGGTCATGTGGTTGGCTTGGCTTGGGTTGGCTTGGGTTTGGTTTGGTTTGGTTTGGTTTGGGTTTGGGTTGGTTTGGGTTGGTGGTTTGGTGGGTTGGTTGGGTTGGGTGGGTTGGTTGGTGGGTTGGTTTGGGTTGGGTTGGTTTGGTTTATTTGGTGGGTTGGTTGGTGGGTTGGTTGGTGGGTTGGTTTGTGGGTTGGTTGGTGGGTTGTTGGTTGGTGGTTTGGTTGGTACGTTGGTTGGTTGGTAGGTGGGTTGTTGGTTGGTTGGTTGGCTGGCTGGTTTGGTGGGTTGGTTGGTACGTTGGTTGGTGGGTAAGTGGGTTGTTGGTTGGTTGGTTTGGCTGGTTTGGTGGGTTGGTTGGTACGTTGGTTGGTGAGTAGGTGGGTTGTTGGTTGGTTGGTTTGGTGGATTTGGTCAGTACGTTGGTTGGTGGGTAGGTGGGTGTTGGTTGGTTGGTTTGGTGGGTTGGTTGGTACGTTGGATGGTTGGTGGATGGGAGGGTGGGTGGATGGTGGTCGGTCATGTGTGGGGAGTGGGTGGGGGGTGGATGGTTGGTCGGTTGGTTTATGTGGCTGTTTTGTATGTTTACATTATTCGTATACTTCTTTAATTAAGTCACGGTTAGATTTCTCTGCGTGAAAATTCAGGGCTACTTTCCCTCCCAGTGAAGAGCACGTCTCCGCAAGAGCAGCGGTACCCATTCTCTTTTTTTGTCTTTCTTTATAATTTTCCTGTCTGCATGTGTATTTGTTCCCCTATCAGAGAGGCTTGTTTTTTTTCTACAGAGTTTTGTCAAGGTACAACTCTCTTGTTGCCTTTGGGTTCTTTTTTATGTGTGCGCTAAATGCGTATTGCGCACGGAACCTCAGTTTTTCGTCTCTTCCGAAAGACTAACACCCAGACCACCACTCATGGGTCTTAATGGATGAGGGAACAGTTTCGAGCACTAAGAGGGGTGGGGGGAATCAAACCCGGACTTAAAGTTTTCTTAGTGCAGGTGCGTTACCTTTAGACCACCGATCCACAGCAATCAGTTCGTTGATAGCATTGTGGGCCGGTTGACTGACTAGATGGGGTTTTTTTGTTAAGAAGGCCGGTTTCTTGAATAAGCGGCTGGCTGAATTATTGGTTGGTGAGTTGGTTGGCTGTTTGGTTGGTTGGCTGGCTGGTTGATTGGTTGGCTGGTTTGTTTTTCCTTCCTCGGCTAGAGTTCCGAGGTTCACCAGTGGTGAGATTTTGCGTATCCGACCGTTTTTTGCCCACCATGAAGGTAGCGGCATTCCGACTCTGGGCTTATCTGTGTGTTTAGCAGACGATCGTTAAAGGGGTTCGGTTTGTTCGCTTATTTGCTGGTGTTTTTATGGATTGTTTGTTTATTTGTTTGCTTGTTTGTTTTGTTGCTTGTTATTGGCGGCTGCTGGCTGCCTACGTGATTTATCTTCAAAGCAGTAATAATAATCATGATTGATTAGTAGATCGACAAAGAGGCTGACAGTTCAATCACTTTGGTCGGCTACCTGGTTGATTGATTGATTGATTTATTGATCGACTCATTGACTGATGATTGATTGATTGATCAGTGGGTGGGTGGATTGGCTGCTTGCTTGATTGCTTGCTTGCTTGGTGGATGAGTTGTGTGGGTGGCTGGTTGATGGATCGACCACCTACTTAGCAATAACGGAGGTGTATGAAGTGAACAACTCTTGTCATGACCGACGTTTGAAAGTGCATGGTCACCACGGGAGAGTTGGCCACTGATGAATGCTAAACAGCATCATTAGCGGCAGAAGCTATTACACAGCAGCTGTGGCGGTCTGTCTCTGTCTGTGTCTCTGTCTGTCTGTCTGTCTGTCTCCCTCCCTCCCTCCCTCCCTCTCTCTCTCTCTCTCTCTCTCTCTCTCTCTCTCTCCTCTCTCTCTCTCTCTCTCTCTCTCTCTCTCTTGTGTAACCCTTGAAAAATAAAAGCCATTCATTCTCTCTCTCTCTCTCTCTCTCTCTCTCTCTCTCTCTCTCTCTCTCTCTCTCTCTCTCTCCTCTCTCTCGCTCCTCTCTCTCTCTCCTGTGTAACCTTGGAAAATAAAGATCATTCATTCATTCATTCATTCATCATCATTTCTTCTTCTGTGCATTCTTCTTCTTCTTCTTTACATTCTTCTTTGCATTCTTCTCTTTGCATTCTTTCGCATTCTTCGCAATTCTTCTTCTTCTTCTTCTTCTTCTTCTTCTTCTTCTTCTTCTTCTTCTTCTTCTTCTTCTCTTCTTCTTCTTTCTTCTTCTTCTTCTTCCTTCGCAATTCTTCTTCTTCTTCGCAATTCTTCTTCTTCGCAATTCTCTTCTTCTCTTCTTCTTCTTCTTCTTCTTCTTCTTCTTCTTCTTCTTCTCTTCGCAATTCTTCTTCTTCGCAATTCTTCTTCTTCGCAATTCTTCTTCTTCGCAATTCTTCTTCTTCGCAATTCTTCTTCTTCTTCTTCGCAATTCTTCTTCTTCTTCTTCTTCTTTGCATTCTCTTCTTCTTCTCTTCTTCTTCTTCTTCTTCTTCTTCTTCTTCTTCTTTGCATTCTTCTTCTTCTTCTTCTTCTCTTCTTCTTCTTCTTCGCAATTCTTCTTCTTCTTCGCAATTCTTCTTCTTCTTCTTCTTCTTCTTCTTCTTCTTCAGAATTCTTCTTCTTTGCATTCTTCTTCTTCTTCGCATTCTTCTTCTTCTTCGCATTCTTCTTCTTCTTCTTCTTCTCTTCTTCTTCTTCTTTCTTCTTCTTCTTCTTCTTCTTCTTCTTCTCTTCTTCTTCTTCTCTTCTTCTTCGCAATTCTTCTTCTTCTTCTTCTTCGAATTCTTCTTCTTCTTCTTCTTCTTCTTCTTCTTCAGAATTCTTCTTCTTCTTCAGAATTCTTCTTCAGAATTCTTCTTCTTCTTCTTCAGAATTCTTCTTCTTCTTCTTCTTCTTCTTCTTCTTCTTTCTCTTCTTCTTCTTCTTCTCTCTCTTCTTCTTCTTCTCTTCTTCTTCTTCTTCTTCTTCTTCATTCTTCTTTGCATTCTTCTTCTTCAGAATTCTTCGGATTCTTCTTCTTCTTCAGAATTCTTCTTCTTCAGAATTCTCTCTTCTTCTTCTTCAAATTCTTCTTCTTCTTCTTCGTCAAATTCTTCTTCTTCTTCTTCTTCTTCTTCTTCTTCTTCTTCTTCTTCTTCTTCTTCTTCTTCTTCTTCTCTTCTTCTCCTTCTTCTTCTCTTCTTCTTTCTTCTTCTTCTTCTTCTCTTCGCATTCTTCTTCTTCTTCTTCTTCTTCTTCTTCGCATTCTCTTCTTCTTCTTCTTTGCATTCTTCTTCGCATTCTTCTTCTTCTTCTTCTTCTTCTTCTTCTTCTTCTTCTCTCTTCTTCTTCTTCTTCTTCTTCTTCTTCTTCTTCTTCTTCTTCTTCTTCTTGCATTCTTCTTCTTTGCATTCTTCTTCTTGCATTCTTCTTCTTCTTCTTCTTTGCATTCTTCTTCTTTGCATTCTTCTTCTTCTTCTTTGCATTCTTCTTCTTTGCATCTTCTTCTTCTTCTTCTTTGCATTCTTCTTCTTCTTTTGTTGTCCTCCTGCTCCCTCTGCTCTTCCTCCTCCTCCTCCTTTTCATTAAAGTCCATGATAGGTTAAAGATGATTTAGGAAATTTGTTTTTGATTTGTTTGTTGTTGTTTTGTCGTGTTTGTTTGGATTTTTTAAAACTTGTGACAGCGTGGTCTAGTAATCATATGTCACACTAGCAAAACCTTTTTTCCCCTCAGGTTTTATGTTAGATTTTTTTTGCTCGGGTTTTATTTTATTTGTTTTTCCTCGGTTTATATTTGAGATGTTACCAGTGCTGTTGCCTGCAAGCCTGAACACCCCCCACCAAAAAAAAAAAGTTTTTAAAAATTCCCTCCCCCACCCCCCCATCCCCGCGACTAACCATGACCTATTTGTACATGTTGCCAGTAACTATGACCTACCTGTGCATGACGCCATTAACCCTGACCTGTACATGTTTCCGTTAACCGTCACTTACCTGTACCTGGGGTACGGGATAGCTCAGTGGTCAGAGCACTCGCTTTCCCCCCAGCCAGTGTTAAGCAGCGTCGAGCGTGGTTACCACTTGGATGGGTGACCGTTTGTGCGCCTTGGCTTCAGTACAGTCCTCCCCCTCCCCAGTTCATCCAGCTGTAAATGGGTACCCGCCCTCTTTAGGGTCAGGGAAGGTAAAGCAGCGAGCAGGAGGAGGAGATGGGCGCCACCCTCAATATGCTGGCCCCCTTGAGAAGTTGAGCTCTCTGATGCCTCGCTCCCCTACGACCTTCGGATGAGACTAGATATATAAACCGAGGCCCCGTGTTCGAACGCATGCAGAACATCTTGCGCACACGTTAAATGCTGTTCCGCTTTTCGGAAGAGTAGGCCATTGTGTGCCGGTGGAAACAGATGACAAAATTTACAAAACCGCATACGCACGGGGACTAGATGTAAAAAAAAAAGTACATGAGTGCTTATTCCATTATCCTCGATATAAAAGAATTAATAATAATAATAATAATAATAAAGACCACATAGGGTCAGGGAACACCTTTCCCTTTACAGCCTTACCTGTCCATGTTGCCATGAA
>CM054152.1:31344250-31541750 GCA_028751875.1 Rapana venosa | reverse complement strand
GGGTTTTCTTGTTAGTAAGTTTGTTTGCTTGTTTGTTTGTTTGGGGGTTGTTTTTTTTTTGGGGGGGGGGGTAGGAAGGTTGGAGGGGGTGTTTTGGTTGTTTTTTGCTTTGTTTTGTTGTTGGAAATTTTTTGAAGGGGTGGGGGGTGTTTTCTTGGGGAGAGGTTGCTTCGGGACTTGTGTGTGTGTGTGTGTTTCTTTTTTGGATGGCTTCTTGTACGTTCATATTTATTGATCAGATGTATATTACACTGTTAAAAGCTACGAGGGAGCGTTACATATTACACACACAGAAAGTTTGAATCTTTGGGTATGTTGTTGAATGAAATTTCTCCTGTATGTGACGTGGCTTTAATAAAACAACAAAAAACCAAAAACTTGTACATATGTACAGAATACTTTTCCTATTATTGTTTTCTCTTTACAAGACACCAGAGTGACTAAAATACTTGTTATCTTATAGTTATAGTGCTTTGTACACTTATACAGCATTGAACCTTAAGTAGTGCTTTGCAGTTTGTGTCTTTCCTATTCAAGATGTTCAAATAATTTGTGGTGGTTTTTTTTAAAGATTAAAAAAAAAAAGAAATACACAAGTCTAGAGGTGCATTTGGGGGGTAGGGGGGGGGAATTTTCTTTTGAAATTGTTTCGGAGTTAGACATGGATTCGATTACAAGTTTTTGTTTGTTTGGGTTTTTGTTGTGTGTTTGGTGTGTGTGTGTGTGTGTGTGTGTGTGTGTGTGTGTGTGTGTGTGTGTGTGTGTGTGTGTGTGTGTGTGTGTGTGTGTGTGTGTGTGGTGGTTTTCGTTTTGTTTTTTTAGTACATATATGTTTATGTTGAAACCGTGACAGTTTGTACATAATTATACAAGATGTCGTCCTGCCGAAAGTTATAGTGACTCTTTTTATCCTTCTTTTATTTTCCTTTTCCCGGTGCTGTCGATCTCTTAAGCCCGTTTGTTTTGTGTTAGGAAGAAGAACAAGCTTTTAGTGAATGTAAGTTAGTGTGTGTGTGTGTGTGTGTGTGTGTGTGTGTGTGTGTGTGTGTGTGTGTGTGTGTGTGTGTGTGTGTGTGTGTGTGTGTGTGTGAGAGAGAGAGAGAACACTGAACACTGAACACTGAAAGTAATTTATTGCCATTAACAATACAGTCTTTAGAGAGATACAACAATAAACAAAGTTTATTCTTCAGGCCACCAGCCCCTAGAATGGGGTCAAACAAAACATATCAAAACGAAGCTAAAACAAAACATGACATATATGGCAACTGCCAAAACATAACTAATGTAACATGGGACTATCCAAAAATGAGACCAAATTATCTACTTAAAGCAGTTGTGTACATTTAACAGTTATTTAATATCCATTCTCCAAATTTTCAACATACTCCTGCCGTACTACCAAAGCATTGAACAGATAAAAGCTGAGATTGCGAATGGAAGAAACTGAACCATGTTTTAGCAAACTCACATAAGGTTGGTTACTAGAGTCCAAATACTTATGTCTTAAATCAGTATAAAACTAATCTGTAGATACTTTTAGTTTATCTGGTGTAAATCATATTTCGTATATTAGTTTTAATTTGTCAATACGCGCTACAGTCATAGGCCTACATTAAATTTAGAATGTTTGTTACGTTATTTATCTCTCAAACAAATACTGCATATTTGACATTGGTCATACCCTTGTTAAGGTGTATTTTAGAAAGTAATTTGCCATTAACAAATTTTTTGTTGTTGAGAGAAATGGTTTTAGACATAATTATTTCGTTGTCGTCGTCGAACGCTCAGACAGCAACTAATGTTGTCCGTTATATGACCGAAAATGCGTCACGCTGCCGTTAAGCGCCTGACAAGTCAGGCCCAGCGCATCCGTCTCGGGCGTGAAAGAGAGATTTGTTATCTTTTAAGTCTTTCTGGGAAGAAAAACAAAAGGCAGGAGCATGGACCAAGAAGGCAGAAAACAGACAAGAAGGAGGTGACAGGAAGAAAAGGATCAAGGCAGAAACAAAGAGAGGGATAGAAAATAGGAAATTTCTAGCACAGAATTTCCAGTAGGCGGGGATGGATGGGGGGGGGGGGGGGGGGGGGGGTGTGATTAAACTGACTGCCCCTCCCCCGGTATCCCTGGCCAGTTGTATGTGTGTGTGTATGTGTGTGTGTATGTGTGTGTGTGTGTGTGTGTGTGTGTATGTTTGTGTGTGTGTGTGTGTATGTGTGTGTGTGTATGTGTGTGTGTGTGTGTGTGTGTGTGTGTCTGTGTGTGTGTGTGTGTGTGTGTGTGTGTGTGTGTGTGTGTGTTGTGTGTGTGTGTGTGTGTTGGGGTGTGTATGTTGTGTTATGTGTGTGTGTTATGTTGTGTGTGTGTGGTTGTGTGTGTTATGTGTGTTTGTGTGTGTGTGTGTGTTGTGTTGTGTGTGGTGATGTGTGTGTGTTGTTGTGTGGTTGTTGTGATGTGTGTTTTTGTGTATGTGTGTGTGTATGTTGTGTTTTGTGTGTTGTGTGTGTGTGTATGTGTTTTGTGTGTGTGTGTGTGTGTATGTGTGTGTGTGTGTGTGTGTTGTGTTGTGTGTGTGTGTGTGTGTACGTGTGTGTGTGTGTGTGTGTGTGTGTGTGTGTGTGTGTGTGTGTGTGTGTGTGTGTGTGTACGTGTGTGTGTGTGTGTGTGTGTGTGTGTGTGTGTGTGTGTGTGTGTACGTGTGTGTGTGTGTGTGTGTGTGTGTGTGTGTGTGTGTGTGTACGTGTGTGTGTGTGTGTGTGTGCGCGCGCGCGCGGCGTGTGTGTGTGTGTGTGTGTGCGTGCGTGCGTGCGTGTGTGTGTGTGTGTGTGTGTGTGTACATTTGAATTTGTGAACTCTGTTAATTGGTATTGGTTGTATGTGTATGGGTGTGTTGTATACAAGTGCTTTGATTTGTTATTGCAAGGTATAGCGCTATATGAATTCCATTCATTCTTCTTCTTCTTCTTCTTCTTATTATTATTATTATTATCTCCACAGGGGGTGGGGGGTTAGACATATTTTTCTGTATTGTGTTTTACAATACAATAAAAATGGTTTTTGAGTATTTCGTTCCTTTAGCAACAAAGGCCTGTTTTTTTCTCTAGTTACTTGCTGTACAAAGAATCGTGTGATGCGATGTGATGTGATGTGATTTCTCTCATGGTTTATTGGTGTCAGCATCAATGTTTTCTCCATTATTTTCAGGCGTTTGCTCGCCTCCTTCTGTGATACAAATCATTTAGCAGTGCAGATCTTTCTCCTATCAAGCATTAACAACAACAACAACAACAACAACAACAACAAAAAGACATGATACAACTTGTAAATAAACGGTGATGGTCTTTGGGGGGGGGGGGGGGGGTTAGTTTTTACATTGGAGACATCTTTATAGGTCTACATTATGATTGTTTCTTATGTTTTTGTATGGTCGTGGAGTTGTGTTGTGTTGTGGTGTTTTACATTGCATTGTGTTGTGATAAGTTGTACCAGTTGTGCTGTGTCATACTGCTTTGGTCCATAATGGATATTTTCTTTCATACAACGTTGATATCATTATCCTAACTTAAACTGCGCTGTGTTATACTGCTTTGGTACATAATGGATATTTTCTTTCATACAACGTTGATATCATTATCCTACCTTAAACTGCGCTGTGTCATACTGCTTTGGTACATAATAATTATTCATTTTTCATACGACGTGATATTGTTATCCTAACTTCAAACTGTGCTGTGTTATTATTGCTTTGGTACGTTAAGGATAAGTCCCCCCCCCCCCCTTCCCCTACCCATACACCTGTGACACCAATTTCCTTCCCTCCAAAGTTAAGGAATGTGATTCTTTGCTTAATACACAATTCAAGACAAGAAAGAAACAGATTCATAATCTTGATTCTAGGGCTGTGTGATAAGTTTCTCTGTGATTTGTTGCTTCGTACGCAATGATATTCAAAGACAAGAAAATATCAGATTCATAATCACAATTATAGAACTACCTGCATAATAAGTCTCTCCCCCCCTCTATGTCCGATTAGTCTCAAAGAACTGGTTCTAAAGATGCGTCCAGCTTTTGCGACTGCTTTGAGATATAAAAAAACCTTGTTGATCATTTTGCTTTTACATTTGTTTTTATGCTGTTTTATACCTTGCTTTTCTTTTTGGTTCCTGTTGTGCTATCATTATTTCACTGGGTCATGCTATGTTGATATATCTTAACGCTTTGGGCTCCTTCAGGGTATAACGCTGTACAAGTTTCCCCCTTGTATTACTATTACAATATGCTCACTGACAGCCATGTAACGAGAAAATCCCCAAAGTCGGAATACGGCTACCTTCATGGTAGGCAAAAACAGTCGAACACACACAAAAAAGCCCCAAACAAAACAAAAAAGTTGCATACGCAAAATTTTTACCATTGGTAAACTTTCTGAGTTCTAGTCAAGGAACAGGAAAAACAATGATATTAAAAAAAGCCACAGACAGTAATGAGCAGGAATAACGGTGTATCAAACTGTTGTTATGTCTCACACTACAGGCATTTTCTTCCCTAGGGGCTTAAGCTTTAAAAACGTAAAAAGTAAAGGTGTTCCCATAGCCTATACGGTCGTAGGGGAGCAAGGCGTCAGACCTCAGCTTCTCTAAGAGCCAGCGTATTGAGAGCAGCGCCCATCTCCTCTCCCTTGCTTTAAACAATTGGTAAAAGTTGTGGCTGTACACCAGTATAATACTGCTTGCCTTCGGCTTCAGGTGTCCCATAACCTATGCGGCCGTAGGGGAGCGAGTCCCGTCAGAGACCTCAGCTTCTCTAGGGGCCAGCATATTGAGAGCAGCGCCCATCTCCTCTCCCTTGCTTTAAACAATGGGTAAAAATTGTGGCTGTACACCAGTATAATACTGCTTGCCCTAGGCTTCAGAAGGTGTGGTCGTAGGGGAGCGAGGCGTCAGAGACCTCAGCTTCTCTAGGGGCCAGCATATTGAGAGCGGCGCCCATCTCCTCTCCCTCGCTTTAAATTAAACAATGGGTAAAGATTGCGGCTGTACACCACTATAGTACTGCTGCCTTTAGGCTTCATACGGTGATGTTCTCTCTTGTTTATGTTGTTGCCTTGCTTGTTGACATGTTGACAGAGCCCAACTGGTGAGGTGTCATTGTTGCTGTTGTGTACAAACTGTCCAATAAACAGCCAGGCCATCTATGATTTTATTGTTTCTGTGGTTGTGTGCTAAGTTTTCAACATTGTGCTTCGGTTCTTGTGTTTTTGTAGAGTCAGCTGTGAAAGGAATCTTTTTATACTGATTACTTTCCTTGAATGATTGTGAATGTGATTGTGTGCATGGTGAATGTGCCTATGTATGCAAACTTTTGTCTCTATGTAATGGGAGAGAGAGAGAGAGAGAGAGAGATGAGAGAGAGAGAGAGAGAGAGAGAGAGAGGTGTGTGTGTGTGTGCATGCATTTGAGGGAGAGAGAGACAGACAAACAGACAGATGGAGAGTGAGAGACAGAGTATGTATACATCACATGTGTGCAACTGCTACATTCATGACAAAAACCAGTTCACTCACACCACCACCAACTACAAAGTATTTTAAAAAAACAAGTCTCCAGATGAAAATCATTAAATCATGTTTAATAAACACAATCCACAAAAAGGCTGACATTCCACAAGAATCAAACATTTACTTTGCATCAGGAGTGGCAAGAATGAAAAAAGAAAGAAAATGCATGACCCGAAGAACAACAGTTTCTCCGCAATATCCTTGATCACCACCAACATCAACAAAAATAAGTACAGCAAACCTGTAAACATCATGAACAAAACTGTTTGAGCTCATTTTCACAAACTTGCAGTAAGATCACACAGAAACAGCAAGTCGGGGGTGGTGGGATTTTGCCATTATGCCTTCGCACTTTAAAAGTTCTAAACATAGCTTATTTTCCAATTCTGCTCAAGTAACTGTGTTGAAGGATAAGAACAAACAGAAACAGTCTTCTCAGATGCCAGATAATGCAAAGCATATCTTAAAGTATCAAAACTTCCTTCTCCACATATATGCGAAAAGCACATTTTCCCTATCTTTAAAAAAAGTATCTACAAACTGTTACATAATTCTTTTTGCTATCCTTCAAAACTTATTTAACAGACCAAATTTGAATGAATATGAAAACCTCAGGCTACTTCTTGATATACATTACATAAAAAGCATAATACACTTCTAAAAACAAAACAAAAACAAGCCATGCAACAACAACCAAAAAAAGCCCTTCTGGAATACTACCTTGGAGTAGTAATACAACACAAATCAGCTCACAATCAATAATATCGATTACATGATTTTGATTTGGTTATATTGAGTAAGCTTTCATATGGCAAGGCATCAATCACACTTGGCAGGATAAGAGACATTATTACTTATTACATTTCCCAGCTTGGGAATATCAGTATTTTTCTTTTTTTAAACACACAACAAAATGATTAAACTACCATTATCAAAGTTTTAACAATATCTCTCTCTCTCTCTCTCTTTTTTTTAATTTTTTTTTTACAGAAAGTTGCTTCACCCTATTCTTTACCAATAACAAACCAAATTCAAGTAATTTCAAACCAGAACACTTTTGCACACAATGAAAATTTTTTTTTTTATAGAAAGTGCGGATATTTTTTATATTTTTTTTGTATTCTTTGATATTGAGGATAATGGAATAAGCACTTATGTGCTATTTTACATCCAGTCCCCCTGTGTATGCGGTTTTGTAAATTCTGTCATCTGTTCCCACCGGCACACGATGGCCGACTCTTATGAAAAGCAGAACAGGATTTAACATGTGCGCAAGATGTTCTGCGTGCATTCGCACACGGGGCCTCGGTTTATAGTCTCATCCGAAGGACTTCTGGGGAGAGTGGAGTCTGCACTGATGTTAACTCCAGGGGAAAATATCCCCTTGAATGGAAATCGAACCCAGGTCATCAGATTGCGAGCGCAATGTTCTAACCACTAGGCTATCCCGTCCCCCATATATAACTTTAAGAGTTAGTAGCATTCTCCAGGGATGAGGAGCTAAGAGTATTCTAAAACTAATTTTTATTCTAATTAATTAGGTACAGCAACTCCAAAAGCTAACAATATTCAACACTGCTGACAGTAATTCTGGCTTGTTTTCAAACTCTCCAATGAAAATCCACAACAGTGATGCAGTTTCTTCAACCTGTCTTCTCTTGATACCTGCATCAGGTGTAAAATCCTCAAACAGTCTACGCAAATCTGTCATGACATTTGTCTTAATCTGATTTGATGTTCTCATTCAGAAAACGTTTCTTTCTTACCCTTTTCACACAGATAGGTTTCAATCTGATTTGATATCAGGAGGCTACAGCTTGATCCAGAATGACGTCAGTTTATTTTCCATTTACTGAAATGGCAAAAAAACCCGTTAACAGAGTACTTTAAATACAAATGAAAAAACAAAGCAATGGATGACTGCGCAGAATTTTTAAAAAACTCTTTTTTTTACAAATAAAACGTCAACCCAAACAAACACAAGAGGCTGAAACTCAAGACTTGAGACTATTTTCATTTCTCAAACTGACAAAGCCTGGTTGCAGCAGCAGCAAAGAACAGAGGCGATACAGGCTTTTTACTTTAAAGTTAAGCAGAATGGAACCATCAATAATTTAATCAGATTTAAAGCAAAGGAAACTGTGGGACTGTGCAACGCTTGTGACTAATTCTAAACTCAAGATAGTTTTTCTTAAATCTTCATATTTTCAATGGCATTTCAAGTCTTGATATACATATGTGTCAGAAAAATGAAACAGCGACAGAATCTTAGATCTGAACCTTACGAAACAAACCAAATTTTCAATGGCATTTCAAGTCCTGATAATTATATACGAGTCAGAAAAATGAAACAGCGACAGACAAACAAGTATACCCTTGTCATTTGATATGCATGATTGATAGATAACACATGGGACAGACGACATACACTTCATGACCGCACTTTACTGCTGTGCCTCAATACAGTAAACTTTTTCTTTTGCTGTTGTACAAATCTCCAAACACAAAGTATGGCACTGGGACTGGTGTCTTGTAGTTACTGCAACGATTTCCATTAATGCCAGCTTCATTGAAAGTGGTTTTGTTAAAAAAAAAAAAAAAGTAGAATTTGTACAGTGGTTTCATTAAAATAACTACACCAATTCCAGTGTGGTCTTCTATCAATTGCACTGTATTGTATACTGCTTTCAGTCACTGCAGACTTCTGTGGGCTGCTCTCCCTAAGAAGAGCATGTTGCCAGTTGTGCAATGCCACCCAATCTTTTTTATGTTTGTAGGCATGTGTTTCCTTACAAGTGGCTTTTTTAACTAGAATTTTGCCAGTGACGGCTGTTTTGCTGCCATGGATTCTTTTACATGCGCTAAGTACATATCCAATACAGGACCTCAGTTTATAATGTCATCGGAAGGTTAGCATCCAGACCACTACTTAAGGTCTAGTGGACGGGGCAAAAGTCTGGCTTCAGGTGGTAATTAAGCCTACGACCTTTATTTTTAAGAAGGATGTGTTACCACTAGACCTCATGGTGGTATTATTCCTGCAACGCAGTAAGTTGATGGAAGTTTCATCCATTTCTTTGTCCTTCCTTTTATAGACGTTTTGTTCTTTTGATTCAGGAAACATACAGTTGTGGTTTTCTTCTAAATTCTACTTCCAGGCCATTTTTTTATTTAGTAAAGTACAATGAGCATTTCAGTTTCAGGTGGCAAACAACAGGACAGTCATACATTAAACTTCACACAAGTGGAAAGAATCACAGATCCTTCCCCCACAGGCGACAATAGAAAAAGTGACAAGACATATGATCAACACTGGTATTTTTCAATCAGTATAAAATCTGTACAAATGGTCATGTCACGCTGTATCAATCAAACAAATGAACATACGCAAGGTTTACATCAACTGGAATCAGAACCACAGAGCTGGGATGTAAAAAGAATTGAATTCTTCAAGGGACAAAATCTGATTTCGTGGATCGGGACGCATGCGCAGTCCGCAAGTCAAGGACAGGCGTGGCTTATCTACGTGAAAGTAAAGAGACAAAAGTTTCTTCTTGCTGCTTGTCAGTTCTGTGATGTCAGCTCCACCCTCCGCTCCTTAAGATCAAATTTTGTTTTCTGAATAAACACCGACAGCTATACCTTTCATGTAAAAAGACCACAACAGAGTGAAAGCAATGGTTGTGATTTTACTTTGTGAGAAATATCAGCCTTGTACTTTCCTGCCAATGCGAGAAAATCTGTGATCATTTCACGAGTGACAGTCTGCATTACTCGTTTGATCTTTTCAAAGTGAACTGTGCCAGAGGTCTGTCCTTAAACACCCCTGCTGTCTCTTAAACTGAGCTGTGCCTGGGAGACATCACCAACATTGTTTTTTCCTTTTCTTTCCAATGGGTTCACATTGTGATACCAAAACGTTTTAAGATAATTTTTCTGGTTTTTGTTTTCATACAAACATATGAAAAGTAATACTAGAATATCACCAATATTCTTTCTTAGCGTTTTTTTAAATATTTTTAAATCAACTGGTTCTCACTCACTGTGCCACTACAACAGCCCCCAGAAATTTTTTTTTTAATTTTCTGTGCAAGACTCAAATATACGGGAAGTAATACACTATGTAACAAATGTTCAATTTTTGTTGTAGCTATTTTCCAAATACCAAAAATTCGTGAATTTTTTTCAGAACACATGCAATCTTACTTCACATGCATATTTTCAATGTGGCAACTGCAAAACTGAGTTTATAGTAATTCAAACAAACAAAAAAAGATACCCCTGACTAGTGACCAAAGACATACGTCTGACTGATGAACACACAGCTGTCGGTTTCCCCCACTTTCAGCTGCTATCCATTCTATCCCAGCCCAGCCCAGCTGGTGCTAATTACAGCAGGAACTGACCACACTTAGACTAGGTAAAAGGAAGGGGGGTGCTAAATTTAGCACTCTTGACTGAGTGATGTCGGATTTGCGCGCTGTGAACAAAGACTGAAAAAGTTCTTCTTCACATATTCTGTCACACTGAAAGCGAAAAATCTGTTTTGGGTGTTGATAGTAATGTATCACTATGCTAAAAAAAAGCATGGATTTTTAGCCTTCTACACAAATACCTGAGTTAACCTACACTTAAAACAAATGATAAGTTAATAGTACAGTTATTAAATGCAGTTTCGGTTGTCGAGAATTAAGTGACTATTTTGAAGAAACATTCAATTCAGACCTTCAAATTAAAAACTTTTAAGTAATCCACTTTTTAAAACTCTGATTTGCCATCTCTAGTTTCTCAATTCAGACCCTTAACCTCGGAACTGTAAACTACAAGCCCTGACGGTAAGAAATCTTAAATACTTGTCCCCTTTTCCATAGCAGAAATACTAATCCAACTGTTTACATTTGGTTAACAATTATTTGCCCTGATAAACTAATAAACGTGTGCCAAATAATGCAAAACATGCTTTTGTGAAGTCATGCTTGTGAGATAAAAACTAAACACTCTAGTTTATCTCTCATGCTATTATTGCAATGCTATCAAAACATTGCTGCTACTGCTGGAACTTTCTTAGTCTGGATTTTTGTTTTTAGTCATCCTAATTCCACAAAATCCTACAGAGGAAAAAAAAAGAAAACAAATGTAGACCTGTTCACATATTCAGTGTGCAAATAGATCACTGAAGGACACTCAAAGTTATATTTTGGAGGCCACATAAAGAGCTTTTTTGAACAAAGTAATGCTATGGAACTCTACAAGTGCTCACTCTTCCATGTGAATCAAACTACTCATCATAATGACAATGACTCTAAACACTGACAGCATCTACAAAAGAAACATGAAGTCACCAAAAATATATCAATCTTTTTCGTATATATATTTTCCATAAAACCGTGATCCCATATGACATATCAGAAACAAAGTCATTAACAATAACAAACAAACAACAAACTACAAAAAAACAACTTTGTATAACACGCTCTTGGAACAGAGTCACACAGCAATTTTAGCATTGTGTCAAGGAAATTTTCACCCACAGAGTACAGATACCAGAGCATACATCTCTGCAAGACACAAAATTTTTAAAAATTTGGATGGTACATGGATTAGTCAAGTCCAATATACAGCCTGTGGCAGGGGAATCTGATCACAAAAGGGATGTTTGACACGCTGTATGCAGTGTCAATGGCAAAACACAGCTGCCACGTGAATCCCACCAACATCGATGTACGTTCCAGTTAAACACACTCCACCCCTCCCAATCCTGCTTCGTTTCATGTTGTTTGTGTGCCAGTAGTCTACCATCAAATTTTTTTTAGGGATTTGGTCAGTGGAAAAAGAAAATTATGCTTCTTCACATTAAAAAAAAAAAAAAAAAAAAAAAATAATATATATATATATATATGTGTTCTGGAAGATTCAATTTACAGATGTCCAAATCAAAACAACTAAACAAAAAAACTAAACAAAACAAAAACAACCACTCGCTTTCCTTCAACAACAAAAAAAGAAAAAAATCTGAAAGTCATGTTAAAATGCTTCATGTTAAAAAATCATTCTTCCTACCTGAAGGAACCCAAATCAATAGGAAGAAAAAAACAACAGGGAAAAATATCTGTGATCTGCAAAAAAAACAAAACACCATTTCAGAGAAACTGGGGTACCATTTAATCTGCAACGGTAAAAACCACTGTCATGATCGATCATACAACACAACTTGAACTTTTATTTTTAATTTTTTTATAAAAGATAAACAAACAAAAACAAATTTGTGGAGAAATATTGAAAGAAGTATATATAACAGTAAAACCTCTCATATCTTGCCACATCAACACAAATAACTTGTCTAAATTGTCATCCACCTTCTCTCCTCACCCTCTTTTCTCACCCCCCCCCCCTCCCCCCCCAACCCTTCCAACCAACCCCCAATTTTGTTTTAAATTCAAGAGCTCACATTCACCTTTCAATCAATCAACCATTACCGATTTAAAGGCTGAGATGATTTACAAGATATCCAAAAGATCAGACAATGGGATAGATTAACAAAACAATCTCAAACAGACTCTTCTACAGTTCTTTTCTTATTTCCAGTCTACTGTGCTTGAGGCTGAAACACGCACACACACAAAATCGCCCCCCCACCTCCCCCTAGTGACGCTAAGGCCAGGTGAACCAACTCAGCAAGGAAAATGGACAAGGCAGACATAAGGGACTTGTCAGACTTACGTTGAATTCAGGTAATATGACTATGACATGGAAGGCTCTGACTACACCAAGCTCATCCAGTCCCCTTCAAGAATACAGACAGGTGAGATCAATCTTATGTCAGCACCTTGATAAGACTCCACCGAAACAATAGATCAAATAAACGTCTCTTTACGAAGATCCAGTTCAAATGACTGAAAGGGGAGTAAAATTTACCTGTAGCAGATATATCTGTAACTAAGGGCAATAGCAATAATGGAGGATACACGCATATAACAAATTGGTTTTTTTTGCAAATGGACAGTATCATACAAACTCTAATTCAATTCGTATGTAGTAAATTTCCTTTTCACTCTAAGAGTTGAATAGCTGCTATAGTTTACATCTGCTTCCCAGAACCAAGTAAATCTCTAATAAATAAAAACACATAATAAGGCAGTAAGAAAAACACGCAAAAAAAAAAAAAAAAAAGAAAAAAAGCGAAACACACGCACAAAAGCATCGAGGAAGATAAACGCATTCCGTCAAACTCGCAAGGAATGTGCATACAGATAAATAACAGGACAATCATTATGGAATCATTTTGCTGTGGGGATGGAGGAGGATCGACTCTCACTATCACATCCTCCCCCCCTCCCCCAAATATGACCAACAGCAGGTTGGCACGATCTTCCACAGCCATCTAAGATGTGACTGGCTCGGCTGTGGTCTGTGAAGAATTCAGGTCTGTCTGAGCCGTCTCGTTCTGATTTTGGGCCTTTGTGCCATAGGACGAGCCGCTGGTGGTTTCCGTGACACGAATCATCAGACGCAAGATGACAGAAACTGCAAAATACCAACACACGGTAGGAGGGAGCTTCAAAACCCACAATTCTGAAAGCTCACCATTCATGCACATAGAGTGAATCATACTCGTAATGTAAGCAGTCGTTATTGCAGCAGACATATAACATTTTGAAAAGACAGTGAAAATACTTACAAAGCGTGGTGCCTGTCTGTCTGTCTGTCTGTATGTCTGACATGCTCACGAGTCAAGCACACATGTGTACATATGCATGCATAAGCAGCAAAACATTGCACACACTCTATGTTTACACACAAAGTATCCTCACATTTTTGGTTGTTCTTCAGCTAGAGCTTTAAAGTTCACCAATGGTAAGATTTTTGCAAATGCCACTGTTCTAACCCCCCCCCCCCCCCCCCCACTCCATCCCCCACCCCCACCCCCACCCCTTAATTTTGCATTCGAACTTTGCAGAGTATCCTCACTTATCAACAGCAACACTTTTTTCCCAGTTATCCGAATCCCCCCCCAATACCTCAAAGACAACGAAATTGGGGAGAAGCGAAGTTGTGCAGCACTCACCCAGAGCCACAACAGCCAGGAAGACAATCCTCTGCATCATGGTGCCTGACATGAAGAGGCTGGCCAGGGGACGGGGTAGCTCAGTGGTCGGAGCACTCGCTTTCCCCCAGCCAAGTTAAGCAGCGTCGAGCGTGGTTACCAGTTGGATGGGTGACCGTTTGCGCGCCTTGGCTTCAGTACAGTTCCCCCAGTTCACCCAGCTGTAAATGGGTACCTGCCCTCTTTAGGGTCAGGGAAGGTAAAGCAGCGAGGGAGAGGAGATGGGTGCCACCCTCAACATGCTGGCCCTAGAGAAGTGAGGTCTCTGACGCCTCGCTCCCCTACGACCTTATAGGTTATGGGACTCCTTTACCTCCTTTACTTATGCATGCATAAGCAGCAAAACATTGCACACACTCTATGTTTATACACAAAGTATCCTCACATTTTTCGTTGTTCTTCAGCTAAAGCTCCAAAGTTCACCAATGGTAAGATTTTTGCGAAATGTTCTCACCCCCCTCCCCCCACCCCACCCCCCTACACCTTAATTTCAGTAGCTGTATTCCAACTTTGCAGAGTATCCTCACTTATCAACAGCAACACTTTTTCCCAGTTATCCGAATCCCCCCCAATACCTCAAAGACAACGAAATCGGGCAGAAGCGAAGTTGTGCAGCACTCACCCAGAGCCACAACAGCCAGGAAGACAATCCTCTGCATCATGGTGCCCGACATGAAGAGGCTGGCCAGGTAGTAGAAGAGAGGCACACAGGTCACCACCGCCCAGAACACCCACATCAGCAGATCGTTCACACGCCAGGGGACCACTTTGCCCTCCTCGTTGAACTTGCCGTTTTTCAGGAAGTCGTCATACAGGTGATCCTGTCGTCAGAGAAGCAAACAGCAGGCAAAAACCATCATGATCACCGTGTTGTCAGTAAAATGAGAGAAATAACATTGGCGTTTTAAAGTTTTGTTAAAGAGTTTGTGTCGCAATGTTTTGTCTGGTGTAACTTGGGGAACCAGGGACGGGGGAGGGAGGGAGGAAATAGCCTGAAGGTTAGAGCATCACACCAACGGTAACTGATTGCGTGGATTCAAGTCTCCACCATTCAGGAGTCTGTCTGAGGGGATTTTCCTCCTGGAGCTGTTGACACCAGTACAAACTCCACTCCACCAAAACTCCTTCAGAAGAGGAAGAGATTATGAACCAAAGTTTTCCTTATGTACACGTAGGTAGAACATCCTGCACTCTTGTCAAAATCCCATCCACCTGTCACAGACTATGGCTGGTATCACAGATGACAAAAACATAACCAGCTCTGATTCCTTGAGAGGAATGGGCTCTGCCAGGTTCAACTTGCCCAGGACGAACAGCCTGAAAAATTCAGTGCAGTGCCTGAACAACAAAGTCAACATTTCATATCCGGACTGACCGACGCACACATTATCCTTACTTCAGCAGTGCAGTGTTTTCTACTTTCTTGTGCAGTTCTGTGCAACGTTCATGTCACATGCCGATTTCTCTGTACAAAAAACTGAACTGCTTTCCCTCAACTATTGTTGTCTGTCATATGAGCGAAAATGTGTTGCACAGCTGTTAAGAGCCTGACAAATCAGATCTTATTACAGGGAGTATGGGAGAGGAGGGAAGTTCAACTCCTGACCAGGTGCTACTTTCTCAGCCCTGATAATGCTACCTAGGGTTGACAGAGAGATATCTAATAGTCTGCTGTGGACTGCTGACTTCGAAATGTATGCAACTAAACAAGGTAGGGAATCAATGATCTTGAAGTCAGGATCAGCATTACATTGGAAGCACAAGCAATATAAGTTTTTAAAAAAAAAAAAATATATATATATATAAAAGAACTACCCAACACACGTGCAGAGAGAGAGGGAGAGAGAGTGAATGAGAGAGAGAGAGAGAGAGAAAGAGACAGACAGACAGGCAAAGACAGTTAGACAAACAAACAAAGACAGACAACAGACAGGCAGACAAGACAGTCAGACAAACAAAGACAGACTGATTGACAGAGAAAGACAAAGAGATGGAGAGAGAGAGAGCGCACACAAATCTTAGAATCTCTGTCAATCATTTTTGGAATAACAGTGAAGTCAAATGCATTTAAAACAGAAGAAATATCAAAGATTATCTCTCCCCCATGTCCAAAGATCAATACATAAAACTGAAACCATGTTACAAGATGTGAAAAATGTCAACAACAATATCCACACCTTTTGTCTGAAGGCATCACGGAGCCATGTTCCACATTCTTCATCTGAGTCGATTGGTACTTTGTCCAAGGGTATCCGTCTGTGTGACAAAGGTATGTGTGCAGATGAACACACATGAACATACACACATGAACACACACACACACACACTCTGTAAAAACAAGCAACAAAGGGCAATCACAAAATTATGTTCAAGTCAAACACAGAAACCAAAATCAAGTCTAGCCCATTTCAACCGCACAGCAACATTGGAGCATAATAAGCCTCACTCTTTAATAAGTCAAGCCTCTCTTGGCAAACATACCCCCTATGATTTCATATCAGTATATAAAATGGTTGTATATGAAAAATCTCAACGTTGGTGAACCTCAGAACTCCAGCAAGGAAAACAAAATATTAGTATGCATACAACTAAAACTGCACACTTGTGTTTTGATCGCTCCTTCAGACCTCTCTGAATGAGTCCATACTTGAACTTTCTCCTGCTCTCCATTCCGCCCACGATTCTTGCATATTGAAAATTCCGTAGTTATAAATATGTACAAAACTTATGGACATCTTTCTTTCTTTCTCTTGTTACAGTCCTGCTGTATTGGAATTCTCTTCTCTATAATGTCAGACATAGCGCAATGGCCTCTTATAAAGTATGTTCTTTCGAGCCAGAAGGCCCATAGAGCCGGAGCTTATCCCGGTTTCTGTAGCGTTAAGCGAACTGATGGTTTTTCACCACCCCTGTGACAGGACGCTAGTCTGTCGCCAGATACTTCCCCAGCAGAGCTGGTACCCACTTGTACACCTGGGTGGAGTGAGGAAAATAGGAGTAAAGTGTCTTTCCCAAGGACACAACAACGAGCCGAGCGGGGATCAAACCCGTGACCTCTGGATCACGAGTTGACCGCCTAAACCACTCGACCACGGTGCCTCCGGCCTCTTATAAAGGTCATCATAAATATAATCTTTGCAGTCAGAACTATGCTGACTAATAATAATGTGTAATGTGTAATAATAATGTGTGTGCATGTGTGTGTGTTGTGGGTGTGGTGTGATGTGGTGTGGTGGTGTGTGTGTGTGTGTGTGTGGCATGCACACTAGCGCGCGCATGTGTGTATATGTGTGCGTGTGTGCATGCGTGTGCATGCATGCATGCTTGCTGTGTGCAGGCATGCATGCATGTATCATATATACAGGCACACGCACACACATATTGCATACACACAAACACAACAGACAGACCCAACAGCTAGCAGACTGGGTGGTAAGGGAGAACACCCCACCCCCCAAAAAAAACCAAAAAACAACCAAACAAACAAACCACAAAACACCGTCAAATGGACTCACACACAGTGGAAGTGAGCCAGAAGGGGCACGCCATTGATGATGTTCATCAGGGTAGGCTTGGGGCCCGTGTTGGGGAACCCCACTGTGGCATTGTACAGTGCTGGAACTGTGCGCACACACAAGCACACATGCATGCATGCACATACATACATATGCACACATTTAAATACATGTATACAAATGCACACACACACACTCAAAATATATACACGTTTCTTCATCATTTCTTGACTTTTCATCATATATTATATATATATATCTATTATATATCTATATATATATCTATATATATATCTATATATATATTATATATACATATATATATATACACTACCACCACCACCACCCCCCTCCCCTCCCACAAACATTCCCCCCACCACAACAACCCCCCCCCCCCCCCCCCCACACACACACTACCAACCACTCAACCCATACCCCCCCACCAACCACCCACACCCCACCACCAACCACCCACCCCCCACCCTCCCCCTAATCCACCCACCAACACACAGACAACAGATCTATATAGTTTGTACCTTTGCCCTTCATGCCGTGCATGGAGAGGACGAAGCCTTTGGTTCTGGGCAGCAGGGTGTGTTTGGTCATGGGGTAGCCTTTAGCCTTGCACACCTCCTGGCTGGCCTTCAGCTTCCCCTCTGTGAACCGGTACCCTCCGGAAACAGCAACACCTGCAACACCGCGCGCAAATAATAATAATAATAATAATAAATGGAACTTATATAGCGCTATATCTTGCAAAGACAAATCCTCCAGCATCACTCAGGTCAAAGAGTGCTAAACTTTAGCGAGCCCCCTTCCTTTTACCTTGTGTCCAAGTGTGGTCGGTTCCTGCTATAATTAGTACCAGCTGGGCTGGGATGGGATGGAATGGATAGCAGCTGAGAGCAGCTGAAAGAGGGCTAGAATAACAGCGCGACAAATACAGAGACTTTTCATCTCAAAAGACATCCTGAAGTCGGAATGCGGCTACCTTCATGGTGGGGCAAAAAACGGTCGCATACATGTATGAATAATTTAAAAAATCTCACCGTTAGTCAACCTTGAAACTCTAGTCGATGAATGAAGAGACCCAAAAAAAGAAAAGAAAAAAAATCTCAAAAACACGAGACATTCATGTGGATTACATGCAATGTTTGATTTTTGGGTTTTTTGTTTGTTTTTTGGTTGTTTTTTAATAAAGCTACTCAGGTTGATTTTTTTTTTCTCCTATAGGTTCACATTACAAAGAGACATGAAGAAGGAATTCGTTCTTCAGTTGTTGTTTTTTCTTTTCTGTTCCTCGGCTAGAGTTCCAAGGCGCACCAACAGTGAGATCATTTTTGCTGTCCCCCTCACACCATTTAGGTAGCCACGTTCCAACTTCGGGGATGGTGCCTAAAAATGACACATGTCTGCCTGTTTTAAAATGTTGTCACCTTCTGTGATTTCTTCGAAAGATTCTTAACGTGTGTACAAGATGTTCTGCATGTATTCGCACACAGGGCCTCTGTTTATGGTCTCATCCGAAGGACTTTCGACATTCAGTTCAATTTCCTCATCAAACTAAAAAAAAAGGGCAAGGCTGGGTATTGAACCCAGAACTTCATGGTTTACTTGTTAGGAGGGTGAACATCTTAACCATCCTGCTGCCTTCCTTGATCTTCATATGATAACGGTTCACATCACAAAGTGGAAAATGAAGAAGGAATCTGTCCATCCATTTTCCCCCCCTCCCCATTCCTTGGCTAGAGCTCCAAGATTCACCAATAGTGAGAAATAACATTCTCTAAATGCCCGTGACTATGAAATGGATACTCACAGTGATCCAGTATCCCTCAGGGTAATCCACAATGCGTGCCACATCATGGGCGATGATTCTGCGGTCATGGTCCCACTGCCGCTTGAGGAAAATGCTCTCTGTGAAGTACCATGCCCAACCAATCAGCGGAACGTAACGCAGCATCTCTTTCCCAAAAATCTTCGTGCCCTGCAAGTGTAAAAACATGCCACTGTTAGCCCACTCTTACAAAAATCACTTCACTGGTACTACTCCACATTCAAATTATAAAAGAATCCAAGACAAAACTTTTACAGCATGTAAAATGTGCAATCTACAGTTCATGGAGAGAAATTTTGGATTTCTGAAATTTCAACAACAACAACAAAAAAGCTCCAAAAGGTTCCTCATGCATGCAAAGGAATTGCTCTTTCCCTCTACCTCTCAATCACTCCTTGAAAAACGACATGCACATGCATGCAGGTCTGCACTTTAAGTTGACCTGGGAGATAAAAAAACCAACTCTCCGCCCTTAAATCACCAAATGCCGGCACCCTAATTTGAATCCACAATTTCAAGGAACCAAGGGATTAAAGTCAAACTGTTCTTAATCACTATTGTGTTTGTTTAAAATACAAGAAGCCAAGCCATAAGATTTTTCCCACCAGCACGCCTGGGTGGTATCAGTCTTACCCCAAGCATGCCGAAGCGTTCAGCCAGAATCCAGGCCATAAGCCAGTCGATGTCATACTTGTGGTTCATCATGACCATGACATGTTCCTTCCCCACCAGTTTCTTGTCTTCTTCGTCCATGTAGATGAGCACATCTGTTCCGGACCACCATTGTGCCAGGAAAGTAAACTCTGTTGAAACAAAAGCCAAGCAGCTTCAGAAGAGAGAAGCAGAGGAAAAGTAGACAAAATGAATGGATCTTTTTCCACTTTTTGATATGACACCATGATGTAGACCTGAATACAACAGGCATAGCCATAGGTTGACTTTCAGAAGAACAAAATGGACAGGCCTACTTTTCAGTTGAGCAAAAATAACACATTCTTATCAATCTCAAAATCTTAAAGTGCACCACACTACAAAGCAACAGTTACACTTTTGGGTGATTCCCACACAAAAACACAGCCAATCACTACATAAATGCACAAAACAAACTACAAAGAAAAAACCACAAAATACATACGACTCCAATGGGCATAGGCGAGGTGAACATTGATTTTGCGATAGAGCTGGCGATCAAACCACCACACAACGGTAGAGAGAAGCATGAGACTGCAGACGATGAGCCCGCTGGTGATGAAAATGTAGCCTAGCAACAGCTGGGGCACTATCCAGCCTTTCAACATACGCACTATCGACATCTTGGGCTGTTTGCTTCCGAAGCCTTGGAATGTGCTGTCTTCTTTCACTCAATCTATCTGCAACAGATTTTTTCAACCAAATTATGTAGTACACAAATAGGCCTGATAACATTACAGGCCTACAGATCTCCAATTACTTAAGATGGAGATCAAACTAGACTTTGGATCTAAAACCCCCAAAAAATTTATGGAATTTTCAGTAGGACAGTAAAATGTTTCTCTTTCTTTCCTCTGTGGACACACAGAACCTACTTTATCCTTATTAGTGCAGACCCAGACGAAAACGCAAGCATCATACAGAAGAAATAAACCAGTCGCTTAGATAATGGGCTATCAAGCAGAAATGATAGCAGATGTTGTGGAATATTACTTAAGTAGATTTTTAAAATGCTTCTGAGAGATTAGCCATAAGCTCCTCTTCAGAAAACTTAAATTGTAAATTGTCAGCTATCAAATTCAAAAACTGAAAGTTACATAACCCTTTCACTGCCAACAGATCTGTAACACAGCAGTTCCAGGCACCAGCTGATTTTACACCTGTAGACTACATGAAAATTATACCTACCAACTTCAAATGCCATGCAAACAAAACTGGCCGGAAAAAATAGCTGTGGGGCCCCTTGTCACATGAAAGATAGATGGCCTTGTAACTCCCAAAACAGAGAGCAGTGGGTCAAGGGTAACCGACCCTGACCTTGTCGCATTTGGTGCTCATGGCTCAGCCAGGTGTCACGATTATAATGTGACATTGGAATGAAAATGGTTAATACTACTTGCTCCAAACTGGCAACTGTGTTATATAGTACAAAGATCAACTTGCTACAAGGACCTCTCTCCACAAATATTCTATGAAACCATAATTCATGGAATATCACAAACAATTTATATTCCAGCCATGCCACTACTTTTCATGTAACATATTCCTCTAAATGTCAAAACAACAATTGAATTATCTGCTGATAATAAATTTATACAACAATTGATACCACTCATGATGATACTATCTTACAAGTACACATTACAAAAAAAGCACTATCTTGTATTGACTTGTACAATGGACTTTGGATGCCAATAACATACTTCATGACTCTCCATCCATCTCTCATTATCCCACTCCCTCTCAGTCTCCTTCTCTCTTTTTAAACAGCTTGTCATTTTTACTATAACATCTTATTATTCAACTCCCTCTGTCTCCTTTTCAACAGCTTGTCATTTTTACTATAACATCTTATTATCCAACTCCCTCTCAGTCTCCTTTTCAACAGCTTGTCATTTTTACTATAACATGTATAATTTATAAATAAATATATGCAAACTATCTTTCTCTGAGCTAGTATGAGTCTAAGTCTAACTCTTCTCCGAGCTAGTATGAGTCTAAATCTTTTTTGCTCTCTCCCTCTCTCTCTCTCTCTCTCTCTCTCCCTCCCTCATGTTCTTTCCCTCAACTTTTCCTTTCCTTCATATACTTGCTTAAAACATAAAATGATAAAAATTCTATTTTGTAATTGATCATGTGGATTTTAAATCTCTCTCTCTCTCTGTCTGTCTGTCTGTCTGTCTGTCTCTCTTTCATGCTGTCTTCTTCTTTCTTTTGCACTGTCTTCTTTGTTTTTATTCTAATTATATAATGCACTTTTTAATATCATATGGTGCCTTATGTTTTATTTTATTTTCATTTTGTCTGTTTCACTATGACAGTTACGATTCATTTTGCTTAGATACTTGTCTGTTTAAATTTATGGGGATGGGTGAAAAAATAAAGTATTATAGTTGTACTTATGGTACTGTATTTGATGCCCTCAGAATATAAAATTTTGTTTTGTTTGCAACCTCCCCTCCCCCCCTCTCTCTCTCTCTTTCTCTGTGAGTCTCTCTCTCTCCCCTCCCCACACACACACACACAAACATAAATGCACATACACACACACAAATATACATGCACAGCGGCACAGTCTAAAGGTAACTCACAAACCCAAATGACCTGTAAAGTGTCAGAGTCATAAGGTAAAAAATATCTAAGTTATATTACTAATAAGTGAAAATTATATAATTTAGTTACATTCAGCTGAATCAAAGGCTATCCTATTAAAACTTTTGCCTTTGGCTTATAATATGAGTTCTTACCTTTTGACTTTTTTTTGGGCTTAATTAATACTATACTAGGGAAAAAGACTAAAGAGAGGGTAAATCACTAAATGCCACAAAAGCACAAAAGACAGGTTTTTTTATTTTGTTTTACGTTTGGCCACATTTATAGTTAACTATAACAGTTAAAAGTAATTAAGTGAATCAACATGGAACACACATGCATGCATGTGTGTGTGTGTGTGTGTGTGTGTGTGCACTCTACTGTACTACTTATTTTGGCTGGCTGGAGACAAAGCAAGTTATTTTTTTTTGCAGTCTACTGTCTAGTGTGGTGTACACATACTGACAGTGACACAGTGCAGTCATGTAATTGGGAGTCTACAGACTATCAATACCCTATAATTATAATACTTAATAGTGTGATACCAGGACATTTGGACATGAAGAAGAGCGTTTGTGAAACCAATATATAATACATATTATTTATCCAGTTGTCATGTATCTTTTATTGTGAAATATGTTAGCTTAATTGAATAACGGACAAGATCTGATAAGCTGCAGAAGATTGTCTGAAAATGGACTTCGAACTCTGATGATGTGTCATTTAGCTCCCTTGGCTTTGCTGGCTGTGATTTTTTTGGGCTCAACACAGGAGGAAAAATGGTTTTCCTTTTTTTTCCCACCATAGTAACACCACATTACAAAAAAGCACCACGCTCTTCAGATATGTTCACCAAAAAACACAATCAGAGCAGAGAGTACTGACCGATTGGTTCGCCCAACCTCGCCTTCTTCCAACAACGGAATAAGTTGATCAACCTTTGACTTTAATCAGTTGAACTCTGTTCCTTGGTGGCTTCTTTCAGTTTTAGGTAGTCTGGCTCTCACAGATGTCTCAAGCTGCACCGTGCGATGGGTGAACAAGAGTTAAAACATATTTGTTTTGCTTCACACCCCCTTTTTCTATAATGAACATCGAACAATTAAGGATCAGTCAGGCCCTGTCCACAAGGAACATAGTTTCTAGGCGTAGTTCATGCTTTGTGAGAGTAATCTCCCTTTGAATTCTCTTCCACCTAGGTCAGTAGGCTATTCATGGAGAAACCCACCTTCTCTAGGACAGTAGGAGTATTGACGCATCACCGACAGCAATATTTCATTATCAGTGATAGCAAACAATGACCTTCATCCATATTCGACATTCCACAGCACACTTGTCCACTCACCCACACGCGCGCATACACAAGCATGCACGTTCATCAAATACTTCAAATTGCCTTTTCTTCCACTTTGGCACATATCCACATTATTTTGTGTAATCATATCCATAGTCCAAATCCTTTTGCATGTTAGAGTCCCATTGTTAGTTATATTGCGGAGTTCTATTCTAGTTGTTAAAACCGAAGCCATGCTCATAGGGACCCAACATAAACTTTCCTCTTATCACAAAAACTTCAATAGAAATCGGCAATACGTCAGTTCCTTTGTCCAACTCTGTGAAGTATTTAGGAGTAGTTCTTGACAACACACTCTCTATGAAAAATTCATCACCCAGACCTGCCAGTCTTGTTACTATCAATTACGGCGCATAAGCGCGATTCGCAAGTATCTGTCCACTGATGCAACTTCCAAGCTTGTCACATCTCTCATTCTTTCACGTTTAGACTACTGTAATTCTCTTTTGGCTGGCCTACCAGCATCATCTATCCACTCTCTTCAACGCATACAAAACTCTGCAGCTCGACTGGTCCTAAGAAAGAAAAAATCTGAACACATCACTCCTCTTCTGCGATCTCTTCACTGGCTGCCTGTCTCACAAAGACTGGAGTATAAAATCAATACCCTCTGTTTCAAATGTCTCCACAAATCTGCACCCCCTTATCTCTGTAACTGTCTTCATCTGTACACTCCATCCCGTTCCCTTCGTTCAGCCGCAGATACTTTGTGCTTTCGAACACCCAGATTCAAACAAACCACTGTTGGCCGTCGCTCCTTCTCTGTTTCTGGTCCATCCACCTGGAATGACCTCCCTCTTTCACTTCGCCAAAAGCCTTCACTTGATACCTTCAAATCCAGCCTCAAAACACACTTATTTCCTACCTGAGACTTTCCCCCCAAATATCTGTCCCTAATTTTCAACATCATTTTTCACCTTCTAAGTGTTGTTCCAAGTGTGTGTGTGTGTGTGTGTGTGTGTGTGTGTGTGTGTGTGTGTGTGTGTGCGCGTGTGCGTGTGTGTGCGTGCATACGTGCGCGCGCATGGTTTTGAAATCTGTTGTTCATTATGTTTAAGGAGAGTTGCATGCGTGTAAATGATTGAGTGCAAGCGCTTCGATTTGTTTGTCTTTTTACAAGATTCAGCGCTATATAAATTCCATATTATTATTATTATTATTGACTCGTTGTAGATTTTGAAAAATGTTCTTGATGTTTAACCCCTGTAGTCTAACATCATACTACAAGTGAAGTTGTTTTCTTCCTCAGTTCTCCTTAGCAGTTTGTTTCATAGGCTGTTAACTCACACACGCACACGCTCACACACACATAATTATAGGCATACACAGGTGCGCGTGCACACGCACACACGCTCACACATACATAAACACACGCACGCACACACACACACACACACACACACGCAAGCAGGCTGGCAGGCAGGCACCACACACACACACACTCACACGCTTGCACGCGCGCGCGCTCGCGCTCACACGTCTGATATCACTATTTAGTGGAAGGACGTTAAACTGAAGAACTAACTTCAAACAGGGCACCACCCGACAAATAACATTTAAATGAAAATACAATTCTCACGAGACAGCTCTATTGTAAGCACTAGTGAGCCAGATCTCCCCGCTGCAATAGTACTGTCAGTACTTACTTGCACACGCGCGCGCGCGCGCACACACACACACACACACACACATATATCCGGAGGCTATGTAATAGTAGTTAATGAGTTATTTAAATTTGAAACATCTGTCTGAGCATGAAGACACTACAAATCGACAAGACGTTCTGTACTGTTAACAACCCCCACCCCATTCCTTTCACAAACCATCTAAACAGAATCCTTAGACAGAAACAGGAGTTACATTTTTCATTGACAAATGCATCAGAAAACGTCCTACTTTTCATACCAGTAGCAACAGTAATCTCTTGAGAAATGTAACATTTGTGTGTGAATCAAGTCCAAGTGTGTGTGTGTGTGTGTGTGTATTAGGGGCCTATGTGTATACTGTTTCTAAGTTTAAATTTTGTGACACATTGCGGCAAAAGGTCGTTTAGCCTACTTCCGATTAACTCTGAACCAAAAGAGCTAGGCTACCACCACGTGCTGGTTAGAGGCACAAGACAGCGAAGTATGCTGGTTTGACAACAGTATACACACTTACAACGTGTATTATAATAACCAAACTATTAGGAATGGCCAGCGAAGAAACAGAGAAGTGTGATTTGGCCGCCTGGAACATTCTACAAGCGCTTGATTTATTGTGCAAGACCAACGCCACATGCTCCTCAGAACTGCGATGTTTTTTGGCAAAGCAGGTTGGTCTTATAATAAAGTTATATGTATAAAATCCATCGACTCTATCCAGTCGTTAGATAGCTACTTTCAATTAGTAATCATACCTTTACGCATTGCTTGTACATGTTTTGCAGGTGAATTATTTTGAAATTATTTTTTGAGAATAAACTGTGGTTCGACACGATCGTGGTCTTCACGTACACTTCGGTACAGCGATACACGCGATCTTATAAAATGATACACTGCAGTGATCGATTACTCGGCATAGACCGTGCTCACAAGGCTAACAAACAAACAAACAAAATTAATAAAAACAAACTGTAACATAGGCCTTCTTCCACTTTATTATTTTTTTTTTTAGCATAGTTTGGTTTTGGTTGTACTTGTAGATTCAGCTTTTTTTTTTTTTAATTCGTGAGGTTGGAAAATCTAAAGAAAAAGCAGTGGCTCCATCCATGGATAGAATATATACATAATTATTTTAAATGAAATGGTTTGGGTTGGTTATTTCCAGTGAGTGAATGGTGGAAAAAAAATTCCCAGGTTTGAAAACCACCCCTGCCCATTCTTCAAGCACAGCCTATAATGCTATATATATTAAAATGGAGGGGTTAATGTCAAGGTGCTTGTGTGTACTGTATGTCTATTCATTCATGACTCAATCATTCACATCATGATGATCAGATGATAATTGATATGTTTCATTGTTTGGGATGTTTCACCCTGACTGTCCTGGATTTATGGTTTGGGAGGCTTGTCTGTCAGCTCCTTAATTAAAAAAGAATGGTAAATTCTTGAGATGAGACTGTAAACTGAGGTGCCGTGTGCAAATGCATGAAACAATGAGAACATCTTGCACACATTACCTGTTGTGCCTTTTGGAAGAGGAGGCCATTTTCAAAATGATTTTGTGCTAGTAGGAGTAGATGACAAAATCAAAATGCACGTTTGTTTACAGGTGTCATGTTTTGACACCATCCCTGAAGTTGGAATGTGGCTTCCTCTATTAGGAGGTAAAAACGATTGCATCATGAATGCAAAATCCCACCACAAAGGTTGCTGTGTGCTCCAAGGCTTCATACATAAGGCACACACATCAGTTTTGCAGACCCAAGGTGACTTGTAGAGCTCTTTAAACTGAGTAAGTATTACTGATCAGCTGGAAGATGCCAGCTGGCTGTTTCAGTACCTGATGGCAAGTAGAACACAATCTATCTTTAAAAACAGTTGGGTTGAACCTGAGGTCACACAACGGCTTGAGAGGTATACAAATACATGCAGTATAAATTTATATAACAATAAGTATACGTTCAGTGACAGGCAGTCCGTTTGGGATCTGCTTCACCCTGACCATGCCAGCCGTACAGTTCAGGAAGCCCGTCTGTCACCTGCTTAACTTGCACTTTGTTTTCATGACACGCTTCAGATATGGAACCTCCAAGACCGTGAAACGATTCTGACCAAGCTGTCAAAGCTGTTCTTGAACCTGAACTGTGTGGTGGATGTTGGCATCTACTTTAAACCTCTGGTACTGGACATTGCATCAAGAACTAAGAAGTTGGTTCTGGCTGAGGGACACGCCAATGTACGACTGCAACGCAAGCTGGGTGTGGCCCTTGGCCTCATTCTTCCTGTATGCCCTGAGCTGGAAAGGTTTGTGGGTTGTCGTAGTGTGGCTGAGGGTGGTTGTTGTTGTTGTTGTAAATCATACTGTACATTAGTCACTTGTTCAGTTATTGCTAAAGTGTCAAGTTGAATTTTTTATTATGTAAATCATAAGAAATTGCTGTTTATGGTGTGGTCTACAAGGATGGTATGAATTAAGGAAATAAAAATGTACACGTATTCCCACATAAAAGGCATGTATGGGTATTCATACATGTATACATGTACACAAGGTGTCAAGCACTTGATATGTACCCTTTCTCTCTCTCTCCTCTCACACCACACCACACCACACCACACCACACCACACTACACCACACTACACCACACCACACCACACCACACAACACCACACAACACACACACACACACACACACACACACACACACACACACACACACACACACACACACACACACACACACACACACACACACACATACACACATACACAGGTCATATACTTAAGCAGGGTGATGGGACATGGGTTAGTGAAGATGGGACAGTTCTGATATGAAAAAAGGGTTTGGAGGTGGGTTTCTTTTATTTTTCATTTTTACAAATTTTTTGACTTCATTAGTTTTATGCAAATTACTGTCATATACTGTTAATATACAGCAGTAACTCAAGATCATTGCCCATTTGTTGGTTTGTTTGTTTATAATTTTGTGTATTTTGATGAGTACATTTATCCTCTTCCTCTCTTTTTTTCCCCCTCAAGGTTTGCTGGAGACTTCATCAGTGTCTTCAAGCCATTTTCAAACCAAAATGATTCAGTTGAACCAAAAAAGAAAAAGAGCAAGAGAGAAAAGGTAACATTGAACAAAGGTTTATGTAAATTTATTATTATCATTAACTTGCTATATTACTAAACTAGCAACAATTTTACATGACTGGCTATGATGAAAATGCTTGGGTTTTGCTGTTTGGTTGGGTGGTTGGTTGGTGAAGTTAAAATTTTTATTTTTTTATTTTTGTTTTTTGTTGAAATTGACATTACATGCTTGTTTGTTATAGTATGATTCATTAGCATTGACAGTTTTAGTTAGCACCATGCTGTTGTATAATGTATCTGTAATATAATGTTTTATTGATGATTTGATATATTAAAAAATAACTGGAGACAGAAAGTATTAAATGTTTGCGAGTTTTTCTATTAGTGTATGTGTGTGTGTGTGAGAGAGATTTGGAATGAGTGGGGTGTGTGGAAGGCTGTTGATAATCCTATGGGGTATTTCATGCGTGATTTTGGTTGGGACTAACGGGAAGGGAAAGCTCAGTGGTCGGAGCACTCGCTTTCCCCCAGCCAAGTTAAGCAGCATTGAGTGTGGTTACCACTTGGATAGGTGACCATTTGCGCGCCTTGGCTTCAGTACAGTCCTCCAGTTCACTCATCTGTAAACGGGTACCTGCCTCTTTAGAGTTAGGGAAGGTAAAGCAGTGAGGGAGAGGAGATGGCCACCACCCTCAATATGCTGGCCCTAGAGAAGTGAGGTCTCTGACGCCTCGCTCCCCTACAACCTTATAGGTTATGGGACACCTTTACCTTTACTTTTAAGTTTTAGTGGAAAGAGTTACAGAATAATATAATTTATGTTTAATTCATTTTTTCATAATAACATACCAATACATGTGGTGTGCCTATTGATATGACTTGTGCAGATTGCCAGTTTAGATTGGTGCAAGGCACTGCATAACCTGACCATTCACTTGAGGGACCCTGGCCGCTCTGTTGGCATCCGAATGGTGGCTGACTACTTGACAGATCAAGACAGCTCTGTCAGATGGTAAGACAAAGAGTTCTATTCTATTCTATATTCTGTACCACTTGAAATCCCAGCAGATTTCTCTGCGTGAAGTTCGGGCTGGTCTCCCCGGGGAGAGTGCATTGCCACAAGAGCAGCACCACCTTTTTTTTTTTCCTGTCTGCAACTGTATTTGTTTCCCTATCAGGGTGGCTATTTTCTACATAATTTTGCCAGGGATAACTCTCTTGTTGCCGAGGGTTCTTTTACATGCACTAAATAATTATGTGTAACACTCAGGACCTCGATGTATCATCTCATCCGAAAGACTAGAGCTTGTTTAAAGTTTCATGTGTGATTGCAATATCAGAAATGTTAGAAATTATTGAATTTAAACAAAGGGTTACCAGATATTGCTTGTGCAAAAGTTTGGAATATGTTTTCCAATGGATTGTAGTTGATTTCTGGAATTGTCAGATTTGATAGTTATCAAAGTTGACTTGACTTGACTTCATGTTCTCCCTTAACTCTCTGAGGAATAGTGCATTGAAACTTTCAGGCACTTGAAAATTGAGCCTGACAGGCCATAGATTTCTTGCTGGGTATATATTTGTATCACCCATATCTCTGGCCATAGCTGGCCATACCCTGTATGAATGGCGGATGAGGCTACTCTGTGTGTGTGTGTGCACGCGTAAGGTGTTGAATGCATGTACTTATACATAGGCCCTGGATTTGTGATAGTGAAGGAGAGGGGTATGTGATAGTGAAGGAGAGGGGTGTGTGATAGAATAGTGGATAGAGTGTTGTACTTGCAATGGTGATGGCTGGGGATCGAGCCCGAGTTTGAGCCGCCACTGGGATGCCTGTTCAAGGGGATTTTCCACACAAGTTAAATTCTGTAGTGACTCCACTTCCCAAAAATCCTTCAGATGAAACTCACACTCAAATCACCATCAGATCGTGAGTCCAGCCAGAGCTGGGATCACTGACTACTCTGCATCATGTTTGGCCATGGCATCACCATTATCCTCCCCATAGATAATCGTGCTATGCTGAAGAACGACAACATCAAGAAGAAGAAGAAGGATGATTATGATTATGGTCATTTTAGCATGCTTTCCTTCTCTGCAGAGGTAGCACAAAGTACTTTCCACAGCAGAATGTAGCTAAAACACACTAATCAAACATATACCAGGATATATGTAGCAAAACATCTATATGCTAAACATCAGGAGACAAATCTGAGATCCATCTTATACAACAATATGTAGCAGCACACACTAACCAAACATATACCAGCATATATATTTAACAATTCATCAATATGCTAAGCATCTGAAGACAAATCTGAGACCCATCTTCTACATTGAACAAGCAAGAGTTATGTAACCCAAATGACAAAAACCGCTTTTAAAATAACAAATATTCAGATCTGAATCTGGCTACCTTGAATAATTGGCAAATAGTTGCTTTCGCAAAATCTCACCACCGGAACTCTTGCCTAGAAATGACTAAAACAAACCAACAATAAATCAACAACAAATGATCCGTCATGCCCAGGTGTCGTCACGACTTCAGGTGTGCTTTCTCTGTCTACAGGCATGCTACTCAGGTATACTGCTGCCTGACAGGAATGGCTGAACACACGAGGGGGGAGTTTTTAAGGCAGCGTTTCACACCGCAAGAGGAACAAGAATTAGTGCATAAGTAAGAAGTGCTGTTGTGTGTTTAGTGTGGTGCATATGAATGTATAATCTGTGTGTGTGTAATATGTGTGTGTGTAGTGTGTGTGTGTTTTGTGAGAATGCATTTGTTGAATTTCTTTGTATGAGCTTTTCATACAGAAATTGATATTTTTATTCAAAAGATGAATGGCTGGCATACGAAATTAGCCATTATAAATGCATCTTGCTGTTTCTGTTGTTCATAGATTTTTTTTTTTTATAATTGTGATTTTGTGACTAGCATAATGTATCTTTTTATTCTTGTCTGGGTCATTAAAGATGTTTTTTAACAAAAATTTTTTCCTTTAAATCTATATTTTACACAGGAAGAAAACAGCATAAGGAATATGCGTGGTATATGCTGAGGTTCATGCAGTCTACAAATAATGATAAATTAAACATTAAAATTATTGCTCAGTCCCAAAACCATGTCAGTTGTTGATGCAAGCAAAATACCAAAGTCCACATTGAAATGTTACTATGCTTTATTATGTTGAGATTGTCTTGAGCAGTAACAAGCTCTTGGTATAGCAGCCTGCACTCTCCCTTTGTTAATTTTTTTTATTCTTAAGAGAAAAATTCCCGTGAAGTCAGAGAATGACAGCACATATGGTATGGTATTTTGGAATAATAATCATAGATGCAAACTTCTCATTCAGTATGTACTTACTGTCTCACATTGATTCCCAGGTGGGATGAAGCGAGACAGAGTGCACCACAGCACACAAAACCGGCATAACTCAGGGTCTAGGCCCAGTGCTAAAATCACTTAACTCAGTGTGCCCCTTTCCTTTTACCAAGTCTCAAGTGCGGTCAGCTCCTGCTATAGTTAGACCCAGCTGGGATGGAATGGATCGCAGCTGAGAGCAGCTGAAAGACAGGAAAACCGACTGCTTTGGCATATTCTGTTGACTCCCAGTTGGGGAAAGTGCAGTAACACCATACAGGTTTAAAAATAAAAAAACTAAAATAATTAAATATGTAAAATCCATTTTTCATGCGAACAATTTTTTAAAAAGATGTGACTGGTGATTTTCAGAAGTTACCAAGAGACACTGCAGAGAGAGCACCTTGTGAACACAGCGCTAGGGGCCGTCACTCTGGACACTTTGGAATCGGCACTGAGCCACACTCATCAGCAGTTGCTGCCCTCTGATCTAGACAGTGGCGTCGTCAGTGTCACTGGCATTGTCCTGCCCCGTCTTTCAGATGCTGCTGCCTCGTCTTCATCCTCGTCTGACAGTGCCAAAGTATGTCAACAGCTTTGGGTTTTTTTTGGTTTGAACTTCTGTTGTTTTTGTTAAAAGAAAGGTTTTAGTCTTTTTTAATTTTAAATATCAATTTTGTAACATTTGTTTTAAAAAATTTTTTTTTTTTTTTTTTTTTTTTTTTTTTTTTTGCTGCCTCATCTTCTGTGACGTCCCCCGTCCGGCTGCTCCCACGCCGCTCACTCCAATCCCCCCGCCACAGCCACACCCAGATTTGTTCTGTCTCATCCTCAGAGTCGGAGGTCCACAGGGAGCCAATCACTATCAGGCCGCCGTGGGGCCACCAGCCAGAGGGGCCCTGCACTTCTGCTGGGTCACTTTGGCGGTGTTCAGTGGTGCCTGTTCTGAGCTAACATACGCAGGACACCACCTACTAAGCCCCCTACTAACGACAGTATTAGCTCAGTCGCGGAGCCAGACTGAGTGAGTTGCCCACCCGAGGTGGCAACCACCACAACGTCCCTCCAACGACCGTCCCCCGCGAACCTCCAACCCCAAAGGCTTTGACACAAACTCACCACAGGCACAGAAGTGTATGGGCAAACCGGAATCTGAGGTCACCATGAGACCAGAGAAACTGGGACCACCGAATCAGAGGCAATTTTTTTTTTAATGCATGATGATCAATGACAATGAGGATGACGTAATTATGCTGCTGTGGAAGTGCATATGCTTTGAGACTACTTGACAGGGTTGTACTCTGCGCTTACTATCAATATATCCCGGCGTCAACCAGGCCCGAGAGATACAGACACCTGCAGTGTTGGTCAGGTAATTTGAGCAACACTCTCAAACTCGCATCCGTTAAGTGGATGAAGCTCGACTGTGTGGTCCCAGTCTTCCCACTGAGCCCACAGCACACTCACTCTGGGTAGGAGCCGGCCGGAGTCCGAAAAATCCCTATGACTCTTATGGGAATCGAACCCGCGACCTTCCAGTCCGTAACCCAAGGCGCTAACCACTGCGCCATGGCGGCTGGTTTGTTTTAAAATATTAATTTTTGTCATAGAATATTTCAGTTTAAGTCAGAGAGGATATGCTATGTGAAAGGGGTAAGTCATAACAGCATCGTATTCTGTGAGAAGATCAGATAAGGATGTTACAATTGCAGAGGATAGAATAGCGATGTTGCACAGGATGATCTGTGACAAGTCTACGGTTTGCAATATACCTTATTCTAAAGCTAATTTCAGCTGACTTTTTTTAGCCTTTCTCCTTTCCCCATCAACATAATTATGGGGGAAAATCCATACACATGAGGAAACAATAACCACAACCCACCGAGGAAACAATAACCACAACCCGCCCCAAACCAACCAATCAAAAAGAAAAGAACCTCTAAAAACCTTTCTGCAAATTAGAAAAAAAGAAATCTGAACAGAAAATCTGTATAAATTAAAATAAAAAATCCTGCACTAAAAGCAAAGACAGAACGCATAAAACATAAAACAACAAAAAACCGAACATAACAATATCAATCAACAAGAAACCCTCCATTCCCGCACTAACTTCCTCAAATGTTTCATTTTAAACACAAGAAAAAACACTTAATGCATCATTTGGATGAATTATAAACCGAGGTCCTGCGTGCGAACAGACACAAAACATCTTGTGCACACGTCAAAAGCCGTTCCGCTTTTTGGAAGAGTAGGCCATTGTGAGGAAACGGATGACAAAAATTTACAAAACTACATACACACGGGGACTGGTGGAAACAGATGACAACAAAATTTACAAAACTACATACACTGGTGGTTTTTAAAAAAAAAGTACACGAGTACTTATTCCATCATCCTCAAAATAAAATTAAAAAAAAAAAAAAAATTAATTAACTGCTGTTTTGTTTCTCTGTCTCTGCCCCCACCCTTGTCCACAGCTGCGGTGGGTAGGGGTACCGTCCATGCAGGACAGTCTGCACAGCCTGGCTCTGGCGGTGTCTGCAGGCCGACCCGTGTTGGTTCAGGGTCCGGTGGGCTGTGGGAAGACCCTGCTGGTGCAACACCTGGCCGCTCTGACAGGTAGACACTCCGCCCCTCACGTCATCAAGGTCCAGTTAGGGGACCAGACGGACAGTAAGGTGAGTGAGAGGTTTGTCAAGGTGTGTAGGAATGATTTGGAGAAATTCTGTGTTAAACTTCTTCAGTGCCCACCCACTGCTGTCAGTTTTCCCCCACTTTCAGCTTCTCTCAGCTGCTATCTATTCCAGCCCATCCCAGCCCAGCTGGAGCCAGCTGGTGCTTACTATAGCAGGAACTGACCACCCTTGGATAGGTGAAAGGAAGGGGCGCATTAATTTTAGCACTGGGCCCTGGACCCTTGACTGAGTTGCGCTGGATTTCTGCTGTCTGTACCTCATGCTGGTAGCTTTTGATTTTAATGTTCAGTGTATGTAAAAGTGCCCACATGACCGGAAAAGCCGCCATATACCTTGATACAAATTTTCCTTGTTTATATTTTGATTTGTAATTTTCGGTATGCATAGTAACTTTTCTACTTGGAGGACTCGTGAGCTGCATGATTCAACCTCATTCCAAATATCAAAGTTTTCTTTTCGTTAATTATTATGCCCTTATTATGCACACATCACCTTAGGGTTGTTATGGCTACATTCCAAGCACTGAAACAGCAAGCTGCAGATAGCATAAGGCATTGACTAAGGAATGAAGTCAAATTATTCTGATTTGCAGTTTTCTAAAAAATGTGTCTGGAACAAACAGCCTTATGAGTGTATGGTGTTCTCCTCTGTGTGTGCATGCGTGTGTGTGTGTGCACGCATGTGTGTGTGTGTGTGCGCGCTTGTATATATGCATGTGGGTGCATATGTATCTGTATTGTGCATCACATATACATGTGTATACACATGCATGACCGCAGACGCATGTATATTAATACACATGTATCTCTCTGGGCGTGTCTTTCCCAGGCGCTGCTAGGCACCTACCAGTGCACAGAAGTGCCCGGTCAGTTTGTATGGCGACCCGGGGTGCTGACCGAGGCAGTGACCAAAGGCTACTGGGTGCTGCTGGAGGACCTTGACCACGCTCCCATGGAGGTTGTGTCCACCCTGGCCCCCCTCCTCCACACCTCCACCCTCTCTGTGCCAGGCCACGGAGACCTGATACAGGCTGCTCCAGGATTTCAGCTGTTTGCCACTCAGAGGTGATTGATTGCGCCGTCTTCTGTTTTGGTGATATTCGTTGTTATGAAGTTTTTGTAAATACATGCGAACAAACACTTTAAAAAACCAAGCCAATTTTTTAATTAAGATGAATGTAGCCTGAGAAGTGAAAACGAGGAGGCTTAAGCTTGGTAAAAAAATTAATTTCTTTTATGAAAGGCTATTGGAGCTGAAATGTATGAACTGGATGTTTTGCATGTAAAGTAAGTAAGTAAGTCTTCAATATGTTTTGCATGTGTTTGCACATGGGATCGTGATTTATAGTACCATCTGACGGATTTTCAAGGATGAGGAGTCAAATTTGGTGTTAACTCAGGGTGAAAATCCCCTCAAACAGACTCCTCAGTTTTAAACTTAAAACTTTCATCCTCAGTTTTTGTCAGATCACGAGTATGAAGGTCAGATGTGTGGGTTATTGCAGTAAACCCCTCCTGTTCTCCAGACAGCTGGTTCACATGAATAACTGGAAACTGTTCCCCTAAATTGTTCTTGCATTTACTTTGCTTCTAGTTTTATTGTGATGTTATTTTGTTGTTGTTTTTTTTCCATTATATATTCATGTTTAAGAAGTATAAGTAAAAATACCAGTTATCTGCGAAATTATTTTTTTGTGTTATAAATTTCAGGCTGGTTTGTGGTTTTTGCCTTCTTTGTGTATATGGTTTTTAAAAAAATAATTTATTTTTTTATTTTTTTTACAGATTTTGTTTCTATTTCCACCTCATTTTATCAAAAGTATGAGAAAAATAGCATTCCCTGTATGTTATGGAAATGTGAGAATAGTAAAGCATATAATATAATTTGTCTTCTCTCAGTCTCTTCATATCATCTCTCACTGTACCTGGCTATTACCAACAATTTATTGAGAGAAAAAAAATTATTGCATACCTTATGTAGACTAAAAGCTTGATGTTTACTTCGGATGAGACTATAAACCGAGGCCCCGTGTGCGAACGCATGCAGAACATCTTGCGCATGCGTTAAATCCTGTTCCGCTTTTCGAAAGAGTAGGCCATTGTGTGCCGGTGGGAACAGATGACAAAATTTACAAAACCACAGACACACGGGGACTGGATATAAAAAAGCACATGAGTGCTTATTCCATTATCCTTGATATAAAAGAATAAAATAAAATAAAAAAATAAATAAATAAAAGAAAATGTGTGTGTGTGCGTATTTGTGTGTGTGCTCGTGTGTACATGTGCGTGTGTGCATGCGTGTTTGCTTTTCTCAGGTTGTTTGCATCAGGAGACGGGCTGCATTCTCAGAACAAGAGCTCTGCCATTCTGGACAAACTGTGGACCCAGGTCACCATTCAGCCTCTGTCCAGGGCAGAACTCAAACAGGTATTTATTTTATTTATTTTTAAAATTCTTTTATTTCGAGGATAATGGAATAAGCACTCATTTACTTTTTCTCCATCCAGTCCCTGTGTGTATGCAGTTTTGAAAATTTTGTCATCCGTTCCCACCGGCACACAATGGCCTACTCTTCTGAAAAGCGGAACATGTTTGAATGTACGTGCAAGATGTTCTGCGTACGTTCGCACTCGGGATCTCGGTTTATAGTCTCATCTGAAGGACTTTTGGAGGGAGTGGAGTCTGCACTGATGTGAACTCCAGAGGAAACTATCCCGTAGAATGGAAATCGAACTTGGGTCATCAGATCACGGATACATCATTAACCACCAGGCTATCCCATCCCCCAGTACCTCCCTGCAGTCTACTTTTAGCCATGCTAATGGTATCTGGGGAGACGGGATAGCTCAGTGGTCAGAGCACTCTGGGGAGACAGGATAGCTCAGTGGTCAGAGCACTCTGGGGAGACGGGATAGCTCAGTGGTCAGAGCACTCTGGGGAGACGGGATAGCTTAGTGGTCAGAGCACTCTGGGGAGACAGGATAGCTCAGTGGTCAGAGCACTCTGGGGAGACGGGATAGCTTAGTGGTCAGAGCACTCTGGGGAGACGGGATAGCTTAGTGGTCAGAGCACTCTGGGGAGACGGGATAGCTTAGTGGTCAGAGTACTCTGGGGAGACGGGATAGCTCAGTGGTCAGAGCACTCTGGGGAGACAGGATAGCTTAGTGGTCAGAGCACTCTGGGGAGACAGGATAGCTCAGTGGTCAGAGCACTCGCTTTCCCCAAGCTAAGGTTAAGCAGCATTGAGCATGGTTACCTCTTGGATGGGTGACTGTTTGTGCACCTTAGTTTCAGTACAGTTCCCCCAGTTCACCCAGCTGTAAATGGGTACCTGCCGTCTTCAGGGTCAAGGAAGGTTTAAAGCAGCGAGGGAGAGGAGATGGGCGCCGCCCTCAATATGCTGGCCCTAGAGAAGCTGAGATCTCTGACATCTCACTCCCCAATGACTGCATAGGTTATGGGAACGCTGTTACCTTCTTTTGTGTGTTTACCATGGGTTCTGACATTGTCACTTTGTAATTGATGATGCCTTAGATTTGGTCGACTGGTCAGTCAAATGGCTGAGGTAAAAGTTTCGAATGCTATAGATTGGTAGATCATGTCAAGAATGTGGGTAGTGAAGAACCTGAAAAGTTGAGATCAGTCTTTAATAATAACAATAATGATAATATTATATGGACTTTGTATAGCGCTAAATCTTGTAAAGCCAACAATCAAAGGACTTGCAAACAAATCAAATCACTTTGTGCACACTTAGCAGTTAATGTTTTTAAAAAAAAATTATGTTACTAAATGTTGTCCATTGCTATGAGTTCATTATTTAGTAGATTTTATACACATTTCCAAATTTTGCTTCACAGTTCTTAGTAATATTTTAATGGTTCAATTTTTTGTGTTTATGGTGATCCTGTGACTATTGCATGATACTGTTTTGAGATAAGTGAACTTTCTCTGACTTCCCAAGTTAAAACTCTCTGTCTCATTCAGATTGTTGTGACGCGGTTTCCAAACCTACCCACTGTCGTCGATCGACTTCTGGATATCTACTTCATGCTGTCAGCTGGTCGCCACCATATGACCTCTGACCCCTCTGATGTGGAGCTGGTTGATAATGTCGACGAATCCGAAGAAAGCACAGTGGGAAAATTTCTGTCTTTGACCGGACGCTTAATATCTACAAGGTAAACTACATTGTGTAGCTATTGGGTTAAAATTTATCCAGTTTGTACTTTTTATTGTATTGTATTCCACTTTCAGTTACAGCAGATTTCTCTGTTTGGAATTCTTTTTTTTAGTACCTCTTTTTTGTTTTTTTTAATGACATACCTGTCCTGCTATTCCCACACTGCTCATTTCGACCTCTGCTCCGTTCATACATGGGATCATCATGTCATATCCTCAGAAACTGAAGTCCACAGGGAGCTTGTCATTGTCAGGCTGCTGTGGGGCCACCAGCCAGATGGACCCAGCACTGCTGCTGGGTGACTCTGGTGGTGTTCAGCAGTACCTGTTCTTAGATAACAAGCCAGGATACCACCTACTATGGTTCCTTTTACTGATTCTTTTATTTTTTTCCTTCAATTTTCTGACATTTTTTTTCTTTTCAATTGTGATGATGCCTACTTTTTACATAGATCTGAATCATTCTGCTAGAATTAAATTTGCTTCAGTTTAATCTTTTCTTGCTTAAAAAAGAAAAAGTTAAATTGTTTTTATTCTTTTTTTGCCAGAGATCTGACGTTTTTCATGTAGATTTAAATCATCCTACTAGAATTCAATCTTCTTCAGCTTCTTTTTTCCTTGCTTTGAAAAAAGCAAACAAAAAAACATTTAATCGTTTGACTTATGTTTTTTATTTTTTTTGTCGATCTTCATGTAGATTTAAATTATCCTGCTAGAATTCAATCTTCTTCAGCTTCTTCTTTCCTTTCTTTAAAAAAGTAAAAAACAAATGATTAATCATTTTGACTTATGTTTTTTTAATTCTTTTTGTCGATCTTCATGTAGATTTAAATTATCCTGCTAGAATTCAATCTTCTTCAGCATCTTTTTTCCTTGCTTTAAAAAACAAACAAAAACAACCTTTTAATCGTTTTACTTATGTTTAAAAAAATTCTTTTTCCAGAGATCTGACGTCGTTTTTCATGTAGATTTAAATCATCCTGCTAGTATTCAATCTTCTTCAGCTTCTTTTTTCCTTGCTTTAAAAAAAAACAACAAAAAACTTTTAATCGTTTGACTTATATTTTTAAAAATTCTTTTTCCAGAGATCTGACGTCGTTTTTCATGTAGATTTAAATAATTCTGCTAGAATTCAATCTTCTACAGCTTCTGTTTTCCTTGCTTTAAAAAAAGAAACAAAACCTTTTAATCCTGTGGCTTTTTAAATTTTTGAAAATTCTTTTTCCAGAGATCTGACGTTGTTTTTCATGTAGATTTAAATCATTCTGCTACAATTCAATCTTCTTCAGCTTCTTCTTTCCTTTCTTTAAAAAAATAAAAAACAAATGATTAATTGTTTGACTTACGTTTTTTTAATTCTTTTTGTCGATCTTCATGTAGATTTGAATTATCCTGCTAGAATTCAATCTTCTTCAGCTTCTTCTTTCCTTGCTTTAAAAAAAAACCAAAAAAACTTTTAATCGTTTGACTTATGTTTTTTTAATTCTTTTTGTCGATCTTCGTGTAGATTTAAATGATCCTGCTAGAATTCAATCTTCTTCAGCATCTTTTTTCCTTGCTTTAAAAAACAAACCAAAACAACCTTTTAATCGTTTGACTTATGTTTTTAAAAATTCTTTTTCCAGGGATCTGACGTCGTTTTTCATGTAGATTTAAATCATCCTGCTAGAATTCAATCTTCTTCAGCTTCTTCTTTCCTTGCTTTAAAAAAAAACAAAAAACAAACTATTAATCGTTTGACTTATATATATATATTTTTTTTTCTCCTCCAGAGATCTGATGTCGTGGTGCAGCTGTGTGTCCACTGGGTTTGTGCCGACATCGCCGACGTCTGCGGAGCTGATCCTGCAGTCGGCTGTGGACTGCTTCGTGTCGTGTCTGCCCTGTCCCGGTCGACGTCTGGCCCTCACCCAGGCCATCGCCACCCACCTCAGCCTGACAGACACCACGGTAAGTTTCCGTTATGTTGTGCTTTTGCAACGGGGTGACGGGATGGGATGGCGTGCGTTTAAATGATTTGAGTGCAAGCCAAGCGCTTCGATTTGTTTTTTACAAGATTCAGCGCTATATAAATTCCATATTATTATTATTATGGCCTGGTGGTTAGAGTGATGCGCATTGTGCTCGTGATCTGCTGATCCGGGTTCGAATCTTGTTCAAGAGGGTTTTTTCCTCTGGAGTTAACATCAGTGCTGGTTCTTCTTTCCTTCGGATGAGACTATAAACCGAGGTCCCATGTGCGAACGCGCGCAGAACATCTTGCGCACATGTTAAAACCAGTTCCGCTTTTCGGAAGAGTAGGCCGTTGTATGCCATTGGGAATGGATGACAAAATTTACGAAACTGCATACACGTGGGGACTGGATGTAAGAAAACATAAGAAGGCTTATTCCATTATCCTCGAAATATAAAAGAAAAAGTAGATAATAATAGGATAAATAGATTAAAAAATAGGATGGATGAGAGGAATGTGTGGAATCGCGTCACGTTATTATTCTTTTTGTTGTTGTTATAGATGGATGAGAGAAATGTGTGGAATTATTGTATTATTCTTTTTGTTGTGGTTTTGGATGGATGAGAAAAATGTGTGGAATGATGGTTTCTTTGTCGTTTTTGTTGTAACTTGACAATGGTTCCATTCTGTTACTGCTTTGGAATAATGGTATCCTTTTTTTTCCCTTTTTAAGGGTGGGGGGAAGGGGGAGAGGGTCAGAGGTGAGATCCAGTGATCTATGTCTGATGCAAAGCAGTTTTCTAGATGGAACACTCTTTTAAAAATCATAAATCTTCCTTGAAATTTTAAATGAAAAGAAGGGCATATAAACAGCTTATTTGGCAGGATACTGAACTGCCATTCTAAAGGTTGCACACTCTGGCCTGCCCAATATACAAATCTCTCAATTTTCTCGTCCCGGTCTTAGTGTGTTGTCATACTAGTGGTAAAGGGTAGTGTTAAACAGGTCTCTTTATCTTGTCCTTACTCCAGTATTTGGTGAGGAATACTCCCAGTTACTTGATTGCTGAAGTAAAATTAATGCTAGTATTAAACAATTACACAACATCCCCCTCCCCCCCTCAACTAAATCATAATGTATTCTACTTTTAGAAGTTAACCTGACTGGTTTGTCCAAACTTTTTAGATTCATGGAGGCATTGCACTGAATTTTTCAGGCATCCCTCTCCATGTTTTTTATTTTTAAAACTAGGTTGAGTTATTATGTTCAGTACTTGCAAGCTTTACCATCACCAGAAACGTAACTGATATCCCCAAAGTTGGAATGCGGCTATCTTTATGGTGGACAAAAACGGTCGCATACGCAAAATTTTACCATTGTTCAACCTCAGAACTCTAGCCGAGGAACAGATAAAAACCTATAAAAAAACCCAACAAAAACCTGTTCACAATATTCACACAAGCTTTGCTATCACCAGAAACAGAAACTATGTTTGCTGTTGTCACTTGCTTGAATTGCTTGTTACTTTCATCTCTCCATCCATGCTAGCCTTCATATGATATTCTTGGTGTGATTTCCTTACAGGCTGAGTATTTCCTGAGTAAACGAATGCCACACGTGGAGGAAGATTCGCGGCAGTTCACTGTCGGCAACGTGGTCCTGCCCTGTAAACAAGAGAGCATTGTGACGTTTTCAAAGTGAGTATAGACTGTCTGATCCATTGCTGATCAATAGTTATGTAATGCAGATGCTTCCCAGAAGCTGAGCAATTAAAAGAAACGTTATCATTGTAAGCGTTTTGGTATAAGGAGGACTGAAATAATAATGTATGGAATTTATATAGCGCTGAATCTTGTAAAGCAACAAATCAAAGCGCTCAAAATCAAAGGTTTTAAGGGGCGTTTTGGTGTGTTTTGAGAAGTAATTTTGTCTCACTAGTCAAACTTTAAAAGTGAGGACATTCTCTGTTAGCTTGGTTTGTTTTTTAAAAGAAAAAGTTTGTGCTTGGTTATAAAAAAGCTAATACTTCTTCATGTCATGTGCAATGTCTACAGCCTATCCCAGGTAAGGAGAAAGCTATAAACTGATCGTTAAATTATATAGAAAAAAGAAATGAAAAGATTGTTTTTACTTTTGAGGTTTTTATCAGAACAGTTAGTTTGGTGCTACTGCACATTGGTGTGAAGATATATTTATCAACAACAAGAAGTTAATTCAGTATGGGATAGTACTTAATTTGTTTTTGTCAGGTGAATTAATGTGATCTTGCTGCTTTTGCATATTTTCAAAAAAACAACTTGTGTGTAGGACATCACGCTCTCTCTTTCTCTTTCTCTCTCTTTCTCTGTATTCCCTTACCAGGTTGGGTGTGTAGTTCCTGGTCTTCTCCTGTGCTTGTCACTTTACAGGTCTGCCCACTGTCCTCAGTGTACACATTCCAACTTCAGAGCAGCTCATTTCATTGTACAGGTTGCATGCTGGGTATGGTTATGTTTCTGTAACCCACCAAATGCTGACATGAATTATGGGATCTTTCACATCCATATTTGATCTTCAGCATGTGTAATTTACACGAAGAGAATTAAGGCATTGGCAGGTGTGCACTTGAAGTTGACTTGGGAGATCATAAAAATCCCTACCCCTAATTCACCAGATACATTCGCCGAGATTCAAACCAATAACTTCTAAACCCACAGGATTGAAGTTGACAAGTCTTAACCGCTTACCTATAGCGTCCACTGTGTGGGATTTTTTTTGTTTGTTGTTGGTCTTTTTTTGTGTGTGTTTCTCAGCTAGAGCTTCAACACTCACCAACGGTGAGGTTTTTGCATATACGACCGTTTTAAACCCACAATTAAGGTAGCCACATTCCTGACTTCAGGGAATTGAGGCATGTAACTTTTCTGTGGACAGAAAATCCAGGGCCACGTTTTCATACACACGTCCCTCTGTGAACCTGCTGGAGAAGGTCGCTGCCTGTGTCAAGAGAAACGAGCCTGTGTTGCTGGTCGGGGAAACGGGCACGGGGAAAACTTCCTCTGTGCAGTTTCTGGCCCAGACACTGGGTAGGTTGCCTGTGCGTGTGTGTGTGTGGTTTTGTTGTTGTTGTTGTTTGTTGATTTTTTTTTTAGAATGGAAGATTGAGAGGGATGCTTGCTTGACAATTTGTGTGTGTATGTGTGTGGTGTCATCTTGTCTTAATGCTGCTAGATTTCAAAGGGATCCCAGTGCTTCCTTACAAATGTTGTTGTCATCATCTCTTGGTGTTGATAGAGTGCAAAGTGATTCCCTTTTCCAGTCATCTCCTGTTTGGTACAAAAGTGCATTGGATTCCTGACCTCCCAAAGGAAGATTTTAGATTTTATTTTTTGGTTTGCATTATTGTATAGCTGATAAAGTAGCTGGTTGGGAAAAGTCATATACTGAATATTTTTGACTTAACGAAAGTTGTGACTTAATTTTTTTTGGATACAGATTATTTTTTTTAAGAAGGTAGGGTGGATGGAAGGAAGGATTGTTTTATTTTCTTATATAATATGTTGAACCTGCAAATGCATGATCGTGTTTATATGTGTGTGTGCATAATGATGCGTTGTGTTGATATGTGTGTGTATGCATACATTGTGTTCATATGTGTGCGTATGTATGCACACATTGTGTTCATATGTGTGTGCATATGTATGCATACATTGTGTTCATATGTTGTGTGTATATATGTGTACATTGTGTTCATATGTGTGTGCTACATACCCCACAGGTCACAAGCTTCATGTCATCAACCTGAACCAGCAGAGTGATAGTGTGGATCTTCTGGGAGGGTGAGTGTCAGAAACTGTCTCTTAGTTTGAAATTATATCGATCTCTGTGAACTCTCCTCTTTTACTTTCTGTGTATCGATCTCTGTCAACTCTCCTCTTTTACTTTCTGTCTGTCCATTTTACTTTTTCAGAAGTGTGTGTATGTGTGATGTGTGTGTTGTGTTGTGTGTGTGATGTGTGTGTGTGTGTTGTATTATTCTTTTTTGTATTATTTGTTCACTGGTAGAATGTAAGTCTCTGTGTGTGTGTGTCCGAGTGTGTGTTTGTGTGTGTGTGTGTGTGCATTATGTGTGTGTTGTGTGCGTGTACACATTTTCTTACTCCTTGCAAGTTAACTCTTCTACTACCGCGTTCCGTTTCTCTTACTTACCACTGTATACCAAGTATTTTCTGCAGTGTCTTTCAGTTTCACACCTACTGACTTTAAAAAATAATAAAAAATCGAAATAAAGACAGATCTACATGAAACTTTCTGTACTTGTTAAGTTGTGAATAAAAATTCAATATTTCTTCGTTTGACTCTTGTGTGACTTGTTGTTGTGGAATGCTGATGGCGATGATGTTGCGGTTGTTGTTGGCTAAGGTGGTTATGCAATAATTTTTAAAATATGACTATTTCAAGAGGTAAACAATTGTAAAGATGAAGTGAAATAAAATCAAACATGCAAAATAAGTAATAATGTTCAGATAATATTAGAATAACATGCAATCACACTCACAAACAAGCATACAGGCTGACGAACAAACAGCCATTGAAATCAGGTCACGGTTTGTTCCAATTTTATTTTGCACTTCGTCAGTGAAAAACAGAAGAAAAAACCCATCATACTACCCACGAGTCACTAGCATCATTTTGCAAGTTTCTGGAGCCACAATTTTCACGAAATTCTTTCATTTTAAGCCAGTCACAGTCATATGCCTCCCTCGGCAGGATCGTTGTTTACACCACTGTCGTAGTCATCTTCATCACTCGAATCACCAATAAACACAGCACATCGATTCCACTCTGCAACTCTTGAATCCTCTGTTCAGCTTCTAAGTCCATTTCAGTCCACATAAGTTCAGATTCTGCCATTATTTTCACAGAAAATCCTCCAAAAAGTTCGTTGAAGCAGTCGCCATATTGATGCAGCTCCCTCCAAAAATTGTTACTCGTGACATCGCCGTAAAATCGAAAAAATCGGCACCAAAATCGATCAACTGAAGCCAAAATTGCAAATGGCGGCAGCTACACTATCTGGGAGCTCACTGCGCATGTCTAAAGCGATAAGGGGTGTGAGACCATGGTATATAAATAGCGCAAAGGGAGACACCGGGTGTCCCCAGGTATTCGGCGGGCACACCCGCCCGCGGCTTCGCGGACCAAGTAGTAAGAGGGCGGGTCAACCCGCCGACGGTAGTAGGAGAGTTAAAGTCTTGTTCTGGTATGCTTTGTCTTCTATCACTGACAGGATAAAAGAATTAGAATAGATGCTTAATGTTTAGAACAACTCACAAGAATTGTTTGCTGCTGGTGGGAAAGTGAGGTTTTTCCATGATAGATTTAATTTGTTTTTTATGTATTTATTTATTTTATGGTGTGAGTGTTACTTTCATGATATATGGTACAGATTTTACAATTGTATCTTCTTTTCTATCATATAATGTTTGCTGTAGAACTATACCCCACTGAAAAATAATTTGTTCTCTTTTTGATGAAATGTTTTAAATACACATTCAAACCATTCTTTAAAGTTCATTTTAATTGTAAAAAAAAAGAAAATGTGTACAGATTCAAGTCTAATCTGTGAAATTCATTTTCATTTTAATGTTATAAAAACTGAAGCTGGTTTTGTGAAAAAAATGTTTTGCTTTAATAAAATATTTTACAGATTCAAGCCAGTTTTGTGAAAATTTTTCACATTAATAACATATTCAAAGCTTGTCTTTAAATTTTCTTTTATCATTTTCTCTTCATCATATGCTCAGACATCAACTTTTGTTTGTCAAATAAGCGAAAATAAATTACGCTGCTGTTAAGCCCCTGACAAGTCAAGCCCAGCTCCTCCAACTTTGTCATTTGAATGAAATATTTCCAGCTTCAAGCCAGTTGATCTGAAATTCCTGATGATGCCTCTGCGGGAGGAGTTTGAGAAGCTGTTCTGCAAGACGTTCTCACGGAAGCAGAACAAGGACTTCCTGCATCACCTGCAGAACTGCTTCACCCAGAAACGCTGGCATGACCTGCTGGCGCTGATGGAGCACAGCTGGCAAGGCGCTGTGAAACTGCTGACCAAGAAAGAAGAAGATGGTAACTTTGATCTTTGGGGGTTTTTTGTTTCTGTTTTTCTGTTTTTTTGGCTTCTTGTTTTCTTTTCTTCATTCTTTTCCTTGTGCTTGTTTTCTTTTTTCTTCCTTTTCTTCAGCTTTTTTAATTTATTTTTTAATTTTTTAGCATGTGTTCTTCGGCTTTTTTCCCCCTTTTTTTCTTGCTTTTTTTTTTTTAGCATGTGTTGGATTTTCATCTTCTGAAGGACTTTATTTGCCTTAATTACAGAGGTATGTTAGCCCTTTCAGAAATTCAGGTTGCAATTGGCTTCATGTGGGGAAAATGGTTAGCAGCTTCTTTTTGTGTGTTTGTGTGTGTGTGTGTACTTCGGCTCGAGCTTTGAGATACACCGGTGGTGATATTTTGGGTATGCAACTGGGTTTTTTTCCCTACCATTAAGGTAACAGCATTCTAACTTCACTGAAAAGTTAGGAACTGACTTTCTTCCTGTACTCGGTGCGCTCCGGTTGCCAGTTTGGACATTGAACTGATAGGGGTACAGTGTTTTCTCAGTTGAGGCTGAGTTGTTCACTGCTGCATGGCTAGTTTCTGGCTGTACTGCTCTGCTGCACAGGCTTGTATGTGGGGATTTTGCATTCATGGTTTTGAAAGGGTTAAGGATAAAGAGCTTAGTGAGAAGTAAAAGCGACTCCATCCCATTCCCTTCGCTCAGCTGCAGATATTTTGTGCTTTCGAACACCCAGATTCAACAAACGCTTTGATTTGTTTTGTTTTTTTACAAGATTCAGCGCTATATAAATTCTATATATTATTATTATTATTAAACAAACCACTGTTGGCCGTCGCTCTTTCTCTGTTTCTGGTCCATCCACCTGGAATGATCTCCCTCTTTCACTTTGCCAAAAGCCTTCACTAGATACCTTCAAATCCAGACTCAAAACGCACTTATTTCCTACCTGACACTTTCCCCTCATATCTCTGTTCCTACTTTTCAACAGCATTCTTCATCTCCTTTCTTACCACCTAAGTGCGTGTGTGTGTGTGTGTACATAAATTTGAAGTATCTTACGTTATTTGAGGAAAGTTGCATATGTGGAAATGATTTGAGTGCAAGCGCTTCGATTTGTTTTGTTTTACAAGATGTAGCGCTATATAAATTCTGTATACTATTATAAATACAAATGCATGTGTGTGTGTGCTGTGTGTGTGTGTGTGGTGACAGATGAGGAGAACAAAGCCAAGTGGCAGAAGCAGAGCAGGAAATGGCGTAGAGTGGGAACACGCATCAGAAAACTCAAAGCACAAGTCCGGGAAACTGAGAATGTCCTGGCTTTTGCTTTCATGGAGGTAAAGTGGTTGTTTTTTTTTACAATGCTATTTTTATGCAGATTTGTAAAAGGTTGGTTATGTGTAGGATTTTTTTGTGATTCGTTGTGGTTTTTTGAGTGTGTGTGTGTGTTGTGTGTGTGTCATGAGTGTGTGTGTGTGCATGTGTGCTGTGTGTATGTGTTGTGTGTGAGTGTGTGTTTGTGTTGTGTGATGTGTGCATGCATGCATGCGTGTGAGTGTGTGTGTGTGCGTGCGCACGCATGTACATGTGTGTGTGTACATGCATGCATGCATGTGTGTGTGTTCAAATTCACGTTCACACCATCCGACCAATCTTGAAGATAATTCCATCATATCTTCACCACATAGCTCCAGTCAACAGTGAAGAAGAAAAAAGTCATGAACTTTGAGCTCATAATCCTGAGAAATCTATCTATACCCGTATTGGTTACAGGGTACCCTGGTAAAGGCGCGAGCTCACAGTCCTGAGAGATCTATCTACACCGGTATTGGTTGCAGGGCAAGCTCACAGTCCTGAGAGATCTATCTACACCCGTACTGGTTCAGCAAGCTCAAGTTCTGGAAATCTATCTATACCCGTATTGGTTGCAGGGCAACTCACTAGTCTGAGAGATCTATCTACAGCGTATTGGTTGCAGGGCAAGCTCACGTCTGAACTATTAGACCCGTATTGTCTGCGGGAAGCTCACAGTCTGAGAGTCTTCTACACCCGTATGGTTGCAGGGCAGCTCACAGTCCTGAGAGATCTATCTTACCCGTATTGTTGCAGGCAAGCTCACAGTCTGAGAGATCTATCTATACCCGTATGTTGAGCACCTGGTGAAGGGCACGAGCTCATAGTCTGAGTTTATCTATTACCCTTTAGTTGCAGGGGAATTCACAGTCCTGAAGATATCTATACCCGATTGGTTGCGGCACCCTGGTGAAGGCACGCCCATAGTCCTGAGATGCTATCTATACCCGTTTGTTGGGCAAGCTCACGTCCTGAGAGATCTATCTATACCCTATGTTGCAGCACCTGGTAGGCACGCTCATAGTCCTAGAATGTTTCTATACCCGATTGTTGCAGGGCATTCACAGTCATGAGAGATTAACTATACGTATGTTGCAGGGCACCCTGGTGAAGCCGAGTTCATTTGTCCTGAGATGTCCTATCTATACCCATTGGTTCAATGGTACCTGGTGAAGGCGCAGCTTGACTGGGCTGCTGGACGGATCAACCTGCTGCTGCAAGACCTAGTGTCTGCAGGACTCCGGATTCCATGTACGGCTCCCTGGTCCTCACAGACAGGGCGGGCTTCGGTGTTTTTTTGGTGCTGTTTGGGGCACACGTATTAAGTTGTTTGTGATTTCATATTTTTTTATTTTAACCACTGTTAAGTCACGCAGATTTCTCTGCTGGAATATCGGGCTGAGCAATCTGTCCCGGGAGAGAGACGCGTCGCCACAAAGAGCGCACCCTTTTTTTTTTTTTTTTTTGTCTGCAACTGTATTTCTTTCCCTATCAGAGTGGCTTTTTTCTAAGAATTTTGCCAGGGACAACTCGATTGTTGCCGTGGGTTTTTACGTGCGGTAAATAATTATTTGCAACACACGGGACCTCGGTTTATTGTCTCCTCCGAAAGACTAGCGCCCAGACCACCACTCGTGATCTAATGGATGGGGAAAAAGTTTCGGGCCCAGACGGGATACGAACCACCGCACACTTCCGACCCGGACTTTTCGCTTTGTAGACAGGTGCGTTACCTCTAGACCACCGATCCATTTTGGGGGGTCATGTAGTATCTTCTCTATAGAGTGCGAGTGGGGAAAAAAATGTTCTTGATTTTCACAGATTTTTTTTTAAAGTGTGAAAAAATGGACTGTGCGCTTGTTTTGGGGATTGAGGACATAGAGCAAATACCAGGTAGTTGCGAGAAAGTTGAAAATAACCATCAAATGAGGATTGCCTGTATTGCGTTGACCCCGTGCATGCATATTGCAGTAAGGAAGCTAGCAGATGACAAAAAGACTGAGGGGGTACTAGTGTTTGCTGAAATATTAAAAACTTTCAAACCTACCAAATTTGTTCAAAATCACACAAGTTTTGAGTCAGAGGCTAGTCTTTCACAAAAAAGTGGTTTTTATTTCTGTGGATGCCTTAGTACGTGCGGTATGAATATAAGAGTCACATAGAAAAACAGAAGGAAAAGAGTGATTTTTTGAAATACCGGTGTGCAGTCTTTGTCTGGCTCAGGCCGACAGCTTTGTCGGTTTTTGGTGTAAACTAAGTGCTGAGGTCTACGTTGAAATGTTACAATTTTAGAATGTTATGTTGAAAGTGTCGTCAACACAGCCCACAAATCCAACATAACTCAGTCAAGAGCCCAGTGCTAAAATCAGCGCGCCCTTCCCTTTTACCACATCTGAAGTGTAGTTAGTTCCTGCTACAATTAGCACCAGCTGTGTGTGTGTGTGTGATTTTTTTAGGACTTCACTAATAAAAGGTCAGTTGGTTTTTTTGTTTTTTTTAGTGTTGTATAATGTACCAAGGTGGGTGGGCTGGTCTCTCATTCATTGACAATTCTTTACTTTGGATTTTAGAATCAGCTTTCACAAAAAATAGAGTTATGTGTGTATTCTAGAAATGGAAATGGGTATGATTTTAATAAAAGAACGGTAAGTCAGTTTTTTAGTCTTATAAGAGCAAACAAGTAAAAACATAACACCCAGTTAGTAAAAGAATGGTAAGTCAGTTTTTAGTCTTATAAGAGCAAACAAGTGAAAACACAACACCCAGAACAAATTTTCGGTACATTTGAAACCCTCTTCAGGCTAAAAGATTGGCCGACTGATAGTAAAAGCTAAATAAACACAGGCCTATATATATATATATATATATGCAACACCTGCAACAGGATCTGCCGCTCCAGGATTGGGCTCTACAGCCACAGTCGGCGCTGCAGTTCCACCACTGACTGACTGACCCACGGCGCATTCTCCATTGTCTCCCGAGACAGATGGATGCCAACAACATATATATATATTCATCAGAATGGTTGTTAGGTCTTGTGGTTTGCGTTGTGTAACAGAAACATGGACCCGGTGGTGAGACATCCAGACTTCAGACTGTTCGCCTGCATGAACCCTGCCACTGATGTAGGAAAGAAGGACCTTACTCCTGGAGTCAGAAACAGGTACAGTCTGTGTGTGCGTGTGTGTGTGTGTGTTCGATTCATTTTACGTCTCTTCACAAATTGTGATATTAGACAGGGAAGTGGGGGAGGCTGGGTCAGTGTTTGGGGGGTGGAGGCACACATATTTTGAATACTGGTGAGCGAGTAAAAGAAAATGAAATAATAATAATAATAATAATGTATGGAATTTATATAGCGCTGAATCTTGTAAAGCAACAAATCAAAGCGCTCAGATTTTATTTCATACCACTTTCATGACTGACCTACCATACAAAAACAAACAAACAAAAAACCTTACAATATGCAACTCTTGAATTATGCTTAAGTACAACAGGTAAAACATAAAAAATAACCCCAAAATAACCACATTTGTAACAAGATTTAACAAGTGAACAATAAAAATCGTATGTCTAATAATAACAATGAAAGGAAATATATTCCACCAAAACATAAAGTCAGTAATAATAATAAAGAACCAACTGGACTATGCAATAACGGTGTGTGTGTGTGTGAGAGAGAGGAAGAGAGAGAGAGAGCGTGTGTGTGCATGTGTGCGTGCATGTGTGTGCATGTATGTGTGTGTCTCTGTGTGTGTGTATGTGTGTGTGTATATATGTATGGAGTTTGAAACAGGTGTAGTGTGTGTGTTTATTTATTTATTTATTTATTCTTTTATATCGAGGATAATGGAATAAGCACTAATTACATCCAGTCCCCATGTGTATGCGGTTTTGTAAATTGTGTCATCTGTTCCCACCCTCTCCCAGGTCATCTTTTTGTTCCCATGTGTTTGTGTGTGTGTGTGTATGTATGGAGTTAGAAACAGGTGTAGTGCGTGTGCGTGCGTGCATGCATGTGTGCATGCATGTGTGTGCGTATGCATGCACGTGTGTGTATGTGTATGCAGTAGCAGCATCCTCAAGCCCATGTTGTCAATCAATTGATTCTATGGGTGCTGGTTATTTGGATGCTAAAGTAACTGGTTTGGTTGAAAAGCATCTTTGAAGAACTGTGTCATAGGTGCTGCTTGCCAAAAGACATGCACGGTCTGTTATATATAGTTCATGCTTTGTTCTTTCCGCTTGTTGCTAACAGTAGTGGTGTGTCTGTTTCCCATGTACATATGTCACATCTTGATAGTTACAAAAAATATGAAACTGTGATGAGATAAAAAGATATTAGCAGACTTTTGCGTTAACTTTTGAGTTATTCAAGTATTTGTGTTGATATGTAGAAAACTACCGTTGGACCATCACTCTCCCAGGTCATCATTTTTTATTTTTACATCAGGTCTAGATTATCTGCGTTTTTCTGTAATGATGAAAACTGTGCAGTCTATGTCAAGTTATGTCCGCCTATAGTTGGGTGTGTGAAGGAGATAACATAAGCCATGACTGTATTGAGAGTTTAGACATATGCATGCACACACTCACACACATGCACATGCAACACACACACACTCACACTCACACTCACACTCAAACACATGCATACCACATGTGTGCCTCAATTTTTTAAAATATCTGTCACCTAGTCTCATGCATTAATTAATCATAATGGTCTGCTTTTGAACTTGTATGTACAAGTATGCTTGGGCTTTTTTTTTTTAATTTTTGAATTTTTTTTGAGTTTTTTACTTACCATGGGAAATTGTAGATTGATGGCTACTAAAAATGTACTAATAATGATGTACTAAAAATGTGGCTTGTCTTGCAACATTGAATACCCTAGAAAAGATTAACTTGCACCCCTCCAATCACATTGCCGTATGATTGACTTTGTGAAATCTGGAGACAGGTGCCACAGAAAAGGCCTTGGTTGAAAAGCATCCACGAATGACGATTTTGTGGGTGCTGCTTACCAAAGTACAAAGAATACTGTCATTTCTAGCCATTTTCTTTGCTTGGCTCTCTCCTCTCTGGTATTTAGATTTGTAGCTGTGTATTGGAGCAATTTAGAATTTTTTCTCCCCCCCCCCCACTCCCCTGTGAGGATGCCAGGGTCCTCTCAGTATGAATGATATCTCCATCTTCTGGAAATTCTGGTGCTAGGAATTCCCTCTTTTCTATCCCTCTCTTTCTTTTTTTCTTGTTCTTCTTCCTGTCACCTCCTTTTTGTTGTTGTCTACTTCCTGCCTACTTGGTGGATCGGTGGTCTAGAGGTAACGCGCCTGTCTAGAAAGCGAAAAGTCCGGGTCTGAAGTGTGCGGCGGTTCGTACCCCGTTTGGACCGGAAATTTTTCCCCCATCCATTAGACCATGAGTGGTGGTCTGGGCGCTAGTCTTTCGGATGAGACGATAAACCGAGGTCCCGTGTGTTACACGTAATTATTTAGCGCATGTAAAAAAAACCCACGGCAACAAGAGAGTTGTCCCTGGCAAAATTCTTAGAAAAAAGCCACTCTGATAGGGAAACAAATACAGCTGCAGGAAAAAAAAAAAAAAAAAAAAGGGTGAAAGGGTGGCGCAGCGCTAAGTGGCGACGCGTTCTCCCGCTCTCCCCGGGGAGAGCAGCCCGAATTTCACGGAGAGAAATCTGCCGTGACTTAAAGTGGTATGAAATAAAATCTGAGCGCTTTGATTTGTTGCTTTACAAGATTCAGCGCTATATAAATTCCATACATTATTATTATTATTATTACTTGGTCCATGCGCCTGCCTTTTTTCCAGAGACTTGAAAGATAACATTTCTCGCCCATGCCAAAATCGCATGCACTGGGCCTGACATGTCAGGCTCTTAATGGCAGTGCAACACATTTTCGCTCATGTGACAGACAACAATAGTTGCTACCTGAGCATTTGGAGAAGAATAATAATTTTTTCCCAAGCTATTAGTGTGGTCATCTCATATTCTAGGTCTTAAAGAAGCCTTTTAGGGGAAAAAAAAAAAAACCTTGATGAGATCTTCAAAATCTGTCCCAAGAACTAATGAATTAAACTGAAGATAAACCCCAAAAATGGTTTGCAGGTTCACAGAGTTTTACGTGGATGAGCTGACAGAGGTAGAGGACCTGAAGATGCTGGTGGGCGACTACCTCAACTCCCTGACGCTGACGCCAAGCCAGCTGAAGGGCATCGTCAAGTTCTACACCGACATTCGTCAGCAGGCAGCCACACGTCTGGTGGATGGAACTGGTCATAAACCACACTACAGGTTGGTGTTTTTTTGTGTGTGTGTGTGTGTATGTTTGAAAAGAGCATTGAACTTCGTCGTAGTGGATGGAAAGAGACCAAAGGGAAGACCTAGCAAGACCTGGGCTGCCAGTATTGCAGATCTTTAGAGAAAGGGGCATAAATAAGGAGGAAGCTCAAAACGGAGAGATATGGAGAAGGCTCATCAATGTCAAACCTCCCCTGGGAGAAACATGACAAAAAAGGAAGAAGTGTGTATGTTTGGTGGGGGTGGGGGTGGTGTATGTGTGTGTAAGTGAATGTGTTTGCGTGCATGCTTGCGTGTGTATGTCAAGTCTCAAAGTCTCAATGACGGTTCTTTAAGATAAGGTTGAGGGCAAAAGAAAAAAAGAGGCAGACCACCAACAACATCCTACATTACCAACATCACTGAGGTCAGTGGTCTGGGAGGAGGGCTACAGGATATCATAGAACTCAGCAGAGACAGAGAGAGAGACAGAAGAGATATTGAGATGGAGAGAGAGATGACGAACCCTGGAGGCATTGCGTGAAGCTCCTACTGATGACAGCAGCTATGGCGGTAACAGTTAAGTTGGGTTGAATTGACGTATGCATTGCAATATTGAAATGTATGGACTGATGTATTCTGTGTGCATTATATCAAAATGAATGTGGATTTTCGCAGTGTTTGAATCTGTGTGTGTGTTTCAGCCTGAGGACTTTGTGCCGAGCGCTTCGCTTCGTCCGTTCACATAACTGTGGTTCAGTGGCCAGATCCTTGTATGAGGTGAGTGACATTTTTTTTATATATCGAGGATAATGGAATAAGCACTCATGTGCTTTTTCACATCCAGTCCCCGTGTGTATGCGGTTTTGTCAGTTTTGTCATCTGTTCCCACCAGCACACAATGGCCTACTCTTTCGAAAAGTGGAACAGGATTTAACGTGTGCGCAAGATGTTCTGCATGCGTTCGCACACGGGGCCTTGGTTTATAGTCTCATCCGAAGGACTTTGACATTCAGTTCGATTTTTTTGTCGAACTGGAAAGAAAGGGCGAGGCTGGGAATCGAACCCAGAACCTCACGGTTTACTTGTTGGCAGGCGAACGTCTTAACCATCCTGATATCTGTATCACTGTCTTCCTGTTGGTGGGACCAGCCTGCTTATATCTGCTTGTATGTCGTGGGATTTTTTTTTAAAGACATCCTTTCAGGTCCCTTCTTTTATTTCCTAGCTCAAGAAAAACTGGTGTATGTGTGTGTGTGTTGTGTATAGATCTGTATATATGTTGTGTGTGTGTGTTATGTGTGTGTGTTGTGTATAGATCTGTATATGTTGTGTGTGGGTTGTGTATAGATCTGTATGTGTTGTGTGTGTGTTATGTGTGTGTGTGTTGTGTATAGATCTGTATGTGTTGTGTGTGTGTTGTGTATAGATCTGTATGTGTTGTGTGTGCTGTGTATAGATTTGTATATGTTGCATGTGTCTTATGTGTGTGTGTTTCTGTCTTTATTCATTCGCATATATATATATGTTTACATATGTATGTGTGTGTTGGTATGATGTGTGTGTGTTAAGCATGTGTGTCTTCCACTTTACAAACTTTCATCACATATTCACACTAATCATTAAAAAAACCAACTTTACACAGGCACGCACACACACACACACTCAGTCACGCATGCACGCACACACACACGCATGCACGCACACACACACACACACACACACACACAAACAAACAAACAAATGCACACAAACACACACACAAACACGCATGCACACACACACACACACACTCACACACACACACTCACACACACACACTTAGATAGATGGCTTGATGAAAAAAAGCAAATGCATTGCTTATTCAATGTACCATCTGGAAATAAAATTTTGACTTGACTTCACGCACGCACACACACACACACACACACACACTCACACTCTGTCACACACACACCACAACCTCCTACACCCCCCCCCCACCCTTCCCAAACTCCACACTTTACCCAAACTCTGACAAATACTCTCTGCGGCCGCTGGCAGGGTTTCTGCCTGAGTTTCCTGACCCAGCTGGACCGAACCTCCCACCCGCTGGTCACCAGTTGGATCTGCCAGCACGTGCTGGGCAAAGCCAACAAGCAGTCCATCCTGAGGCAGCCGCTCCCGCGACCCCCCAGGGGCCGATACCTGCAGTTCTGCGACTACTGGATCTCCCAGGGAAGCCTGGAGCCCTTCACCCCTGACGACTACATCATCACGCCGTCCGTGAAGGAAAACCTGAAGGATCTGGCGCGGGTGGTGTCTGCAGGGTACGTGTCTTTCGAGATTGTGATTTGTATCAGTGTGCCTGTGTCAGTAGTGTAATGTGAAGGATTTGGCCTGAGTGGGTGTCTGCAGGGTATGTGTCTTTTCGAGATTGTGATTTGTATCAGTGTGCCTGTGTCAGTAGTGTAATGTGAAGGATTAGGCCTGAGTGGTGTCTGCGGGGTAACGGTTTTCTTGTGTCTGTTTTTTGAGAGTATGATGATGTATCAGTGTGTTTGTCAGTTTTGTAATTGCTCTACGTGGGATGATTAAAGTGTTTTTGACTTGACGGTTCTGTGTTTGTTATTGTCTGTTGTTCTCGTGTGTCTGGTTTAGTCTAGTGTAGGTCTAGTCCGGGTCATAGTGTTTTTTAATCTGGTCCTTCTTCTTCTTCAATGAACGCTTAGCGTTTTTTTCCTTTGGATGAGACTATAAATCGAGGCCCCGTGTGCAAACGCATGCAGAACATCTTGCGCACACGTTAAATCCTGTTCCGCTTTTCGAAAGAGTAGGTCATTGTGTGCCGGTGGGAACAGATGACAAAATTTACAAAACCGCATTATCCTCGATATAAAATAATAAATAAATAAATTAATTAAAATATATAAAAAAGTCATCTGAGCGCTTTGATTTGTTGCTTTACAAGATTCAGCGCTATATAAATTCCATACATTATTATTATTATTGTTGTATGTCATGAACGAAAATGTGTCTTGCTTCCGTGTGGGAGAGAAATGTTATGTTTGAAGTTTTTCTGGAAAAAAAGGCAGGAGAATGGACCAAGAAAGCAAAAAAATAGACAAAAAGGAGGTGACAGGAAGAAAAGGAACAAGGTAGAAACAAAGAGAGGGATAGAAAAAAAGGGAAATTTTAGTCTGATCTAGGTCCCTTTTCTTTATCTATGTCAGCTTTGTTTTGTACGTGCATTTGTAAGATGAAGTTGTTTTTCATTGACTTTTTTATGTTCATATTTATTTATGTAAGTGCTTATTCCATTATCCTCGATAAAAAAGAATAAAATAAAAATAAATAAAAATGTATCAATTTATTTATCTTTTTGTGTATCTTATAATGCATTTGTAAGATGAAATTGTTTATTTATTATTAACTTTTTTATGTATGCATATTTGTGACGCTCCACCACGAAATAAGTCACTTTGCACCGGACCCACTTTTCCGCTAGGAGCCATTTTAGGCAAGTGGGGGTCAGGTTGTCAATTTTGAGATTTTGTTTGATTATAAAAGTATAGCTGTTATTCTACCTTGTACTGAAAATGTCAAGGCATAATTTTCCTTCCTTTTGCTTTTAAATGTGTTTCAAACATACCCAAGCCCTCATTCTGACCATCTGCTATGTTGCTAAACTTGTCAATTTCTCATTTTGTCACTTTCTGCAGTGTATCACTACAATTTGTAATAACTTTTCATAGAATCGTCCGATTTTCAATCTGTTTTTTGTACTGAACAGCCTTTCATTTGGAGATGAATCACACGTCAATAACTAAAAACTGAACATCTGGTGCAGTGGGACTCATTGTGTGGTGGAGCGTCACATTTCATCTATGCATCTCTTCATTTATCTATTTGTATATATTTTATTATATACTATATTATTTATTATTTATTTATTATATTATATATATTATTATATATTCTTATTATTCTTCCTTTTGCCCCGGTCAGCTCCCATCCAGTGTTGCTGCAGGGCGAGACGTCGGTGGGGAAGACGAGCCTGATCACCTGGTTGGCGCGCAGTTCCGGCAATCACTGCGTGCGCGTCAACAACCACGAGCACACCGACCTGCAGGAGTATGTGGGCTGCTACGCCGCTGACGAGTCTGGAAAACTGGTCTTCAAAGAAGGTAATGGCGATAATAATAATAATAATAATAATAATGATAATAATGTATGGAATTTATATAGCGCTGAATATAATAATAATAATAATGATAATAATGTATGGAATTTATATAGCGTTGAATATAATAATAATAATAATAATAATAATAATGTATGGAATTTATATAGCGCTGAATATAATAATAATAATAATAATAATGATAATAATGTATGGAATTTATATAGCGCTGAATCTTGTAAAAGAAAAAAATCAAAGCGCTTGATGGAAGTCCTGCCGTTATGTTGGATAAGAAGAGGCACCACACAACGCTGAATACATGACCCAGCAGCCGTGCAGGACATTCACCGGCTGGTAGCTTGGGCTTGAGACTGAATTTTAGCTCCGACTTTGAAACTTCTAGCTCTGAAAGATGTAACAATTAAAATCAGTCCCAAATAATAATAATAATGTATGGAATTTATATAGCGCTGAATCCTTGTAAAGCAACAAATCAAAGCGCTCGGATGACTTTTTTTTTTTTTTTTCCGAGGATAATGGAATAAGCACTCATGTGCTTTTGTACAAAGTCAAAGTCAAACCTTTTATTTTCAGATGGTACATTGAATAAGCAGTGCGTTTGCTTTTTTTCATTTTTTTCATCAAAGCCATCTATCTAAAGAAAAGGGAAAAAATGATAATATATATATATGCAGACATAGAATACAAAACCTAATCTATGGTAAAATATACAAATCAAACAAGAAAATAAAAGAGATGTGTGTAATGTGGAGGGTGTTTTTTTTGTTTTTGTCTTGTTTAGATGTATGTTTTTGGAAGATGTGTATTTTGGTGAAAAAGAAAGTGATTGATTGGGTGTTTTTGTTTTTTAGGTGTGTGTTTTTTTGAAGACATGTATTGATGGACAAAAATAATGAATAAGTGAGGGTTTTGTTTAGATGTATACTTTTTAAGACATATATTTATGGAAAAGGAAAAGATTTAGTGTGGGTTTTGTTCAGATATTTGCTTTTCAAGACATGTATTGATGAAAAAAGTGTTTAGAAATTTTTGTCAAGTGGGGGTTCATTTAGATCTATGTGGTTTTGAAGACATGTATTGGTGAAAAAGTTTATCATAGGGGAGTTTTGTTTATATATAATTATATGCTTTTGAAGACATGGCTAACGATTAGGAAAGTATTTTTGAAATTTTTATTTTATCAGGTAAGGGGTTTGTTTAGATTTGTGCTTTTGAAGACATGCGTTTGCTTTAAAAAAAAATCTTTTTTAATGTTTGATTAGGTGGGGGATTTGTTCAGATATATGCTTATGAAACAGGCTGTTTGATTAAGTAAAAATAAAAAGTATGATAAGTGGAGGGTTAATGTAGTTCAAATGCTTTTGAAGACATGCTGTTTTACATATGATGAAAAGACCATATCTCTCCATTTGTGGCGGTTGCGTGCCAGTGCCCGGATCTCAATAAAGCTTAAAAAAAATAAAAATAAAAAAAAGGAAATAAAAGAGTGACTAATCATGACAATATGTGACAGGTGGGTTTGTTTTTAAAAAAAAAATTTATCTTATTTATTTTTATATTTTGTGTGTGTGTGTGTGTGTGTGTGTGTGTGTGACAGGTGTTCTTGTGGAGGCCATGAGGAAAGGCTACTGGATCATCCTGGATGAGCTGAACCTGGCTCCTACTGATGTCCTGGAAGCTCTCAACAGGGTGAGTCATAGCTCTCATCACCATCCTTGCCTTTTCGTTTATTCATTTTATTCCCTGTTCCTTGGCTTGTTAGGGCTCTGAGGTTCACCGGTGGTGAGATTTTGTGTATACGACCATTTTTGCCCACAGTGAAGGTAGCCACATTCTGACTTCAGGGATGTATGCTGGGTATGTACGTGTGTCCGTAACCCACCGATCGCTAACATGAATTATGGGATCTTTAACATGCATGTTTGATCTTCTGCACATGTATACACACAAAGGAAATTAAGGCAGTGGCAGGTCTGCACTTAAATTTCACCTAGGAGATTGTAAAAATCCCCACCCTTGATTCACCAGACTCTGCTGAGATATGAACCCATGACTTCATGTAGCTAGTGATCAATGGAGACTGTGTTACTGCCTTTCTTGATTGCTTTAAAAATCACTGAAGAAGACTCCCTGTGTGACTGTCTGTTTTCGTTTTCTTTTTCAATCAAGATAAAAGAATCTGATTGCTTTAGGTGCGATTGACCCTCCTCTATCCCATCGCCAAAAGCCTACATTTGCTATTTTCAAATCCAGCCTCAAGACACATATAATTATTTCCTGCCATAGATCTGCACCCCCCTCCCCCTTTTTTTAAAAATCTATCCATACTCTTCAACAGCCACCCCAGTCTCCATCACCCAGCTTAAGTGTGTTCTGTGTGTGTGTGTATGTATATGTAAAAATTTGATATTATTCATGGATGATTGCGTGTGTGTGAATGGTTTGAATGTAAACACTTTGATTTGTTGCTTTACAAGATTCAGTGCTATATAAATTCCATACATTATTTATTATTATTGTTATGATCATTATTATTATCATCATCATCATCGTCATCATCATCATAATCATTTCTTCTATGCTCGATAGAAATCAGACAATTTAGACGAAGTTGCTGAGATGATGGCTGTTTATTCTTCATTAACCAAGAGCATTATGGGTTGCCTTAATCAAAATGATAATAATAATTGTATGACTTCTTCAATGAAGATACTTCCGGTATTTCTTTTGGCTTTGATACAACATCTATTATTATTATTATTACTACTATTATATTTTGGTCACATTCTTCCGTGGTCTGTCTGTCTGCAGCTGTTGGACGACAATCAGGAGCTGTTCATTCCGGAGACTCAGGAAATGGTGAAGGCCCATCCCAAGTTCATGCTCTTCGCCACCCAGAACCCTCCAGGTCACTACGGCGGCAGAAAGGTCAGAACGATAGACTGGTGGAATGTGAAAACTTTGTGTTGAAGATGGCGAGAATGAAGAATTGTGTGTGTGTGTGTGTGTGTTTATTTTTTAAATTTTATTATTTCGAGGATAATGGAATAAGCACTCGTGTACTTTTTTTCATCCAGTCCCGTGTGTTGGCAGTTTTGTATATTTTGTTATCCGTTCCCACTGGTACACGATGGCCTACTCTTTTGTGTGTGTGTGTGTGTGTGTGTGTGTGCATGTGTGCGTGTGTGTATGTGTGTGTGTGTGTTTGTGTAACTTTTCAGAGAGAGAAACAAATCGGTGTGTCTTGCAAGTCGAGGGGGAAAAAAAACACCCAAAAAATAAGAAAAAATAGCTTTTTTTACAGGTAACAAAAGTGGGGAACATGTTTTTACCGTGAAATAACGAGGCTAGCTAATTTGTAAAGTTTGGCTGTTAAAACGGTTTTTTACAGATGCTGTCCAGAGCTTTCAGGAACAGGTTTGTGGAGCTGCACTTTGACGAAATCCCCAAGTCTGAGCTGGAGACCATCTTGCATCAGCGCTGTGGCATTCCTCCGTCCTACGCCAAACGACTTGTTGCTGTCATGCTGGATTTGCAGGTAAGAACTCCCAACTTGTGATGACGAGTTCAAGAGGATTATCAGCTGTAAATCCTTTTTTTTTTGACTGCAAATTTGTGGAAATTGTGTTAACCTTTGTGTATGAGCTGGAGAATTTTGTGTGTGTGGTGGTTATAGAATATAAAGGATAACACAATTTGTTTTGTTGGAATAGGCATGATGGTTGGGTGATGGTACAGTCCCTAAATTGGATACACCCACTGGGAGTATAATACAGTCAAACCAGTCAACCAAACCATTGTTTTGTGAATTTGTATTTTTTTAAAAAGGGAAAAAAGGAATCACATTTTGTCAGTAATGATTAAAGAACTTGTCTTCCTTTACCATAAAGCTCGAGAGTTTCCAGTAAAGATAAGGCATTCCATGCTGATGACTGCATCAGTCCATTTTATCTATTCATTTGTTTATTTATTCATTTATATCGAGGATAATGGAATAAGCACTTGTGTGCATTTTTACATCCAGTCCCTATGTGTATGTGGCTTTGTAAATTTCGCATCCGTTCTCACCGGCACACAATGGACTACTCTTCCGAAAGGGGGAACAAGTGTGCACAAGATGTTCTGCGTGTGTTCGCACAAGGGACCTCGGTTTATAGTTTCATACAAAGGACTTTTTTGGGGGGGAGGGGGGGGTGCAGGGGGAGTGGAGTTGACACTGGTGTTGACTCCAAAGTAAAAAAAAAAATTCTCTCGAACAAGGTTTGAAGCCGGGTCAGCAGATCATGAATGCAATGTTCTAACCACCAAGCTATCCTGTCCCCCCTCCTGAAAGGATAAACACATTTCCTTTACTCAGTACAAAATTGTGGTGATGTGTATGAATTTCTCCGTGCAAGATCTTAGGTAAATTTCGTGCAATTTTCGTGGCAGGTGCGAAGACAGCAGATGGGGCTAATTGTGGTGATGTGTATGAATTTCTCCGTGCAAGATCTTAGGTAAATTTCGTGCAATTTTCGTGGCAGGTGCGAAGACAGCAGACAGGGCTAATTGTGGTGATGTGTATGAATTTCTCTGTGCAAGATCTGAGGTAATTTTGTGCAATTTTCGTGGCAGGTGCGAAGACAGCAGACGGGGCTAATTGTGGTGATGTGTATGAATTTCTCCGTGCAAGATCTTAGGTAATTTTGTGCAATTTTCGTGGCAGGTGCGAAGACAGCAGACGGGGCTGTTTGCGGGGAAGCAGAGTTGGATGACGCTGCGTGACCTGTTCCGATGGGCCGAGCGCTACACGAGTCCCGGGGCAGGCAGTCCGGGGGTGGGAAATGTCGGCGAAGTTTACGTGGCTGCCAAGCACATGCAGACAGGGCCTAATGTGTGTGTGATTTCTCGTGCAGACTTGGTATTGTGTGCATGTTGTGGAGTCGTGCAGAGTGTTTGGGTGGATGGATGCGTGGTGATTCGTGTGGGTATGTGGGAGCAGTCGAGTGTGTGGTGGTGCGAATCAACGCCAGACTGGAGACATGGTAGGGATGTGTGTGGGTGTGTGTGGGTGTGAGGTTGAGTTGTTTGTTGTGTGTGTGTTGTTTGGTGTGTGTGTGTGTTGAATGTCTGAATAGTGGTCGTATGGTAGAGGTGGTAAGTGATTTGTGTGTGGTGTGTTGTGTGGGAGTGCTGTTACATCTACAACTATGATAGCACTGGTGACTGATGAGTTTGTGATTTTTGTGTGTGTTGTGTGTTTTGATGAATGTGTGTGTGTGTATTGGAAGGGGAAGGGGGTAGAGGGTGAGTTTGTGTGTGTGTTGTTTGTTGTGTGTGTATGTGTGTCTGTCTACATTCTACAACTATGATCAGCATATGGTAGACCATGGTTGGTGATTTTGTGTGTGTGTGTTGTTTGTGTGTGTGTGGGGGGGGGGATGGAAGGGGTGAGGGGGGGGGGGGGGGGGGTTGTGGGTGGAGGGTGAGTGTGTGTGTTGTGTGTATATGTGTTTGTCTACATTCTACAACTATGATCAGCACATGGCAGACCATGGTAGATGACTGTGTGTGTGTAAGGTGGTGGGGAGGGGTGGAGGGTGTCTGTGTTGTGTGTGTGTATGTGTGTCTGTCTACATTCTACAACTATGATCAGCACATGGTAGACCATGGTAAGGGACTCTAAGTGTGTGTGTGGGGGGGTGGGGGGTGGGTGGAGGGTGAGTGTGTGTGTTGTGTGTGTATGTGTGTCTGTCTACATTCTACAACTACGATCAGCACATGGCAGACCATGGTAGGTGACTGTGTGTGGGATGGAAGGTGGGGGGGGTAGGGGTGGAGGGTGAGGTTATGTGTTGTGTGTGTCTGTCTACATTCTACAACTATGATCAGCACATGGTAAACCATGGTTGGTGATTTTGTGTGTGTGTGTGTTGTTTGTGTGTGTGTGTGTTGTGTGTGTGTGGGATGGAAGGAGGGGGATGGAGGGTGAGTTTTTGTGTGTGTGTTTTTGTTGTGTGTAGTGTGTGTGTGTCTGTCTAAATTCTACAACTATGATCAGCACATGGTAGACCATGGTTGGTGATTGTGTGTGTGGTGGGGTAGGGGTGGGAGGGTGGTGTGTGTGTGTATGTATTGGGTGGGAGGTTGTGTGTATGTGTGTGTGTTTATGTAACTCTGTGTGTGTGTATGTCTGTGTGTATGTGTTTTTATGCATGTGTGTGTATGTCTGTGTGTGTGCGTGTGTACATGCATGTCTGCGCAAACACCATACTTATTTCTTGAAATCGTTGACAGGCTACATGCTGTTGGCCGGACGTGTGCGCAAACCAGAAGAAACAGCCGTGATTCAGGAAGTGATAGAAAAACACTTCAAGCAGTGCAAGGTCAGCCCAGACACCCTCTTCAACCTTTCCCCTTTGACCTCCCCTACTGTGCGCACCCTGCTGCAGACCATCGTTGGGAAAACGTCGTCATCGTCATCATCGTCGTCGTCTTGTGCGTGTGGTGTTGTGGGATTCGAACACGTGGTGTGGACGGAGAGCATGCGTCGTCTGGCGGTGTTGATTGGTCAGGCGATCGAGTTTGGTGAACCTGTTCTGCTGGTGGGGGATACTGGGTAAGATGCGAGTGTGTGGAGTGACTGCTTTTGTCGTCTTTTCTGTTGGTTTTCGTTTTTCGGGGTTTTTTTTTTGTTTTGTTGTTGTTTTGTTGTTGTTGCTTTTGTCTTTGTCTTTTCTTCTCTTTGGTAGTTTTTGTTTTTTTATTTTATTTATATCGAGGATAATGGAATAAAGCACTTATGTGCTTTTTTACATCCAGTCCCCGTGCGTATGCGGTTTTTGTCAATTCTGTCATCTGTTCCCACCGGCACATGATGGCCTACTCTTATGAAAAGCGGAACAGGATTTAACGTGTGCGCAAGATGTTCTGCGTGCATAGTTTTTGTTTTTAGTGTAAGTCTGTTTATTATTGTGTTTTTTTAAATGTTCTTTTGGTTCATTTTTTCTTTTTTTTAAAAAAAAAGGTTTTTGTTTACAGTGTAAGTTTGTATTTATGGAAAAATGTTTTGAATCCGTATTGTTGATGCCTCTTGTCACCTTTTGTTTTCTCTTTATTTTTAATGGTGATCTATGTTTTTAGGTTAATCTGTATCAATGGAAAATGTTAAAATCCATATTGACACCTCCTGTCACTTTCTGTTTTCTTTTATCTTTGTTTGTTTGTTTTTAATGGTTATCTTCGTTTTTATGTATGTTTGCATCAATGGTAAATGTTTGAAATCCATATGGATATACCATCAAAGCTAAATAAGTTTAAGTAACTAAATATTTTTAAAAAATCATATTTATATGAGAAAACCCAAATTGTGGTCACTTATTCCAAGACAGTTTTTTCTGTGCTCTTTTGTACGTCAGTGGTAAAGTAACCCAAGCTGTGGCTTGTTCCAGATGCGGGAAAACAACAGTCTGTCAGCTGTATGCCGCTCTGAAAGGCAAAAAGCTCCACTCTGTCAACTGCCACATGCACACTGAGAGTGCTGACTTTCTGGGAGGCCTGAGACCAGTTCGATCCCATGCTGAGGTGAGTGAATGTGTGTGTGTGTGTGTGTGTGTGTGTGTTTGTGTGTGTGTGTGTGTGTGTGTGTGTGTGTGTGTGTGTGTGTGTGTGGCTGTGTGTGTGTGTCTGCATAGACCTACAGCCTTTCAGTAATCTGTCAGAAAATGATTGGGGTTTTTTCACATTCTTTCGGAAGTGAAACTTTTTAAGATAGCGCCTAGAAAGAAGGGAGAATCTGAGATGAGAGAATTTATTTATATATTTATTCATTTATTTCGAGGATAATGGAATGAGCACTCACGTGCTTTTTTTTGTTGCATCCAGTCCCCGTGTGTTTGCAGTTGTGTAAATTTTGTCATTTATTCCCACTGGCCCACAATGGCCTACTCTTTCAAAAAGTGATGAGAAAAGTAAAAAATTTACAGCTTTTTTGTTTTGTTTTTGTTGGTGGCAAATGTTAGTTTTTTCCTTATTAAGAATCTGCAGCATGTCTTCTTCAGTTGATAGTCTGTGAACTTGTCATCTAAAAATGCTTGGCATACACTTCACCACCAGTGAATGTTTTTTTTGCATAAATATTCAGGTACCAGGCAGTTTTGAAGGAGTAAGAAAGTTATTTCTTTCACTTCAAATGCTTTGAGTATTCGTTTTGTTTCTTAACCTTTGCCAACATAGAGGTCAAATTTCAAGCATCCCACCTGCTCAGCAAAGGGCCTTTCAAGTTTGATAGCATTATTTTAAACGAAGAACAGGCCCTCATTTTGTGACATCTTGGGCTGTCTGGCTTGTCTTCGTGTGTCAGCAGTGTAAGAGTTAATTGTTTGGATTTGCGTCAAAAGATGCTAATGTTAACTTCATTTTTCTGGTCTTAATTGATGTTGTTTTTCTGTTGTTGTTTGTTTGTTTTTGTTTTTTTGTTTGTTTCTCGGCTAAATATCCATGATTTACCAATGGTGAGATTTTACGTATTGTGACCATTTCTGCCCGCCATTAAAGTAGCTGCATTACGACTTTGGCGAGTTTTCTTTCTGCTTTCTTTCTTTGACACCAGGGTTGTTATTTATTTATTTATTTATTCTTTTATTTCGAGGATAATGTTGTTTGTTTTCTTTCTTTTCCTTTTGTTTTCCTAACAGGAGGGACAGAGTCAGAAGCTGTTTGAGTGGATGGACGGTCCTTTAGTTCTGTCCATGAAAGAAGGCTCCATGTTCCTCATCGATGAAATCTCCCTGGCAGACGACTCCGTCCTGGAGCGACTCAATTCTGTGCTGGAGCCGGAGCGGTCGATTCTGCTGGCGGAGAAAGGGGGTGGAGAGAGCGTGGATGATGAGGTGGAGGTGGTGAAAGCAGCGCAGGGCTTCCAGGTGTTCGCCACCATGAATCCTGGAGGCGACTTTGGCAAGAAAGAGGTGAGAGGTGGATGCTTGTAGGTGGCTGGACAGCCTGAGAAAGTTTTGATAGCTTTGATGGGGTGTTTTTTTTTCCTGTCTTTTGTGTGCTTTCTCTCTCTCTCTTTGTTGTTTTCTCTCTCTTTTTTTTCTCTGTCTCACTCCCCCTCTCTGTCTCTGTCTGTCTGTTTTTCTCCCTCTTTCTGTCTCTCTCATTCTTGAAGAACAGACTTTGTATTTTAGAGAATTAAAAGGTATCGGTGAATGAATTACAATAATTTTTCTTTTTAATGCCTTAGCTGCTTTGCTCCAAATTTTTTTTCTTCAAAGATGATGAAACTGAAAACAAATATAAAGATTTTTTTTCCTTTTTCATCACATTTAAAGCTTTCACACATGTTAGGAAATGAATATGTGTGTGTGTGCGTTTCTTGTTGTTGCAGTTGTCTGTCTCTCTGTCTGTCTGCCTGCCTGTCTGTTTCTTACCAAAGTGTATGTATTCCTGTCCATAGCTGTCACCAGCCCTGAGGAATCGGTTCACAGAAATCTGGTGCCCGCAGTCCAACAATCATGACGACCTGGTCTCCATCATCGAGCACAATGTGCGGCCTGGCCTTCAGCTGTGCAGCAGCGGTGAAGAAGGAAGGTCTGGCTTTGGCGCCGCCATAATGGACTTTGTTACCTGGTTCTCCAACAGTGACGTCGGAAAACGGTAAGTATCACGTGCTCCTGTGAGGATGTCGTTGGGAAGTGTTTATGTGTGAAGTTTCAAAGTGGTTTTTTTTCCAAGGTGTGATCTTTTTTATTTCAACGTTTTTGGTGCTAGTGTTGTAGTTAGAGTTTACTTTCTTAAAAGATTTCATTTTATTTCTTTCTGTCATTTAATTTGTGCATTTTTTCTCTTAATCAGAGTGGAGTCTTTAAAAGGAACGTTGCCCTGAACACGACGTAATGCCCAGAGTTAATACTTCATTTTTGTATAAAAGGGCCAGGTACCCTTTGAACCTTAGTTTGCAGCACAATCCAAGAGTTACTCACCCAGATCTGCTCATGCTGAAGTTGGATGTGCTGGGCCTGACTTGTTACGTGCTTATGGCAGCACAACACATGTTCACTCCTATGATAGACAGCAGTAATTGCTGCATGAGCATTCGACGATGATGAAGAAGAATTCACCCAGATCTCTTCTCAGGAGCTAAACTGAGACTTGGGCACAATATGAACCTCAGTTATCTGTGATTCATGATCGAAAAAAATGGTAGTGGATAACAACAAGGAAACCACTTCTTCATCATTTTGAATCAAAGATTTTTCAAATATTCAAAAAAATCAAGATTTATGTGTCACAGAGTTTGAATATGGTATAATCTTTAAGAACCTTATGTAAGTGGAAAATAACTACATGTATATGGATGTGTATGTTTTTTGTTTAAAAAAAAATCTTTTTCATTGATATATTGGTTGGTTGATTGGTTAACAAAATATTTTTAAAAAGTGAAAACTAACACACACAAAAAAGAGGGTTCTAATTTTCTTTGACATCTCAGCTAAGAGGACAGGACATTCCAGAAACTGTCTGAAGACCTTGACAAGGAAGTTTGGTACATACGCTGTTATAGTTTTCCAGTAGTGTAAATAATATATAATAAAAAACAGACAGTTCAATCCACTCCAGTCCAATCTTGTTGTTTACAGCCCCGCCGACCACAGAGGCCATGTTGGGGCTGTCACCTCGTAAACTAGAATAAAAACTGTGCAACTGTATTCATAATAAAACAGGGTGTGCTTGCCTGTAGTGCAAAGTCAGGGTATTTTCCTCACAGCCTGAGGCGACGACGTGAGAGATAGCGCGTGTGCTTCATGTCATGCGTGAAGAACTGTGATTTCAGCTGCACTGTAGGCAACAACGAGAGAGATAGCACGTGCTTTATGTCATGCGTGAAGAACTGTGATTTCAGCTGCACCATCAGCATCCGTGACATCCTCAGCTGGGTCCACTTCATCAACACCGGCACGGAAGCTCAAGGTCAAGAGGTCAGAGGTCATGTCCTTGACCCCGCCACGGCCTACATCCATGGAGCCTGCCTGGTGTTTCTGGATAGCCTCGGAGCTGGTAAGAGCGGTGTTAGATGTTTCTGGGGTTTGAGTTCGTGACGTTGAACAATGTGAATGTAGTTAGTCTGTTTAGTTAGAGATTGATATGTTTTGATATTACTGTTGGCTTTGTTGAACTGTAAGGATTTTAGTTCTGATGCTGTGTATGATGGAAGATATGTGAAGCGGGAAGAGTTTGGAATTGTTTGTAGAACGTTTTTGTTTGAAAATAGTAGCTATTTTGATTTTCCAGTATTTGTACTACAATAATAATAATAATAATAATAATAATGATGATGTATGGAATTTATATAGCACTAAATCTTCTCAAGCAAACAATTGAAAGCACATCTGTAGATGTGTTCCATTGCTTCTTTCAGCTGTCATCTGGTTACAGGTTTTATATTTTCAAAACTTGGATCAGAATAAGTAAGCAAAATAAAACCCAAAAAATCTGAATAAGAATAATACGTGTCTTTTTTCTTTGTTAAAAATTCAGGCACTACAAGTCGAGGCAACGACTTTGATACAAGGACTGCTCGCACCACGTGCTTGAACTTCCTTCAAGGTCAGGTCAAGGACACAACAGGTCATGACCTTTCTCTGGAGCAGCTAGGCCTGGTGGACAGCAAGCATGGAGAGGGGAGGGTGATGAAGGTGGAGCTGACCCCATCTCACCTCTCCATTTTCCCGTTCAGTCTGGCTAGAGGTGAGAAGAATCAGACAGTAGGATTCTCTTTTCTGTAACGTTTCAACCTAAGTCAGATGTTATTCAAATGAAATGAATGTGTATTCTTGGGATACCTGTTGTTGAATTTTGAAATCTGTGAAAAAAATGTTCTTCCTTGTTTTCCCAAAAAAAAAGTGTGTGTGTGTGGTTGTTGTTGTTTATCATTTATTTTAATATTTTTAGGTTTTTGTAGGTGTTTTTTGGGGGGTAAGGGGGTTGCTTTTTTTTATTTTAATTTTTGTTGTTGTTTTATTTACTTGTGGTGTTTTACATGATACCTGATGATACCTGATGTTAGACTATGGCAGAATGTTGGTCCCAAATGTAATGCGTATACTGAGAGGTCCATGTTCAAATCCTCAACAGAGTCAGATTTTGTTGTTCCTGTTCCACTGAGCAGTGGTGTGGTTGCTTGTCTTTTGAATGAGTTGATAAAAATGGGTTGGTGTACACCGTGCAAAGTTGCATTTATATCAAAAGACATGACAACAAGAGAGTTGTTCTTAGCAATATTCTGTTCGAAAACCAAAACTCCTGTGCGTGAACAATCACTCAAGAACATAGGATAAACGAAGAGAAATGAAGGGAAAAATAGGGGGACAATGCCAAACATCGTGATGCACACTCCTGTGAAAGAGTAGCTTGAATTTCACCTTGTGAAATGTCTGTGACTGTGATGCTGTTACCATTCAACCAGGTTACAGAGCTGTAGATGTAAGCTGCATTTGTCCCAAGCAAAAAAGCTTATTCAAGATTTGAGACTACTTAACTTATCTTAAATTGAGGAGTTCTGAGAAGGAAAGTAGAAAAGCCACACAAAATCAAAAGTACAAAAAGTACAACAAAAGAATCTTTGCAACAAGGAGTGGAATTCTATTGGTTTTTTTGTTTTTTTCCCCCCTTCCTTGGATACAGTTCTGAGATTCACCAGTGGTAAGATTTTGTGTATGTGACCATTTTCACCCACCATTAAGGTATCCGCATTGAAGAACTAAGGAGAATGTGCAAAGTTGATGATCTGAAGTCTGTAGCTAGTAGCAATAGACTGCGCTGGTTTGGGCACGTTCAACGGAAAGCAGACGACCACATCATAAAAAGAGCAATGAACTTCGTAGCAGATGGAAAGAGACCAAAGGGAAGACCTAGCAAAACCTGGGCTGCCTGTATTGCAGGTGATCTTAAAGAAAGGGGCATAAATAAGGAGGAAGCTCAAAACAGAGAGATGATGGAGAAGGCTCATCAATGTCAAACCTCCCTTGGGAGAAACATGACAAAAACGGAAGAAGAAGAAGATTAAGGTAGCCGCATTCCGACATCGGGGATAGAACCATTGTTAAAATCAGATCTACAATCAGTCTGTCCTCTTTGTCTGGTGCAGAACAACCCTCCAGCAACGCCTCAGGAGAGCAGTATGCTATGCAGGCCCCCACCACCTGTGTCAACGCTCAGCGAATCCTCAGGGGTCTGCAACTGTCACGCCCGCTGTTGTTGGAGGGAGCACCCGGGGTGGGCAAAACGTCGCTCGTGGCCGCTGTGGCACGTCTGGCCGGGCGGGAACTTGTGCGCATCAACTTGTCGGAACAGACTGTGAGTATTGTGGGATATGTGGTATATACGTTGGGATAGTTTTGGGTATTGTTTTTCAGTGTTTAATTTTTTTAAAAGATTTGAATCTGAAATGGGTATCGCCCATTTGTGAGTATTGTGTCTTTATTTTTGTGTGTGTATATGTTAATTTGTCAGAGTATTGAAAAGTTATTCAGCAAATAAAAAAAATCTGGCTGATTTATACTCAAGACTTCTTATTGATATCTACATCTGTGTGTGTATGTAATACACATACATACATACATACATACATACATACATACATACATATATACATACATACATACATACATACATACATACATACATATATACATACATACATACATACATACATACATATATACATACATACATACATACATACATACATACATACACACACACAAATACATATATATATATATTATATATATATATATATGTTACATACACACACACAGATATAGATATGTATGTATCTATGTATGGAGAGAGAGAGAGATTGCGTGCATGTGTGTGTTTATGTATGAGTATGTGTGTCGATCAATATCTACAGGATTCTATCAGCCCCATTCAACTAGCATGCAGATCTTCCTCAGTGGTGTGTATGTGTATACAGTGGGGAACAGTAACCTGATGTCTCTCTGTTTGAGCTGTGCATTTTACTTGCCAGTTCAGTGGGAGGTCAGAACAATATATACATGTTTTTAAAAAAAAGGAAATATGTCAATATACACGGTCATAGGCAGTCATGCTTATAAAAATTGCTGTTATTGTATATATGAAGTAAACAGCAGTATGGATATGTATGTATCTGTCTGTGTTAACTCTGTTTTTCAGTTATGATTACTTCAAGTTATTTCAGATACTCTGTGTGTGTGTGTGCATGTGTGAGTGTGTCTATGTATGCGTGCATGCATGCATGCTTGTTTTCAGTTATGATTACTTCAAGTTATTTCAGATACTCTGTGTGTATGTGTGCGTGCATGAGTGTCTCTATGTGTGCGTGCATGCATGCATGCTTGTTTTCAGTTATGATTACTTCAAGTTATTTCAGATACTCTGTGTGTATGTGTGCGTGCATGAGTGTCTCTATGTGTGCGTGCATGCATGCATGCTTGCGTGTTTATCTATGAGTATGTGTGTTGATCAATATCTACAGTATTCTATCAGCCCCATTCAACTAGCATACAGACCTTACTCAGTGGTGTGTATGTGTATACAGTGGGGAACAGTAACCTGATGTCTCTCTGTTTGAGCTGTGCATTTTACTTGCCAGTTCAGTGGGAGATCAGAACAATATATATGTGGGTTTTTTTTTTAAAAAGTGAGGAACTATTTTAATATATATAGTCATAGGCAGTCATGCTGATATAAATTGCTGTTTTTGTATATATGAAGTAAACAGTGGTATGGATATGTATGTATCTGTGTGTGTTAACTCTGTTTTTCAGTTATGATTACTTCAAGTTATTTCAGATACTCTGTGTGTGTGTGTGTACATGCGTGAGTGTGTCTATGTGTGCATGTATGCTTGTTTTCAGTTATGATTACTTCAAGTTATTTCAGATACTCTGTGTGTATGTGTGTGTGCGTGAGTGTGTCTATGTGTGCATGCATGCATGCATGCTTGCGTGTTTGTCCATGAGTATGTGTGTTGATCAATATCTACAGTATTTTATCAGCCCCATTCAACTAGCATACAGACCTTCCTCAGTGGTGTGTATGTGTATACAGTGGGGAACAGTAACCTGGTCACTCTCTGTTTGAGCTGTGCGTTTTACTTGCCAGTTCAGTGGGAGATCAGAACAATATATACATGTTTTAAAAAAATGTGAGGAAGTAAAGGAAGAAAACTTGGACTTTTTTTGTTATTTTACAATATTCATACATAAGTCATTGACTTGAGTTTTATTTCATTATATTTAGGTAGTAGCTTGCAGATTTTATCATGATTTTTATGCAAATTTACTATCATGTTTACTGGGTTTTTCCTTCTTTTCATCCATCGGCTAAAGCTTCAACTTCAAAGTTCATGAATAGTGAGATTTTGCTTATGCCCTGAAGGCAGCCACATTCTGACTTTGGGGAGGTTTATTTTATTTATTAAAAATACGCCATAATTGATGGACAAGAATTTCCTCCTGAAAAAAAAATACCCCGCCATCTATCATTAAAAATAATAAATAGATAAAACGCAACAAACAAAAAATAACCAAATAAAAACCCCAACCCCCCGTGTCTGTCGTGCAGGATGTGACGGACCTGTTTGGGGCGGATCTGCCAGTGGAGGGAGGAACAGGAGGGTCGTTTGCCTGGAGAGACGGACCCTTCCTCCAGGCCCTCAAGGCCGGTCACTGGGTCGTCTTCGATGAGGTAGGAGGCTTCGTATTGTCCCTGTTCTGTTTATTTATTCTTTTATATCGAAGATAATGGAATAAGCACACATGTGCTTTTTTACATCCAGTCCCCGTGTGTATGCGGTTTTGTAAATTTTGTTATCTGTTCCCACCGGCACACAATGGCCTACTCTTTCGAAAAGCGGAACAGGATTTAACGTGTGCGCAAGATGTTCTGCGGGCGTTCGCGCACGGGGCCTCAGTTTATAGTCTTCTGAGTTGTAGTGGTGGCTCATGTCTCCTTGCTGTGGATGTCTAGGGGTTTCGTGTTCATTAGATTGCAAAGTCTTCTGTGGTGTCTTAACGGTCTGGTGAGATGAGGTTGGGGATCTAAAATATTGTTTGTTGTTGTTTGCATTGTTGATTTTTTTTTTTCTTTTTCTTCTTCTCTCTGTTCCTCTTCTCCCTCTTCCTCTTAAAAAAAAGAAAAGAAAAAAAAAGCACCAAATCTTTTGCGAGCTTTAGGTAATTTATGATATTCATAATAAAAAAGATGTGAAGAAAATTTTTGTGGAAAAATTGTAACATGAAAAGATGTTAAGAAAGTCATGAGTTAAAAGCATTGGTTAGTGAGAATGACTTAAAACTGTTGTTCTGTGTGGGGTTATGTGTGTGTGTGTTTGTGTGTGCTCTCCCATGCTGAAGTCGGATGCGCTGGGCCTGACTTGTCAGGCTGTTAACGGCAGCGCAACACATTTTCACTCATTTGACAGACAACAATAGTTGCTGTATGAACATTCAGAGAAGAAGATATACAACCCCTGTTGTCCCTTTAACTGAGAGTTGTTGTGGGGGTCCTACACAAATGAAAACACCAGCTCTCTCCTTTTTGTGGCAGTTGTGTACCAATGCTAGAGTCCTACCAATGCTAGAGTCCTACCAATGCTAGAGTCCTAGCCAAAAATTTGGAGGGGGAAGGGGGTCTATTAAATGCTTACATTTTTCGTCATTACAAAGAGAAAACAACCCAAAAAAATATCATTTTGCCAATTTTCCCCAGTGTGCATTTGAATGTTTAATTCACAGCGTGCAAATCCAACATCACTCAGTCAAGAGAGCTAAATTTAGCGCACCCCTTCCTTTTACCAAGTCCAAGTGTGGTCAGTTCCTGCTGTAATTAGCACCAGCTGGTCCCAGGGATGGGATAGAATGGATATTTCATTTTATTTTATTCTTTTATTTGATTCTTTTACATCGAGGATAATGGAATAACCACTTATGTGCTTTATTACATCCAGTCCCTGTGTGTGTATGCGGCTTTGTAAATTTTCTCATCTGTTCCCACCAGCACACAATGGCCTACTCTTACGAAATGTGTAGGATTAGCTCAATATAGATCTAGTATTGCAGACGCTTCTGTAAGGGCCATAACTCTCATACCGTAACTAAGGTGACTGAGATACACACATGGAATTGTGGGTAGAATATTAACAGCTAACTTCGATCTCTTCACGGCACACACGTACACACGCTACCACGAGCACAGGCCAATTCTAGATGGTGGCAGCGGTCTTTTATGAACCAAGATTGCTGACACGAAGATGGAAGAAGTAGCAGCAAGGACAGACGAAGCTGTTCGACGTCCGATAAGTCTCCCAGCTCCAAAACCATTCGACGGCACAGCAGCCAGCTGGCCAAAATGGAAGCAACGTTTCCTTCGTTACAGAACAGGTTCAGGTCTTATGAACAAAACTAGAGAAGAACAGGTGAGTGTATTTTTATACACTATGGAGATGTGGCAGACGATATAATGTCAACCATGAACATTGATGAAGACACTGTTCAACAGGATGAGATCGTCACTGCTTTTGATCAATACTTTGGTGCTCGGAAAAATACGATTGTTGAGAGAGCCAAGTTCAACAAAAGAATACAAAGGCCTGGAGAGACAGTTGAAAATTTTATTCAAGATTTATTCAAATTGGCTGAAGAATGTGAATATGGTCAATTAAAAGAGGAACTGATAAGAGACCGAATAGTTGTTGGTGTACTCGATGATGCACTCTCCAACGAACTCCAAGCTAAAGCTGACTTAACTCTTACTCAAGCAGTCCAGTCTAGCAGACAAGCTGAAGAGAGAAAAGAGAGTCAACCAGTGATCAGAGGCGACGCTTCTATCAACGTTGTCAAACAATGTTCTGCATTGAAAGAACAGTATCAGCCACAGTTTCCATCAACCAGTAGAGCCAACTACAATTTCAAATCTTGCGGATATTGCGGCAAGGAATCTCATCCAAGAAACAAATGTCCTGCGCGCACAGCTATTTGTTCATCTTGCCACAAGAAAGGACATTATCAGGTTGTTTGCCGAAGTACTGGCCATTACAAACGACAACATGGACACAAATCAGTTCATGAATTATCAGATGAAGATGATGCTTCACACGAACTAGATGACGAATTTTTAGGCCATGTCTTCCACCTCCAGGATGATGACTGCTGGACAGCAGAAATAACCACAAATGGCAAACCTCATATCTTCAAACTAGATTACGGTGTGCATCAGTTTCAGTGGTGGGGGAAAGCTGGGCTAGGACACACCAGCTAATCAAGTCTCGGAAATCACTGAAAGGTCCAGGCAACACTACTCTTACGACACTGGGCATAATTCAAGCACAGCTGCGCCACGGAGACAAACAAATGACAGAAACTCTCTACGTTCTGAAAGGCCAGTCATGCTCTCTCCTCAGTAGGGCAGCCTGTGTCAAGTGGGATTGATCTCACGTGTCAACCAAGTCAACTATCCAAAGACACCTGACTTCAAAAGTGAGTTTCCCAAACTTTTTCAAGTACGCCTAGGTAAATTGGACAAACCTTACAACATCACTCTCAAAGATTGTGCAAAACCTGTGTGCATTTATGCTCCAAGAAAAATAGCACACCCTCTAATTCCAAAAGTCAAAACTGAGATTGACCGTATGCTCAAGGAAGGTGTTATCTCACCTGTCACAGAACCAACCAGTTGGTGCTCTGGAATAGTGGTAGTCCCAAAGACCAATGGATCTATACGTTCTGTGTAGATCTCACTCATCTGAACAAATCCGTTCAACGGAGATTCATCCTATAGCTTCAGTTGATGAAAGCCTGGCTAAACTGGCCAATTCCAAAGTTTTCTCGAAGCTAGATGCTCGAAGCGGCTTTGGCAGATACCTCTCAGTGAAGAATCAAAGCCGTACACAACGTTCATCCAACCTTTTGGACGATATTGTTTCAACCGACTTCCCTTCGGGATCAGTTCAGCAAGTGAGTTATTCACGGAGCCATCTCAACAAACCTTGTCGACTTGGAAGGCGTTATATGCCACATGGATGATATTCTTGTCCATGCTGAAGACCAAGCCACTCATGATCAACGTCTTCGAACAGTCCTGAATCGACTACAAGAAGCTGATCTCACTCTCAATGAAAAATGTGAATTTTCCAAAGACTCTATTCGATTTTTGGGCCACATCATCGACACCTCTGGCATTCGCCCAGATCCAGCAAAAGTGGAGGCCATCAACAATTTTCCTTCGCCCACAAACATCACTGAGCTTCAACGCTTCATGGGCATGGCAAACCAACTGGCCAAGTTCATGCCCAATCTTGCCAATCTCACAGCCCTCTTACGCTGTCTTCTACACAAGAACACTCAATGGATATGGAGCGATCAACAGGAAACAGCTTTCCAGCAAATCAAAAATCTCTTGATTTCACCTCCTGTTCTCGCTCACTACAGCCCCAGACGAGAGACTTTTATAGCAGCTGACGCATCCAACGCAGGCATTGGTGCTGTCTTGTTCCAAACTCAAGAGAACAAATCACGACGTCCAGTCTGCTATATTTCACGCTCTCTCTCAGACGCTGAGCATAACTACGCTGTAATAGAAAAAGAGGCATTAGCAGTCACTTGGGCCTGTGAGAGACTGAGTGAATATATCCTTGGCCTCAGCTTCACTGTAGAGACTGATGACAAGCCCTGGTACCACTGCTCTCATCTACAGAACTTTCCAAAATGCCACCTCGCATTCAGCGGTTTCGACTACGACTCATGCGTTTCTCTCCAAATGTTGTGCACGTCGCTGGAAAAAATCAGACAAACAGCGGACGCACTGTCACGTGCACCACATGCTCAGCCAAAAAAAAGCGGACAACAGTCTCATCGATGATGCAACAGTCTATTGTAATCAGGTCATCGATAATCTGCCAGCTTCAGCAAACAAGCTGCATGAAATCAAGGAAGTACAAAAATCAGACCCTGAAACGACACAAATCCGAGAATACTGCATCAGTGGATGGCCCACCTACATGCCAGAGTCACCACTTCTCAAGCAGTACTGGACAAACAGAGAACACTTGACCATCGTCAATGATCTGCTACTTTTTGATGACAGAATCGTTATCCCCAGGGAGATGAGAATGGACATTCTAAATCGTATTCACGAAGGGCACCTCGGAATCACAAAATGCAGAGCTCTTGCTTCATCCTCAGTTTGGTGGCCATACATATCTTCTCAGATTGAAGACCTTGTCAAAAAATGCTATTTTGTGACAAACACAGACTGACACGAAAGGAACCTTACTTCCTCTTCCTTTCTGATCGACCATGGTTAGACTGGGAATGGATCTGTTCGAGCTACACGGGAAGACTTACATCGTTGTAGTCGACTATTACTCCCGCTGGACAGAACTACGTCGTCTTGACAACCAGACTAGCAGTAGCCTCATCGCCAAACTGAAAAGCATCTTTGCTGTTCACGGCATACCTGATGTAGTGATGTCTGACAACGGACCTCAGTTAGCCAGTGCTGACTTCCACAATTTTGCTTCAGACTTCGGCTTCACCCACACGACGAGCTCTCCAAACTATCCTCAGAGCAATGGGGAAGCTGAAAAGAGCAGTACAGACGTCAAAAATCTTCTCAAAAAGCAAAGGATCCCTACATTCCACTACTCCTATACAGAGCAAGCCCTTTGCAAAATGGTCTATCACCCAGTGAACTACTGATGGGGAGAAAATTAAAAACCAAAGTCCCCATACTTCCATCCCATCTACAGCCCCAAACTCCTGACCACTCTCTCGTCAAGCAGAAAGAGGAGTGCATGAAGCAAAAGCAACGTGTCAACTTCAACAATCGTCATGCTGCTAAAGAAGCTCCAGCGCTGAAAACTCGGGGACACCGTCTTCATTAAGGACATGAACAAGTCAGGAGAGATCTTGGCGAAAACCCAATCTACGTTCCTACATTGGTCTACGGAATCAGGCACCATCAGACGGAACAGAACACACCTTGTGGCAACTCCAAGGGAAAATCAACCTCTGCAACCAGCACTACAACAGCTGTGAGAACGTCATCATCACCCTTGCTTCATCGCCACAACCTCACCTCAGCGCGTTCCTTCCACAGCTCAACATCATCGCCGCGTTTCCTCTTCATAACCCTGCTCAATATACACACATTCAGACACCCCCCAAATGCTTCGCAGATCAAGCAGAGTAATCAAAAAACCACAGCGCCTTGATTTGTTAAAAAAAAAAAAAAAAAAAAAAGAGAGAAAATAGTACAGAATAATGGACAAGTTAAAAACTCAGCTTTCCACATTTAATTGATATTATATTTCACCTAAAAAAGGGGGAGTTGTAGGATTAGCTCAATATAGATCTAGTATTGCAGACGCTTCTGTAAGGGCCATAACTCTCATACCGTAACTAAGGTGACTGAGATACACACATGGAATTGTGGGTAGAATATTAACAGCTAACTTCGATCTCTTCACGGCACACACGTACACACGCTACCATGAGCACAGGCCAATTCTAGATAGGATTTAACTTGTGCGCAAGATGTTCTGTGTGCATTCGCACACGGGGCCTCGGTTTATAGTCTCATCCGAGGGAAGGATAGCAGCTGAGAGCAGTTGAAAGTGGGGGGAAACTTGACAGTTGTGGGCTGGTTTCAGATGAACCTGGCCTCGCAGTCAGTGCTGGAGGGACTGAACGCCTGCCTGGATCACCGGGGGGAGGTGTTCGTACCCGAGCTGGGCCGCACCTTTCACATCCAGCACAGCCGCACCCGCATCTTCGCCTGTCAGAACCCTCTGAACCAGGGTGGAGGCCGCAAGGGCCTCCCTCGTTCCTTCCTCAACAGGTTCACTCAGGTATGTGTTTATTTTATTTATTTATTCTTTTATTTTGAGGATAATGGAGTAAGCACTAATGTGCTTTTTTTCATCCTGTCCCCATGTGTATGCAGTTGTGTAAATTGTAAATTGTGTGTGTGTGTGTGTTATTACACTAGTACTGGAAGCCTATCAACCCCAAAATAATGGGAAAGAGAGAGAAAAAAAGGAATGCTTGGCTAATAGACACTGTACTAATATGTATTGTGTATGGTAATATTAATAATACAAAATATAATAATAAGCTCACTATTGAGTATTACTGCACTGACACATAACTCAGCCTTGTACAAGTTGCAGAAGAAATTCATTGATATCACATTAATTTATGGAAAGATTGCGTAACTCAAATTGTGTGTGTGATAGGATTTCTGTGTGTGTGAGACCAAAGGGAAGACCTAGCAAAACCTGGGCTGCCTGTACTGCAGATGATCTTAGAAAAAGGGGCATAAATAAGGAGGAAGCTCAAAACAGAGAGAGATGGAGAAGGCTCATCAATAAAACCTCCCCTGGGAAAAACATGACAAAAAAAGGAAGAAGAAGAATGGTGTTGTGTGGGGGGGGGGGGGGGGGGGGGGGCCTTGTTCCTTCCTCAACAGGTTTACCCAGGTATGAAAAAGAGAGAGATAGAGATTTGTGGGGGGGGGGGGGGTATTATATTGTGTGTGTTGGCAAGGGCCTTCCTTGCTTCTTCCTCAACAGGTGCACTCTCGTATGAGAAAGAGAGTATTTGAGTGTGTGAATGTTTGTGTGTATTTGTGTGTGTGTGCGTGCATGTGTGTGTGTGCGTTTGTGCTTGCATGTATGCGCATGCATATAAAAGACTGATTATATTTTAGCTGTTAAGATTTATATTAAAGGTTGCGAAAATGTACAGGTGAAACACTTACGGTTTGTCAAAGACTGTGCAAGAAACTTCAGCTCTCAAGGAATTCCTTAGTCAATCACAAAGTTGGAATGCGGCTATCTAAATCGTGGAGAAAACGGTCGCATGCACAAAAATTTTACCATTGGTGAACCTTGGAGCTGTAGCCAAGGAACAACAAAAAGAAAGAAAGAAACAAATTGTGAACCAGATGTGTGTCATTTTAGCAAAATATTTGTTTTTCTTCACAGGTGTATGTTCAACCACTGTCACGCGACGACTTGATTTTTATCTGCACTACGATGTATCCCAACATACCCTGTGACACCCTTGCCAAAATGGTCGACTTCAACATGAAGGTATTTTTTGAGTTTGTAGTGTTGTGTGTGGTGTGGTGTGTTGTGTGGTGTGGTATTGTGCGTGGTGTGAGTGTGTATGTGTGTGTGCTGTACGTGTGTGTTGTATGTGTGTGTCTGTGTGTGTTTATGTATGTGTGTGTTGTGTGTGTGTAAGTGAGTGGGTGGGTGGGTGTGTTTTTTGTGTGTGTTCAATTTCATTTAATGTCTTTACACAATATATGTGTGTGTGCGCGCATTTGTTCAATTTCATTTAATGTCTCTTCACAAGTGTTCGTGTGTGTGTGCGCGTGCACCCGCGTGTGTGTGCATGCGTGTGTGTCTGTGTGTGTGATGTTTTTGTTGTTGTTTTCTTCTGAAGAAGACATTATTGTAAATGAATGATGCAGTGATTTTTATTATTTAAAAAAAGGTATTTCTGCTGGCAGATTATTTCTCTCTCTGTCTCTGTCTCTCTCTCTCTCTCTCTCTCTCTGTCTCTCTCTCTCTCCTTCCATCTCTCTCTAACAGAAAAGATATATTAAAGATATGAGGCAGGTTTTCATGTAAATTATGCAAATGTTATGTTAATGTTTTTCCCGTCGTTAGATGCATGAAGAGACGATGGAGCAGGGAGCTTGGGGGCACAGAGGTGCACCCTGGGAATTCAACCTGCGTGACATCAGCCGCTGGTGTGATCTTCTGCTGGCCAAGCAGGTGAGATTTTCTTAATGAAATTCTTTTTTGTTTTACTAACCCCCAAAATTTGAAATTTTGTGTAACGCATGCTAAGAGTCGAGTGGTTAAAGGCTGTTTGATTTTTCAATTCTGTGTGCATGAAGTTATAGGTTCGAATCTCGGCTATGTCATGTGGTTAATGAAGGGATCAGGTGTTTCGATAGGCATAGCTGTTGAGATTTATGTGTGTAGAGGTGTAATGTGTTTGTTTGTGAGTGTGAGTTTCTGCATGCGTGCTTGTGTGTGCATGCGTGTGTGTGTGTATGTGTTTGTGTGTGTTATTCAGTTTTATGTGCTGGTGGGAAAGGTGTGAAGATAGTGCATTGAGTTGCTAATGGCAGATTTTGTGCTGCATGAGAATGATTCATTGTATTTAATATCATTGTTATTTATATTACTATCATCAGCAGCAGCATTGTCGTTAATAGTGATGATAATAATAAGATCATCATTTTTCCCTGAAGCTGGAATACAGCTACCTTCATGGTGGGTAAAAATGGTTGCATAGACAAAATCTTACCGTGGGTGAAACTCAGAGCTCTAGCCAAGGAACAAAAAAAAATCATCGTCATCATCATAATCAACATTTGAAAGGCACTCCCAAGTAGCTTCACCTTGATTCAGTGAGGTGGCAGTTTTGACGAGTGCTACATAAAACTCTGGGTTTTTGACAGTGGCTGTCTCTGTGTGTGTGATGGTCACTGCAAGCAGCCCAGATACAGACATTACTTCAGCTTTAAATTTGGGAGATTATTTTACTGACTGGAAATTGTTGAAAATTGTATGTGTTCATGTGTAATGTGTTGTGTGTATGTGTGTGTGTGATGCGTATGTGTGTGTTTGTTTATTTATTTATTTTATTTCATTCTTTTATCTTGAGGATAATGGAACAAGCACTCATGTGCTTTTATACATCCTGTCCCTGTGTGATTGCAGTTTTGTATATTTTGTCATCTGTTCCCACTGGCACATAATGACCTACTCTTACGAAAAGCGGAACAGGATTTAACATGTGCGCAAGATGTTATGTGTGTGTGTGTTTGTGCATTTTTTTGTGTGTGTGTGTGTGCATGCGTGCGTACGTGTTGCGTGTGTTTACATGTACAAGCTAGTATATGTACATAAATGAACAAACGAGCAAATAGAAAAAATATGGGAAAATGTGCCGAAAAATAAAACGACAGATGGATCACCTTCACCATCATCTATCCTGTAGTCTTGTAGACGGTTGGGGCAGCACTGAAGATTTTGCAGCCAGGTTTTTGGCAGATGAATAGCAGCCGACAAATGATGCCCCCACCCCCTCCCCCAGCCTGAAAAAGTTGATGCATATTTCGCACTATTGGAGCAATCAGCTTTAGGACTTAAGCAGAAACAACCCAAACAGTGGGATTGCACTCCCAAGTAGCTTCACCTTGATACACTGAGGTGACAGTTTTGACGAGTGCTACATAAAACTCTGGGTTTTTGACAGTGGCTGTCTCTGTGTGTGTTTGATGGTCACTGCAAGCAGCCCAGATACAGACATTACTTTATCTTAAAAATTGGGAGATCATTTCACTGACTGGAAATTGTGGAAAATTGTGTGTGTATTCATGTGTAATGTGTATGTGTTTGTGCATGCGTGTTTGTGTGTGTGTGTGTAGATGTGTGTGTAGGCGTGCGTGTGTAGACATGTGTGTGCGCGTGCGTGCATGTGTGTGTGTGTGTGGAGATGTGTGTGTGGAGATGTATGTGCGTGCGTGCGTGTGTGTGTACGTTCATGTGTGTGTGCATGCGTGCATGTGTGTGTAATTTTACATGAGCCAGCTAATATATGCGTACGTAAATGAATAAACAAACAAATGAAGAAAACCTGGGAAAATATACCAGGAAAAAAAAGACACATGGATCACCTTCACATTCACCTTTATCTTCACCTTCACCTATCCTGTCGTCTTGCAGATCATTGGGGCACACACCGAACAATTTGCAGCCAGGTTTTTGACAGGTAAAGACCTAGCAAAACCTGGGCTGCCTGTACTGCAGATGATCTTAGAGAAAGGGGCATAAATAAGGAGGAAGCTCAAAACAGAGAGAGATGGAGAAGGCTCATCAATGTCAAACCTCCCCTGGGAGAAACATGACAAAAAAGGAAGAAGAAGAAGAAGTTTTTGACAGATGAAGAGCAGCAGACAAATAAAAACAAACAAACCACAAACCAAAAAATACCAAAACAAAAAAGTAGACGATATTTTGCACTATTGGAGCAATCAGCTTTAGGACTTCAGCAGAAACAACCCAAACGGTGGGAATGCACTCCCAAGTAGCTTCACCTTGATACACTGAGGTGACAGTTTTGACGAGTGCTACATAAAACTCTGGGTTTTTGACAGTGGCTGTCTGTGTGTGTTTGATGGTCACTGCAAGCAGCCCAGATACAGACATTACTTTATCTCTAAAATTGAGAGATCATTTCACTGACTGGAAATTGTGGAAAATTGTATGTGTGTTCATGTGTAATGTGTTGTGTGTGTGTTATGCGTGTGTATGTATGTGTGTGTGTTTGGTTGTTTTTTTTATATTATATTCTCTTATATCGAGGATAATGGAACAAGCACTCATGTGCTTTTTTACATCCTGTCCCTGTGTGTATGCAGTTTTGTAAATTTTATCGTCTGTTTCCACTGGCACATAATGACCTACTCTTACGAAAAGCAGAACAGGATTTAATGTGTGCGCAAGATGTTATGTGTGTGTGTTTGTGTGAGTATGTGTGTGGCGTGCGTACATACGTGTTGTGTGTGTTTACATGTACAAGCTAGTATATGTACGTAAATGAATAAAACAAACAAATGAAGAAAACTTGGGAAAATGTGCCAGAAAAAAAAAAAGACAGATGGATCACCTTCACATTCACCCTTACCTTCACCTTCACCTATCCTGCAGTCTTGCAGACCTTTGGGGCACACACTGAACAATTGGCAGCCAGGGTTTTGACAGATGAAGACCTAGCAAGACCTGGGCTGCCTGTATTGCAGATGATCTTAGAGAAAGGGGCATGAATAAGGAGGAGGAAGCTCAAAACAGAGAGAGATGGAGAAGGCTCATCAATGTCAAACCTACCCTGGGAGAAACATGACAAAAAAGGAAGAAGAAGAAGTTTTTGACAGATGAAGAGCAGCAGACAAATAAAAATAACAAAAAAAACCCCATAACCAGCTGAAAAAAAGTAGACGCATATTTCGCACTATTGGAGCAATCAGCTTTACGACTTCAGCAGAAACAACCCAAACAGTGGGAATGCACTCCCAAGTAGCTTCACCTTGATACACTGAGGTGGCAGTTTTGACGAGTGCTACATAAATCTCTGGGTTTTTGACAGTGGCTTTCTGTGTGTGTGGCGGCCACTGCAAGCAGCCTTGATACACTGCTTTTAGTTACGATTGTAGTAGTGAAATTTGCTCATGAAGGAGTGGGAGGGAGAACGGGTGCAGGAGAGAGAAATAGACTGCAAGAGAGAGAGAGAGAGTATGTATGTATCCATATATGTATTCTTTCAATTTGTTCTTCAGCTAGAGCTCTGAGGTTCACCAAAGGTGGGGTTTTGTTTATGCGACTGATTTTGCCCACCATGGAGGTTGCTGCATTCCGACTTCGGGGACATATCTTTGAATCAGACCGGAATAAAGTGGAATTTGGCGTGTGCTGTAGAAGTTGCATCCTCAAGTAGCTGACATTTGTGTCCGTGAAGTGTCAGTTTTGACAGGGTGCTATAGTAAATAACACTGCTGGGTTTTTGACAGTGTTGGACATGGAATATGTCCAGTACTGCAAGCAGCCCAGCTACAAACACAGCATAGTGTGTACGCGCGCACTGTGCTTGCATGCATGCGTGTCTGTGTGTGTGTGTGTGCGTGCGTGCGTGCGCTTTTTCATGTGAACATTTTTGTGTCAGAAAAGTGACGGACGCTATAGCTGGGTGGTTAAGACCGTTCAGTTTCAATCCCATGGGTCCATGAACTCATGGGTTCGAATCTTGGTGCCATGTGGTGAATTAAGGGTAGAGAGTTTTACAATCTTGAGGTCAGCTTCAAGTGCAGACCTGCCAGTGCCTTAAATCCCTGCGTGTATATACATACATGTGCAGAGATCGTATATACACATCAAAGATCCCGTAATTCATGTGAGTGTTTGGTGGGTTATGGAAACATGAACATACCCAGCATGCATCCACGAAGTTGGAATGCGGCTACCTTCATGGTGGCCAAAAAATGGCTGCATATACAAAATCTTACCTTTGGTAAACGTCAGAGCTCTAGCCGAGAAATGCTTTAAAAACAAACCCAAAACTATAAAAAAAAAAAAACCCAACTTTTTATCAGACTGGACTGAAGTGGAATTTGGTGTGTGCTGAAGAAGTTGCATCCTCAAGTAGCTGGCATTTGTGTCCGTGAAGTGTCAGTTTTGACAGGGTGCTACAGTAAATAACACTGCTGGGTTTTTGACAGTGCTGGACGTGGAATATGTCCAGCACTGCAAGCAGCCCAGCTACATGGATAGCATTTTGAATGTATGGTTTTTCATGTGAACGTTTTTGTGTCAGAAAAGCATCAGGTGTGTATGTGTGTGTGTATGTGTGTGTGAGAGAGAGAAGGAGGGTGAGGGAGAGACAGACAGACTGAGATGTGGATCTGAGAAAGAGGAGATAGCTCATTTACTGCAAACATCACATTTCAACATTCATCATCATTTTCCCTACTCTTCAGCTCTCACACTCACGTTTCACTTCCACATACACTCACCAGTCTCATTATTTTCCCACTATTGGTTTTCATTCTTATGTACCACGTCCATATACTCACCAATCTCACAATTTCCACACTCTTTAAGTCTAATATTATCACTTTGAGTGAACAGACATAAAATCGAAGCAACAACAACAACACTCTTAAATTCTCATCCTCGTATACCCACTTCCACACACACACACATACTTTATTAACCACATCATCCAACCTTCCTTCCAGGCGAAAACTCTGCTGGAACCGGGCGAGTATGTGGGCCTCCTCTACCAGGACAGAATGAGAACCCTGGACGACAAGGTCCGCGTGGCGCGGCTGTTCTCCCAGGCCTTTGGCCACGACGCCCATGTCTACCACCCCAGCCACATCCTTCGCGTGGGATCCAGGCACGTGCAGGCCGGCCACGCCTTTTTGCCCAGACGCCAGCAGCGAGGCAGCGGAGCCTGGAGTGAGGGAAAGGAGGGGGAGGAGAAAGAGGGCGGGACGCTCGTCTTGCATCACAGCTTGAGTGCCTTGGAGTCCCTGATGACGTGCGTTAGCATGGGCTGGATGGCTGTTTTGGTAAGTTTTTTTGGTGTGTGTGTGGTGGTGGTGGTGGGGGAAGATGAGTGTGTGTTGGGGGTGGGTGGATGAGTGTGTGTGTGTGAGAGAGAGAAGTATAGTGTGTGTAGTGTGTGTGGGGGGGGGGGGGGGGGGGGGGGGGGGTAGTGTGTGTCAGGGTTGATGAGTGTCTGTGTGTGTGTGTGTTTGGAAGGGGAAGGTGTAGTTGTGTGGGAGTGGTGTACTTGTGTGTGTGTGTTTGAGCATGTGTTTTTTATTTATTTCATGTATTAATCATTTTAAAAAAATTTTATTTTGAGGATAATGGAATAAGCACTCATGTGCAGTTTTACATACAGTTCCCATGTGTATGCAGTTTTGTATTTTTTCGTCATTTGTTCCCATGGGTGTGAGTAATGTATGAACAAATCTTTAAATATTTAATCTTGGGCAACATGAAACATTTTTAATTTGGTCCTCTGCAACATTGTAAAAAAAAAAGTTTTTGGTTTTTTTTGCTTTTGTTTGTCAGCACGGTTATAAAAACGAGATTGGATTGGATTGTGTTTAGTCTGTTAGTCTTTCATTATTAATGTTGTCACACACATATTTCCACAACAGGTGGGGTCGTCATCTAGCGGGAAGTCCAGTGTGGTTCGACTCCTGGCGGAGCTGAGTGGTCACACCTTACAGGTACTGCCCATGAGCAGTGCTATGGACACCACAGAACTCCTGGGAGGATTTGAACAGGTACCACTGCCCTGTCCCCCTCCCCCCCCCTCCCTTTTATTTTATTTATTTATACCACTTTAAGTCACGAGATTTCTCTGCGTGAAATTCGGGCTGCTCTCCCCGGGGAGAGAGAGCGCGTCGCCACAAGAGCAGCGCCACCCTTTTTTGGGGGGGGTCTGCAACTGTATTTGTTTCCCTAACAGTGGCTTTTTTCTAAGAATTTTGCCAGGGACAACTCTCTTGTTGCCGTGGGTTCTTTTACGTGCGCTGCATAATTTGGTGTAACACACGGGACCTCGGTTTATTCTCTCATCCGAAAGGCTAGCGCCCAGACCACCACTCATGGTCTAATGGATGGGGGGAAAAGTTTCGGGCCCAGACGGGACCAACTTTTTGTTGTTGTTTGAAACAGAATTTGTTTAAGAAAAGTGTCACAAAAGTACTTGTAACCACACATTGACAGAAGAGCTAGTAAATTGATTGTTATAGTCCTGTCGTAGTTTTTTGCCCCTTATTTTTTTTAGTTAACCCTTTTAAAGCCCTGTAGATTTTGCAGTTTGGGCGTTGTTGTGCGGTCGTCATTGTCTATATGTGTTTAGTTTCCTGGTTGTTGTTTTTTTTTAATTTGTGTGTGTGTCGATTTGATTTAAAGAACAATTTTTGGGCTGTAAAGTAGAATTCAGGAGAAGAAACTCTGTATTTTAAATTGTTTGCTGTGTTTTGTTTAATAATTTTAAAAAATTTTAAAATTAAAAAAAAAAATATTGAGGATAATGGAATAAGCACTCGCGTGCTTTTTTACATCCAGTCCCCCGTGTGTATGCGGTTTTGTAAATTCTGTCATCTGTTCCCACCGGCACACAATGGCCTACTCTTACAAAAAGCGGAACAGGATTTAATGTGTGCGCAAGATGTTCTGTGTGCGTTCACACAAGGGACCTTGGTTTATTGTCTCATCCGAAGGATTAACAGAACACCCAATGTTTTCAACCAGAGAGCTTTTCGTTTGTTATTTACCTTGTTTTGCATATCTGTTTATTTGACTCGACAAGTAACGTTGCATTATTGCTCGGTTTCCATTTACCATTTTTACATAATTGTTTGTTTATTTGTTTGGTTTGAGTAAAAATGCATTTTTTTCCTCAGGCTGATGTCGGTCGCCATGTAGCGGAGTTGATGGGGGAGGTGGTGGAGGAGGTGCGCCATTTTCAGCAGCAGTATTCGGTGAAGGGGGTGGTGGGGGCTGTTGAGGCAGTCACCTGTCTGGACCAGGAGTTGTTGGCCCTGAGGACTGAGTCGCAGCAAGGTAGAGTGTAGTGTGTGTGGTGGTGTGTGTGTAGTTGTGTGTGTGTGTAGTGTGTTTGTGTGTGTTGTTTTGAGAAAACAAAACAGACAGACAGAGACACAGAGAGAGAGAGAGAGAAGAAAGAGAGATCTACTCTGTGTGTGTGAGAGAGGAGAGAGAGCGAATGTTTGTGTATGTGTGTGTGATAGAGAGAGAGAGAGAGTGCGTGTGTGTGTGCATGTGCGTGCGTGCATGCATTTGTTAGAGTGTGTACTCTTGCTTGTGTTTTTGTGCATAATTTTGATGAAATATGTTTTAAATTCATTGATTTTTGTATTGTCAGATGCCCATGCAGCATTTAGTAGATATTGTACAATTTAAAGGTAAGGAACATATTAAATGAGTACTTTTTGAACATGTAAAATGTAACAAAAACTAACATTCAAAATTAACAATACAGACAGAGAATATTTAACAGTATATTTAAAACTGAAAAGATAATAATTCTTCCCCATGCCGAAATCAAAAGAAAGCAATTCTCTCCCATGCCGAAGTTGGATACTCTGGGGCTGACTTGTCAGGCACTTAATGGCAGTGCAATGCATTTTCGCTCATATAACAGACAACATTAGTTGCTGTCTGAGCATTTGAAGAAGTAAGAAGATTAAAACTAACGTTTTTTGCAAGTGTATTTTTCTCTCATTCACCTGTTGCTGTTGTTGGTAGTGTTGTTATTATTGGTTGTTGTAAAATCTTTATGTCCCCTCACCGTAACAATGCTTTATTGAATTGCTTGTCTGTTTCAGATCTGGAGGAAGACTCTCTGAAAGAGAAGGAGGCTTTGTTGAACCGAATTCAGAAGCTGCAGAAACTGACTGCGAAGTTGAGTCGCCTTCAGCCGTCGTCAGGTAATCATGGAGACATCTGTTATGGTGTGGGGATTGTGTTTTGTCGTGTGTATCATTATCAGTTGTTTGTGTATATGTTTGTGGTGTGGTGTGGTGCTGTGTGGTGTAGTTATGTGTGGTGTGTTGTGGTGGAATATGGTGTGATGTGGTGGGATGCATGTGTCTGTATGCCTGCATTTCCTTATGTTTGCATGACTGTGTGGGTGCAGAGAGCTTAGAAAAAAAAAAAAGATACGTGCGCACATGTGTGTGAGTGTGCATGCGTGTGTGTGTGCTTACATTTTCATGTGCCTGCATGGACTATACATGTGCTGATATATATGTGTGTACTTGTTCACCCAGCTGTAAATGGGTACCTGCCCTCTTTAGGGTCAGGGAAGGTAAAGCAGCGAGGGAGAGGAGATGGGCGCCGCCCTCAATATGCTGGCCCTAGAGAAGTGAGGTCTCTGACGCCTCGCTTCCCTACGACCTTATAGGTTATGGGACTCCTTTACCTTTACCGTTACCTTTTACTTGTGTCTATGCATTTGTAAAAACTGAAGCAGTTCATTCACATTCTTGTTTGTCTAACTTACAGCATTCAGATTCCTGGCAATCAGATAGCAGATTTTGAGGTGGTCATTGTAAAAAAATGTTAACTGTGAAGTATAGAAAGCATCAAATCGGAAGCATAGAACACATTAATTGTTCTCCTGCTTCTTGAACAGATAATACACAGTATATTGTAAATACTTGTTACAAACATGCTTCTTGGACAGAAAAATACACAATATATTGTAAATATTTGTCACAAACATGCTTCTTGAACAGAAAAATACACGGTATATTGTAAATATTTGTCACAAACATGATTCTTGAACAGAAAAATACACGGTATATTGTAAATATTTGTCACAAACATGCTTCTCGAACAAAAAAAATACACAATATATTGTAAATATTTGTCACAAACATGCTTCTTGAACAGAAAAATACACAGTATATTGTAAATATTTGTCACAAACATGATTCTTGGACAAAAAAAATACACAGTATATTGTAAATATTTGTCACAAACATGCTTCTTGAACAAAAAAATACACACTATATATATCGTCCACATTCGTCACAAACAGCGCGGCTGTCCCAGCTTCATGCTTCATCATCATCATGCTTCTTGGACAGAAAAATACACAGTATATGGTAAACATTTGTCACAAACATGCTTCTTGAACAACAAAAATACACACTATATATATTATCCACATTTGTCACAAACAGCGCGGCTGTCCCAGCTGTCGGAGGCGCTGAAGCGTGAAGAAGTGGCTCTGGAGAAAACGGACCCTGGGGCGGGGAGTGTGGGGGGAGGCGTGTTTGAATGGGTGGACAGTCTGCTGGTCAAGGCCCTCTGCCAGGGACACTGGCTGCTTATCGACAATGTCAACTTCTGCAGGTATGATGGTGCAACTGCTGCTACTGGTCTCTTGTGATTTGATTTTTTGGGGGGGTGGTTAGGGTTGGGAGGTGACGTGTGATGCTCTGTTGTGTTGTGCTTTTGTATAAATGAAGATTGCAGCTTGAAATTCCAAGCTGTGCCACACCTATATTCTCTGTTTCTTTCTGTGTCTGTGACTCTCTCTTTTTCTAACATCTTTTAATGTGTGTTGACGTTAAACTGAAGATCTGATCACACACACACAGACACACACACACACACACACACACACATACACACACACCCTCTCACACACACACAACTCACACATAACACACACACACACACATGCACATACACAGGCAGGCACATGTATACACATACAATGGTGTACACAATGTCGTACATACATACATGGGTGCATGCACTCACTTAGTAACAAATATAATCACCCCACCCCAAAAACTCGGACCAAGCCAAATCAAAACAAAACATCCCAGAAAGAAAGACTGTCATTGGGTCCATTTTTTTTGTTTTGTTAAGAGTGCTTTGAAAAATTCGTTGTTTCACTAGCACATTGCGTTATGCAAGAGGTGAAGAATCCAATGAAAGATAAGTTCTCAGTAAAATGTGGTAAAGTCTAGGTAGATTGAAATCATTCTGAAAATGATATTATTCTGAAATTGAAACTGAAACTGATAAAAATTGTTCTTTTGGCATTAAGAATGCTTTATTTATTCATATAGGTTATTCATTTATTCATTTTCTTTATTTATTGAGAAGTGAAATTATTTGGCTTGTGGATTGTAAACGTCATTGAGAAGAAATTCTGTCATTGTAAAAAAAAAAAAAAAGAAGAAATTATGGTTAAAAATTGCCCTCATGATTGTAATAAACTTGGATGTTTTTTTCATATCGCTGTTATTTATTTATCTATTTATTATTTTTATACATACTGTGTTTTTTCCCCATTTGCAGCCCATCAGTGCTTGATCGCCTGAATGCTTTGCTGGAACCAAGAGGAGTTCTGACCATCAACGAACGAGGCGTCACTGACGGCAGTGTTCCCACCATCACGCCACACCCAGATTTCAGGTGTGGGTCTGTCTTGTTTTGTTGTGTGTGGTACAGACATTCTTGTTCTCCAGCCAGACAGAATTGGGAAAAGGAATTGCTCGTGGATAGGAGATGTTTGTTTTACTCCTGTCTGTTCTTTGTTTTGTTTTTGTTTGTTTAGGGGGTTTTTTGTGGGTTTTTTTCCTCTCATTTTTTCTTCTTTTTTCTCCGTTCTTTGCTTTTGATTGCTGGTGGTTGATGTTTTTTTCTGAAAAATGTTTCACAAGTATTTAAGAAAGTAGGTTTGCTTAACTCCTGTCTGTTCTTTGGGGGTTTTTTTTGTTTGTTTAGGGTTTTTTTCATTTTTTTTCTCTTTTTTTTTTCTTTTTTTTTCTTTTTTTCTTTCTTCGTTCTTTGTTTTTGATTGCTGGTGGTGGTCGATGTATTTTTTTCTGAAAAATGTTTCACAAGTATTTAAGAAAGTGGTAGATTTTGAAGATTTAATTTTATTTTGGGGGCGTACTATTTGTAAGATTTGCTTCATGATTGCATATTTTTATGAATATTTTCATACTTACACATGGTTATTTAAAAACAAAAAATATATGAATTCATGTTTTGTCAAAAATTGAAATCAAAACGCTTTTTTAGCAGTTATCTTTCGTATATTTATTTTTCCCAATAATTTCCTTTTCTTTCCTTCTTTCTCTCTTTTTCTGCACTTTTCCCTTGATTTGAACTTAGTTTATTCAGATGCTATGAAGACAAAGATAAAAAAGTTTATTTTTTTATGAAAAAAATGTTCCATTGAAAGACTGTTGGATTTTGTGGTTTAAAAATAAATAAAGCTGATTGTAGAAAACACAGGATTAAATTGAAAAAATAGAAAATGAAAGAGGGCAGTAAAGTGGGATAATTAGCGGCTTGGGTTTTTTCCAGTTTGGCTACAATATTGATTTGTGACTTAAATTTATAATCAGGTCTTATTGTTTTACTGTTTGTAGTCATTTCTTACAGAATTCATTTTAGGACATGTCATTGACTTTTAAAACCTATATTCATTGTACAAATTGTAGTTAATTATATTCAGTTTTAATTTTCGGACATGGTGAATTTTTCAAAACCTATTGTCATTGTTTCATTTGTTGTCATTTATTCAAAGCCTATCTTTATTAATACAATTTGTTGATATTTATTACAGACAGTATTAATTTTAGGACCTGTTGTTGAATTTTTCAAAACCTGTCTTCATTGTTTCAGGTTGTTTCTCCATGGTACCCCAGTATGAGAAATTTCGAGCATGCGCAAACAAGTAGATAATCGAAAATCTGACATAGTCTGAGGAAAGTAGAAATTTTTGTTTTTTTAGGGGTGTTTTACTGTTGGGTTTAGGAATTATTTGCAGAGTTGTTAGTGTGTTTATAAACATTGGTTGCAATCTGAATTTTTCAACCTGTTCATAAGTGTGAATTTTCGGGACAGTATAGATTAGTGTTGATTTAAACTTCTCAACTTAAAATCTTCGGTATGAGGATATATAAAGCCTGTCCGTTGTGTGCAGTACAACAGATAATTTCACGACATGTTTAATTTTTTCAACTTTTCATTGGTTAGGTTGTGTGCCGTGGAACAATGTACGAGAATTTCCAGCATGCATCAACGGGGAACTGATTTTGAGAAAGTAAAATTTCCTCTTTTTTTTTATTGAGATTTAAAAGAGGTAGTTAAAATTTAATTATTAATTTTAAATATTTAGAGGTTTTTTACTTTTTTTGTGGAATTTTACTGTGAGAGGCTTTAGAATATTTCAGATGCTGTTTTTCAGTTTATGTTAATCAAGTTTGATTTTGAGGAAATTGTTGACAAAAATGTTAAGGTAACATGCTGTTGTTGTATTTTTGTCTTACTTTTTATTTTTTATTTTTGTAATGCAATATTACTCAGATACTGTTAGCAAACATGCAGAAGTGGACAAATCTTAGTTCAATCCCCCTGTAGGAATGCTGAGGGCTCTTTCAGTGTAAACAGCACCCCACTTTCTGGAAATGCTGTGCTAGAAATTTCCGCTATCCTATCACTCCCTTTGTTTCTGCCTTTCCCCTTACCTCTCTATCCCCCATTATTCTGCCTTTTTTTTCTCAAGCAAATCTGAAATCTTATGAACCTTTTGGTAAGCTAATCTGAAGTCAGAATATGTCAGCTGAGGCTGTCAGGCAGACCTCTTGCAGAATCACAAGCACAGGAGAAGCAAGGCGCTATGCATTCTACCCAATCCACACGCAGACAGGAAAAGGAAAAAAAAATAATGGGGGGTGCTGCTTTTGTGGCCACATGCTTTGCCCGGGGAGATCAGCCCAAATTTCAGACAGAGAAATTTTTATTAAAGTCGTATTTAATACAATACAATACAACTCAATACAATATAATACAATACAGTTCAATACAACACAACGCAAATCTACACAACACAAATCAACACTATACAATACAATATGGCCATGCAAACAACTCAAGAGATGATGTACCCAACATGCCGAAGTAGCAAATATTTATTTCAGTAACAACCTCATAAAAGAAAACATATCTTCCCCTTCCTCACAGGGAGAGAGCTGCCCCTACAGCGACCACGACACACTCAGCATGATGAAGGGGGCGGGGCTTCACAGCCACCTGGCCTGTGATTGGCTGATGACCTGCACATCAGCTGAGAGAGCGACTGACAGCCACGAAAGGCCGGGTCTTTGCGACCTGTTGAGGTGCGTGGTGCAGGTGAAACAGCAGCGAGAGAAGGGAGTGGGGCTGGGCGATGCTTTGAGACACGCCGCACAGAACGTGTACGTTCGTAACATGAAGAGCCTGGGAGCTAGGCAGGTGAGATGTGTGGGTTTTTGTGTGTGTGTGTGTGTCTGTCTGTGTGCGTGTTGGTGTAGTGAATGTGTGTTGTGTGTGTTTGTTTGTTTTTGATTGCAAGAGTGAGTGGTGTGTGTGTTGTTGCATGTTGTGTATGTAGGTTGTTTTTGTTTGTGTCATGTGTGTCTGTTGTGTTTGTTTTTGATGCAGGTCTGTGTGTGTGCATTTTGTGTTTGTTTGTTGCTGTTGTGAGAAGAGAAGGATTTAGAAAGTTTTAATCTAAGGAGCATGTTGGTTTGGTTTGATTTGGTTTGGGGTTTTTTTTGGTTTGTTTTGTGCACAAATATATTAATGAATGCTTTTTTTTTTTCTCAGTATGGATTGATGGAAGGAATTGATTGTTTTATAGAAGTCATTATATCTTTTCCCAAATTGCATAGTACATTCTCAGTATGAAAAAAAGAAGCAAAGTAGCCTTATATACAGCGTATAATGATAAAGCAACCATATAACCTTTCCTCCTTCTTCATTGAACGCTTATACAGCAATTATTGTCTGTCATACTCATGAGCAAAAATGCATCTCACTGCCGTCAACCACCTGACAAGGCAGGCCCAGCACATCCTGCTCTACAAAACCTTTTCTGTATAGATACATCACCTAGAATGGTTCTGTTTCAGACGGTGTGCTCAATTCTCACGGAGCAGCTACAGAAGCTGCAGGAGCAGGAGACGGCAGCAATGGCGACGTGTCCATCATCAGAACAGTGGGTAGACTGGGCCGAGGTGGCTCCTGCTGTGGTTCAGTTCCATGGTCACAGCGGCCTGACCACTGCCCAGCAAGCGGCCAGAGTCTTTGCTTCGTTGCTGTCCAGATCTGGGGTCGAAAGGTGAGAGAAACGTTAGAATATTTGTGGCTGTTTGCGTTTGTTTTGTTTAAGATGGTGAGAAATTGTAAGAATAATCTTTTTGACTGCTTGGTTGTGTTTTTATTTGTTTTTTGGTGATAAATTGTTAGAACTCCTTTTCATTTTATTTTTAGTTTATTTATTTTATTTATTCTTTTATATCGAGGATAATGGAATAAGCACTCATGTGCTTTTTTACATCCAGTCCCCATGTGTATGCGATTTTGACTGTATGTTTGTTTTCTTTGTTTGTTTGGTTTGGGGTTTTTTGAGTAATCATATTCTGTTTGTTGTGAGAGAGGGTGGAGGATTGTGAAGAGTAGATGGCTGATGTGTTTTTGTGCTTATAACTTATGTTGGTATGCTCTTGTATATTTTCAGTACTTGCAGTACTATGGCTTTTATACATTTAAACTTGTAAGTTTGAATTTGCATGTGCATCTGGTAGTACATTTGTAGGTTTGCATCTACATAAAATCAATATAATGTACATATGCTGAAAAGCCTGCATCTGTGCATCAAAGTGAGCAATACCATTTAAAAACTTAAAAACCTAAATTCCTTGAAGTCGGAATGTAGCTATATAAATGGTATGGGGGAAAAAACCAGTCGCATGCACAAAAATCATACCTTTGGTAAACCTCGGAGCTCTAGCCAAAGAACACCCAAAAAACAGCACACAAAAAAGTCCACAAAAAAAGACCAACTCTATTAATGTATGATTTTCCATGTGCAGACTTTGCCCTGCAGCCCAGTCCAGCGTCAACAGCTACCTACACAGTCTCCAGACATCTCTGAGCATTTTCATAGCCCACCAGACGGCTAACAACTGGCCGCTGGCACTGGAGTGGCTGAAAGCACTGGTCAGCGACAAGAAAGGTGCCGTGCTACAGCTGTTGTCCAGCCAGAGCCCAGAGGAGAGGGAACGGGTGGAGAAAGGGCTGAGTCAGCTGATGCACACAGCGGAGACCTATCTGGAGCTGGTGTTCAGGAAGGGGGGAGCGGGGAGAGGTGTGGACCTTGCTGAAGGACGACTCTGTCAGCAGAATACGCTGGGTGAGGTTTGAACAGGGATGCTTGGGGGGGGGGGGGGGGGGGGGGGGGAGGGGGGGTTGCGTAGAAATATAGCTTGCTGAAGATGGATGCGCTGGGCCTGACTTGTCAGGCACTTAAGGTGGACCACTGCGTCACTTTTTGCACATTTTCGTTCCTCGGAAACTAGTAAAGATATCTGCATGAAATTTGGTACACGTACTAAGTGCGTTAATATGGCTATCTGTGCCAAGTTTGAAGTATGTAAGTCAAAACAGATATGATAATGCGATAATTTTTATCCCCCAAAAATAGGGGTTGCTGTTTAGCTCATCTGCTACTTTCAAGGTATGCATTATGTAATAGTGATTATAATGTTTCCAGTTGATTTGATACCACTTTGTGCAATGATCACCAAAGAAATGATGTTTTAGTTAACAGCAGTGCAGCGCATTTTTGTACATATGATAGACAACAGTAGTTGCTCTCTGAGCATTTGACGATGACGAAGAAGAAATTATTATTATTATTATTATTATTATCATTATTATTATTATTATAGCAAGCCGAAGTTGGATGTGCTGGGCTTGACTTGTCAGGCGTTTCAGTAGTGCAACGCATTTTCACACATATGACCGACAACAATTATTGCTGTCTGAGCTTTCAAAGAAAGAAGAAGAAGAAGGATAGTGCCTTAAACCTCTTGCTTTTGTATACTGAAAAACATATTATTTTGAGTTGTCGGTGTTATAGCATTATCAAAAACTTGGCTTTATCAGACACGTATGGTACCATAGAGGAGTTACTGTCACTTCATTGCAGAGAGGGAACAGCACACTGGCAGTGTGTCTATAACAAGACAGAGCTTGTTGCAGGATAGAAATAGCTTCAGATCTGATTGTGAAAGGGCGAGTGGGGGTGGCCTGTGACCATATTGGTCAGAGTGAATACTGTAGAGATACTTCTTTTTCACCAGATGTGGCTGAAATAAATGCAAAGGCTTTGTGCTTCTGTTTGAGGTTGAATGAGAGTTGGGATTTTTTTAAAACTTTTTTTTTCGTTTGAATTTTTGTTTCATTATATATTTTTTCAGTTGGGTTGAAACAACTTTTGCAGAACACTTGGGAAATATACCTGCTTTCCTGTTGTTGATATTCAGTCTCAAAATCCAATGTTCCTAGTACATTAATGCGTTTTTATTACCATGAAAACAAAAATATGCCAACAATATATATATATATATATATATATATATATATATATATATATAATATATATATAATTAATATATATTAAGAAAATGCAAATAGATGTTGTCAAATGTACATTCAAAGATTTAACTTGATTTACACTATGCTGTTAAGGGTTAAAAAAAATGAAATTCTTCTCCTTGCAGTATCAGATGTCCTGACTGACATGCCATAATCAATAATGTGACTTCTTGTTGTTGCAGTGTCAGACGTGCTGACTGACATGTCATGGGACCACAGCACCAACCTCCAGGTGATACAGATGGTGCAGACAAACACACTGCAGCGGCAGAAAGTGACGACAGTGTCGTAACGGACAACGTGGCAGCCCTGATGTCTGCTGTCTACAAGTAAGGACATGAATCAGTGCCCAGAATGTGTTGGTGTTCTTCTGTCATGTCGGAGAGGGGCATTTTTGAAATAAGTTGTATTTGTTGTTGTGTTTTTTGTGGGAACGCTATTGTTTTAAAACGGTTTTATCAGTTGTTTCATTTCATTATTTATTTTGAGGATATTGGAATAAGCACTCAGGTGCATTTTTACAGCCAGTCCCCGTATGTATGCGTTTTTGTAAATTTTGTCTTTCGTTCCCACCGGCACATTATGGCCTACTCTTCCGAAAAGCGGAATGGGTTTTAACTTTTGCGCAAGATGTTCTGCATGCGTTCACACACAGGACCTTGGTTTATAGTCTCATTTAAAGGACTTATGGGGGGAGTGGAGTCTGCACTGAATGTTAACTCCAGAGGAAAAATTCTCTTGAACAAGATTTGAACGCACGTGTATGTGTGTGTGTGTGTGAATGAATAAACACTTTAAAAAAAAACACTACAGAATATACATAGTAAGCAGAAATTCTCTATCATTGAAAGAATGATATGCATGGTTTGCATACAATTGGGAACTGAAAAACTGAGAGAGATAGTTATCATACATATATTCCGACATGCTATTGTGGTAGCATACACCTACAATTTTGTGCGTATTTTCAAGCGACTGGAAACAAACAAGACCAAAAAAAAACCAAACAAACATTAGGCTGAGAGAAAACCTACTAGAAGTTCCGAATCTTTATTTATTTACACAAAGCTCATAGAAGAATGCACAAAAGCCTTGGACTGAATGAAGCGTCCTATCACATAGGCTGTGGAATGAAGCCTCCTATCACATAGGCTGTGGAATGAAGCCTCTTATCACATAGGCTGTAGAATGAAGCCTCCTATCACATAGGCTGTGGAATGAAGCCTCCTATCACATACGCTGTGGAATGAAGCCTCCTATCACATAGGCTGTGGAATGAAGCCTCCTATCACATAGGCTGTGGAATGAAGCCTCCTATCTCATAGGCTGTGGAATGAAGCCTCCTATCACATAGGCTGTGGAATGAAGCCTCCTATCACATAGGCTGTAGAATGAAGCCTCCTATCACACAGGCTGTGGAATGAAGCCTCCTATCACATAGGCTGTGGAATGAAGCCTCCTATCACATAGGCTGTGGAATGAAGCCTCCTATAGGCTGTGGAATGAAGCCTCCTATCACATAGGCTGTGGAATGAAGCCTCCTATCACACAGGCATTAGAATGAAGCCTCCTGTTTGCTCTTTCAGACTGGACCTGCTGCTGATGGCCAAGATGCTGACAGACCCCATGAAGGATGGAGTGACAAATTTGGAACAACTCAGCAGAAAAGGTAACCAGGATATATTCGTTTACTGGATGAAAAGATGACCAGGGTTGTTACAAGGAATAGAAACATGGTGGTTACAAGATTTTCTGGCAGATGCCTTAGCTGAGTGTTTAAGACCGTTCAAACTTCAATCCCATGGGTCCATGAAGTCTCGGGGTTCGAATCTCAGCACCATGTGGGGAAGTATGGGTAGGGATTTTCGCGATCGCTCAGGTTAACAGAGCCGCCAGCACCTTAATTCCTCTCGTGTGTATATACACATGCAGATTGTCATATATGCATATTAAAGATCCTGTAATTCATGTCATTTCGGTGGGTTACAGAAACATGAACATACCCAGCATGCATCCCCGAAGTCAGAATGCGGCTACCTTTATCATGGGGGAAAAAACATTGCATATGCAAAACCTCACTATTGGTAAACCACAGAACTGAGGAACGCCAAAAAACCCCAACCCCCCCCCCCCCCCCAAACAAACAAGAAAACAAGATTTTCTTGAAAAAAAAAGAAAGCAAGAAGGAGCCCTTTTAAATACCTTGAAAATTACTGGGGGGGGGGTAGCAACATATATGAATGTCTTAAGGTTAATGCTGTTTTTTAACCTTATCATTGGCATATACTCACAGTTGCGTAGTTCAGAAAGATTCCCCTTTTAAGCGGCAGCTGTGGTGTGTTTCAGCGATTCGCAAGAGGAGCGAGAGCGGCAAGGTGTTGCTGTCCCTGTGTGAGGTGTTCAGAAGCCTGATGGATCACCTGCCTGACCTGTTCAACAACTTACCTGCTGACTCTGTGCACCTTCTGTATCAGGTCAGTTCTCTTTCTTTGTTCTCTTGTCTGTCAGTCTGTGTCTGTCTATTTATCTGTCTGTCTCTTGTCTGTCAGTCTCTCTCTCTCTCTCTCTCTCTCTCTCTCTCTCTCTTCTCTCTCTCTCTCTCTCTCTCTCTCTCTCCTCTCTCTCTCTCTTTGTGTCTCCCTCTATCTCTGCCTGTCTGTCTCTCCCCCTCTTTCACTGTGTCTGTCACTGACTGTCTGTCTGTCTCTCTTTCTCTTTCAAGTGTACTAGCCAAACATAACTGTTTGACCAAAATGCATTGCACAATTCACTTGAGTAGAAGTCAAAAGTCGGTATAGTTTGTTACGGTGAGTGAGTGAACCAGCCAAACACAACTTGTGGAGAAAAACGCGTGTTACAATTCACTCGAGTAAATGTCAGAAGTCGGTATAGTTTGATATTTATTTTTATTTATTTATTCTTTTATATCGAAGATAATGGAATAAGCACTCATATGCTTTTTTCTACATCCAGTCCCCGTGTGTATGCTGTTTTGTAAATTTTGTCATCGGTTCCCACCGGCCACACAATGGCCTTCTCTTAACAAAAGCGGAACAGGATTTAACATGTGCGCAAGATGTTCTGCGTGCGTTCGCACACGGGGCCTCGGTTTATAGTCTCATCCGATACGGTGAGCGAACGAACCAGCCAAACACAAACTTGTGGAGGAAAAACGCATGTTACAGTTCACTTGAGTAAAAGTCAGAAGTCGGTATAGTTTGATACGGTGAGTGAGCGAACCAGCCGAACACAAACTTGTGGAGGAAAAACGCACGTTACAATTCACTTGAGTAAAAGTCAGAAGTGGGTATAGTTTGATACGGTGAGTGAGTGAACCAGCCAAACACAAACTTTGTGGAGAAAAACGCATGTTACAATTCACTTGAGTAAAAGTCAGAAGTGGGTATAGTTTGATACGGTGAGTGAGCGAACCAGCTAAACACAAACTTGTGGAGAGAAAAACGCGTGTTACAATTCACTTGAGTAAAAGTCAGAAGTCGGTATAGTTTGATACTGTGAGTGAGTGAACCAGCCAAACACAAACTTGTGGAGGAAAAACGCGTGATGTTTTTTTTTCTGATGGTCTGTGGTTGCAGGGGCAGGATCAGCTACTGTGGCTGCCGCGCCTGTTGGAGGAGAGTCTGAGCAGCAGCAGCAGCAGCAGCAGGGAGGAGGTGGAGGAAGTGTACCTGTCTCACCTGGCGCTGCACTGGAGCTGGTGCTGGCAACACCTGTTGGCGCACCTGCTCACACCTGCAAGGTGAGAAGGAGGGTTTGGGTGTTTTTTTGTCTTTCTGAAAATTTTTTTGAAATATTAAGAAGTGAAATGTTTCTCTCTCTCTTTTTAAAAAAAAAATAGTGAAGCACACACAATGCGCATGCATGCACACACACACACACTCTTACACAACCACTCTCTTACACTCACACTCTCACACACACACACACACACACACACACACACACACACACACACACACACACACACACACACACACACACACACCACTCTTACACAAACACTCTCTTACGCTCACACTCTTACACACACACGCTCTTACACAAACACTCTCTTACGCTCACACTCTTACACACACACACACACACAGACACACACACACACACACACTCTTACACAAACACTCTCTTACGCTCACACTCTTACACAACACACACACACACATACACACACACACACACACACACACACACACACACACACACACACACACACACACACACACTCTTACACAAACACTTCTTACGCTCACACTCTTACACACACATACTCCTACACCTACACAATCCAGAAGAACATTCACGACTTCCTAGCTATTCATACACAGTCACAAACAAACAAAAAACCCCATTCTCTTCTTACATGCGTGTAAATGATTTGAATGGAAGCGCTTCGATTTGTTTACTTTACAAGATTCAGCGCTGTATAAATTCCATATATTATTGTTATTATTATCATTATTATTAGTATCATCATCATCATCATCATCATCAGTAGTAGTAGTAGTAGTAGTAGTAGTAGTAGTAGTAGTATTTGTTTACTTTATGAAATTCAGCGCTATATAAATTCCATACATTATCATTATTACTATTATTGTCGTCATCATCATCATCATTATTATCATTATCATTATTACCATTATCATTATTCTTGCAGCTCTCCAGCCGTGAACTCAGCAGTGAACAAAGTGAAAGCTCTGCTGAAAGATGACCACTCGGCGGCCAAAGTCTTCGTCACCTTCTGGTCAGCCTGGGGTCACCCCCAGGCCTTCCCCTCACAGCAGGCAGCTGACCAGTGGCTGGAGCTGCGTGGTCTGGTGTCGGCTGTGGTCATTGACGGCAACACTGCGTTGGACGTGGCGCAGCGGAGGGTCAAGTTCTTGACCGGTGTTGAAGGGGATGGACTGCATCGCAAGCTGGTCCGCATCGCGCAGAGGATGCTGCGTGGTGGGGATTTGGATGTGGAGTCAGGTAAGGTGTGTTGGGGTGGTGTGGGTTGGTGGGTTGGGGGGTGGGGGGAGGGGTGGTGTGTGTGAGGGAGGAGGGGTGGTGTGTGTGTGGATGGGGGGGGGGGGGAGGTGGGGGTGGGTGGGTGGGATATGTGGGGAAGGGGTGAGGTTTGGTGGGTGTGTAGGGTGTGTGTATGTGTGTGTAAATATTTTTTTTATTTATTTATTTATTCTTTTATATCGAGGATAATGGAATAAGCACTCATGTGCTTTTTTTTTACATCCAGTCCCCGTGTTTATGCGGTTTTGTAAGTTTTGTCATCTGTTTCCACCGGCACGTTAGGCCTACTCTTTCGAAAATATGCATGTGTGTGTATTTTTACACATGCATATCAGGGTGTATGTATGTGTTTGCAGGCATGCCTGCACGTGCTCCTATTCGCTATTCATCAAGCAATTTTCTCATCCATTTCATCCTACTATATCTGTTCACGACAGATCTCAGCAGCATCCATGAACTGCTCCTCTCCCACAGACTTCTTCGGAGTGAAACAACAAGTGTGAACCAACCCAGTGTCACAGACATGTCGGCAAACACAACACAGGCAGACAGTGTGTCATCCTCACTCTCAGTCATGCTTTGGCCCGTCTACGAGCATCTCGACCTGCTTGTAGAGTTGTCCTCCCTGCTCAACTCTTCAGAAGAAGAAAAGGGAGAAACAGACAGGAGGCGTTATTTACAGGACTTCGAAATGCTGTGTTCACCTTCGGCGGTTTGCTACGAAGTTTTCAAAGAGCAGGTATTTTACATGACTTTTTGTTGTTGTTGAAAAAGTCTTTGTTGATTTTTTGACCTGTTACTGTTCTCCTTGTGTTGCTTTTGAGATATAGAAATTATGTGTGTATATATATGTATATATATATATTTTATAAGTAATTGAGAAAAAAGAGAGTGAGGAAAAACAAGTGCAGGTAACCAGTTACAACTTCATTCTCATCATAAATATATATTGTCAGAGAAGTTTTCGTACAAATTCATCTGGTGGGTATAATAGCATGATCATTGTAAGGCACATGTAGTTTCTGTACTTCAGTTTCTATTCTTTCTTTTCTTATGAGACTTTTTGCCTTGTTTTTTGTTTGTTTTTAAAAAATTAAAGATGTTATGTAGTTGTGTGCTCTGGTGATTTTCACTTGCTGGTTTGATATTCAATTATAACTGTATCATTCCTTTCAATTAAAAATATCCATGTAAATTTTCTTACTGTTGTTATATAATGAAAACCTACACATTTTTATGCTCTGACAGACGCTTGATCGGGGAGAGCAGATGAGGTGGCTGTTGCAAGTTCTACGTCGCCTGTGGTGCAGCCCTGCTACTGCCGGCTGTGCTCAGTGGCTTACCTGGGGCACCGATCCAACTGCCGTCCAGACCCTGACACAGGATGTGAATGTGAGAAGCTTGACCTTGTCTTTCTTTACAGCTTTTTAGTGTATTGGTCAGAAAAGCAGAACAAATATTTTTAGCAGTAGTATGTGTGAACTGCAGTGAGTTTACATGCGTACGAATAATTCACATGCATGCAAGCATGTACACTCATGAAAACATGCAAACATTTAACACACAAATGGGAATGTTTGTGCATGTATGCAGACACGTGCGTGAAGACACAGACGCATAAATATCTATGCACACATGCTCACGCGCGCGCGCGCACACACACACACACGCACACACACAAACACACACACACACACACACACTAATAAACCTCTAGCCTGTTAACGTGATGCTGCTCATTCTGTTCATGCTGTGTTTGTTTGGTGTTGTATATAAATGTATGAATTCCTATTTAAACCAGGAAGCAATCTCTTTCCAACACTTTAGATTTTCTCTTAATTCTTAAAACATGAGGAAATTGAAACCAGTTGATATCATTTATATAGCAACATTAAGAAACAGTCTCTTTTAAACTCTGTAAATATGTTCTTAAAATGGGAGAAAAAGGAGAAAAACTGAAATATTATGTAAAAGAAAAACTAAAACATACTGTAAAAATACATAAAACTTGCTGCAGAAAAAGTGACACATGCTGCATATGTTACTTTCAGGGCCCATTGATCTTTCACAGATTACTGTGATTTATATAGCAACGTTAAGAAACGGTCTCTTTTAAACTCCTTGAACATGCTCTTAAAGTGGAAGAAAAATTAGAAATTTTTTTTGATGATTTGTTTTTTACAAGATATAGCGCTATATAAAATCCATTTATTATTATGATTGTATTAAAAATAAGAAAAACTGAAAGATAATGTAAAAGAAAAACTTTAACACACCGTAAAAAACTGCAACTTTGCTATAGAAAAACTGACACGTGCCATATATATCTTACTTCCAGGGCCCAGCAGTCTTTCACAGAAGTGCCCTGCTGTTGTACACCAGTCACTTGCTCGCCTCGGGTCAGCGGAACAGTACGAGCGGTTCGGTGATGTCGCAGTACGACCTTCTTCCCCTGAACGTCACCCTGGGAGGCATCGACTCGCAGCTTGCCCAGCTGGGTGACTTCACTCGCTACCTGTGGAGACACGCAGGGGTGCTGAGCTCAGACCGGTTCACCCTGAGGTAGGGGCAGAGTGATGGGTTACTGGGAAATAATATTGAAGGAAAAATGTGTTGGTTTATTTTTTCCTCTCTCTCACTCTCTCTGTCTCTCACTTTCTGTCTCTCTCTCTCTCCCTGTACTCTCTCTCTCCTGCTCTCCGTGTCTGTCTGTCTCTCCCTCTCTCTCCTCACTCTCTCCCGCTTGCTCGCTCTCTCTCGTTCTCTCTCTCTCTCTGTTTTATCCCCAAAACTTCATTTTTGGTAGAATGTGTTATAACGTCAATTTTTTGGTGTCAAGTTGGCTTTGAAATGATGATGATAATGATAATATTTAGTGCTGAATCTTATAAAGCAAACAGATCAAAGCACTTTAAAATGACTATAAAAGGTTTGGACTGTAGATTGTTGTAACGAAAAGACAACTTTTTTTTCTGTGTCTGCAGTTTGCACAAAATTCATTTTTTGTTGTAAGTTTTAGGAGAGACTTGTTGCTTTGTGTGTGCGTGTGTGTTCGTTTCAACCAGATTTTGTTTGAATGTAGAGTTCACTTTGTGGTGAGTCTCATTCTTTAGGCTTATTTACACCACTTCTTTTGTTTAGTTATTCTTGTCAGTGTTCCCTTTGTCTGTGCTTCTTCTTCTTGTATTTTCCATTATAATAAATTTAAATATGACGTTTCTTTCCAATTCAAAGAACCTGCTTCTCATGACAAGGATTTCATGATAGTCTTTCAAATAAGATGACAAATGGAGGTCCTGTGTCCAACACACATAAAAGAACCCACCTTAACAAGAAAAATGTTTCCAGCATAATTCTGTAGAAAAAAAAGCCACTCTTACAAGAAAACAAATATGCATTCAGTAATATAAAAAAAGGGGCCATGCTTTTCTGGGCTGGCTACACAACTTCCCAAAAAAGGGAGAAGCAACCCAAATTTCACACATGTGAGAAACCTGCCATGACAGCCCACAAATCCAACTCTGTCAAGGGTCCAGAGCCAGTGCTAAAACTAGCCCCTTCCTTTCATCAAGTCCAAGTGCGGTCAGTTTCTGCTATGATCAGCACCAGCTGGGATGGAATGGATAGCAGTTGTGAGGAGCTTAAAAGTAGGGGGAAACTGACAGCAGAGATGACCAAAATTGGTATATGCTCTTTATCTTTGCAGGGAAGCAGAAGCGGAGTTGTTGGCCCAGAGTTTCCTTTCCCTGCTCAGCGCCCTCACCCCCATCATCGACCCTGACCAGCAAGAAACGTGGAGGTCGCTGGTGGACCAACTGACCATCAGAACCACCGACACCCAGACCACACCCCTGCTACTACGTGCCTGGCAGCAGCAAGACAACGCCACACCAGTGAAGTCTCTTCTCCTCCAACTGCGGGACCACTGCCTGCAGAACTGCTCTGCCCTGAAGCAGAGTAGGCACGGGGAGAAACTGATCTCGTCTGTTCTCGGACCGTGCTTTGAGGGCCTGGTGGGTGCTGTGGGCTGTGCGGGTTCCTGTGCCGCGGTTGGTCGAGCCTTGGTGTGCGTTGGGGTGGCGCTGTTACATCTGCTGTCTCCTAAAGGGCCTGTGGATCCTGTGCATGAGGCTACTATCAAGTTGACGCATTATCGGCAGGAGGTAGGTGATGTGTGTGTAGGTGTGTGGGGGATGGATGGGTGTGTGTGGTGGGTGGGGTGGGGGGTGGATGGGTGTGTGTGTGTGGTGGGGGGGGGGGGTGTAGGGTGAGGGGAGTGGGAGTTGTGTGTGGGTTTGTGTGTATTGATTGGAGAGGGTGGAGGTGAATTTGTACAACAGCAAGTATCAGATTGTTTTGTTTTTTTAGCCACCCAGGTGTGTTGTTCTTGTGTTTGGTTTTGTACATGTGACAACAATAGATTAAAAATAAAAAAGGTACTTTTGATTTAGACTGCCAAGGTTTTGACTTTGAAAATAGTTCCTTTTTTTCCTGCAAAATTTCTGGATTCCAAAATCAAGCTGCTAAGAAAATTGCTCTGTGGCAAAGGAATATAAAATACTATACTATGTTTTATAAATTATGAACAACAGAATAAGCAGTTAACTCGTATGCTTTTATCTCAGTCAAGAGAATATCGTGAGGTGTTTTTAAATTCTAGGTAGCAGAATAAGCCACAAAGAAATGTGCTGATTGGCAATCAAATGTTCTGTGATCATTGATTCTGTGATCATCTTAACTGAGTTAAGCAACCAGAAACATGCTCTGTTCTGATCTAGGAAATATGAAGGACAATTCATTTCAGTTATCTGTCATGAAATGTTCCTCATTTCAGTTATCTGTCACAAACTGTTCCTCATTTCAGTTATGTGTCACGAACTGTTCCTCATTTCAGTTATCTGTCATGAACTGTTCCTCATTTCAGTTATTTATCTGTCATGAACTGTTCCTCATTTCAGTTATCCGTCATGAACTGTTCCTCATTTCAGTTATGTGTCACGAACTGTTCCTCATTTCAGTTATCTGTCATGAACTGTTCCTCATTTCACTTATTTATCTGTCATGAACTGTTCCTCATTTCACTTATTTATCTGTCATGAACTGCTCCTCATTTCAGTTAGTTATGTGTCATGAACTGTTCCTCATTTCAGTTAGTTATGTGTCATGAACTGTTCCTCATTTCAGTTAGTTATGTGTCATGAACTGTTCCTCATTTCAGTTATCTGTCATGAACTGTTTCTCATTTCAGTTAGTTATGTGTCATGAACTGTTCCTCATTTCAGTTAGTTATGTGTCATGAACTGTTCCTCATTTCAGTTATCTGTCATGAACTGTTTCTCATTTCAGTTATCTGTTATGAACTGTTCCTTATTTCAGTTATCTGTCATGAACTGTTCCTCATTTCAGTTATCCGTCATGAACTGTTCCTCATTTCAGTTATCTGTCATGAACTGTTCCTCATTTCAGTTATCTGTCATGAACTGTCCCTCATTTCAGTTATTTATCTGTCATGACCTGTTCCTTATTTCAGTTATCTGTCACGAACTGTTCCTCATTTCAGTTATCTGTCATGAACTGTTCCTCATTTCAGTTATCCATCATGAACTGTTCCTCATTTCAGTTATCTGTCATGAACTGTTCCTTATTTCAAGTTATCCGTCATGAACTGTTGCTCATTTCAGTTATCCAATGTAGAGGTGGACCTCCAGGTGTGGGAAGCCCACCTGAAGCTGACGACAGGACAGACCGTTGACGATGTCAGCCCCAGACTTCGTCATCCCAGATTGTCTTTCCTTCTTCACCGCCGCGCTGATCTGCTCTCTGCCATCGCCGACCTGGAAAAACAACATGCTTTCCGCGGAGATCCCACACAGGTATTTCCTCCTTGTGGATGTTACTGTAGAACTCATTATTTTAATTTATTTATTTATTTATTGTTTTATATCGAGGATAATGGAATAAGCACTCATGTGCTTTTTTTACATCCAGTCCCCGTGTGTATGCGGTTTTGTAAATTCTGTTATCTGTTTCCACCGGCACACAATGGCCTACTCTTCCGAAAAGCGGAACAGGATTTAACGTGTGCGCAAGATGTTCTGCATGCGTTCGAACACGGAGCCTCGGTTTATAATCTCATCCGAAGACTCAAGAATACTTTAATGTCTCAACTAGAGAAATTATGGGTGGCATTTTAAAATTATAATTACACAGCATACATTATTAAACAATACAGATTAAGAAATAACACAGTATTTTAAAAGCTGACAACAATCTTTTGTCTCACACACACACACCCGCACCCACCCATCCACACACACACACACACACACACACACACACACACACTGCCCATCCACATACACACACACGCATGCGCACGCACACACCAGGAAAGGTTAAGAGTAGCAAAGCAAAACCACAACACAACAATAATTCAAACACATCTCATGAAACACATCATCTTATGGGTAATGATTTTGCATTATTATTTCTATGATTCTTCTTCATCATCAAACACTCAGACAGCAGTTAATGTTGTCTGTCATATGAGCGAAAATGCGTTGCACTATTGTTAAGCACCTAGTAAGTTCCGCCACATCCTACTTTGGTGTGGTAGAGAATTGGGTGTTTTTTTGTCTTTCTGGGGGGAAAAAAGGCAGGAGAATGGACCAAGAAGGCAGAAAATATACAAGAAAGTGGTGACAGGAAGAAAAGGAACAAGGCAGAAACAAAGAGAGGGATAGAAAAGAGGGAATTCCTAAGCACAGAATTACCAGAAGGTGGGAATGCTATTTATACTGACAGTCCCCTGGCATCCCCACGGGGTAGTATGATCCTATTGATCGCAATCATTGTCAAAAGTTATTTATATGGTAAAAGTTTTTATCAAGTTATTATCTTTATTTAGCAATCTAAAGCGCTTTGTGCTACCCCTGTAAAGGGGAAGGAAAGCACTCAAGAAATATCCGTAATTATTATTATCATTATCTTCATCATTCATCTGTGTTCATCATTTTCTGCATTCTCCAGTACTTGCGGCTGGTTCGGGACGTGGACACCTTCTTGGAAACGATGGCATCCCCATCGACTGTTGACGGGCTGGTTTCCAGACTGCATTCATCAGCGTTGGCCAGCAAGGCAGAGTTCTGTCCCCTGGTCGCGAGGACAACAACGGCGTTACGAGAAGAGCAGACGTGGCAGACTGCAACAGGGCGATTTTCCAGACGGCTGGGTGAAGAGTATCCTTACCTGCCCGACCTGACCGTACCTGTCTGTTTGGCTGTTGAGCAGGTGGGTGTTTCTTTTGAAAAATGTGTGTTTGATAGTTGGTGTATACAAGATTTGTTCAATACACATTGATAGCTGGTGTATATACAAGATTTATTCAATACACATTGATAGCTGGTATATATACAAGATTTATTCAGCACACATTGATAGTTGGTATATACAAGATTTATTCAATACACATTGATAGCTGGTATATATACAAGATTTATTCAGTACACATTGATAGCTGGTATATATACAAGATTTTTTCAATACCCATTCATAGTTGGTGTATGCAAGATTTATTCAGTACACAATGATAGCTGGTATATATCCAAGATTTATTCAATACACATTGATAGTTGGTATATACAAGATTTATTCAATACACATTGATAGCTGGTATATATACAAGATTTATTCAATACACATTGATAGCTGGTATATATGCAAGATTTATTCAATACACATTGATAGTTGGTATATACAAGATTTATTCAATACACATTGATAGTTGGTATGTACAAGATTTATTCAATACACATTGATAGCTGGTATATACAAGATTTATTCAATACACATTGATAGCTGGTGTATATACAGGATGTAGTCAATACACATTGATAGCTGGTGTATACAAGATTTATTCAATACACATTGATAGTTGGTATATACAAGATTTATTTAATACACATTGATAGCTGGTATATTCAAGATTTATTCAATACACATTGATAGTTGGTATATACAAGATTTATTCAATACACATTGATAGCTGGTGTATATACAAGATGTATTCAATACACATTGATAGCTGGTTTATACAAGACTTATTCAATACACATTGATAGCAGGTATATATACAAGTTTTATACAATACACATACACAACGTAAGCAAACAATAATACAGCAGAGGAAAGGCATCAGGCTTCAGCTTATTTTGGGTGATAGTTTTTATTTTGCATTTTTGCATCATCTTTGTTTTATTTGTGGACTTGGAACATTTGACAAGGCTTTTTTCTTTTTTGTTTTGGTTAAAAAGTGTTGGTGTACAGTGCATGTACCATTTGAAACAAAGTTTGTTTCTTCTTCAGGATGAGGTTTAATGTTCTACATTGGTTTTTACAGAATTGTTTTTTTGGTGTTTTTTTTTCAGATGCGTCTGGGAATGAGGATTCTGTCACAGGAAGCATCACTAAGACTGAAACAGCTCCAGGTATTTTTTTATTATAAATTTTTTCATATTATGTGAATACTTAACACCGAACTGGGTGATGCTGACAGGTGAGACTGGCGAGATGTGAAACTCAGAACTGGCGAGACTGCATGAGTAGTTTGGCTTTGTATTCTGTTTTGCGTTATTCTGTTGCTAGTGTTGCCTGCCAAACATAGATTTTTAGATGATTTTTTTTTGGGGGGGGGGGAGTTTGGTGTATGTGTGTGTGTATGGCTATGTTTGTTTTGTTGTTATATCAATATGTGCAGACTTAATATGCCTGAGCCAGTATTAAAGAGCATCATGGTGATGTTGCTGTGTAATATCTATCTTATGCAAGTTTGTGATGCAAAACATACCAATGAGCTGCATGCATGAGTGCACTTAAATTGTTAATCATGCACCCATGTTGTACATTTACATGAGCTTGTTTACATACATGTGCACACACACCTTTTCACACACACGCACACCTTCACACACACACACACACACTTCTGCATGCCACACACACATTTTTACAAACACACTTATGTACACACACACACACACACACACACATATTCACTCGTGCATGCCCCATCCCTCACTCACATACACATCTCTCCCTGGCTTTCTCTTACCCTTCCTTCCTCTCTCTCCGCCTCTATCGGTCTCTTTTCGTCTAACTTCCCCCCCCCCCCCCCCCCCCCCCCCCCCCCCCCCCCTCTCCCCTCCCTCCCCCTCTCTCCTCTCCTCCTCTCTCTCCCTCCTCTCTCTCTCTCTCTCTCTCTCCTCTCTCTTCTCCTCTCCTCTTCCCTCTCCCTCTCTCTCCCTCCTCCTCTTCCTCTCTCCCACCCTCCGTCCCTCCCTCCCTCCTTCTCTCCTACTAACACTTACCTGCACTCAGAACACACTAAAAAGAAAACACATCCACTTTTCTTTGTCCAGTTGCAGTATTGGCCAGGCTTCGGCCGGCTGGACTCGGTGGTCTCCTGCCTGTCTGTCTGTCTGTTTCTCTGTCTCTGTCTGTCTGTCTCTCCATCTCTCCCTCCCTCCCTCCCTCTCTCCCCCCCTCCCCTCCTCTCTCTCTCTCCCTCTCTCTACTCCCTCTCACTCTCTCTCCCTCTCTCTCCCCCCTTCTCTCTCTCTCTCTCCCTCTCTCTCTCTCCCTTCCTCCCCCTCCCTCTCTCTCCCCCTCCCTCTCTCCTACTAGCACTTACCTACACTCTACATTCAGAACACACTAAAAACAAAACACATCGACTTTTCTTTGTCCAGTTGCACTACTGGCCAGGCTCCGGTCAGCTGGACAATGTGGTCTCCTGCCTGTCTGTCTTCCCCTCTGTCCGGCCTGTCTCGCCCACCTGGCTGCACCTGGCCTCCACTCTGACCTCCCTGCCCACCAGAGAAGCCCTCCGCTGCCTCCTCCTCACCTGTGATCAAAGCCTGCTGCCACCTGTGGAACAGGTGTTGTCAAGGTGAGCAGCTTGTCGTGGAAAGTGAGGATGAATGGATGGATGACTGGATGGATGGATGGATGACTGGATGGATGGATGGATGAATGAATAGATTTTTGATCAACAGTTTTTGTATCACTAGCGTAGTGAGATATTATATATGAAATTGATATGGTGTTTTTTTGCTCTCCACCCATCCCCATGAGAAAGAGGTAGGGAGAGAGAGAGGGATGGAGGAGAGAGAGAGAGAGAGAGAGAGAGAGAATGCAAAATGGTTTTATTGCAATTAAGCTCTTTTTCTACACACACACACACACACACACACACACACACATACATACACAAGGGGGGTAGGGGATGGGAAGAGGAATGGAAAGTGAAAGACAACAAAATCGCCACAATGCTAAACAAAATTGGTATGACATGGAGTTCATATCATGGTGTGTCGGTGTATGTATGTAATAATGATAGTAACTTGTATGTGCGTGTTCGTGTACATGCGCGCATGTGTGCTTTTGCATACTTGTTTGTGTGTGTAGGTGTGTGTGTGTTGTGTGTGTGTGTGTGTGCGCACATACGTGCATATGTTAAAGTCAGTGACAAACATGGCACAGCTTGTGAAAAGCTTTACATCAAACTCTGTTTTTTTTCTTTTTTCCCTTCTCTTCTCTCACTCAAGACTCTTGAGTAACTCCCTGCATCTGGTGAAGATTCACGCGCGACAGACAGGGGAGCTGACCCCTGACCTCTTCGCGACCTTGACCTCGATCCTGGAGCTGTTCGTGAAGGCGTGGCAGGACCAGGAAGACCGGCGCCGGCAGCAGGAGGAGGAAGAGGCCACTCTGTATCGCTTCAAGGACCGCTCACACGGGGATGGGAAGACGGCGGAGCAGAAGGAGGAGGACGCTTTCAGACAGGCTTTTCCGTCCTTCCGGGATGTGAGTGTGTTGTGTGTGTGTTTGTTTGTTTGTTGATATGGCTGGTTGGTGGTGTGGTTGGTGGTGGTGGTGGTGGTGAGGGGGGGTGGTAGATGAGTGTGTTTGTGTGTGTGTTTGTTTGTTGATATGGCTTGGTTTTGGTGGGTGGTTGGTGGGGGGGGGGAGGCGGGGGTGGGGGGGTGGTAGGTAGATGAGTTGTGTTGTGTGTGTGTTTGTTGTATGGCTGGTTGGTTGGTGGGGGAGGTGGTGGTAGATGAGGTGTGTTGTGTGTGTGTTTGTTTGTTGGTATGGCTGGTTGGTGGTGTGGTGGGGTTGGGGTGGTAGATGAGTGTGTTGTGTGTGTGTGTGTGTGTTTGTTGATATGGTGGTTGGTGGTGTGGTGGGTGGGGGGGTAGGTAGATGAGTGTGTTGTGTGTGTGTTTGTTGGTATGGTTGGTTAGTGGTTGGTGGGTGGGGGGGGGGGGGGGGTAGATGAGTGTGTTGTGTGTGTGTTTGTTGGTATGTTGGTTAGTGGTTGTGGTGGGGGTGGGGGGGGGGGGGGGGTAGATGGTGTGTTGTTGTGTGTGTTTGTTTGTTGATATGGCTGGTTGTCGGTGGTGGTGTGGTAGGTAGATGAGTGTGTTGTGTGTGTTTGTTGGTTTTGGTTGGTTGGTGGTGTGGTGGTGGTGGTGGGGTGGGAGGTGGTAGGTAGATGAGTGTGTTGTGTGTGTGTGTTTGTTGTTGGTATGGTTGGTTGGTGGTGTGGTGGGGGTGTGTTGATAGGTAGAGGAGTGTGTTGTGTGTGTGTGTTTGTTTGTTGATTATGGTGGTTGGTGGTGTGGTGGGTGGGGGTGGTAGGTAGATGAGTGTGTGTATGTGTGTGTTTATTCTTTTATTACAAAGATAATGGAATAAGCGCTTGTGTGCTTTTTTACATCCAGTGCCTATGTGTATGCACTAATGCAAATTTTGTTATCTGTTTCCTCTGTGTGTGTGTGTTTATTCTTTTATTACAAGGATAATGGAATACGCACTTGTGTGCTTTTTTACATCCAGTACCCGTGTGTATGCACTAATACAAATTTTGTTATCTGTTTCCTCTTTGTGTGTGTGTGTGTGTGTGTATGCACACACTTATGTTGTCATGAATGTGTGTGTATGCATGCATGCGTGTGTGAGTTAACAATAAGCTGTTTTGGCATGGATTTCTCAACAGCATGGTTCATACATTGCTGTTTAAAAAAAAAAAAAAAAGTTTATTTAGTTACAGAGAGTGTGGCTTATTCAATAAAGCAGCTGGTATTTTGTCAGTGATAGGAAATGTAGCAGTGGGCCTTGATCATTTTATGTGCAATTTTTCTGCGTCTGTTGTATTTTTTTCTGTTTATTTGTCATGCCTCTACATCTTTTGTTGCATTCTTTCCTTTGCTTCATGTCTTTTTTTCCCCTGTATATTAGCCTTCATTATGCACCTGTTGTATTTTTCTCTGTCATCTTTTTTCCCCCTTCTGATTATTAGTCTTTATTTTGCAATTGTTGTTGTATTTTTCTCTTTGTCTCATCTTTTTTTCTCTATTTATTAGTCTTTTTTTTTTGCACCTGTTGTTGTATTTTCCCTTTATCTCATCTTTTTTCTTTTTATTAATTTACTTCTGCACCTGTTGTTGTATTTCCCCATTATCTTATCTTTTTTCTCTTTTTTAATCTATCTTCTCCATCTGTTGTTGTATTTTCCTCTTTGTGCCTCATCTCTTTTCTGTATTTTTTATAGTCTTTCTTCTGCATCATTCTGTCGTTGTTCTTTCCCCTCCAGCACTTTGCCGACATGGTAGAAGCCACGAGACTGGAAGACACCGGTGTCAAAGAAATCCCCATGGAAGAAGAAGATGACGCTGCTGTCAGCCCCGATGCCATCACGGAACTGGAAATGGACGAGGTCTGCACCAATCACATCCACCTTCTCCGTCAGCTGACCTCGTCCACGTGGTTGCCGCGGCAACGGTCGCCGGGGGCGACGTCGCTGAACGGTTGGGAGGTGGTGAAGCCAGCGCTGCTCGCCTACCAGATTGCCACAGACGTCGGGAAGAGGTCTTGGGAGTTGTTGAGTGAGTGTCGGTTCTGTGGGAGGTTTTTTGTCTGTTTTGTTCTGTTTTGTGTCTTTTCTTGCTTCTGAAAAGCTAGCAGAAATGTTGCTTTTTGAGTTTTGTTAGTTTGAAGAATTTCTTCACAAGTTTATTTTGTATTGATCTGTTGTTTCCAGTTGTTTACTTGTAAAAGTTGTTCTCTGTTAATTTTTGTTATTTTTATACTGGATCAGAACCTATCCCCCCCTTCCCCTTCCCCTAACCTACTATCCTTTCCTAACCTACCCATGCCCCTCACCCCCCCCCCCCCCCCCATCGCAAACTGATCACTACCTTCTTCCTAACTACTCCCTCTCCCATCCTTCATTTCCCTCTTTTCCCATAGCTACTTCCTCACCTTACCACATACCCCTCCCTAAACTACCCTCCTCCCAACCCCCAGTCAAGATAAAAGCTTTGATCTTATGGAAATGAAGCTACAGTTTTTGTTGTATTTTTATGTGAAATTGTAGAAATTGCTGTTTACCATTCTGAAACAAATTAAGAGTGAACGTGAATGATTGTAGGCATAAATGTTTTTGAGTTTCCAAACTGATGGAGAAAAACGCCTTCAAAGTTTGGAATTGCTAGTGTGATAAGCATCAATTTAAATAAGAAACAGATGGCCAATATCGTATTTTCCTTGCCAATATTATAGACGAGAGCCCAAAGTATGTGTATAATTACGCTGTCACTCTGATTTGCAGATTTTGCTCAATTTTCTTGCATTAACCACTGGACTATAAAGACTAAGTGTTGTAAAGTTGTACTTTTTCTCCCCAGGTGATCAGGTAGACAGAGAAAGCCTAGGATCTCACCTGCTTGTTTGTGGAGCCCTGACACATTCGCTGCAGACAACTGAAGACTCCACTCAGGTAATCTGTGGACATCAAACACGCTTTGAACAGATGCTGTATACAGTCAGTCATATATCTTTACATGTCTTCAGCCTTTCTTTTGTTACTTGCTATGAATGTTCACATGAATTTTCACTTTGAGTATTTTTGATTTTGTGTTTGGTCAGTGAAATATTATCACTGCAAACTGTTTTTTGAATATTTTATATAGAAGTGGGAACTGTTTTCATTTTTAAATCATTTTTCTAAAGCCAGCGTTGCCCATTCTGGTCACAAAATACCAAATGTAGGCGTATGAACAAGTTATACTTACACACAGGGAAGCTCACAGAAAGACAGAATCCAGGGAAAGCTGAACAGCATTTAAAATTTTTAAAAAAATATATAGACAAGAAGCCCTCTTCTAAAAAGAATTTCAGCTCCTTCTTACAACAGAGGCTTAGAGCAAAAATGTTTGCAAATATAGGTTCTGGGACTATGAAAGTGAACATCAGCTTTAAATCAGGGCAGATTTCTCTGTATAAAATGTGGACTGCTCTCCCTGGGGAGAGCGTGTCGCCACAAGAGCAGTGCCGCCCATTTTGTTGTTGTTGTTGTTTTCCTGTCAGTATATGTATATGTTTCCCTATCAGAGTGGGGTGGGGTTTTTTAACAGAATGTTTTATTAAGGTTTAGGCAAGGAAGTTCATAGGAATAATGCTAGAGGACTCCTTCTGCTATCCAGCTTTCTTCTTGGAACTATCCTGTGTGTCACTGAAATTCCTCCATATTCCTAGAAAGATTTTGCTGATCATAACATGCAACAGTGATTTCTTCTCCTTTGTCAAATGCACAGACAGCCACTATTGTTGTCTGTCATATGAGTGAAAATGCGCTGCACTGCCGTTAAGTGCCTGACAAATCAGGCCCATGGGCATCTGATTTCGGCATGGGAAAGAATTATCATCTTTTAAGTCTTTCTGGAAAAAAAAGCAGGAGAATGGAACAAAAAGGCTAAAAATAGACAAGAAGGAGGTGACAGAAAGAAAAGTAACAACAAGGCAGAAACAAGGAAGGAAAAGGAACAAGGCAGAAACTAAGAGAGGGATAGAAAAAAGGGAATTCGTAGCACAGAATTTCCAGAAGGTGGGGGATGCTATTTATACTGACAGGTCCCTGGCATCCCCACAGGGGAGAATATTATATTTATATTATATTTATTCTTTTATATCGAGGATAATGGAATAAGCTGTCATGTGCTTTTTTAAATTCAGTCCCGGTGTGTATGCAGTATTGTCAATTTTGTCATCCGTTCCACACCGGCACACAATGGCCAATTCTTCTGAAAAGCAGAACAGGTTTTTACATGCGCGCGAGATTTCTGCGTGCGTTCGCACACGGGACTTCAGTTTATAGTCTCATCTGAAGAACTTAGGGGGGAGGGGGGGAGTGGAGTAGAGTCAGCACGGATGTTAGTTAACTCCAGAAGGAAAAAAATTCTCTTGAACGAGATTTGAACCAGGGTCAACGGATCACTGTAACCACCAGGCTATCTATCCCGTCCCCCTTTGAAGAATAATAATAATATATGGAATTTGTATAGCGCTGAATCTCGTAAAGCAACAAATCAAAGCGCTCAAGAAGACCGTGGTTTTAGCCTCTTTTGGTTTTTTTCCCTGCTTCCCATCACAGGTGGGGATGCTGCGGCCCCCGGCAGCCAGGTGTTACAACGTGTACGTGGACCCCTGTGTGGAGGAGGTGATGCAGTGCCGGGGGGTGCTGGGGCAGCTGGTGGCCAGGGTCAGGGAGCTGCAGCAGGAGTGGCCGGACAACCCCATCCTCTGTCAGGTCAGTCGGTTGGTCAGTCTGTGCTTCCTGTTCGTCGGCTGGCTGGTGGGTTGGGGTTTTGGGGGTTTGTTTTGTTTGTTTGTTTTGGGGTTGGTTGTATGTAGCTGATGGTTTTTGTTTTTGGGTTGGTTGTATATAGTTGATGGTTTTTGTTTTAGGTTTGGTTGTATATAGCTGATGGTGCCTGATCGTTTTTGTTTTTAGGTTGGTTGTATATAGCTGATGGTTTCTGATCGTTTTGGGGGCTGGTTGTATACCTTATGGTTTCTGATCGTTTTTGGGTTGGTTGTATAGCTGATGGTTTCTGATTGTTTTTGGGTTGGCTGTATAGCTGATGGTTTCTGATTGTTGGGGGTTGGTTGTATAGCTGATGGTTTCTGATTGTTTGGGGGTTGGTTGTATATGATCGTTTTCGGGTTGGTTGTATATAGCTGATGGTTTTTGTTTTAGGTTTGGTTGTATATAGCTGATGGTTTCTGATCGTTTTGGGGGCTGGTTGTATACCTTATGGTTTCTGATCGTTTTTGGGTTGGTTGTATAGCTGATGGTTTCTGATTGTTTTTGGGTTGGCTGTATAGCTGATGGTTTCTGATTGTTTGGGGGTTGGTTGTATATGATCGTTTTCGGGTTGGTTGTATATAGCTGATGGTTTCTGATCGTTTTCGGGTTGGTTGTATATAGCTGATGGTTTCTGATCGATTTGGGGTTGGTTGTATAGCTGATGCTTTCTAATTGGTTTTGTTTTTAGGTTGGTTGTGTAGCTGATGGTTTCTGATCGTTTTTGTTTTTAGGTTGGTTGTATATAGCTGATGGTTTCTTATCACCCATAGGGCTCTGATCTCGCATGATTTTGTGAAAAATCTGTGTCTTTTTTTAATTTTTAGTATCACTTAGATAATGTAGTTTGGTGTTTTAATTAAGCGAGAGCGCAGAAAGCTTACTTAGAGAAAAAAATATTGGAAACCAAAAAAAACGTGTGAAATTGGTTTTGTTTTGCTTTTTGATTGTAGCTATCATGTCTTTGTTAGGATTCTAATCATTGAATCTGATGCTTTATCTTGCATGTGTTTTTATTTCTTGCTTTGTTTCCTTGTTTTTCCCTCTTTCATTGTTAGAAGTTGACTAAATGAAACGAGGAAAGAGCAGAGGTCTTTGTATGTGCTGTGCATAAGTGTTACATTTTGTCGTTGCTGCTGTTATGTCTTCTGTATGTGCTGTGCATAAGTTTTACATTTTGTTGTTGCTGCTGTTATGTCTTCTATATGTGCTGTGCATAAGTTTTACATTTTGTATTTGCAGCTGTTTTGTTTTCTGCATGTGCTGTGTGTAAGTGTGACATTTTGTTGTTGCTGCTGTTATGTCTTCTGCATGTGCTCTGCATAAGTGTTACATTTTGTCCTTGATCACATTTCGTCATTGCAGCCGTTACATCTTCTGTATAGTATGTAAGTGTTACATTTTGTTGTTGCTGCTGTCACATCTTCTGTATATCCTGTGCATAAGTGTTACAGTTTGTCATCGCAGCAGTTACATCTTCTGTTTATACTTTGTATAAGTGTTACATTTTGTTGTTGCAGCTGTCACAAGTGGTGGAGAGGATCAACTCCTTCCCGGTGATGTCGCCTGTCATCAAGTTCCTCACTGGCATGGAACTGCTCTTGGAGAAAGCTCAGGTTTGTCATCACTGCTGCTGTATGATTGTCATGATGGACATGTGTCCTTTGTAGTTTTGTTACCTGTCTTATTCCTTAGCATAATGAAGATTTTTTTCCCCTGTTAACTCTGCCCCTGTTAACTCTGCAAGACAGTGTCTTTAGACTTTTTGGAAGAGTAGGCCATTGCGTGCTGGTGGGAACCAATAACAGAATTTACTAAACTGCATACACACAGGGACTGGATGTAAAAAAATGCATGAATGCTTATTCTATTATCTGTGAAATAAAAGAAGAAGAATAATAGATGTGGGAGTGGCTGATAGAAATCATTCTATTTCTGTTTGAGTTTAGAAGAATTTTTCACTGTGAAGAGAGAAGTCTTTCATGTACTCTGCATTTAACCATCAGTATGACAGTCGTGTTTGTTTGTATTAGTTCATGCAAACTTAATGCCCATTGAACAGAGAAAACTGAAGCAAAATTGAGAAACACTTGTGCCAAGCTGTACCGTAGCACATTAAAAGAGCTACATATTAAGATATAAAGAGCGCTTTGATTTGTTGCTTTACAAGATTCAGCGCTATATAAGTTCCATACATTATTATTATTATTATATACCCATGCCTGTCAAAGATATTTTCTATTTAGCTTGTGTCAGATGGTTTACTGGGTTTAAAAAAAAAAATTGTGTTTTATTATTATAGCATGAATTGTAGACCATGTTAGGATAAATTGTTCATATCTTGTTTGTGCTAATTTCATTTATGTATGTCTCACCTGTCGGCATTTCTGAGTTCGGTGTTAGCCACCGCGCCCAATGATAAATACATGATCCTCCTTCTCCATTTGCTCTGGTCTTGCCACCAATTCAAACATATTCACTTGTATATGTGTGTGTGTGTGTGTTCATGTTCTTGTTCATGCATGTGGTGTGCCTGCACATGTGCGGGTGCCTGGAGCGAAACGTATCTTGTTCATGTGTTTGTCGGTTGCAGCATTGGGAGAGGAACGCCGCCAGTCACGTCTCCATGGCAACTCAGCTGGCAGAGGTGACAGCCATCATTGTTCGCTGGAGAAAGTTGGAACTCAGGTATTGCTTGGTGTTGCTCTCTGTAAATGAATGATTGATTGATAGAGTGCATTAAAGTCTCCACATCCATTGGCATGATTTTTGCAGCACCGTGGCAGAAGACAGTTGAAAAGGTGAAGGTGAGAATGGGAAGGGCACGTAGATAAATGAGATGAACTGCAAACTCTTAGTAGAAACACATGTACAAACAACACATTCACAACACACACAGAGGGGCACACACTTAGGCACAGAGGGACAGGAGTCCACACACACACACACACATTCATGTGCACATGCACACACATACACGCACACTCAAACACTCACACACACATACACACTCACACACACTTACACACACACACTTACACACACACACACACACACACACACACACACACACACACACACACAAACACACACACACATGTAGATCTGTTCCACAGTAGGAAAACAAAGATTGCCTATTCAGTACTCTTGAGGCTACGCAAGTGATTATATCAGACGGTAGTTGCTGACAGGAAAAAACTAAAAACCTCGTCTTCAAAAAAAAAAAAAAAAAAAAAAAAAGATGATTGTCTCTTTATGATACTTCAAGAGTTAACGGAGCAAAGTGAAGGATTGGGCCATGGAGCACAAAGCATGTTTGTTAATCAGTGTTGTGTTAATCTGTGTCGTGTTAATCTGTGTTGTGTTGATCTGTGTTGTGGTTAATCTGTGTCTTGTTAATCAGTGTTGTGTTAATGTGTGTTGCATTAATCTGTGTTGTTAACATGTGTTGTGTTAATGTGTGTTGCATTAATCTGTGTTGTGTTGATCTGTGTTGTTAACATTTTGTTGTGTTAATGTGTCTTGTGTTTAATCTGTGCTGTGTTTAATCTGTGTCTTGTTAATGTGTTGTGTTAATCTTTCTTGTGTTTAATCTGTGTTGTGTTAAATCTGTGTTGTGTTAAATCTGTGTTGTGTTTAATCTGTCTTGTGTTAAATCTGTCTTGTGTTAAATCTGTCTTGTGTTAAATCTGTCTTGTGTTAAATCTGTCTTGTGTTAAATCTGTCTTGTGTTAATCTGTCTTGTGTTTAATCTGTCTTGTGTTAAAACTGTCTTGTGTTTAATCTGTCTTGTGTTTAATCTGTCTTGTGTTAATCTGTCTTGTGTTAATCTGTCTTGTGTTAACCTGTCTTGTGTTAACCTGTCTTGTGTTAATCTGTCTTGTGTTAACCTGTCTTGTGTTAACCTGTCTTGTGTTAACCTGACTTGTGGTTAACCTGTGATCCTGACTGATGGTTGCAGATGCTGGAGTGGAGCTCTGGACATTGAGGTGGAGCGGTGTCGCAGGAAAGCCAGTCGCTGGTGGTTCCACCTGTACACCCTCACCTCCACCTACCTGGCCCACACACAGGTACGGTCCTTGGGTTGTTTTTGTTTTGTTTGTAGTGAAACACGAAGGTTGTTCATTATAGTTAAATATTAAGGTCGTTTGTTTTGTAGTAAAACACTTATGTTGTTTGTAGTGAAACAGTAAGGTTGACTTTATTTGGGAGAAAATGTAGGAGGGGAAAATAAGATAGTGAAAAGTTTTATATTCACAGAAACAGTATTTAGAATTTTATCAGATATGTCTGTGTGTGTGTGTGCGTGCATGTGAGTGTGCGTGCGCATGTATGCGTTCATGTATATGTAAGCGGATGGGGAGGGGTGGTAGTGAGTATACTACTTAGATGTAAACTTTTTCTATTTTTAAAAAATTCTGGGTGTTTCTACAGAGGAATTCATTTCAAAATAGGTGAGATGCTATGTTTGCCTTTGGTATTAACAACATGATCATAGTGTGTGTGGATGTGTGTGTGCGTGTGTGTGCGCATGTGTGTGCGCGTGTGTGTGCGCGTGTGTGTGTGCAGAGTGATGTTGAAGGAGAGAAGCTGTTGGGGTCTCTGAAGCAGTTCATGGAAGGCTCCAGCATAGGAGAGTTCACGGCTCGCCTGGACATTCTGCTGGCTTTTCACTGTCATCTGGTTCACGTGGATCCCTCTGAGCAGAGAGGTAGGGGGACTGATCAGCTTAATACTGTTGATGGTCGATTTTTCTGTTATTGTGTGTGTGTGTATTGTGTGTGTGTGTCATGCTGTAAGCAGATTTCAGAGTATTGTCCTTTTTTTCTTCTGTTTTATATTCCTTTAATTTTTTTTTTAGGGGTTGTGGGGTTTGAGTGCTTTATGTGTCTTTCTTTTATTACATTTTATATTTTTTTCAAAACATTTTTCATTGATTATCTTTGAAATACCATTCACTTTTTCATTTGTACCATCTGGTGCAAAAACTGCCTCTGTGTGAGATGCAGTATATGTTCAATGAATATTTAATGCAGTAGTTGTGAACATTTGTCAGGGCTAGAGTGCTTGTGAGTGCTGAAATGCGTTTTCACAAAAAATTGTGGCCCGTGGTACTATCTCTGTGTGTGTTTGTGTGTGTGGGTTGTCTTCAAATTTGCACCTGTTCACTCTGAGTAATATTACATGGGGAAAACTAGGCAAGAGATGTTGATATGACTGTTATGACTTCCAAAAATTATAGATCAGCATGAGATAGTCAATTCTATGTATAGAAATGTGGGATTGTATTGTGAGAAGACTCCTCTTAAGTAAATGTATTAGGGTATGTTTGTTGGTATAGAGATACGGCATAGGACTTTATGCTCGTAGTAATAATGTAAGTTTCTAGTATCAGAAATGTTACATGATTTAGATGCTGTGTTATCTGCATCTGAAGTGTGTTATACACAGGTAGTGATCATAAATCTGTTAGCCATGATTCAGTCAGCGACAGTGACGTGTGATGTTGTCTGTGGCGTTACAGTCATGGCAGAGTAAAGAGGGCCTGACATGTCAGGGCACTGGGTCCGTTCTGGTTTCCAGTGTGTCTGATGTGTGGCCTGCTTCTCTGGACCTGAGAGTGGATGGAGGACTGCTTCATGACCTCTGTCCTAGTCAATGGTCCAGACACTAAAGTATCTTTCTTACTTACTAAACCAAACCTGCCTACCCCTAGTATGTTTGCTGGTATTGAAGCAAAATTTTACAGTAGTATGGATGGGATCATGCCTGCTATCATACAAGTACAGTGACCAATCTGTCCAAAATGAGTGACGATGTGAAGCCAATAACGTTTTTATAGTCAGGGCAGTATCTACCTAACCACCACGCCTAGAACATTGACAAAGCTGGAGACTTGTATGTAATAGCAGTCTGCAGTGACAAAGAAAATTGGATTTGATTGGGTGAATCTGTGTTCATTTTATTATTTTTAGGTTTGGTTGATGATGATCATGTTTATGGAAAGAAAGGTGAGATAGACTTTATGATTGTGATGGATGAGCAAAGGAAGCAACGTAGGCAGGAGAAAAACAGCTTTTTTCAAAGACTGGAAACAAAGTGTCTTGAGCCCTAGCAGTCAGTGTTCTTTTGGTATAAGGTAAAACAAGTGACTTGCTTTTAAAAGCTGTTTTTGTAGTTTGTCTGAACTGTAAAGAGTCTGGTGTATTCCTTGATGCACATGATGAGTAAGGCCCACGGGAATTGCTATGATAGATGAATTGGTAGATCGTTAGATGTTTGTATTTCTGAACTGAGGAATGTAGATTTAAAGAATACTGACCCTTCAATAAAGATGTAAATTATGTGATGAAGCGACTATTTAAAAATATTTGATACTTTTTAAATTTACAGTGTATAATCAGATTGCGATGTTTGCAAGTCTTAAACTTGTAGAAAAGATCAGAAACTTTGAAATTTAAAGAAGAGAATACTTTTCTGGATGAAAAATACCACAAAACCCAGCCATGATTCAGTCAGCGACGGTGACGTGTGATGTTGTCTGTGGCGTTACAGTCATGGCAGAGTAAAGAGGGCCTGACATGTCAGGGGACTGGGTCCGTTCTGGTTTCCAGTGTGTCTGATGTGTGGCCTGCTTCTCTGGACCTGAGAGTGGATGGAGGACTGCTTCATGACCTCTGTCCTAGTCAGTGGTCCAGACACTATAGTATCTTTCTTCACTTGCTAAATTCCATTTGCCAACCCTTAGCCTGTTTAGTGGTATTCATATGAACTTTTGCAGTAGTTAGGGCAGATGGCTGCAGTCTTGTAGTTATAGGGTCCAGACACAATGTATGTGAGTTGTAATGTGAAGCAGGTAACATTTTGATAGCTGTGATGCAAAGCAGATAGCATTTTTATAGTTGAGATGTGAAGTAGCTTAGCATTGTTATAGTTGATGCCGTGCATGCTGAGTCACTGTGGCCAAAGTTAACCCAGCCTTATGTGCTGTGGTACAGTGGTAGTCTGCAGTGACAAAGAAAGTTGAAATTGATTGGCTGAAATTGTGTTGATACTGTTCATTTTTAGTCATGGCCAACTCTAAGTGCATTGATGGTAAAGAAAAAACAAAGGACAGTGAACTTTGATGAGTGTGGCCCTCCACCAAGGGAAATCTGCAGAAAATAAATTGTGCCAGAGGAAAACAGTTCCTTTTCAAGGAATTTTTTTTAAAAGACTGAACCTGTTCTGAAAGAAGGGGATGAGAATGATGCAGTGAGAGTCTTTTAGACTGTGCAAAATTTTGTTTTGTGGATGTTGAGGATGCCACAACTTTTCTGATTAATCACTTTAGGGATATGCAGGTCTGGTTGATTTAAATATCTCACAGTGCTGATTTCTGTTGAGCCTAAACAGTCAGCATTCTGTTCTTGTAAAATAAAATGTGAGTAGCTTTTAAGAGGTACCATTGTATTTTGTCTAGACTGTAAAGTGTGTATTAAAGTCTGGTATATTCACAAGCATACAAGGTAACTAAGGCCCTAAGGCCACAATGATAAATGAATTGGCTAAGTATAGAATGTATGTTGTTTGTGTCAAGCCATTGGTTTTTCTCAACATAGCCATGATTCAGTCAGCGACAGTGACGCGTGATGTCGTCTGTGGCGTTACAGTCATGGCAGAGTAAAGAGGGCCTGACATGTCAGGGCACTGGGTCCGTTCTGGATTCCAGTGTGTCTGATGTGTGGCCTGCTTCTCTGGACCTGAGAGTGGATGGAGGACTGCTTCATAGCCTCTGTCCTAGTCAGTGGTCCAGACAGATCTTTAGTTTTTTCCTCACTTGCTGAATTAGACTTGCTTACCCTGGATCTGTTTGCCTGTATTCATACAAACCTTGTACTCTGTATGGGCACATGGTTGCTATTTTGCAAGCAAACAACCCAAGTGTTTAAAATGTGTTGTGATGTGAAACAGGCAATGTCATAGTCAAGGAACTGCCTTGTGAGCCATGTAAGGTAGTGTTTGGCAAACCTTGTGTGATATAGGTACAAGGCAGTCTGCAGGTACAAAGAAAGTGGAATCTGATTGGTTGAAACTATATGACAGTTCTTTTTAGTCATGGCCAACTGTAAGCATGTTCATGGGAAAGAAAAACAAAACCTCAGTGCAAACAGACAATGATGAACTTGATGAATGTGGGCCAAAAAGCAAACTTTGTCTATGAACAGGAGTCCCTAACAGCTCCTTTTTCTTTTTTTTTAAAGTGGTTTAATCTTTTTTCAAAAAAAAGGAGGATGCTAGTTGGTGAGATGAAAGTCTGTGCAAAATGTGTGGAGCTTGATTTAGGCCATTGAAAATGCTACACCTGTACCACTAAAAGCTTGGGGTAAGCAGGTCTGCTCAGTTTAAAACATGCACAATGCCTGAGTGATACTGTGACGCCCAATGAATCAGTGTTCTTTTAACGTAAAAGAAAATATATGATTAGGTTTTAGAAATTATCATTGACCTTTGTTTTGAACTATAGAAGGGTGTGTTGGAGTCTGACAAATCTATTAGCATACATGATGAATAAGGCTCACAGAAGGTACTGTGATAGATGAATTGTGAGAGCATTAGATGATTGTGTTGTTATATTGAGAAAATAAAGATGTACTATCAGATTGCAGTGCTGGCAACTATTTGTATAGGAACATACTGCGTTAAGTTTAACCAAGATAGTACTTTCTGGATGAAAAATACCACAAAACCCAGCCATGATTCAGTCAGCGACAGTGACGTGTGATGTTGTCTGTGGCGTTACAGTCATGGCAGAGTAAAGAGGGCCTGACATGTCAGGGGACTGGGTCCGTTCTGGTTTCCAGTGTGTCTGATGTGTGGCCTGCTTCTCTGGACCTGAGAGTGGATGGAGGACTGCTTCATGGCCTCTGTCCTAGTCAGTGGTCCAGACACTAAAGTATCTTTCTGTTCTTGTGGAGAAGAGATCATCTGTCATCGATACTTACAGATATGCGTAATATGTTAGGGGTGGGGAAAGAGGGTGTGGGAATATAGTCATACTCACCCCCACCCCCTTTCCGGAAGAAGGAAAAACTAGGAATGGAATACATTATTACACTATGGTGTTGGTTTTTTTTTTAGGCTTTGTGTTTAGGATGGTGGAAATAAAGGAAGAAGAAATGTAACCATACCAATGTGATAGATAAAAGTGTGAAGAACATTTTATTTCTGTGCTGCATTCTTTACAGCTCTTACTGATAAAAATATCTTTTGCAAATCTTTAACTAATATTATAGATGACATTCATACGCATGTCTTCATGACTGTTTATTTTATTTTATTAATTTAATAAAATCTGACAAGAGATGCTGTGTGTGTTTGTGCTCGTATGCAAGCTAATGTTGAAATCAGTGTGCCTTGAAATTTTTGGGTTTGGTTTAGTTTAGTTTTGATTCTTTTTTTCTGTAATCACAATGATTTTGTAGAGAAATGTCATACCTCCCTAGTAACCACCCCCCCCTGATCCCCCAAAAGAGGGGGAGGCGGGAGGAGATGATAAGGGTTATAATTAAAATAGTTCTTGAAAGATGAGTACAGTAACACAAAATTATAGAAACTAACAGTAGTTACTTAATAGTCATGCTTGTATTATTAGTATACCAATTGATTATCAGTTTTAAAGTAAAAGGAAATTTAACTTGAAAAATAAAAAGTAAAAAGTACACTGTTTACCAGCTAATCCTTATTGTGTTGTATTTATAGTATTTTATGGCATAGAGTATAATTTATGTGTTGCAATGTTCTGTGTTAACACAGACAGTCTAAATCTATTGCCTTTTTTTTTCTAAGTAGCCATGATTCAGTCAGCGACAGTGACGTGTGATGTTGTCTGTGGCGTTACAGTCATGGCAGAGTAAAGAGGGCCTGACATGTCAGGGCACTGGGTCTGTTCTGGATTCCAGTGTGTCTGATGTGTGGCCTGCTTCTCTGGACCTGAGAGTGGATGGACGACTGCTTCATGACCTCTGTCCTAGTCAATGGTCCAGACATATCTTTTTTTTCATTACTTATAGACACATCTCAGAATAGCTATTCTTATTACAGCTTGTGCAACCATTATGCTTTGGGATCAATTTTGACAGATGAGTATAACATTTAGAAGTTGTTTTGACCTGGAAAATAAAGAGTGAGAAAATGAGAATTAGAAGAAAAAGGAGAATATATATACTAATTCAGCTAAACCATTCGGAAGTAACAGTTTGATGTCTTAATACTGCAATTGCCACAAAAACTGGCCAACAGCACTGGCACATACTAGCACCACTTCACTCTTAGGCTAACTAGATAAGGAGTCTGACACACATTTCCCGCTGTGTTGTGGTGTCTGAATATGTATAAAATGCAGTTGATTGTGCTGGTCAGAATGCAGGAGGGAAGAGTTGGAATGTTACTGTGAAGGAATGTGGACCATGCTATAAAGAACTATGTCAGTGAAGAGAGTACAGGGAGAGTAGTGTTCTATTTTTCTTCTTTCACAGTCTGCTGAGCTTCGTGTAAATCAAGTGAATCTTTACATTTGTAATGCAAAGAGAATAATATTTGAAAATTGGGTGTAAATCTAGTAAATCTCTGCATGTTTTATGTAAAGGGAATATGGAATGTAGATGTAAATCTAGTGAATCTGTGTGTGTGTTAAATGTAAAAAGAGTATCGAATCTAGGGCATCTTTATATGTTTGATGTAAAGTGAATATAAAAACTAGGTGTACATCAGTGAATCTATGTGTGATATGCTTTACGTAAAGAGAATTTTGAAATTGGGTGAAATCTAGAAAATCTTTGTAGTCTGACATTAAGAAAAAGACTATTAAAACTGTGATGGGAAAAATGAGCATTGTTAGACCTGTCGGTGAAAAGGGTAGTGCAACATGATTGTACAGGTCTAGAAAAGGGGTATATCTACTTTTTTTTTTTTTTTAGACATTTAAGAACATTGTGCCTTCTCAATATTGTAACTGTATTGGCACCTGGTGTAGCTAGATGCTGGCAGCAGTGATACTATTTTTTGCAGTTTTTGTGATGTCGTTTACTAGCTTGTAGAAAGATTGTAACAGCCTGTCTTCAGTGTAAATTGGGGAAAAAAGAACAGAAACAACAAAGTCTACCAAGATTGAAAGATATAGAATGACATAGAATCAGTGAGTGTAAAATAACGCAGCCATGATTCAGTCAGCGACAGTGACGTGTGATGTTGTCTGTGGCGTTACAGTCATGGCAGAGTAAAGAGGGCCTGACATGTCAGGGGACTGGGTCCGTTCTGGTTTCCAGTGTGTCTGATGTGTGGCCTGCTTCTCTGGACCTGAGAGTGGATGGAGGACTGCTTCATGGCCTCTGTCCTAGTCAATGGTCCAGACAGATTTTCCTTTTTTCCCTTACTTAAAAACACATCTCAGAATAGCAATTCTTATTCCCACTTGTGCAACCAGTATGCTTTGGGATGTATTATGACAGAAGAGTATAACATTTAGAAGTTATTTTTACCTGGAAAATAAAGAGTGAGAAAATGAAAATCAGGAAAGAATGAGAATATACTGATTCAGCTAAACCGTATGGAGGTAACAGATTGAAGTCTTAATACTGCAATTGTCACAAAAACTGGCCAACAGCGCTGGCACATGGATCATACTGGCACCACTTTAGTCAGTAGTCTAACTAGATGAAGAGTATGACACACGCTTTCTTTTATGTTGTGGTGACTGAATCTGTACGAATACAGTTGATTGTGCTGGTCAGAATGCAGGAGGGAGGAGTTGGAATGTTACTGTGAAGGAATGTGGGCCAAGCTATAAAGAACTATGTCAGTGAAGAGAGTACAGGGAGAGTGTAGTGTTCTATTTTTCTTCTTTCTAAGTTTGCTCAGCTTAGTGTAATTCAAGTGAATCTTTATATTATCTTAAATGCAAAGAGAATATATCAAAAATTGGGAGTAAATCTAGTACATCTTTGCATGTTTTATGTAAAGGGAATATGGAAAGTAGATGTAAATCTAGTTAATCTGTGTGTGCGTGTTAAATGTAAAAAGAGTATCGAATCTAGAGCATCTTTATATGTTTGATGTAAAGTGAATACAAAAACTAGGTGTACATCAGTGAATCTATGTGTGAGATGTTTTACGTAAAGAGAATTTTGAAATTGGGTGAAATCTAGAAAGTCTTTGTAGTCTGACGTTAATAAAAAAAAACCTATTAAAACTGGGAAAGATGAGCATTGTTAGACCTGTCAGTGAAAAGGGTAGTTCAACATGATCGTACAGGTCTAGAAAAGGGGTATATCTACTTTTTCTTTTTCTTTTTAGACATTTAAGAACATCGTACCTTCTCAATATTGTAACTGTATTGGCACCTGGTGTAGCTAGATGCTGGCAGCAGTGATACTATTTTTTGCAGTTTTTGTGATGTCATTTACTAGCTTGTAGAAAGATTGTAACAGCCAGTCTTCAGTGTAAATTGGAGGGGAAAAAAGAACAGAAACAACAAATCTATCAAGATTGAAAGATAGAATGACGTAGAATCAGTGAGTGTAAAATCGTTGACAGGAAACGCAGCCATGATTCAGTCAGCGACAGTGACGTGTGATGTTGTCTGTGGCGTTACAGTCATGGCAGAGTAAAGAGGGCCTGACATGTCAGGGGACTGGGTCCGTTCTGGATTCCAGTGTGTCTGATGTGTGGCCTGCTTCTCTGGACCTGAGAGTGGATGGAGGACTGCTTCATGGCCTCTGTCCTAGTCAATGGTCCAGACAGATTTTCATTTTTCTGTTTGTTCATGTGAAGGGGGAAGATGGGGTGGGCATTGTTTACTTTGTCTTGATTTGAATTTTCTACAATCATGATGATAATGAAGTGAGACATCGTATATCCCTCGTAACCCCCACCCCCTCCCAATTTTAAAGAAAAGGGGGGAGAGGGGAAAGCAGGGGTGGGAGTGGAGATAAAGTTTGTAATTCCAACAGTTCTTAAAGGACTTGTAAAACAAGACAAAAGAGAACCATAAGAATTACGGAAATTAATACCATTTACTCACTAGTCATTCTTGTATTAATTAATATACTATTTGGTTATCAAGTCCATAGTAAAATGAAATTTAACTTAAAAAATCAACTGTACTTACATCATTCAGTTACCCGTAAATCATTATAGTGTTTCATGGATGTATTTCATTTTACAGAGTATTTGAGCTGCCCTGATTTGCAGGTATAAAATGTATGTTGTCAGTATAAAGCCATTGGTTTTTCTCAATGTAGCCATGACTCAGTCAGCGACAGTGACGTGTGATGTTGTCTGTGGCGTTACAGTCATGGCAGAGTAAAGAGGGCCTGACATGTCAGGGCACTGGGTCCGTTCTGGATTCCAGTGTGTCTGATGTGTGGCCTGCTTCTCTGGACCTGAGAGTGGATGGAGGACTGCTTCATAGCCTCTGTCCTAGTCAATGGTCCAGACAGATTTTTTTGTTTTTTTAAATCTTTCTCACTAAAATGAAACTCTCTCAGAATTGTTCATCAGATGGAACATCTCAGTATTCCTCTGCATGAGTTTTAAACATAATTTCTCTGATTTTCAGATCACCTTTTGCCTCTGATGTGGAATCTCCATCAGTTCTACAACCAGTTTCGCCCAGCTGTTGAGGAGGAAATCACTCGCTTGAGAACTCCCATTGAAAAAGAACTGAAGGTAGGGTTTACTGTTGTGATATTCATTTAGCTTTGTAGTCACGGACGATAGTGTCACTTTTCACCGAGTTAAAAAAAAAATCCCTTCATGAAGGTAAATGTTTCCATTCTTCTGTAATATAGTCTATAAAAACAAACTAACTCATATTTATTTGGGTTTTTTCCCCCCAAGTATTGATGAATAATAACATTTTCTGTGAACAGGAACAATTTTTACTTCTTTTGTTTTTAAAAAAATTGATTTTCTTGTAAGAATCACTCTTGAATATGACAAAACATAGTCAGTTTGGCAGTCCGTTGTATGTGATGTGTCATCTGTGTGCATGCACGCATGTGTGTGTGTGTGCATGCACTTGTGTGTGTGCGCACGCACAAGTATTTGTTTCCCATTTTGTCGCTTCCCTTACTATCACCTGTTCAAGCAGTCACCATTTCCTCCAAACTGTTTCTTTAAAACAGCTTTTAGTATTTACCGCTGCTGTCTTGGTGTTGCAGGGGTTTGTGAAGATCGCTCGATGGAGTGAGATGAACTACTGGGCCCTGAGAGAATCCACAGAGAAAACCCACCGCACTGTCCACAAGCATGCTCGTGCTTTCCAGGTAAATCATCCTTCCCCCCCAATCATCCCTCTCCTTTCCCATGTCCAGCCATGTGAGCTGGTAGTACCTTATATCTTTTTTTAAATTATTTTTTTTATTGTAGTTTACACAGCCACTCCTGTATGTGTGCATACTGGCTCAGGTTGTTGCAATCATTTGAAAACAGTCTGAATATTGAATATAGGGAATGTTATGCTTTTGTTTTCTTTTAACCCTAGTAGCGCTAAATAAACAGCAACAAGCCTCACTTCTATTGGCTGAATTAACATTGGCTAGCATTGTTTTGGAGCATGGTGGGCTCAAACAACCCTTGATATTGATATATAAAACTGAATTAAATGTGTTAAGCTATAGATCACTGGAAAGAAGAGATAATATGCTTTTAAATGACTATAATTTTATAATAGTGTGTAGTGTTTATGATTATGTAAAAAAAAATCCCCAAAAAAAAATCATGTTCGCACTACCGATCACTGTTCCACTGTCAGGGCCCCGGATCGATTTTAACACAATAAGCAAAGTTCTTGCGGTGCATAAATGTCATGATTAGGTAAACACTATTTCTTGACATTAGTTTTCAAAAAATAAGGAGTTTGTATCGCTTTATCGGTCACCAAATACTCGGAAAAGTTCAGCGACAGGATCGACGCCATCGCGACCGTCATGGCGGAATGTGCGAAGTGGTGGCTTTCTATGACAAAAATACAAAGATCGCTTGATTTCATGTGATGCAAAGTACTCAGCAGCATAGCGATTTGACTCAACAACAGTTATTTCGAAGCCTCGTTGCGTCAAAATAAAGTAAAACAATCTGTGACGTCGAAATCGCCGAGTAGCGAAAAAGTCCATCCAGCAAAACTAGCACCGCTCGATTCAGTCCGATCGCGATCGATTTTTACCAAGTTTTTCAAAAATATTCCACAATCCTTACCTCATCGTCTCTCTCATTGTTTATTTCAACCAAATCCAGCCTCTAAAACTCCTCCTCGCTGTCAATTTTGTAAAAAAGCTCGAAAAACGCTTGAAGAAATTCTAGTGCAAACGCTGGCCGCCATTTTTGTTGAAGACGATCTCGGCTGGTCCGAAAAAAAATTAAAATACACTCTTAACCAATCAGATTCTTCGTTGCTTGTGTGTGTCAAACGACCTTCACCCCTTTCTGCGGGCCTACAACGGCCTTAACATTCATTGGCTGACCTTTGAAAGCGAAAGTAAGCTTTCAACTATGACCACCCACATCATCCCGGAATATTCCGGGATCCGCCACACAGCCTAGACCCGCCTTTCCCGGAATATTCCGGGAACCGCGCCACTAGGGTTAACATCCCATCCAAGTTTTGAAATGCTGGAAAATGGTAGTTATCTAGTGTAAAGCATAGACATTGGGAAGGGGATACAGGGCGAGAGAGGAGTGGACAGGGAGAGCTGTGAAGGGATGTGTATATTTTTGCAGACTTGATTTTTATCTTGGGTAGTGACTAGAATTTAGGTACACTGCATTATTTGAGGCACGCAGTTCAAATCGCATTTAAGTTTAGTCATGATCATTTGACCATCTAAGAATACTATGCTTAGTGCTTTTTTTACTTACGTAGCTTTCTTCAAGTCTTACGACACATATATTGATTAGTTGTTTTCAAAAAAAATATACAATGAACAAGTAGTCATAGATAAAGGCTATCGCAGTATCAAGCACTGCATAGGCATCGACCATCCAGCAAACAGTGTCATGCAAATGATGTACCTGATTCTAATAATAATGATAAATGGAATTTATATATGTGATGGTGTGGTAAGTGTAGTGTTTCATAGATTAGTTTGTATTCAAGGGAAACAACTGTCACGTGGTCATTATTATTCATCTTTATGAGTTACATACCTTTTTACTGTTACTATGGTATTCGATCATCAAGCTAAACGAACGATCATTAAACTTTGGTCGCTCTATCATAACTGAGTTTGTTTACATCTATCGATGTAGCGAATGAATCGGATCACAAACACTACAAACATCACATTGGCGACGAGGATGGTGAAGGAATTGGCTACAAACGTCATTTCTTCAAGCTGAATCAAGATTGAAATTATCGTATGTACTGACTCAGTTAGTCTATGATTAAGTTAAAACGAACTTTTCATGGCTACTGCACTTCCCACGTATCCTCCTTTCGACTGTTCTTCAGAAGCAAGAGCTATCCGATGGCAGAAATGGGTATCAAGACTGAAAAATATTTTTGTAGCCTATAATATTCAAAATGATCATCGGCAAAAAGCTCTTCTTCTCACCTATGCTGGTGATGACCTAAATGATATTGTGACACTTCACTGATGAACAGGTCCATCCTACTGGTGGTGAAACTCATTTTCAAAAGCTTGCTGATGCTATCACTGAACATTTCAATCCTCAAACTAATGTAGAATTCCAGAAGTACATTTTCCGTCGTTGTGAACAGAAAGGTGATGTAGATGACTATTATGGGGAACTAAAACAACTGGCAGCAACCTGTGGCTTCAATGATCCAGATGCAGAAATTAAATCTCAGTTTATTGCAGGCTGCCGAAGCAACAAGGTACGTGAAAAGGGACTAGCAACTCCTGCCATGACTCTAAAAGACTTGCTTACATATGCCCGCACACTAGAGCTCACATCAAAGCAAGCTAAAACAATGGCTACATCAGCAGAAGTCCCATCATGTTTCTTTCCCCAAATCACATCATCATCATCGTCATCATGACCACCGTCATCAACCTTCTACCTGTCGTAACTGTGGTGGTGAATGGCCTCATCAGAGTGGACAGAGATCTTGTCCAGCATACAATAAACGCTGCAACAAATGTTCAAAGTTGCATCACTTTGCATCAGTGTGCCGTTCTAGTGGTGGTGCAATAGCAAAATCTTCACCAAAAGCACCCAGCTGGAAAAAGAAATCTAAAAAATCACACATCCACCTGGTCAACGACAGTGATGAGGATGCAGAAGAAACCAACACTATTGAGATTGATTCTACCGATCCTGATGACATAGAATATGTTTTCACAACACGTAGCTCCTGTGAACTACCCAATGCACCATGGGCCGAGCTGTCCTGTGACTTTGGACATCTTCCCAATGGAAAATATATCCTGGTTGTCACTGATGAGTACTCCAGGTACCCCATAGTGGATGTGCTGGACTCAACATCAGCAAACACCGTTATTCCACACCTGGACAAAATTTTGCTGAGTTTGGCATTCCTGAAATCCTGAAAACTGACAATGGACCCCCCTTCAATTCTCACAAGTTTGCTCAATTCTGTGAACACATGGGCATCAAACATCGCAAAATCACCCCTCTGTGGCCCCGTGCCAACGCAGAAACCGAACGCTTCATGCGCACCATCAAAAAAGTCATCAGATCCTCCACTTTTCCCAACTTCAAGCAGGGAAAAGTACAAATTTCTCCTGACTACCGTGCTACTCCTCACAGCACCACTGGTGTTTCTCCTGCCACTGCCTTGTTTGGTCGTACACTGAGGACGAAACTGCCCCAGCTCCCAGCACAGCGTCATGATGCTGGCCACAACATGCGCAGCAGAGACACTCAAAAAAAAGCCAACATGAAACGCTACGCTGACAGTAAGGCATACATCAAACCGTGGGTGATGCTGTACTCCTGAAGAATTCCCAGCCCTCCAACGCTGACACACCTTACCAGCCAGCCCCTCTTGTGGTCATTAGCAAGAAAGGATCAATGGTTACAGCCCAGAGAGGACAACAGACTGTCACCAGAAACAGCAGTTTCTACAAGAAGTCTCCACAACAGCCCTTTACTACTGACACCGAGACTGATCCCACTTCTGACTGGATGAAGATGAAGCTGAGAACACTGCACCCCAGACAGACCCCATGCAACACACCACACCCAGCAATCACTCACACAACACTCATACATCTGCGACTGAACCCAGAAGATCCAATCGCCAAATCCAACTACCCAAGAAATTTGATGATTTTGTCATGTGACAATGTTAGTTATCAAACTGAAGTGAAATATGAATTTATTAGAATTTCAATGACACTTCATTATGTTTAGTTTACTCACTCAGTTACTGTTAGAATCAAGAGTTCCTGTTGAACTGTTCATTCTTTTCAAACTTGCATTTTATCTCCGTATCAACACTCGGTATTTAAAAAAAAAAAAAAATTTTTATTGGTTTTCCCATGTATCAATTTATAAATTTTGTGCACCAAACTTCATTTGAACAAGTAATTCAAAAGTTCTACATTAACTTTGCTACCATCTTGGAGAGGAGAAGGAGGAAAGAGTTACAAGTATAGCTGATGAATTAAGAAGTTGAACAATTTATTTAGAATATCATCATCTCAGATTCAAATGTTAGTATATCATCCATCAAATGTTATTGGAAAATTATCTGATTATCTCCGTTCAATTTTTCAACCATTTTTCATCTGAGGAAGGAGGTGATGTAGTGTTTCATAGATTAGTTTGTATTCAAGGGAAACAACTGTCACGTGGTCATTATTATTCATCTTTATGAGTTACATACCTTTTTACTGTTACTATGGTATTCGATCATCAAGCTAACGAACGATCATTAAACTTTGGTCGCTCTATCATAACTGAGTTTGTTTACATTTATCGATGTAGCGAATGAATCGGATCACAAACACTACAAACATCACAGTAAGTAGATTACCTCCCATGCAATCAGAGTGATGTGTTACTATTTTGGGACACACCTGCAAATTGTGCAGCGCTCTGTTTCCTTGGGTGGTAGTTGAAAGCCGTCTGTTGCATACACTTTGCTGTAAAGTATAATATATATATATATACAGCCTCTTTCTTAGAGGCCACATCCTACCTGTTCATTCTGTGCTGTCGTAGCCGAGAAGTTGTACAGAGTCATGGTAGATCAAATATCTCCACTCTGTTACATATAGCGCTACTTCATGTAAAAACAAACCAAAGCGCTTTCACTCAAAACGGGACACACACAACTTCCAGGGTCTGCTGAACCAGCCAGTGAGGGGCCTTCTGGGGGACAAGCAGGGCGACCTTCTCCAGCAAGACAGGTCACCGGGAGGATCCAGCAGCTTCCACCAGCAGGTGACCATGTATCACCAACAGTGCGTGCAGTCAGCAAGCTCGAGGTCCCCTGCCTTGATCATCAGCACAGACGACCTGCAGCCTGTGCTCAGACGGTTGGCAGAGTGCAGTCTTCAGCAGAAGATGCCTGCCCTGAGTCAGCGAGCCAGCAGACACTGGCAGACGTGCCTGGCAGGGTCAAGGATGTGCGAGGACATTGCTGTGCTGGACGACTTGACAGGTCAGTGGCTGGAGCAGATTCGGAAGGTGGGATAAGATAAATGTCTGGTGTATGAGAGTACTGGGTGACAGCTGGGATTCGGTATTGTGCGAGTCAGATGTGTGAAGTTTCCCTGTGGGGATGCTAGGGGCCTGTCAAAGTCAGAGTCAGAATTCTTTATTCTAGAAAAAAAGCTTATTTGGGTGCATGGAAATGTGTACACAAAACAGTACAAATAGCATCTCTACCTTCTGGAAATTCTGTGCTATGAGTTCCGTTTTTTCTATCACTCTCTTTGTTTCTGCCTTGTTCCTTTTTTTTTCTTGTTGCCTCCTTCTTGTCTATTTTCTGCCTTCTTTTATGGCTAAATGACAGTTTTGTTCTGCTTTGTTTGAAGTTGTTGGTTTCGCAATTTTTGTGTTATGTATAGTAATCCAAATCGAGCTCCTTAAGTTTGGAATACGCATTGTAAGTGCTCTGTTTGATTGATGTTGTCTGAGGAACATTTGTTAGATTATGTTTGGGAGTCGTGTGTATATTGAATATTATTGAATATAAAAATGGAATAATGCACTATTACATTTGGAACATTGGGACATATGTTTCCATTATGTCTGGGAGTCATGCACATATTGAGAGCTAAATTAGTGGAGTAATGCACTGTTACATTTTGGAACATTGGGACGTATGTTTAGATTATGTCTGGGAGTCATGTATACATTGAAAGCATTTGTTACATTTGGAATATTTCAAAGTGTAGCCAACCCTTCATGTAGTATCAGAATATCTGATGGTGTATCTAACCCTTTCGCGTTAAAGAATGATGATTAATGGTATAGCATCATGTCACACGGGAGACATGATTACAGCTTTATCATAATCATGCATTTATGATTAAATAGAGACATCATGTAAGCATACAAGTCATCCTTTAAAAAAAAAAAGTAGAGTCTTAAAATTATATTGATTGGAAATATTTTGTTATTTATTGCCATACATGCTGTTATCATTGTTTTGTTTGTGTATTTTTCAGGAGAACTGATCGAGGAAGCCCATGAACTTCAAAAGCTGCAAGTGCCTGAGGTAAATGAATATTATTTCTTACTTTGTGTTCATATTGAATATGTAGCTATACATAGATTGGGACACTTTATTCGTATAGAATGTGCAGCTATACATACATTGGGATTTTTTTTTTACACAGATTTCGTTGAAGGATATATTTTGAAAGCTTGTTTAATGTATATATATGGATAAGCTGAGGAATGTGCAACAACAACAACAACAATAACAAATGAAAACAAAAGTAAAATTAAAAAACTGTGTGCAGGGCACGGACAAAGACAAGCAGAAGTCAGAGGTGCGACACATTCATCAACGCAAACGCAAAGCTCTGGCCGATTGCTTCAAGCAGCTTACCTCCCTTGGTGAGTTGAGTTTCATGATGTTTTTGGTGTGCGTGTGTGTGTGTATTAGTGTGTGTTGGTGTGTGTGTATTCGTGAGTGTGTGTGTACATTATGTGCATGCATGCCTATCTTATGTTTTTTGTGTATGGAGATGTAGTACAGAGTTACGTTAAAGTTTATAAGCTGTGTCCTTGGTCTTTTGAGGTGTGTGTGTTTATTCTTAGTGAGTGGGCTAAAAGTTCGAAAGGATTTATCATTTTTATTTATTTTTAATTTTTATTTTATTCTTTTATATCGAGGATAATGAAATAAGCACTTATGTGCTTTTTTACATCCAGTCCCTGTATGTATGCGGATTTGTGAATTCTGTCATCTGTTCCCACCGGCACACAATATCATGAGTGTGTGAGTGTGCATACATGCATCCTTTTAATGACGGTGTAATGCATTTCACTCATATGACTGCCGACAATAGCTGCTGTGTGAGTGTTCAACAACAAAGAAGAAGAAGAAGTAGTGGTCGAGTCATTGTATGGCTGTTGACAGGTCTGTCCTTCAAGAAGGGATTGCTGAGAGAGAAGTCGAAGAATCATGTGGACAGCGCTCTGTATTCTCCTCCATTGAATCCTGCTGCTTGCCTAGAGAAAGGGTGAGTGTATGTGTATGTGTGTTTGTGGGGAAGGTGTGTGGGGAGTTCTATCTATCTATTCTTTTATATTCTTTTATATCGAGGATAATGGAATAAGCACTCATGTGCTGTTTTAAATCCAGTCCCCGTATGGATGTGGTTTTGTAAATTTTGTCATCTGTTTCTTTCCACCGGCACACAATGTCCTACTCTTCCGAAAAGCGGAACAGGATTTAATGTGTGCGCAAGATGTTCTGCATGCGTTCGAACATGGGGCCTCGGTTTATAGTCTCATCCGAAGGACTGTGTGTGTGTGTGCATGTTTGTGTGTGTGTGAGTGTGTGTGTGAGAGAGAAAGAGAGAGAGAGCATGTGTGTGTGTGAGAGAGAGAAAGAGAGAGTGCGTGTGAGTGAGTGAGTGTGTGTATGTGTGAGTGAGTGAGTGTGTGTGTGAATGAGTGAGTAAGCGTGTGTGTGAGTGAATCATTGTGCAGTTTTTCCTCTCTCTCTTTCTTTTGGTTGATTGCCTCTTTCTTTCTCTGTCTCTCAGTTTTTTCTGTATGGTATGTTTGCATTTGTCAGTGTGTGTGTGTGTGTGTGTTTCATCCAATAGTTACCTGTGTCTAAATGCTAGTTTCCAAAGTGACTGCAGAAACTTAAAACCAGAAATAAATCCATTGATTATTGCATTTTATGTCTTTTTGTTGTGAATGTGGCCATAATCTTAATCTGGGATGCTGGACAATAGGAGAATGTAATTCCAGGCACCTGTATGCATTCTGTGCTGAAAACACACATGAAAGTGTCTCTAAAACAAAACATTCATGCTTATCATTCTACATGAATATTGTTATAAAATTATGTATGGTGCACACTTCTGCTCAAAAGATGATGAATGTTATTGCTGCCTGCGCTGAAAACACACCAAAAGATAGTGTCTCTAAAACAAAACATTCATGCTTATCATTCTTCCTGAACATTGTCATAAAATAAGGTATGGTGCATGCTTCTGCTCAAAAGATGATGGATGTTGTTTGAGCATTTTCTAGCTTGAATACCCTAGGGATATTAGAGAAGGAGGATCATGTCGTAATCTTTGGCTGCAGCAATTAACTCCAAACTCCGAATTGCTGACAGGTGAGACAGTAAGACCTTAGGGGTCGCCCAGAACGTACACTCCATCTCACTCATCACACCTGGAGATTACTGCGAGACCATGCATACATAATACAAGCATACATACATACATACATACATATATACATGCTAGATGAGAAATATGTAACTGTATTCCTCCCTGTATAAGTAGCCGTACTTGGCATAGCTCAGTGGTCAGAGCACTCGCTCTCCCCCAGCCAATGTTCAGCAGCATCGAACGTGGTTACCAATTGGATGGGTGACCGTTTGCACACCTTGGCTTCAGTACAGTCCCCCAATTCACCCAGCTGTAAATGGGTACCTGCCTGTTTAGGGTCAGGGAAGGTAAAGCAGCGAGGTAGAGGAGATGGGCGCCACCCTCAATATGCTGGCCCCTTGTAGAAGTTGAGGTCTCTGATGCCTCAGTCTCCTACAACTACATAAGTTATGGGACACCTTTACCTTTTGCTCTGGCTGCAGTGTGTTTTGCTTTAAAGCTGTGGATTGTGTGTGACGCTGTGCAGGAGTGCATTGCTGGGTCTGTGGGAGGGCTGTGACGCCTACTTCACCTGCTGCCTGTCTCGTCTGGCTCAGTTCTCTGCTGCTGTGCAGTCTCCGTCCAAGGTGAGTGGGTGTAGGTGTAAGTGTGTGTATAAGTGGTGTGTGTGTGTGTGTGTATGTAATTTGTGTGTGTGCATGTGTGTGTTGTAGTGCGTGTGTGTGTGTGTGTGTGCGTTGTGTGTGCGTTTGTGTGTGTGTATTGTGTCTGTGTGTGTAAGTGTGTGTTTTAAACCATTTTATTCAAGATTATCATGTTATACATTGTTACATATTATGGTAGAACAGGGAGGGTTGGGTTTTTTTTATATATACCAAAAACAAATAACAAAAACCCATAAAAAGGAGAGAGTAAAAAAAGTAAAATAAAGAAACATGAAAAAGAGGAGAAAAAAACAACACACACACACCAAGATGTAAAGGAGAGAAAGAGAAGGAAGATAAGACAGACAGACAACAGACTTTGGTGATCGTAAAAAATCCCTACCTTTAATTCGCCAAACACCGCTGGGATTCAAACCCATGACTTCATGAACCCACAGGATTTATTTATTTATTTATTCTTTTATATCGAGGATAATAGAATAAGCCCTCATGTGCTTTTTAACATCCAGTCCCCGTGTGTATGCGGTTTTGTAAATTTTGTCATCTGTTTCCACTGGCACACAATGGCCTACTCTTCCGATTGAAGTCAGAACAGTCATCATCAACTGGCTATGGGGTCCATTGCACTTCTGTCACAGCTGTCAGTTAGTGTCCTCCACTTTCAGCTGCTGTTCATTCCATCCCAGCTGGTGCTAATTGTAGCAGAAACTGACACGACTTGGACTTGGTATAAGGAAGGGGATAATTTTAGCACGGGGTCCATGACGGAGTTATGCTGGATTTTGCGCGCTGTGCTCTATATAATGTGTGTTCACTGTTGCCAGGACTTGGGCATGGACAATATTCATCGTTGCCAGGTTTTGCCGAACATCTGACGGCTGTGTTCATGAAGCAGAGGGAACAGCTGGTCCACACTTTCTCTACCTTCGTGTCATTCAGGTGAGGGTGTCGCTGTAGTGTGCGGAGTTCAAGTTTGTATGAAGTGTTGTGTGTGAGTGTGTGTGTGTGTGGTGTGTGTGTATGTGTGTGTGCATGCGTGTGTGTGTGGGGGAGAGAGAGAGAGAGAGGGAACTGTTATGTCTGTGTGTGTGCTCTGTGTGTGTGTACTCTGTGTGTTTGTGTACTCTGTGCATATGCATGTAGGTTGTGTTTGTGTGTGGTGTGTTTGTGTGTGTGGTGCATGTGTGTGTGGTTTGTGTGTGTGTGAGAGAGAACTCTGTGTGTGTGTGCTCTGTGTGTGTGTACTCTGTGTGTGTGTGTGTACTCTGTGCATATGCATGTGTGTTGTGGTTTGTTTGTGTGTGTGAGACTGTGTGTGAATACTATATGTGTGAGTACCCTGTGTGTGTGTTTAAGTACACTTTTTAAGTACAAGAAGTAAGGAATGTTTTATTGCTTTGTTTGCAGGAAGCTGTCAGCTGCTGTGGAGAGGTTGAAGGCAGGTGTTTCTCTTGCCCCTCAGAAAGAAACTCACCACTGGCTGGTAAGTCTAGTTTGTACCCTGTCTTTTGGTTAAGCAATAAGCAATCATAGTTATGGGAACAATTTTCTAAAAAGATTTATCTTGGTTTATGAAGTGGATTAGTCCCGTTAAAAATGTTCACACCAAAAAAAAAGAAGGATTTCCTTAGCAGTAGTAATGCTTTAGTCTCTGTTCCTGTTTTTTGTGCGTTGGTTGAAGTGTTTTAATGAAACAAGTCCTTTTATACCCCCTCCTTTGTTTTGTTTTGTTTATTTGCTGGTCTTGGGTGCTGCCTGTGAGATTTTCAGGTTGTTTTTTCTTTCTTTCATTTTTTTGTTGTGTTTTAGCAATTTACAGTTTACTTTGAGACGATAATCAAGTCCTTTATTGAACACTGGAATTTTTGGTATTTCACTTTGTGTCTTTTAAACATTTAGTTGTGATGTTTTTATCAGTTATTCCTTATGTTGTGGCCTTAATCTTCCTGTAACAAACTGCAGGAGGGGTTAGTATCCTTGGTGACAGTTTTTAATCCTACATACCGCAGCTAGAGCTCTAGCTTTCCCTAAGCTAAGGTTTTGGCAGCATCAAGCGTGGTGACCAAGCGGATGGGTGACTGTTTGCATACCTTGGCTTCAGTACAGTCCCCCAGTTCACTAAGCTGTAAGTGGGTACCTGCCCTCTGTAGGGTCAAAGAAGGTAAAGCAGCAAGGGAGAGGAGATGGGCAACCGCCCTCAATATGCTGGCCCCTAGAGAAACAGCTCGCTTCTCAACAACCGCATAGGTTATGGGAACACGTACACCTTTACCTTACCACAGTGAACACCAGTTCACAAAAAAAATGATTACCTTTTTGTAACAGGGGTCTCTGAAGGAGGAGGTGACCCAGTTAACCCAGGGTTTGACCCAGTTCAGCCTGCTGCTTCAAGCCTGCCCCCCAGCGAGGCGTACGACCGATTCCCGCGTCGCGTCTCCCTTCCCGCCTGAAGATCTGTCGGCCATGGCCCGTCTGCTACATGGCGATGACCTGTGGAACAAGTGTTGGACGTCTGTACAGGTCAGAGGATGATGAGCGTGTTGGGTGGGGTGCCTGCTGGCTATGTTAAGGGGGACCGCGGCATACGTTTTGACAACTTTTTTTAAAAAATGACTTTTGGGATTATGGTTGCATTTGGTCAAGTAATGTCTCAACTTTACATTTCTGTTACTCTTTTTGTTTATTTTGACCGATATCATACCTAATAAAATCATTTTCTGACGTGGGTGTGTGTGAAATTTGAGCGAATGTGGCCAAAAACCGCGAAAATTGCGTCGGTTTTGAGATCGTAGCGCTCGCGACCTATTTCTCTACCCCCCCCTTCCATGGTATCAATGTGAAGGTCATTCACTGACCTACTTTCTGACAACACTTGTCAATGGATAACTTCACTCACGGAAACACACGAAGAGCGAATCCGAAGGAACCCGAGAGGCATTTACTGATGGCATACGGTTGAGTCGAAGTCTCTGATTGGCTCCTGTCCGTAAAAAAATAGCTGATTGGTTCTAAGAGTCACGTGACTTTTATCCAAGATGGCGGTTGTTTTCTTCCTGAGTTCGATCAACACTCGAGTCGGACCAGTTTTTTAGCCAAAGTTTTTTACTGAAAGTCTCAAAAATGCCAAAATATGCCGAAAACAAGTGTTGGACTGTCAATGCCTTCAGCAGACAGAATAGAAAATGGAGGAAACGGAAAATAGACTGATGATCGCCAGCTGAAATGGTGACCGACTTTTGCCGTGCTGTGCACATCAACTTGCGATGTTGTCGAGTTTTCAATAGCTACTCGCTTATTTCTCTGATGATAATTGGAAATTTTTCTCCATAAAACGTGAAATCAATGGCTGGAACCGACACTATTTTATGATAAAGACCCGTTCGCAAGAAAATTAACCGATCCGCGAGCCGCAAAACGATCCAGAATATCTCATTGATGTGTCAACCTTAAAAAAGTTTGGTGACAACGAAACTGTGCACAAAGTGTTATAAACAGGAGCCGAAGAGACAAACTTGAATAGCTACATTTTCCATCGATTTATATTTTTTGGGAATGTAGCTGACGATTCTTTCCTATCAAGTTAGTTTGTTGGAACTTAAAAGCATACATAGTTTATTTTTAAATAGGGCTATTCATATTCACCCCCCCCCCCCCCCCCCCCCCCCCCCCCAGATTCACTGTTTTTTTTTTTATTCAGTTGTCTGTAATTTTAGAGCACTTTAAATTTACTGATAATTCCAAAAATTTTTACTGTGTTTAACCAGTGTGTGTTAGAAAAGAAAAACGTTTTTGTTTGGCTGTCACCATCAACAGAAGTGTGTGCATTCTGTGTTACACCTTGTGTGTGTTGTATCATGCATTCAAATTGGCTATATGTATGGTTTTTTTTCAATTGATATCAATAAATTTGTTTCTTATTTGAATATCTAGTAAGTAGTATAATAAATTTTATAAACATGCAGATATGGCATTTCCCCACACTCGCACATACACAAACACTGCATAAAAGAACACACATTTCCCGATGTTTTCACATCATCATCCATCACATACATTATTTTAATTGGCTGCAGAAAGAGCCAAGGATTGAATACTTTGTATTGCCTTCTGGAGTCCTGTTCCACCACCATCTCTTTCCACTCATATTTCTTCCCTGCCTCTTTTCTTTTTAGCTCACTTTCCAACTCTCCTGTACTTTCCATTTCACACAGTTTATTGTTTTGCATTCTGCTTGAAATTCTCACACATTTTATTATTTTTATCTATCTCACTTTATAATAATATTGATATTTATATAAAGATCTACATTCAAAGCTGAGATGAACATATAAACAAGGGAAAGAGTCGCATGCAGTTGGAGGCAGATACTTTTCCTGCAACAAAGTGCTTGCTGGTCTGGATTTTGTGGCAGGGAGCAATGCAGAAGTGTTTTGTAGAGAATCAGACATTCTCAGAGTGAAAACACCACTAAAAAATCCTCTGATAGGGCCAGAGAAAAGAGGGGGGGAAAATAGAAACTGTAAGGCATGCGGAACGTGAACATAGCCAGGCAGACAAGGGGGGGTGTATGCCCCAGGAGCCTCCTGAAAAATTTATTCTATAAGAAAAACTGACTGTAATCACTCAGTAGTGTTGGCCTAATGTTATTTTACCATGCAAAATTTATTTGGAATGTTTAATCATGAGTTTTATTGATTAAATTGTTAACTAAATCTTTACGGGCGTTTTTCTCAAAACTGGTTTTTTCGACTGGGTCAGTCGTTTGGCCCACCTGTAACTTCTGACCTAATGGAAATAATCTAATCAAATTTGGCATGCTGGTTTAGAAACATCTGCTGAGTGCAATGAGAGTGTTTGAGCTCTGTAGCTGTTATAGTTTTTAAATACCAAATGATATAAACAAAAAACGGGACTGAAAATTTTTGGGCATATTTGGAGAAGACAGAAAACAACATTTTATTAACTAAAACATAACTTTTTTGTGATCATTGCACACAGTGATATCAAATCAAACTGGAAAAATTATAAACACCATTATGTAATGCATATTTTGAAAGTAGCAGATGGGCTAAACAGCGACCCATATTTTTTTGGAAAAATTATCACATTATCATATCTGTTTGACTTACATATTTCAAACTTGGCACAGATAGCCATATTAATGCACTTAGTATGTGTACCAAATTTCATTAAGATATCTTTACTAGTTCCTGAGAAACGAAAATTTGCAAAAAGTGACGCAGTGGTCCACCTTAACTAGTTAACTCTCTTGTCATTCCTGACTTTGTGCTTATCATTACTTCCCTTTGTTTCTTGATCGTAATCATTACAGCCCTTTGTTTCTTGATCGTAAACTCTGAACCCTTTATTCCTGCTATCCCTACTGTGCTCATTTAGCTCTGCTCTTTGGTATTATATATTATATTCCCGTGGGGAGTGGAGGAAGCTGGTTGCAAAATCTTCATTGATGCCATGGTCTACAGAACTCTGGGATAGGTGAAGGTGGACTGTACTAGCCTATATATGACTTGTAACCACAGCCAGTGCATTGCTCTGTTGGCCAGATGAAAAACAAAAGAAAAACAAAACGAACTTCAAGTTGACTGGTTTGTTGTTTTGGGGTGTGGGTTATCTTGTCGATAAGATTGAGTTTTATGTGACCTGACAGCCTACTGCAGCATAATTGAGTCATGATTGTGAGATTACTTTTGGTGACTTTTTGATTAGTATTGTAATATTTTGTTTTTGTATATGTTACATTTCATTGTAAGGTTCCATGCTAGGTATGTTTGTGTTTCTGTAACCCACTGAATGCTTACATGAATTACAGGATTTTTAATGATGTATATTTGCTTTTCTGAATATGTATATACACGAAGCGAATAAAGGCACTGGCAGGTCTGTCCTGGAAGTTGACTGGGAGATCATAAAAATCCCCACCCTTAATTCACCAGACGCCGCCGATATTTGAACCCAAGACTTCAAGGACCAATGGGATTGAAATCGAACAGTCTTAACCACTCGGCTATAGTGTCTTTAGCCTTAACTTTGTAGTCATATCGCCTTTCTTGGTGCTGATTGCATTTTCGGATGTGTCTCTTGTATTGTATTTCAGATGTATTTCATACTGACTTTGCTTTCAGATAATTATGTTTTGAGACGGAGGTGACGTTTTATTTTTCAGACTTATCTTGATGCAGCCAACAAAATGCAGTGTACACTGTTGAACCTCACAGACGTATTGCTGTTCACAAGGTGAGTACATACAATATATTTTGTGTTGTTGAAAGACCTATGCACATGCACACACACACACATGCGCGCGTGCACCAAAAAATTAAAACAGCAGAAAAAACTTGTGACACTTGACCTTTTTTAGAGTATGCGTAGATCCAGTTTTGTTTTTGCTTTGTTTATTTTTCGGGGGGGGGAGGCGTTTGTCAGGTAGACAGCTCAGTCTCTATGTGTGATGAAGTAGCTGTACTCTGGAGTCTCGGTTAATATGTATTTTGACTGTGTATTCTTCATGAGTGAAAGAAAGATTCATATTCAAATTTAAACGAAAAACCCCCCACATTTTATCTTATGTATACCCACTTCTGTAGACAACTGTATGAAGGAACGGTTGCATCCAGAAGCTGACAGACACAGGTGGTGTGTCCTGGTCTGTCTCACCACAGGATGCTACAGTAACTGACTGTGTGGTCTTTGGCACTGGTGAAGGAACACTTGTGTCACTCTGTGTCACTCTACCACTCCACATGTCTTTTTACCTGTGTTTATGTTGTATCTTTAGAATATGAGTCACCTTTACTGAACTGTAGCTTATGTACATTTGATGAACTATAATAAAGAGATCTATTTAACAAAAACTCATAGGATTCATCCCTGCTCTGATAGTTTTGAGTTTTCGAACTTCACATTTTTTGGGGTGAAGTAAAGCCGAAACCAGCATCCCTTCCACGGCAGTCAGTGTGTATGACTGTACCTGTCCAGCCCGAGGATGCTACATCAACATTTGGTTTTCACTCCTCCACTGACTGACACTGTGTGCACTGGGGGGCTATCTCGGCCAAATGACACTGTTCCCATTGGCTTAAAATTGTTCTGATTTATATGTTGTTAAGAGTTTCCCACCTTAAATATCTAGGAAAACACTGAGAATATGCATTCTTGTATCATTCATCATACCTGGGTATATCCCCAAAGTCAGAATGCGGCTGCTTTAATGACAGGTAAAAACGGTCGCATATGCCAAAACCTCACCACTGGTGAACCTCACAGCTCTAGCTGAGGAACAGAAAAAACCCTCAACCCCCAAACTCTGGGTATCACTGTGAGACCATAAGTGTTCACTGGATGAGAAGATAGCATGTAGGGCTGGGTTGGTGTTTTTTTTTTAAAAGTACCTTGTGATATAGGTCACCATACTCAAACTTCAAAGGATATTAGATCTTATATGATTAGTGTGATAGGTCACCATACTCAAAGTTCAGAGGATTTTAGATCTTATATGATTAGTGTGATAGGTCACCATACTCAAAGTTCAGAGGATTTTAGATCTTATATGATTAGTGTGATAGGTCACCATACTCAAAGTTCAGAGGATTTTAGATCTTATATGATTAGTGTGATAGGTCACCATACTCAAAGTTCAGAGGATTTTAGATCTTATATGATTAGTGTGATAGGTCACCATACTCAAAGTTCAGAGGATTTTAGATCTTATATGATTAGTGTGATAGGTCACCATACTCAAAGTTCAGAGGATTTTAGATCTTATATGATTAGTGTGATAGGTCACCATACTCAAAGTTCAGAGGATTTTAGATCTTATATGATTAGTGTGATAGGTCACCATACTCAAAGTTCAGAGGATTTTAGATCTTATGATATAGTGTGATAGGTCACCATACTCAAAGTTCAGAGGATTTTAGATCTTATATGATTAGTGTGATAGGTCACCATACTCAAAGTTCAGAGGATTTTAGATCTTATATGATTAGTGTGATAGGTCACCATACTCAAAGTTCAGAGGATTTTAGATCTTATATGATTAGTGTGATAGGTCACCATACTCAAAGTTCAGAGGATTTTAGATCTTATATGATTAGTGCAGTGTCTGTTTGGTTCTGTTTTAAATACATTGTATACAGTATTCCTTTTCATGTCTTACCTTGCTGTCCATATTTAGTTCTAAAGATTCAGTCTCAATGAGCATGTATTTTTACTGTGCATTCTTCATGTGTGAAAGTAAGATTCATCTTTAAATTATAAAAAAAAAATAAAGACATTGTATCATATGTAAGCTCACTTCTGTACACATCTGTCTGAAGAAACGGTTGCATCCAGAAGCTGACAGACACAGGTGGTGTGTCCTGGTCTGTCTCACCACAGGATGCCACAGTAACTGACTGTGTGGTCTTTGGCACTGGTGAAGAAACACTTGTGTCACTCTGTGTCACTCTACCACTCCACATATCTTTTTACATAGATTTATGTTGTATCTTTAGAATATGAATCACCTTTACTGAAATGTAGCTTATGTACATATGATGCATCTATGATATAGAGATCTATTAAAACAAAAAATCATAGGACCCATCCCTACTGTAATACTTTTGAGTTTTCATTGTTCACATTTCTTTGGGTGAACTGAAGCCCAAAGCCAGCATCCCTTCCACGGCAGTCAGTGTGTATGACTGTACCTGTCCAGCCCAAGGATGCTACATCAACATTTGGTTTTCACTCCTCCACTGACTGACTGTGCACTGGGGGGCTATCTCGGCCAAATGACACTGTTCCCATTGGGTTAATTAAAGTAGTTCTGATTTGTATACTGTTGTTAAGATTTTCCCACCTTAAACTTCCTGGAAAACACTGAGAATATGCATTCTTGTCTCATTCATCATACCTGGGTATATTAATAATAATAATAATAATGTATGGAATTTATATCATACCTGGGTATATTCCCGAAGTCAGAATGTGGCTACTTTAATAGGAGCCAAAAACGGTCACATACGCAAAATCTCACCACTGGTGAACCTCACAGCTCTAGCCGAGAAATGAAAAAAACAAGAAACTGAAGCTTTGGGTATCACTGTGAATAAGTGATATACCATGCACCATAAGTGGACACTGGATGAGAAGTTTGCATGTAAAGCTTTTGTTTTTTTTTAAAGTGTCATGTGATATAGGTTACCATACTCAAGCTTCAGAGGATTTTAGATCTTGTATGAATAGTGCATTGTCTGTTTGGTTCTGTTTTAAATACATTGTAGACAGTATTCCTTTTCATGTCTTTCCTTACTGTCCACATTTAGCTCTAAAGATTCAGTGTCAATGAGCATGTATTTTTACTGTATATTCTTTATGAGTGAAAGTAAGATTCATCTGTAAATTTATAAAAAATAAGACCATATTATCTTATGTAAGCTCACTTCTGTAGACAACTGTATGAAGAAACGGTTGCATCCAGAAGCTGACAGACACAGGTAGTGTGTCCTGGTCTGTCTCACCACAGGATGCTACAGTAACTGACTGTGTGGTCTTTGGCACTGGTGAAGGAACACTTGTGTCACTCTACCACTCCACATATCTTTTTACCTGTGTTCATGTTGTATCTTTAGAATATGAGTCACCTTTACTGAACTGTAGCTTATGTACATATGATACATCAGTGACAGATCTAGTAAACAAGCAACACTGAGAGAGAGAGAATAATGCATGCTCAATTATTCATGTCCATTACAAAAGCAGTAGGAAAACAAAACTTCCCTATTCAGTATCCCTGAGACTATAAATGTGATTATATCACTTTGTAGTTGCAGACAGGAACAACTAAAATCTGATCTCCAGTTAAGGAGAAAAAAAAACATCTAGTAAATAAAAACTCATAGGATTCGTCCCTGCTCTGATAGTTTTGAGTTTTCCAACTCCACATTTCTTTGGTGAAGTAAAGCCCAAACCAGCATCCCTTCCACGGCAGTCAGTGTGTATGACTGTACCTGTCCAGCCCGAGGATGCTACATCAACATTTTGGTTTTCACTCCTCCACTGACTGACACTGTGTGCACTGGGGGGCTATCTCGGCCAAATGACACATCCCTTATTCATGTTAAACATCCCTCAGTATTCTCATCAAGAGGGTTTGGTGTTTTTAAAAAAAACATTTTTTATGTAAAGTTCTTGGGGAGAAAAAATCGCTGTCTCATTTGGTATTTGCATCAAAAAGAAACAGCTGCATTAAGAATGTGAATGTGAGTATATATTAGAAGTGGGGTATGTGGGTTTGGGGGTGGTGATCTATATGTATATATATTTTTTCCCTGTCCCTTGGTTAAAGCTCCAAGGCACACTCGTGGTGAGATTTTGAGTATGTGACTGTTTTTAACCTTGTATAAATAAGGTGGTCAAACTCTGACTTCAAGGAGGATGGTGGTGTAACCTTATGTCTAGAAAAACCCAAACATCCCAAAACAAACAGCAAAAACAAACTTTATTTTTCTTGACTTGAGTTGATGTATGGCTTACACAATAGTCAACAGTTGTGTAGAGCCTGTTTGGATTATCACTAGTGAAGTTGTTGAGAAGTCAGCTAGGAAAACATTGCATCCAGAAGCTGACAGACACAGGTGGTGTGTCCTGGTCTGTCTCACCACAGGATGCTACAGTAACTGACTGTGTGGTCTTTGGCACTGGTGAAGGAACACTTGTGTCACTCTGTGTCACTCTACCACTCCACATCTGTTTGCATATGTTTATCACTTTATGTTGTATGTTTAGGAGATGAGTCACCATACTGGAATCTAAGTTATGTATATGTGATACATATATAATACAGGGAAATATTACACCAAAAGTTTAAGATAAGAGTCAACCTTGTTCTTAAAGTGTATGATCATGCTTTGTAATATATGTCATGGATAGGCAAAAGACCCTCTGTGAGACACAATGGTCCTGTTACTTAGCAAACTGCAAGAAATGAGAATATGTGTATGTGCACACTCTTACATACATATGTACACACACACACCACACGCACGCACATACGGAGGGAGGGAGGGAGAGATGTGCATCACTCACACAGGCATACACATGCATGCCTATTGTTCACATATAACACACCCCTGTTCTGATATCTTAGAATCTTATACTTCACACTTCTTGTATTGAAGTAAAGCGAAAACCAGCATCCCTTCCACGGCAGTCAGTGTGTATGACTGTACCTGTCCAGCCCGAGGATGCTACATCAACATTTGGTTTTCACTCCTCCACTGACTGACACTGTGTGCACTGGGGGGCTATCTCGGCCAAATGACACATCCCTTATTCATGTTAAACATCCCTCAACTTCCCCACAAAGTGTTTTTTTCTGTCCTTTTTGTATTTAAAGTTATAGATAGAAAAACAAGGCAATACCGCATGTGATATATGCATAAACAAGAAACAACTGACGTATGTAACTGTACGTATGTGTGGGCGATGGGTTTTTTAGGTGTGAGGACAGTGGTATGATCTGTAGTATTGCAAATTTAAAAAAAACGTCTTGTATTTTTCTTGTCTTAGATTGAGATATCATTATCTGTTCATTATTAGCAAAATGAAAAAGGTACAAAGTTCATTGTATTTGAATGTCCTGTTTTGCAGAAATTTTGATGAAGCTTGACCCTAAGAAACTTGAACGTTTTGATAGTTAATGACATCCTTCATGAAGTATTCAGATCTGTCAGTGAGATGATAACATGTATCTTACACAGTAATGAAAACAGTGTAGAGCTTGTGTGGATTACCACTAGTGAAGTTGTTGAGAAGTCAGCTAGGAAAACATTGCATCCAGAAGCTGACAGACACAAGTGGTGTGTCCTGGTCTGTCTCACCACAGGATGCCACAGTAACTGACTGTGTGGTCTTTGGCACTGGTGAAGGAACTCTTGTGTCACTCTGTGTCACCCTCATTTATATTTTTTTTGCATATACTTGTGTTGTATGTTTAGGATATAAGTGGAATCTAAGCTATGTATGTGTGATACATGTATAATGCAGGGAAATATTACACCAAAAGTTTAAAATAAGAGTCAACTTTGTTCTTATAGTGTATGATCATGTTTTGTGATAGATGTCAGGGTTATGTCAGAAAACCTATAGACACAACGTTCCTTTTACTTAGCAAACTGCCAGAAATGAGAACACATGTATGCACACACACACACACACACACACACACACGTGCACACACGCATGCATGCATGCAGAGAGAGAGAAAGATAAACGCATCATGCACACATGCATGCCTGTTGTTCACATATAACAAACCCCTATTCTGATACCTTAGAATGTTCATACTCCACATTTCTTGTATTGAAGTAAAGCGAAAACCAGCATCCCTTCCACGGCAGTCAGTGTGTATGACTGTACCTGTCCAGCCCGAGGATGCTACATCAACATTTGGTTTTCACTCCTCCACTGACTGACACTGTGCACTGGGGGGCTATCTCGGCCAAATGACACCTTCCTTATTCATGTTAAACATCCCTCAGCATTCTCATCAAGAGGGTTAGATTTGGGTTTTTTAAAAACATTTTGTATGTAAAGTAGTTGGGAAAAAAATTCGCCCCTCTCATTTAATATTTGCATCAAAAAGAAACAGCTGGCATAAGAATGTAAATGTGTGTATATATTAGAAGTCGGTTTGGGGGCGGTGATCTACATGTATATATATATTTCCCCTGTCCCTTGGTTAAGAGTTCCAAGGCTCACCCGCCGTGTTGAGGTTTTGAGTATGTGACCATTTTTAACCTTCTATAAATAAGGTGGTCAAACTCTGACTTCAGGGAGGATGGTGGTATAACCTGCAGTATTATGTCTTTAAAAAAACCCAACAACATCCCAAAACAAACAGCAAAAACAACCTTTATTTTTCTTGTCTTGAGTTGATGATGTATGGCTTACACAATAGCTTACAGTGTAGAGCCTGTTTGGATTGCCACTAGTGAAGTTGTTGAGAAGTCAGCTAGGAAATCATTGCATCCAGAAGCTGACAGACACAGGTGGTGTGTCCTGGTCTGTCTCACCACAGGATGCCACAGTAACTGACTGTGTGGTCTTTGGCACTGGTGAAGGAACACTTGTGTCACTCTGTGTCACTCTACCACTCCACATATCTTTTTACATAGATTTATGTTGTATATTTAGGGGATAAGTCACCATACTGGAATCTAAGTTATGTATATGTGTATAATACAGGGAAATATTACACCAAAAGGTTAAGATAACAGTGAACTTTGTTCTTATAGCGTATGATCATGCTTTGTAATATATGTCATTGATAGGCAAAAAAACTTCTGTGAGACACAATGGTCCTGTTACTTAGCAAACTGCCAGAAATAAGAACATGTGTATGTGCACACTCTTACATACATATGTACACACACACACCACATGCACGCACGCACGGAGAGAGGGAGAGATGTGCATCACTCACACAGGCATACACATGCATGCCTGTTGTTCACATATAACACACCCCATACTCCACTTTTCTGTGGTGAAGTAAAGCCCAAACCAGCATCCCTTCCACGGCAGTCAGTGTGTATGACTGTACCTGTCCAGCCCGAGGATGCTACATCAACATTTGGTTTTCACTTCTCCACTGACTGACACTGTGCACTGGGGGGCTATCTCGGCCAAATGACACCTTCATGTTAAACATTCCTCGACATTCCTATCAGGAAGTTTTCTTCTTCTTTTTTCTTTTTTTTTTGGGGGGTAAAGAAGTAGAAGAGAAAAAAATTGCATACCTCATTTAGGATGTGCATGAAAAAGAAAGCTGAAGTGTGAATGTTACTGTGTGTGTGTGAGGTGAGGTGTGTGGGGATGGTGGTGTACTCTGCAGTATTATTGGAAAAAACAAACCAACTTTCTTTTTATCTTCAGTTGTATTCACAGTTCAATCACAATTCAGATTCTTTATTATAGTACAGATAGAGAAATTCACTGTATATCTATCCGTTATTAGTTATATCAGAAGGTGAAAAGTTCCTGTAAGTATCTGTATGTCCTAACTTATTAAGTGTTGACAGGTGTCAAAGATTTTGAGGAAGCTGCGGCCCAGGAGGATTTTAATAAGCATTAATGATTAACCACATCCTTCATGAAGTGTTCAGATCTGTCAGTGAGATGATGACATGTATCTTACACAGTAATGAAAGCAGTACAGAGCCTGTGTAGATTATCACTAGTGAAGTTGTTGAGAAGTTATGCAGGGTAACACTGCATCCAGAAGCTGACAGACACAGGTGATGTGTCCTGGTCTGTCTCACCACAGGATGCTACAGTAACTGACTGTGTGGTCTTAGGCACTGGTGAAGGAACACTTGTGTCACTCTGTGTCACTCTACCACTCCACATATCTTTTTACATATACTTACATTGTATGTTTAGGAGATAAGTCACTATACAGGAGTCAAGTTATGTATGTGTGATACATGTATAATGCAGGGAAATATTACACCAAAAGGGTTTTTTTTTAAAGGAGTTATCTTTGTTGTCATAGTGTATGATCATGTTTTGTTATATATGTCATGGATATTATAGTAATATATGGAATTTATATAGCACTGAATCTTGTAAAAACACAAACAAATCAAAGCGCTTGCACTCAAATCATTTACACGCATGCAACTCTCCTTAAACATAATAAACAACAGATTTCAAATCCATGCGTACGCACACACACATGTCAAAAAACCTCTTGACACAACATTCCTTTTACTTAGCAAACTGCTAGAAATGAAAAATGTGTATGCACACACACGCGCATGCATGCATAATTATGCGCGCACACACTCAGAGAAGTGCATCATTCACATAGGCATACACAAACATGCCTGGTCACATATGACACACCCCTACACTGATGTCTAAGAATGTTCGTACTCCACATTTCTTTGGTGAACTAAAGCCAAAACCAGCATCCCTTCCACGGCAGTCAGTGTGTATGACTGTACCTGTCCAGCCCGAGGATGCTACATCAACATTTGGTTTTCACTCCTCCACTGACTGACACTGTGTGCACTGGGGGGCTATCTCGGCCAAATGACACATCCCTTATTCATGTTAAACATCCCTCAACTTCCCCACAAGGTGTTTTTTCTGTCCTTTTTGTATTTAAAGTTGTAGATAGAAAAACAAGGCAATACCACATGTGATATATGCATAAACAAGAAACAACTGACGTATATAACTGTATGTATGTGTGGGCGATGGGGTTTTTAGGTGTGAGGACAGTGGTATGATCTGTAGTATTGCAAATTTAAAAAAAACGTCTTGTATTTTTCTTGTCTTAGATTGAGATATCATTCTCTGTTCATTATTAGCAAAATGAAAAAGGTACAAAGTTCATTGTATTTGAATGTCCTGTTTTGCAGAAATTTTGATGAAGCTTGACCCTAAGAAACTTGAACGTTTTGATAGTTAATCGCATCATTCATGAAGTGTTCAGATCTGTTATTGAGATGATGTATGACCTACACAGTAATAAAAACAGTGTAGAGCCTGTGTGGATTACCAGTAGTGAAGTTGTTGAGAAGTCAGCTAGGAAAACATTGCATCCAGAAGCTGACAGACACAGGTGATGTGTCCTGGTCTGTCTCACCACAGGATGCCACAGTAACTGACTGTGTGGTCTTTGGCACTGGTGAAGGAACACTTGTGTCACTCTGTGTCACTCTACCACTCCACATTTATATTTTTTTGCATATACTTACATTGTATGTTTAGGAGATAAGTCACTATACAGGAGTCTAAGTTATGTATGTGTGATAGGTGTGTAGTGCAGGGAAATATTACACCAAAGGTGTTTTTTAAAAAGGAGTTATCTTTCTTGTCATAGTGTATGATCATGTTTTGTTATATATGTCATGGATATAATAGTAATATGGAATTTATATCGCGCTGAATCTTGTAAAAACACAAACAAATCAAAGCGCTTGCACTCAAATCATTTACACGCATGCAATTTTCCTTAAACATAATAAACAACAGATTTCAAATCCATGCGTACGCACACACACATGTCAAAAAACCTCTTGACACAACATTCCTTTTACTTAGCAAACTGCTAGAAATGAAAACATGTGTATGCACACACATGCGCATGCATGCCTAATTATGCGCACACACACAGAGATAAGTGCATCATTCACATAGGCATACACAAACATGCCTGGTCACATATGACACACCCCTACACTGATGTCTAAGAATGTTCGTACTCCACATTTCTTTGGTGAACTAAAGCCAAAACCAGCATCCCTTCCACGGCAGTCAGTGTGTATGACTGTACCTGTCCAGCCCGAGGATGCCACATCAACATTTGGTTTTCACTCCTCCACTGACTGACACTGTGCACTGGGGGGCTATCTCGGCCAAATGACACATCCCTTTTTCATGTTAAACATCCCTCAACTTCCCCACAAAGTTTTTTTCCTGTCCTTTTTGTATGTAAAGTTGTAGATAGAAAAACAAGGCAATACCGCATGCGATATGTGCATAAACAAGAAACAACTGACATATGTAACTGTATGTATGTGTGGGTGATGGGATTTTTAGGTGTGAGGACAGTGGTATGATCTGTAGTATTGCAAATTAAAAAAACCTTCTTGTATTGTTCTTGTCTTAGATTGAGATATTGTCTGTTCATTATTAGCAAAATGAAAAAGGTACAAAGTTCATTGTATTTGTATGTCCTGTTTTGCAGAAATTTTGATGAAGCTTGACCCTAAGAAACTTGAATGTTTTGATAGTTAATCACATTGTTCATGAAGTATTCAGATCTGTCAGTGAGATGATGACCTATATCTTACACAGTAATGAAAGCGGTGTAGAACCTGTGTGGATTACCACTAGTGAAGTTGTTGAGAAGTCAGCTAGGAAATCATTGCATCCAGAAGCTGACAGACACAGGTGATGTGTCCTGGTCTGTCTCACCACAGGATGCCACAGTAACTGACTGTGTGGTCTTTGGCACTGGTGAAGGAACACTTGTGTCACTCTGTGTCACTCTACCACTCCATATTTGATTCATGTTTATATTGTATATTAGTTAGTGAATTATTGAGAATCTAAGCTTTCAGTGTAGTGTGATGTAGGCTGTAAAAAAGCATCCTTCATGTGCATACTTGTCCTATATCGAGAAACGTAATTTTATCTACAATTCATTCCATAACAATTACATATCTCTTTTTGGTTCTTGTTATCAGAAGCTCGTCAGGTTGTGATGATCTGTTACATTTTATATAGATTACTTATGTAGCAAAGGTCCATAGCATACTATGGAAGCATTTTTTATTTATTTATGCAGTATTGCATCCACTAAAACGGCATGAGAGAGGATTAAAAAAAACCAACAGAACAAGATATTGTAAAAGATAACGAAGATGAAATTGTAAGAGTCATAACCGTGTCCGGCACATTCCACAAAAATTTGTCCTTATTTTTACAGAGAAGACGTCAACACTATGTCCACACCATGACCCAGCTGGTTGCCATCGGAAACGGACTGCAGGAAATGATCGACACCCTCAACACCAACGGCAACACCAACTGCCTGACATCCTCAGTGGCATTCCTCTCAGCGTCTATCCGCAAGAAGCACGGAGAGTTTATGACGTGGACACGCTCACTGACGGAAACAAAGGACTCGGATGTGTCAGGCTGCGAAGAACTTGAAGAGGTGGTGTCAGGTTTTGCTGGGAAGACGGAGAAGATGGTGGAGTGGGTGCTGCTGTCTATACAGAAACTGGTGAAGAGCGGTGACGAGGAGAAGAAGGCGTCGTGTGAGAAGTCAGGTGAAACGACGTCAGAGGATGGGGAGGAGGGTGTGAGGGAGTGTCGTCTGGTGTCTTTGGCGGAACAGCTGCAGAAACATGTTGCTTTCTTGGATCTGGAGAAGGTGAGTGGTGAAGCGTACGCATGTTGAATGTAGAGTGATGTGGAGGGGCTCGTTCGGTCTTGGTTTCTGTTTGGTTATGATAGTGAATAGTAAAGTGGTGAGTCTTTGTTTTGCTGTGGTGTGCTTTTCTTTGTTCTGGTTCAATTTGGTTGTTACGATGTTTGTTTGTTTCCCATGTCATTGTTTTGTTTCTGTTTGGTTATGATGGTGAATAGTGATTGTGGTGGGGTTTTGTTTTGTTCTTTTCCTTGTTCTGTTTCAATTTGGTTAGTACAATGTTGATTTATTTCCCAATGTCATCATTTTGTTTCTGTTGTTATTTTCAGTGTGTGGTGATTTTTTTCAAAAAAGTATTTTTGTTTTGTTTCTGTTTTGGAGGTTGGGAGAAGTAATGGCAGGAGGGGTTGTTTGTTTTTGCTCAAGTGTAATGTTATTTTAAAGTTTTGTTATTGGTAAAATGATTTTAGAATGTACACATACCCATCAAGCTTATCTTGCTGGTAACATGGGCTCACTTATTTTGCAGATGATGACGACTAGTTCATATTTTATTTTAATTCCCTCTTGATGTTTGACTATTGCAAACCAGTTTTGGGGTGACTATAGACTGAACTGTAGACAAAGATGGAGTGTAGGAATTTAGTGTGGACATTTCAAGATACAAAAGACTGAAACTTGGCTTATTTTGGAGCTCCCTTTGCATTATCACTCAGGGAGGATTTAATTTATCAGTAGTGCTTGAAATTAGACTAAACTTTTCTGTAATATTTGCTGTTGATTTTAGACTTAGCTTTTCTGTAATATTTGCTTTGATTTTTTTACAAGCATGCATTTATTTTGTTCAGGTAGGGTTTTAAGGAGGGGGGGGCATTAAAAATGTTTGTCAATTGTTATTTGCTATCTTTAGTTGTTAGAATAGACGCAGTTTTTTATGTTTTATTGTAGGAGAGTGGGTGGATGGGTGTCATTAAAAATGTTTGTCATTTTTTTTATATCTATAGTTGTTAGAATAGACGTGGTCATTTCTATCTTTTTTTTCTTTTTTTTTGTATCTTGCAGCTGACGAAATCTTTAGAAGAAGCGTGCGACAGCCTGAAGGATATGACAGACTCTGGCAACAGCCAATCAGTGGACCGGGGTTCAGTGTGTGGGAAGCTGCTGCTGCACTGTCAGCCAGTGCTGAGGATTTACCTGGAGGTGGCAGAGAACCACGTGGCCAGGTGCGTGGCGCTGCATCGCACTCTGGGCAAAATGCTCTCCATCATGCTGGCTGTCTTCACGCAGTTGGCTCTGAAGGTGTGTAGTAGTGGTGGGATGCTGCTGTACTTTGTCTGTTGGTGTATATTTGGTTGCAAAATCTTCATTAGTGCCCCCATGGTTCAACTGGTGCAAAACGTTTGTCACTGCTGTGCCCCTACGACCCTGGAGGGGGTTATGTGAGCAGATGAGATGAGATGGTCCAAGGGACTACAGGATAGGTGAAGGTATATCATCTATATGTGAACAAATGATAATAAAAAATGGAATTTATATTGTGCTATATCTTGCAAAAAACAAATCAAAGCACTTAATGTGCACTGTGTGCATGTGGTTGTCTTTGATTCCACGTCTGTTCACTCTCAGTGATAGTAGATGGGGGTGAAAATAAAAGAAAAAAGGTTGTATTAAAGTTGAGGTGGTGGTGGAGGTCCTACTGAAAAGTATTGAGGGGAAAAATACTTTACACATGAAAAAGACACTTGGCAAAGCAAGACTAAGAACTAAAAACAAAAAAGCAACAACAACAGAACAAACCCTAAAACAAAACAAAACAAAATCACCCAGAGAACAAAGTCATTAACGTTCATGAAGCTATAACAAACGTCCTATAGGACTGTGCCAGAGACCTTTCACAATATCAATGCCATATTGAAATTCAAATATGTGGGCATGTGTGTGTGTGTACATGTGTGTGTGTGTGTGTACACTTGTGTGTGTGTGTACGCTTGTGTGTGTATGCCCTCAGCCAATGCATACAAACACTCCTGTACATTTATATTCATGTAATGCAAAAGAAACAGAAAATCTGCACAGACTGACATTTTTGTGATAACGTTGTGTGCAGGGATTCTGCTTGCCAGCGGAGTACACAGAAGAAAGTGAGGGTGAGGGGGCCACGGACTTTGTGGACATAGAGGGCGGAGGTATGGGCGAAGGGGAAGGAGCCAAAGATGTCAGTGACCAGATTGAATCTGAAGATCAGGTGAGTGAAGGGGGGAAAGAAAAGGCTATACCTTGTAACTTTACTGCTGTGTGTTAGGGGATTTTTTGTTGTTGTTTTTTTTTGTTTCAACCAGATTGAATCCAATCAGGTCAGTAACCTTCCCCCCCCTCCCCCCAAAAAAAACCCCAACAACAAACAAAAAAAAACTAAACAAAAAACCAACAACAAAAAAGGCTACAGTCTGTGTAGCTGCTGCTGTGTTGTTGTTTTTGTTTTTTTAATAATTTTTTTTACTAGATGGAATCAAAAGGTCATATCTGTATACATGTGTTGCTGTTGTGAGATTCAGATGTTTTGGAGTGATTGGAAAGTGATGCTGTTTAAAAAGGTTTAAACGTGTGCGAAAGATGTTCTGCATGGTCACACATGGGACGTCGGCTTATAGTCTCATCTAAAAGACTTGCTATAGAGTTTGTGCACATGAACATGCTGGTTTGTACATAATGTTGTCTGTACATATGTTCATAAATCCCCAATCCAGGTGGCATACATCAGTGACTCAGGCTGTAGATAGGCAAAAATCTCAATCAATAACACTTTATGGTGTTCTCCTCACTTCAAACAGCATTTTTTTAACCACACCATTCTGACCACGTCTGACTTGTGTGCAATACCAGCGCACAGCCACCCCCAAGTAGCTGAAAGACTCTTACCCAGATGATCATTTTTTGGTATGTGTGGTTGCAATCCTCTGTAGTTTTGAAAGTAGCCTGTTTGTAACATGTCCGTGACAAGTATTCTCACCTGTCTGCATCACTGAGTTTAGTAAAAGCCGCCACTCCCAATGATAACGACATGATCCTCCTTCACAGCTGTCAGTTTCCCCCACTTTCGGCTGCTCTCAGCTGCTATCTGTGCCATCCCAGCTGGTGCTAATTATAGCAGAAACTGATCCCACTTGGACTTGAAAAAACTGGACTTGACTTATGCCTCTCGATTCCCTGGGGAACATAGGGCCACAACAACACCCCTCTGATGAACTTGGTTCTGGGAGATCCTCTTCAGCTCCGCCCATGTCATTCCAGCTGCCTTCCTTCGTCTCTGCGTCAACGCTTCTGCACCAGGTCTGTTTTGGTCGACCGGACTTGATATAAAGAAGGGGCTAATTTTAGCACTGGACCCTGGACCCTTGACTGAGTTATGATGTATTTGCATGCTGTGCCTTCTCCCTTTGCTCTGGTCTTTTCTGGCCTTGTGTTCATGCATGTGTGTGTGTTGTGCAGCTGGATGAAACCAAGTTGCCAGGAGAAGAGAAAGACAAGAGCGAGGACCAGCAGCCTGATGTAGCCCCTGAGGAAAATGCCATTGAAATGTCGGACGATTTTGATGCTAAAGCCCAAGACATGGAGCCTGTTGGTCAGTTTTGTTCTAAATGTTATGGGTGCGTGCATGTGTGTGTGTGTGTGTGAAAAATCTCTATGTGTGTGAACTGTGTGTGTGTGTGAGAGAGAGGTGTTCTATACGTAAATGGAATATTACTGAACTGTGTGCTTTTTGTGTGTGTTAGTATTGCAGGGTATACTAAAGCTTTTGATACAAGAACACTTTCTGCTGCATATTCTTCCTGTGTTTGGTTTTATATCTTTTCACTGCAGAATACAATAAAATTGTTCACAAATAATTATAGTCATTTATTTTAAGAGGAAAAAAAAGCTGTAATGGCTTTGTCATGATGTTGTGCTTGTCTTTTTTAATCATATGTGTTTCAATGAAATGATTTACACTGATTTTCTTAAAACAGACATAATTTTATGCTTGTCTCTTTTTAATCAGAAATCTGTTTCAAGACATTGATTTACACTGATTTTCTAAACAGTCATAATTTTGTGCTTGTCTGTTTCATCAAAAACCTGTTAAAATATGACATAATTTGTATTTTCTTTGTTTGTGAATGATAAAAATCATAGTCACTGTATAATAATAATGAAAGTCATAGTATGTATAAAGAAGTGAAACGCAGTGTAAGTAAACAAGACACAATCACAAGGTGAAAATCCTCGCTTTGACTGTGTACAGAAGGAGAGAATGACGAGGAAGACGAGGACAAAGAAGAGGAGGATGCAGAGAAACAGATGGGAGAAGTGGATGGACCTGACTCGGACAAACTGGACGATCAGATGTGGGGTGATGATGAAGAAGAGGAAAAGGATAGTAAGGTGAGCACAGCTGTCACAGTGTCAGTTTCCCCCACTTTCAGCTACTCACAGCTGCTATTCATTTCATCCCATTCCATCCCAGCTGAACGGGGGGGGGGGGGGGGGGCACCAAGTCTGTAACTTCAGAACAGCTCTTACCTTCATGATCCTTTCCCATGGGAATGCCAGGGTCTGTCAGTATAAATAGCATCCCCACCTTTTTGAAAAATTCTCTACTTGGAATTTCCTTCTATTCTTTTTATCCTTTTCTTTGTTTCTGCCACGTTCCTTTTTTCTTCCTGTCCCCTCCTTCTTGTCTATTTTCTGCCTCCTTGGTCCATTCTCCAGCCTTTTTTCCAAGAACGGCTTAAAAAGATAACAATTCTCTCTCACACCTAAGTCGGATGCGCTAGGCCCGACTTGTCAGGCGCTTTACGACAGTGCAACACTTTTTTTTTTTTTTTTTTTTTTTGCTGCCTCATCTTCTGTGACGTCCCCTGTCCTGCTGTTCCCACGCGGCTCATTTCAATCTCCCTGCCACAGCCATACCCAGATTTGTTATGTCTCATCCTCAGGGTCGGAGGCCCACAGGGAGCCCATCACTATCAGGCCGCCGCGGGGCCACCAGCCAGAGGGGCCCTGCACTGCTGCTGGGTCACTTTGGCGGTGTTCAGTGGTGCCTGTTCTGAGCTAACATACGCAGGACACCACCTACTAAGCCCCCTACTAACGACAGTATTAGCTCAGTCGCGGAGCCAGACTGAGTGAGTTGCCCACCCGAGGTGGCAACCACCACAACGTCCCTCCAACGACCGTCCCCCGCGAACCTCCAACCCCAAAGGCTTTGACACAAACTCGCCACAGGCACAGAAGTGTATGGGTAAACCGAATCTGATGTCACCATGAGACCAGAGAAACTGGGACCACCCAATCAGAGGCAATTTTTTTTAATTGCATGGTGATCAATGACAATGAGGATGACGTAATTATGCTGCTGTGGAAGTGCATATGCTTTGAGACTACTTGACAGGGTTGTACTCTACGCTTACTATCATAATATATCCCGGCGTCAACCGGGCCCGAGAGATACAGACACCGCGCAACACATTTTTACTCATATGACAGACAACAGTAATTGCTGTCTGAGCTATTCTTCGTCACCGTCAAATGCTCGAGATAGCAACCGTTTGTTGTCTGTCCTATGAACAAAAACTGCTACATTAGAGCCAAACCAGGTTATCTCCAGTGTGCCCAAAGAAGAAAGTGATCTGATTTGTAATGTAGCGATTTAAAGAAGAAAAATAATTAATAATAATAATAATAATAAATGGAATTTATATAGCGCTGTATCTTGCACAGACAAATCAAAGCGCTCGCTCTCGACTCATTCTTACACAGTCATGCAACCAATAGCAAGTAATAGTTCTAACAAGTCCAAATGCGCACACACACACACACACAACACACACAACACACACACACACACACACACGTACGTTATACACTTTGGCAGGGTGATGGAAATTTTGGACAGTTGAAAAGCAGGGATAGCTATGAAAGGAAACAGGAGAGGAAACTCTTAGGTTTCATGATTCATCCATCGTTGTGCAGGATCAGAAGGAAGAAGAAGAAGGAGGAGGAGACTCAGGCCCTCAGGGGGAGAAGGAGGAGCTGGTGGCCAAGGAGAACGACCCTCAGGGCAACACTGAGGACAGGGAGGAGGAGGACGGCGAGAAAGACGACAAGCAGCAAGAGGACAACGATGAGAAAGACAAGGATGAGCCCAAAACTCAGGACTTGCAAGACTTTGATGAGGTTGGTCATGAGGTGGTTGTTGTTGCAATGTGAATTTGTTGGGGGTTTTTTGATGTTGGTGGTGGTTGTGGTATGAATTGTTGTTTGTGATGGTAGAGATGTGCAGCATTATTATTGTTTTTATAAAGTTTATTCATTATTTATTTTTTTTTTTTTAAATCTTTATTTGTTTTCCTTATGTGAGTGTGAGTGTATACTACAGAATTTCGCCAGGGACAACTGTTTTACATGTGCTGAATGTGTCTCGGGCAGTGGTCTTGGGTAAACCATCTTCTCGGAAAGACCATTTAGATTCGTCTTTTAAGCAAAATGCGTGATTGGTAAAACCAGAATTGTATGTGAAGAGTGTTTTAAGACTATATGTTTGAAGGCTTTTGAAAAGGGCTTAATTTCATTGTTCTTTTAAAAATAGTCGTATTCTTATTTAGAATAACACTTTGAGTTTACCACATTCTTCTTCTTCTTCTTCCTTTTTTGTCATGTTTCTCCCAGGGGAGGTTTGACATTGATGAGCCTTCTCGAGTTAACCACATTCAGGATAGTAAATATTTGGGGATGGAGAGTTATCATAACTTTTTGTTGTAGGTAGAATGGATATGAGGTTGCTTAAAAGATTTACTTAGTAGACGACATGAATGAAGTTGATTTCCTTTCAACTCAGATTTTGAGTGGACGTAGAGTATAATAAGTCCATTGATTACTTTAGCTGTGAGCGGGTTGATTTCTTCTTCATCATCGTCATCAAATACTAAGACAGCAACTATTGTTTTCTCTCATATGAGCAAAAATACATTGCACTGCTGCGAAGCACCTGACAAGTCAGGCCTAGCACAACCCACTTTGGCATGAGTGGGTTGATTTGATGACATGTAGTTTTCCTTCTAAACCTTGTAAAGTGCAGTGAAGTCGGCATCCTTATAATTACAACACTGTTAATAATGATAATAATAATGTATGGAATTTGTATAGTGCTGAATCTTGTAAAGCAACATATCAAAGCGCTCAGATGACATGATTTTTTAAAAAATGTTAAAATTATTAAAAAAATTATTTATTATTTTCTATTGAGGATAATGGAATAAGCACTCGTGTGCTTTTTTACATCCTGTCCCCGTGTGTATGCGGTTTTGTAAATTTTGTCATCTGTTCCCACCGGCACACAATGGCCTACTCTTTCGAAAACCTGAACAGGATTTAACGTGTGCGCAAGATGTTCTGCATGCATTCGCACACGGGGCCTCGGTTTATAGTCTCATCCAAAGGACTTTGACATTCAATTCGATTTTTTGTGTCAAACTGTTGTATACATGTTTCAGATGGAATACGATGACAACAGGACTGACCCTTACCATGGAGAAGAGGACAAGAAAGAAGAACCAGAGACCTTGGACCTGCCTGAGGATTTGAACCTGGACCAGGATGAACAGGATGATGAGGAAGATACAGGTATACATCTGAGATTTTGATGTTGTTGTAGTTGTTGTTGTTTAGAGCATTATGTACTTCTTTGCCGTTCTTGTGATTATGTACTTCTTTGCCATTCTTGTGACATTGATAGTCATTTACATATAATAGTCTGTATTACTTATGCTACTAATCATTCTCTGCTGTGATATTAGTTTTGTAGTTATGTCATTTGCATATGGTTCATATTACTTATGCTACAAATCTACATAATGCTATGATATCAGTTTAGAGGTTAAGTCGTTTGCTTATAGATCATATGACTTAAGCTACCTAGCATCACTCCCTGCTATGTTGGTTTAGTAGTTATTTTTCCAACATGAGTTAATGAAACTGTCATTTGGCTTGTTAGTGAAGAGCACTTCATCTTCTCTCATTTTTTTTCTAATCTCTTTGTACTCAATGTGACAAAACTAGAACAGAAAGTCACTTGTGTCCTTTGTAAAATTTCTTCTGCATGCTTGCTTTATTATTTAATTTTATTTTATTTTATTTTTGTTTCCTTTTAAACATATAAGATTTAAAATCTAAATTATATTTTATAGCTGATTTTTTTTATTATTGTTTAGGCATTTTAAACATGTCACATTCAAGATGAAAATTGCAGTTTGTACCAGATTTATCGCTATTGTATAGGCATTTTAAACATTTCACATGCAAGATTAAAAAAATATAAAAAAACTCGTATCAAATTTATCATTACAAAGTAGGCGTTTTAGACATGCCACTTTGAAAGTAATATTAATAATATATGCCAGATTTATCATTATTGCTTAGACATTTCTTCTTCATCGAATGCTCAGACAGTAACTATTGTTGTTTGTCACATGAGCGGAAACATGTTAGACTGCTGTTAAGCACCTGACAAGTCAGGCCCAGTGTATCCAACTTCAGTGTGGCTTAGACATTTTAAACATGTGAGATCTTTCGAGTCTCACCTGTCGGCTTCACCAATTTTAGCATTAGCCACCACGCCCAATAACACCGACTTCAAGTAGAAATCATAACTCATCTCTGACTGTACTGTCCAGGTGAACAACCTCCAGGAGAAGGGGAGGAAAACACAGACTTGCCGGACTTGGAAGAAGAAAACCAGAAAGACGAGGGAGCAGAAAAGGACGGCGAGAATCCAGAAGACACAAAGGATGACAAAGAAGCGGACGAAGATAACAAAGAAACGGCGGAAGAGAAGGCAGAGGAGGAGCAGGCTGAAGAAGATGTGAGTACTGAGTATTTTTATTTTATTTCTTTTGTGTGTGTGTGTTCTTCAGTGAGAGCTCCGAGGTTTACTAACGGTTAGATTTTGCGTATGCAACAGTTTTTACTCACCATGAAGGTAGCTGCATTCCGACTTCAGGATTGTATGCTGGGTATGTTTGTGTTTCCATAACCCATCGAATGCTGACATGATTTACGGGATCTTAAACATGTATATTTGATCTCTGAATCTGTATATACACAATGGGAATTAAAGCATGGTGCAGGTCTGCACTTGGAGTTGACTCGGGGAATAGTAAAGATACCCACCCTTGATTCACCAGATGCCTCCGAGATTCCAATCCACGACTCCATGGACCCATGGGATTGAAGTCGAACGTCTTAACCACTCGGCTATATCGTCCGTCACTTTGATTATACCTATTTATGTTATGGAATGGAAGTTGACGCACTGAATGGTTGTATTGCTGGCAAAGGTTTGGATTATGTTAGCAATGAGCAACTTTAAAAAAAATTAAAGGTTTTTTTTTTTCTTTTCTTAATGCTTATGGTATATTGCTATAGATATATGTGACAGGACAGTCCTGTGTATAGGTAAGAAGTATAAAGTCTTCAAACGCTTGGGTTTATTATTATTATTTTTTTTTATTTCTTGGTTATTCTTTTGGAAGTTTACATTTGTATTCAATCACTTTGTCATTACTGGAAAGAATGTGTATATATTTATTGTTGTTTCTCTGTGTGTGTGTGGTTTTGTTTGTTTGTTTGCTGTTGTTTTTAAGAATAATAATAAATGGAATTTATATTAGCGCTATATCTTGCAAACAACAAATCACAGCGCTTGAGTTTTTGATAGTGTTCATAAGCAGTAATTGTTCTCGGGTATTGCCTGATTTATATTTATATTGACATACGATGAAGTTTATTGATAATGTGTGTTCTGTCATTTCATTTTTCTTTGTAATCCTACATACCTCAGAAAGGAAGTAAGGAACTGAAATATCAAAACAAGGAAATATATCTTCTGCTTTCAGCAAAATCAAGAAGAGGAAGAGAAGGAAGGAGAGGAAAGAGACGAACAAGAGAACGGGAAAGAAGAAGAGAAACGTAAGAAGGAATCTGAGGAACAAGAGGAATGCGAAAACGAAGAAGATGGAGAGAGAACTAAAGGTTTCAACGCTCAGGTTAGTTTCTACTGTGTGTTACTGATTGATGTGTTGTTGTGATATTGTTTGCTTTTGTTGGTATATCAATGTATGCAAGCAGATTTTGGGAAGTCACGTTCTTTCATGTGAAATAAAATGATTTGCATCATCTTTTTTTTGTTTGCTTCATTTTAATATGTCAACATAAGAGGACCAACCATGTGTGACATGTTACATACTTGCTATTAAACATTGCCTCTATTTTTATTTTATTTATTTATTTATTTTATTCTTTTATATCGAGAATAATGGAATAAGCACTTATGTGCATTTTTACATCCAGTCCCCGTGTGTATGCGGTTTTGTACATTGTCATCTGTTCCCACCAGCACACAATGGCCTACTCTTACAAAAAGCGGAACAGGATTTTAACATGTGCACAAGATGTTCTTTTGGGGAGAGTGGAGTCTGCACTGATGTTAACTCCAGGGGAAAATATCCCCTTGAACAGGAATCGAACCCGGGTTGTCAGATTGCGAGCGCCAATGTTCTAACCACTAGGCTATCCCATCTTCTGTTCTACTAAGAAGAGCATTGGGCAAAGTAAATGATTCTGATAAACATTGCAATTCTGTGTTCTATTTAGTTCTGTTAGGTTATTTATAACTGAGATTATATTATAGTCCCAGCGGAATTTCTCCCATTTAGGGACTGTGGTCGCAAGTCATCCCACTTGAGTGCCTCAGGCAACCCCCCCAAAAATAGTTACAATTCTTGAAGCAACTGTGCCAGGCCTGCAAAAGCATGAGAGTGCTGCACTAGCCTGAGCTCCATTTGTGATGTGTGATAGTAGGTTATTTACCAATGTAAGGTTTGTTTTTATAACTATTAGCATATTTCTTCACATGGGACAGCCGTTCATGGGTATACTCAAAATTCATGTTCATGCATGTGTGCAAAGCCCAGATACCTGTCACACACACACAGACTCATGCAAGCGTATGGGCACTTACAGGTACTCTCACACACACACACACACTTATACACAAACACACATAACACACACATCTATCTATCTATTCTCTCTCTCTCTCTCTCTCTCTCTCTCTCTCTCTCTCTCTCTCTCTCTCTCTCTCTCTCTCTCTCTCTCTTCCTCTCTCTTCGGATGAGACTATAAACCGAGGCCCCGTGTGCGAATGCACGCAGAACATCTTGCGCACACGTAAAAATCCTGTTCTGCTTTTCGTAAGAGTAGGCCATTGTGTGCCGGTGGGAACAGATGACAGAATTCACAAATCCGCATACACACGGGGACTGGATGTAAAAAAGCACATAAATGCTTATTCCATTATCCTCGATATAAAATAATAATAAAATAAAAATATATATATGTGTGTGTGTGTAGAGAGAGAGAGAGATAGATATACACACCCCTCACACACACACTCACACACCACCCCTACAACATCCCCTCCACCCCCCCACCCACCCACCCACCCACACACCCACGCCCACACTGACTCACCTCACCTGACCTCACCTGACTCACCATTTCCCATGGAACAGGAGGGAGAAGGAGCGGAGGAAGAGGCCAGAGAGATGGAGGAGAGGCAGGAGCACAACAAGACGAGCGAGGATACGGCCGGAGCTCTTCAGAACGAGGAGGCTGAAAACAACGCCACCGGTGAAAACGATCAGGATGAGGTATGTGTATCACTTGTATTTCTGGGGGGGGAATTTTCATATTTTTGTTGGGTTGTTTTTTTCATTATTTGGTGGGGGGGGACAAAAGTTGGGGTTTTTTTTGGTTGGGATTTAAGTTTGGTATTTTTGTTGTTGGGTTATTTTATTTTATTTATCTAGAGGGGGTTTGGGGGGGGGGGGGGTGTTTGTATTATGTATTTTTGTATACACTTGTGCATGAATATGTGCGTGTGTACACACACACACACATAGATGGCTTAATAATAAAAAGCAAATGCAATGTTTACAAAAAGATTTGACTTGACTTGATTTGACTTCACACACATACACGCACATGCATGCACACACACATACATATATACACACACAAACAAGCATGCATGCACACAGTCACAGTATAGCAACAGAATTAGTGTAGGGTGTTTTCCCAGAGAGAAGGTAGGATCATAGCAGTGTGTGAGTGCGCTTGCTCATATACACTTGTGCATGAGTCTGTGCACACACACACACACACACACACACATACACTCACGGGGGATGGGATAGCCTAGTGGTTAGAACATTGCACTCGCAATCTGACAACCCAGGTTCGATTCCCGTTCAAGGGGATATTTTCCCCTAGAGTTAACATCAGTGCAGACTGCACTCTCCCCAAAAGTCCTTCGGATGAGACTATAAACCGAGGCCCCGTGTGCGAATGCACACAGAACATCTTGCGCGCACGTTAAATCCTGTTCCGCTTTTCGGATGAGTAGGCCATTGTGTGCCGGTGGGAACTGATGACAAAATTTACAAAAACTGCATACACACGGGGACTGGATGTAAAAAAGCACATAAGTGCTTATTCCATTATCCTCGATATGAAAGAGTAAAATAAAAATAAAAATAAAAAAATAAAATACACACACTCTACACTCACACACACTCTACATGCACACACACAACACGCAATCACACACACAATCACACACAGAGTCACAGTATAACAACATGTGTAATGTATGGTGTTTTCCCAGAGAGAAGGCATGGGACAGTCGACCAGTGACCAGCAGGATGGCCATGAAGGTTCCTCCTCTGCCCAGCTCACACAGGGCACTGCCCCACAGGACAAAAAGCAGGTCAGTATCTGTGTGTGTGTGTATGTAGGGGGGGGGGGGGGGGGGTTGTAGGGGGTTGGGATAAGGTGGGGTGTTTGTTGGGAGGGGAGGGGGTGTTTGTGTGTGTGTCTGTTCTTTCAATTAAACGTCTCTTCGCTGTGCATGATAGTACTCTGTCTCTGTGTGTATGTGTTTGCGCACTTAGTGAGTATGTGTGTGTGTGTGCGTGCATGTGTGTGGGTGTATGTGTGTGTGTGTGTTCTTTTAATGAAACATCTTTTCACTGTGACTGGTATTAGTCTGTTTGTGTATGTTGTGTTGTGTGTGCGTGAGTGTGTGAGAGAAAGAGAGAGAGAGAGTGTCTGTGTTTGGTCTGGAAAGCGAGAAGTTGCTTCCTTTGTGAAGCATGACTAATGACTTATTTTCCATTTACTAGATCATGCATGGTTTGCTGGTGCTGGTCTTTTGGATGAGATGACAAACCAAGGTCTTATATACAACATACATTTATCACACATAAAAGAACCCATGGCGACAAAGAGTTGTTCCTGACAAAACTCTATAGAAGAAAATGTTTCTTTATGGAAACATGTTCATCCAGAGATAGGAAAAATATTGACTGATTTGATACACTGACCCTGTGAAGAGTAGCTCAGATTTCTTGCATATTTCTTTCTTTCTTCTATGACTGTACAGTTGTGTTCAATATAACATTTCTTCTTTGTCCAACGCTCAGACAGCAACTTTTGTTGTTATTCATATGAGTGGAAATGTGTTGCACTGCTGTTAAGTGCCTGACAATTCAGGCCCAGCACATCAGACTCCGGCATGGGAGAGAATTGTTATCTTTTAAGTCTTTCTGGGGGGGAAAAAAAGGCAGGAGAATGGACCGAGAAGGCAGAAAATAGATGACGGGGAGAAAAGGAACCAGGCAGAAACAAAGAGAGGGATAGAAAAGAGGGAATGGCTAGCACAGAATTTCCAGAAGGTGGGGATGCTATTTACACTGACAGGTCTCTGGCATCCCATGGGGGAACAATATGATACAATCAGGGCTGTTAAGTGCTTTGCTTTGCTTTACAAGATTCAGCGCTATACAAAATCCAAATATTACAATTATTGTTGTTGTTATTATTATTATATGTATATGATATGTTTTGCAGACACAGAGGCGTCCTGGACAGTCCCAAGAGGATCGATCCCTGGGTTCAGCTGATGAAAAATTCAAACGCCTGAAAACAACGGAGCGTTCCAACAACAGACCGCAGGTAGGTGTGCCTGAACGTTTGACATCCATTTCTTTCCTCCAGAAAAACTTTGTAACCCTTACAGAAAGCAGAAAAACAAGTAAAAAGGAAACTGAATGATGTTTGATGAAGAAAAAAAAGACTTTGGTATGGTGAATAGTGACATGATTGAATGAATGAGTGTATGATTTATAAAGTGCATAAAAACCACCACACCCTTAGGTGTAATTTAATTTCTGGCACAAGAAGAAGGAAGGTGGCAGGACGGTTAAGACATTCACCTGCCTAACAAGTAAACTGTGGGGTTCTGGGATCGATTCCCAGCCTTGCCCTTTCTTTCCAGTTTGATGAGTAAATCAAACTGAGTGCCAAAATCCTTCAGACGAGACTGTGAACTGAGGCCCTGTGTGTGCAAATGCATGCAGAATCTTGTGCACACGTTAAATATCCATTCCACTTTTATGAAGAGTATGCCATTTTGTGCCGGTAAGAATGGATGACAGAATTTGACAAACGCATGCATATAGTTGTCATGTTTAGGGACCATCCTCTGAAGTCAGAATGTGGCTACCTAAGTAGTGGTAGTGGTGGTGGTGGTGGTTGGGGGGGGTGGGGTGGGGTGACGGTTGCATTCTAAGAAATCTCACCATTGGTGAACCTCTGAGCTCTAGCCAAGGATCAACAAAACAAGAATCTGACATATAAAGCATTAAGAGCTGATATCTTATGTGATTTACGGTGGAAATTGTCACTACAGGGATACAGGTGCTGTAAAACCAAACGCTTTGCAGTTGTGTGGCAAGGAGAAAGTGTTGGCCTGGCTTTCTCTCAACACACGACTGCCACAGTAACTGAACCTTGATCGCCCACAGCCTCTCCTATGGCTTGTTTGGGCTTTGCACAGTTCATACATTTAAATTTTGATCCGTGTCTGTTTCTTGTTTTTTTAAATGGTCTAGCTTAATAATAATAATAATAATAATGTATGGAATTTATATAGCGCTGAATCTTGTAAAGGAACAAATCAAAGTGCTTACATGTTGATGCACCAGAAATGAAATATTGCGTCATTGGTCACATGTATCGTCGAGTGATATTGCTGATAATTACTGCTTGTTATCTTTAGTGATGTGAGGGTACTGATAAGCCTGTTTCTAGAACGTAATTGTTTTAGACTTGTCTTTTTGAACGTAGAATGCATTTTCTTTTTCTATTGAAAAAAGTGGGGTTTTGGGTTGATTTTTTTAATGAGCATTGTTTGATTTGAAATGGTTTAGTCTGATATGATTTGTTACAGAGTATTTTTATGTAGAAAAAAAAAAGCCCTAAGCAGTACGACAGACTATGCTAAATACTTTTTGTCTTGAACATAGCTCTGATGTATAGAAAATACCACTGAGCCGTCTAAAAGGCTATAATCCTAACTATTGTTGACTCTGATGTCTTGGCAAGAAAAAAGCTCTGAGCAGTGAAGTAATCCGTAATCCTAAATACTCGAAACCTCTGACCAGGTAATTGAAAACAGTGATGCACACAGACTTCTTATCTATCATATTTTTATGGCCCCACAGTGATTGTCAGGTGTTAGGAACAAGAAAAAGTACATCATTATTCTGGGTGACCTCCAGACTGCTTAAAGATAGACATGTGTCTGAAAGTGACCAAAATCACTGGGGAGGGGAGGGGGGGGGGGTTAATTTTTAAAAAAATTTCTATATGCAAATACGGAGATTTCCCAAAGCAAATTTAAAGAATTCAACATGTAGAATATTTTTCTGTAAAAACAGGTTTCTTGCGCTTGTAGATACAAAAAACATTATGCAGTTTGAAGCATTTAGTTTTGGCAACCATATTGAATTGTTTCTATGGCAACACTGCATAAAACTGAATCATTTATGAATCGTATGCTTTACACGCAATGCCCTTACAATATCTGATACAACTTCTAACATACGCTTGTAAACAGAATCAATCAGTTTCTACCCCCATCTCCCCCGCCATAAGCTTGAAGAATGCTTAGCTTCTTCTTCTTCCTTTTTTGTCATGTTTCTCCCAGGGGAGGTTTGACATTGATGAGCCTTCTCCATCTCTCTCTGTTTTTAGCTTCCTCCTTATTTATGCCCCTTTCTCTAAGATCATCTGCAATACAGGCAGCCCAGGTCTTGCTAGGTCTTCCCTTTGGTCTCTTTACATCCACTACAAAGTTTATTGCTCTTTTTATGGTGTGGTGGTCTGCTTTCCGTTGAACGTGCCCAAACCAGCGCAGTCTATTAGTACTAGCTACAGACTTCAGATCATCAACTTTGCACATTCTCCATAGTTCTTCATTCGTGATACTCTCTTTCCATTTGATCTTTGCATTGTAGCGTAGCATTCGGTTTTCAACAGCTCTGCTTATAACAACAACAAATATTCTTTTATATGAAAACTTACAAATGTGACCGTCGAAATCCAGAGTGACAAGCGGACGAGGGAGGAGCAGGAGGCAGAAATGTACGAGCACATCAAGGACGACACCTGCCAGGCTGATGCCCAGACCCTGGACGTGGCCACTGACCAGCAGCAGAAGCAGCAGGCCGTGGTGGGGAAGCCTGAGGAGGAGGAGGAGGGCAACGACGGTGATGAGGATGAGGACGTCCAGATGAGGGATGAGGAGGAGGAAGAGGTGAGGTTGTGTGTGGGGGTTGGGGGGATGGAGTTGGGAGGGGGGGGGGGGGAGTGTTTGGTGGTGTGGTTGGGGGTTTGTGGGTGAGTTATTCGTGTGTGTGTTTTAAGTATGGGGGTAAGTTGTGTGTGTGTGTGACTGGGTCAATGGGTGAGTAGTGTGTGCGTGTATGTTGTGTGTGTGTTTTAAAGTATGGGGGTAAGTTGTGTGTGTGTGACTGGGTTGATGGGTGAGTATGTGTGTGTGTGTGTGTGTGTTTAAAGTATGGGGGTAAGTTTGTGTGTGTGACTGGGATGATGGGTGAGTAGTGTGTGTACATGTGTGTGTGTGTGTTTTAAAGTATGGGGGTAAGTTGTATGTGTGGTCAGGTTGGTGGGTGAGGGAGTTGTGTGTGTGGTTGGGGTGTGTGTGTGTTTGTGTGGTTGGGGTGTGTTGTGTGTGCGAAAGTCAAAGTCCAATTTTTATTTTCAGATGGTACATTGAATAAGCAGTGTAATTGCTTTTTTTTCATCAAGCTATCTATCAAAGGGGGGGAAAGATACAGAATAAAAACGTAATCAGTGATAAACCATACAAATCAAACAAGAGAAAATAATATATATGTGTGTGTGTGTTTAGTATGGGGGTAAGTTGTGTATGTGACTGGGTTGATGGGTGAGTAGTGTGTGTGTGAGTATGTGTGTGAGAGAGAGAGAGAGCACATGTATGCGATGTGAGTCTGTATGCATGTGTGTGTGAAGTTAGAAATATGTATATTTAAGAAAGCAAGCAAGTGATGTCTTGACTTTGTCAGCCTGACAACAATGCTGTACTATAAAGTATAAGATCTGTACCCTCTGTTACAAATGTCTCCACAAAACAGCACATGCCCACCTCTGTGAATGTCTTCACCTGTACACTCCTTCTCGTTCCCTCCGCTCTGCTGCAGATACCTCGTGCTTAAGAATACCTAGAATCAACCAGTCCACCATTGGCCGTCACTCTTTCTCTGTTTCTGGTCCATCGATCTGGAATGACCTCCTTCTCTCTCTTCACCAAAAGCCTACTTACGATGCTTTAAAATTCAGCCTAAAGACACATTTATTTCAAACCTAAGATTCTCTCCTCTTGTTTCAACTTATTTCTGTCCCTGCCCTCAACATCCAAAGCCCCCAATCACCCTGCAGGAGTGTACAACCGTTATATCTGTGTGTTAACATTTGAATTTGTAAAAATTATTAATTGTGCGTGTGTGTGTGTTTACATTTGAATTTGTAAATATCTAGTAATTGTAACTGGCTGCATGTAAAAGACTAGGATGAATGAAAGCACTTTGATTTGTTTTTTGCAAGATATAGTGCTGTATAAATTCCATGTATTATTATTATTATTTACTCTTCAACAGGACAATGAGAAATCCGAAGAGAAGAAAGGCAGAGAAGGAGGGAAGCAACAACATCCCAAAGAAACCACCAAGGGAGGGGAGGAGAGAGATGGGGGGGAGCCCATGGAGGTGGACAAGACGGAAATCGAAGGGACGGTGGTGGAGACGTTGGGCGCTGAACGACCGGCAGTGTCCACTATCCACACCCAGCTGCAGCATCTTCACCTGGGGGCTGTGGTAAGAGGAGTCCATATAAAATCTGTATGAATTCCATGTATTATTATGATAATGATAAATATTATTATTATTATTATTGTTATTCCAGTTTTTTATTTAAAAAAGGAAAAGAATGGATGAAGGGTAACGAGCTGTGATATGAATAGTTAAGTGATGATCTAGACTCAAGGTGTGGTAAGTGTAAAGTGAATCAAAAAGTGGTCTGTAAACCGGGTAAGAATGGAGTAAAGATAGCATTGAACACAGTGACAGTGAATTAAAGATATGTAGCCTGTAGCTATGAACAGAATTTAAGTAGATAAGAGCTTCGTGTCACAGTATATGTATATATTACTGAGGGCAAGTCTGTAGCATTAAGCCATGATGAATAAGAGAGAGCAAAAAATGTTTTCAAGTCTGTCTTGGAAGGGCGTCCTCTATTTTTTTCGAAGCCATTTTGAGTAATTGATTGGCTGTTTTCTTTATTAACCTGGTTTTCTTGGGTTATCGGTGTTTATTCTGGTCTTTTTTTCATTTTTAAGAATGTTGGCTGTTAGTATATATATATTTTTAAAAGTTTCAAACCTTTTGCTCTCAATTCTGGATTTTTCTACTGTTCAGAGATAGTCCTCTTTTTCAAGAGGTTGTCTCTGACACAGAAAAAAACTTTTGAAGTCTGATGCTAATATCCTTTGAAGCTTGCAATGCCATCCATATCAAATGTTATGATGTTAGTGGTGGTGGTGGTGGTGGTGTTGAGGTTATGTTAGAGTCCCACCGGAGATATACGATTTAGAGACTGTGGTCACAAGTCATCCCACTTTGGCGCCATGGGCCACCCTAAAAATGATCTTGAAGCAACAGTGGTATGCAAGCATAAGGATGCTGTGCAAGCCTTGTTGTTGTTGTTGTTTGAGGAAGGAAGGGGGCAGGATGGTTAAGACGTTTGCCTGCCAACAAGTAAACCGTGAGGTTCTGGGTTCGATTCCCAGCCTCGCCCTTTCTTCCCAGTTTGACTAAAAAATCGAACTGAATGTCAAAGTCCTTCGGATGAGACTATAAACATAAATTCCATATATTATTATTATTATTAAACAGAGGCCCCGTGTGCGAACGCATGCAGAACATCTTGCGCACACGTTAAATCCTGTTCTGCTTTTCGAAAGTGTAGGCCATTGTGTGCTGGTGGGAACAGATGACAAAATTTACAAAACCGCATACACACGGGGACTGGATGTAAAAAAAAAGTACCTGAGTGCTTATTCCATGATCCTTAATATAAAATAATATAATAAAAAAAAAATTTAAGTCATCTGAGCACTTTGATTTGTTGCTTTACAAGATTGAGCGCAATATAAATTCCATATATGCTTATTATTATTATTATTATTATTTATTATTATTATGAATTCATGTTTCAGAAATTTAATCCTGTGTGTTGTGTTGACAGATGACGGAAGGCGATGTAGAAGCACTGAGAAGTCAGTTGGAGGAGAGCATGACCAACTGGAAACAGCCTGACCTCAGTGATCATGAGGCCGTAAGTCATTCTGCTGTCCTGCGCATGTGTGTGTGTGTGTGTGTGTGAATATAACATCCTTTCACAAAATACTTGTAACTAAGTCTCTGTGTGTGTGTGTGTGAAAACATGCATGTGTGGATTATATGTGCTGAACTTTGTTTTAAATTTCTTTATACATTATGAGTATCGTTTGTGCTTTCATGGGTAATTTATTCAAAGTATTTGATGTTTTATGCCTGCACAGTATATCCTTAGAGATTTTGTGGACATTGTGACGCTGATGTGCATCTGTTCACAATACATAGACACTCCACAATTGTGTCTGAAGTGAGTGTATCTACACATATACATTTTGATAGATATTTAAACGCACAATTTTAAAACATGTATTCTTAGAATGTATGCTAGTGCAGCGGGATTACACAGAAGGTATCATCACCATGGAATGTGTTACCTGAGGTTCTCGCTGCCATAGAAAAAATGAACTTTGATCGTTCACAGCCTGATCGGTGGCTTGTTGGACTTTGCACGGTTCAGACATTATTTTTTACTTCGCATCATGTACTTCACCCTGTCAGACAGTTACAATCATGGTCTGTTGTGTAGTGTTCTTCTCAGCCAAATAAATGCAGAAGCTTTTAGCTAGTTGATGAGCTGTGCAGAAAGATTTGACACTGCTGCAGATGTTTGCATTGTTTCTTTATGTTTTTATAATCATTCTTGTCAATGTGTCAGTGTTGTAATTGCCCTTCAGGGGATGATTAAAGTATTTTGATTTGAATTGTTGTATGAACAGGTTTTTGTGTCTTGGTGCAGACTTTGTTTAGTACAAACAAACAAACAAAAAATTGTGTATGCTTTTCATTTATGTACAACGTATTTTAAAAAGAAAGCAAAACAAACACGTTTCAATAAAGTGTAGAACCAGAAGTTCTTCCTTCTCACTTTAAAAAAAAAAATCTAACTACAGCCTCTGACTTTAAATTAACTAAATGATTTATTTTCTAACAAAGAAAAGAAGAAGGCTCTGTGATAATTGCTTACATGTATGAAAATTGGTGTCATTTGGTTTTTTTCATTCCTCGGTGAAATCTTACTACAGCCTCTGATTTAAATTACTAAATGATTTACCTGCTAACAAAGAAAAGAAGAAGGCTTTGTGATAATTGCTTACGTGTATGAAAATTGGCATAATTTTATTTCTTTCATTCCTGGGTGACATCTCACCCAACGCTAAGATTTTGAATACGCACCCGTTTAAAGGTAGCCGCATTCCGACTTTGGGCGTGTGATAAAAGTTTGACGTGTGTGAATGATTACCTGTGTGAGCAGGTGGCGGCAGCTGCCCAGGCCTGGCAGAAATACGAGACCCTGACCTCCAGTCTCTCCCAGGAGCTGTGTGAGCAGCTTCGCCTGGTCCTGGAGCCCTCTCAGGCCACCAAGCTCAAGTAAGGATTTTTGTTTGTTTGTTTGTTGGGGGATTTTGTTGTTCCATGGCTAGAGCTGCAAGTCAGATGGTCAGATTTTTGCATATGCGACCGTTTTTGCCCACAATTAAGGTAGTGAAAAATCTTCAGTGGTGTCCCAATGGTCTACAAGACTGTGGGATAGGTGAGGTGAGGTGATATGGTTGCAACATGCAACTTTGGGGATGTCTGTACATGACATCAGTGTGCATAGGGTTTGTTTTTTTTAGAAAATATTTTTTTGTCCTCTGTTTTCACCAGCAGGCAATGGCCAACTCGTCTGAAAGACAGACGGGTTTTATTTGTGTGTGCAAGACGTTTTGTATGCGTTTACCCACAGTTTACACTCGGTTTGTAGTCTCATCTGAAGGACTTTCAGGGGGAGTAAAGTCGGTACTTATGTTAACTCCAGGGGAAAAATATCCCCTTGAAATGGTATCTCAATGGTAGCTCAAACCCGGGCTCAATCCTAGGCAGTCAAATTTTGAGCGCAACTCTTTAACAATTAGACTATTGTCACCCTCTACTACCACCACCACCCCTCACCCCCTACAGTAAGGATCCTTTGACATTACTTGCTTGTTTGTATGTTGTAGTGAGGATTGAAATGGGGGTCAGATGAAGTGTTGCATTGAAAAAGAATGTTGGGATCGTTTGACATGTCTACATATTTTTTATCAGTAAGCAAATTCAGACATTAGGAAGAACTGATATTGGCAACTACTGAATCTCATTTCAACTGTTACCTAATTTCAATTTTCCCAGGGGAGACTACCGCACAGGCAAGCGTCTCAACCTGCGCAAGGTGATCCCCTACATCGCGTCCCAGTTCCGCAAGGACAAGATCTGGCTGCGACGCACCAAGCCCAGCAAGCGCCAGTACCAGATCATGCTGGCCATCGACGATTCCTCCAGCATGGCCGACAACCACTCCAAACAGGTGAGAACACGGCGGCCAGTAATGGCTGCTGCTGAGAGCACAAAGTTATAATATATGTGACGCTCCACCACATAGCATAGCACCAGAGGCCAACCTTTAGTTGTTAACATTTTATTAATTTGCAATGAAAAGGCTAATCAGTACAGAAAACAGATTGTAAATCGGACATTTCTATGAAAAGTTATTGCAAATTGAAATGATAGACTACTGAAAGTGACAACATGAGAAACTGACCAGTTTTGCATCGTAATAGGTGGTCAGAATGAGGGTTTGGATGTTTTTAAAATGCATTTTAAAGCAAAGGAGGCACCATGGTCGAGTGGTTTAGGCGGTCAACTCGTGATCCAGAGGTCGCGGGTTCGATCCCCGCTCGGTTCGGTGTTGTGGCCTTGGGAAAGACACTTTACTCCTATTTTCCTCACTCCACCCAGGTGTACAAGTGGGTACCAGCTCTGCTGGGGAAGTATCTGGCGACAGACTAGCGTCCTGTCACAGGGGTGGTGAAAAAACATCAGTTCGCTTAACGCTACAGAAACCGGGATAAGCTCCGGCTCTATGGGCCTTCTGGCTCGAAAGAACATGCTACTTTAAAGCAAAAGGAAACAAAATTACGTTTTGATACTTTAGTACAAGGTAAAGCAATGGCTTTAGTTTTTTGATCGATCAAAATCTTAAAACTGACAACCTGACCCCCACCTGCCTAAAATGGCTCCTAGTGGAAAAGTGGGTCAGGTGCAAAGCGACTCATTTCGTGGTGGAGCGTCACATTTACATATGTGATGTGACCTCTCAGAAACCTTGAGGGAGAGCAGAGATATCAGTAGCTTGATATTTCATCATACCGTTTCAGATCTGTGCTTGTGCTTGCTGTGTGTGACCAAATTATTGTGTGCTGACCCAGTATTTTGATTCTGCAAAGCCCTGACTCCTTAGAGGTCTGATAGTGCTTTTGAATGTTTGTGTGAGTTGGAGGCAAAATTTTTGTTAGCACTTCTTCCATCACGACTTCTTCCATTTTACTTTTTCTATGCAATATGTTGATATAAGTTGTGAAGGAAGGTGGCAGGATGGTTAAGACGTTTGCCTGCCAACAAGTAAACCGTGAGGTTCTGGGTTCGATTCCCAGCCTCGCCCTTTCTTCCCAGTTTGACAAAAAAATCAAACTGAATGTCAAATTCCTTCGGATGAGACTATAAACCGAGGCCCCGTGTGCGAACGTATGCAGAACATCTTGCACACACGTTAAATCCAATTCCGCTGTTCGAAAGAGTAGGCCATTCTGTGCCGGTGGGAACAGATGGCAATTTTTTTTTAAACCGCATACACACGCATAAATAAAAAAATTAAACATTTTTAAATGTCATCTGAGCGTTTTTGATTTGTTGCTTTACAAGATTCAGCGCTATATAAATTCCATACATTATTATTATTATTATTATTATTATACACTTGATACATTTTCTGTGTATTGATGAAATTTCTTTTCTTGCTAGGATGTTTTCCAGAAGAATTATGTGTACATAATGATGCTACAAGTGACAAATTTGTCCCATGGAGATACATAGTGACATCTTTAGAAAAGAAAAGGTGGAGATAACTGTTTGTTGTTGTAGCTTTAAATGATATGCCCTATGCTGGTTGTTTTCTGTTCATTTCAGTTGGCGTTTGAATCACTGGCACTGACGGCTAATGCCCTGACACTGCTGGAAACTGGGGAACTTGGTGTATGCAGGTAAACAAACTTATTGTGATTTTATCAATGCTTGAGTGGTTACGTGTGTTTCTAATAAAAATAATGATAGTAGTAAAGAATAGTTGTAATTGTAGTCGTAAAGTGGTGGGTAGGTGGGTGGAGGTATGTGTGTGTGTGGCAGGTTGGTTATCTGGGGTTTTTTTTAAAGCTAAAATTTTGACCTGCATGTTGTAAACTACCCAACATGTCCTACCCATTTCACACAGTATTTCATAAAAGACCTGTTTGAACAAACAAACAAAAATGTTTACAAATGTAGCTGTATCAACAATAACTAGTCCTGGTGTAATGTTCCATGTGCTGAGTGCAGCTTTGGGGAGACTGTTCATTTCTTCAGTGATAACTGGCAGTGGTGTAATGTTCCACAAGTTGTGTGCAGTTAGCTGTTCCATTCCTTCAGTGATAACTAGCAGTGGTGTAATGTTCCATGTGCTGAGTGCAGCTTTGGGGAGACTGTTCATTTCTTCAGTGATAACTGGCAGTGGTGTAATGTTCCACAAGTTGTGTGCAGTTAGCTGTTCCATTCCTTCAGTGATAACTAGCAGTGGTGTAATGTTCCATGTGCTGAGTGCAGCTTTGGGGAGACTGTTCCATCCCTTCAGTGATAACTGGCAGTGGTGTAATGTTCCACAAGTTGTGTGCAGTTAGCTGTTCCATTCCTTCAGTGATAACTAGCAGTGGTGTAATGTTCCATGTGTTGTGTGCAGCTGCTCCATCAGTGATATTTAGCACTAGTGTAATGTTCCATGTCACTGTGTTGTGTGTGTGTGTGTGTGCAGCTTTGGGGAGACCGTACAGCTGCTGCATCCCTTCAGTGAACCCTTCAGTAATCAGGCAGGAGCTCGCTGCTTGCAGCAGTTCACCTTTGAGCAGAAACAGACCCGGGTGGCTTTGGTAAGCGATTTTGTTTGGGTTTGTTTAGGGAGGGGTATCAGGGTTTTGTTGTTGTTTTTTTAAATTATGATGGACAATGAATGAATGGTTAGAGCAGTTGACTTCATCCATAAGGTTTGAATCTTAGCAGCAGCAGCAGCGTCTGGTGATTTTTGTGTTTTTAGCAATCTCCCAGGTCAACGCTAAGTGCAAACCTGCCAGTGCCTTAATTCCCCTTTGTGTATAACATAATAATAATAATAATAATGTATGGAATTTATATAACGCTGAATCTTGTAAAGCAACGAATCAAAGCGCTTTTTTTGTTTGTTTAATCAAGGATAATGGAATAAGCACTCATGTGTTTTTTTTTACATCCAGTCCCCGTGTGTATACGTTCTTTTGTAAATTTTGTCATCTGTTCCCACCAGCACACAATGGCCTACTCTTTCGAAAAGCGGAACAGGATTTAACATGTGCGCAAGATGTTCTGCATGCGTTCGCACACAGGGCCTTGGTTTATAGTCTAATCCGAAGGACTTTGACATTCAGTTCGATATTTTTGTCAAACTGGGAAGAAAGGGCGAGGCTGGGAATCGAACCCAGAACCTCACGGTTTACTTGGCAGGCAAACGTCTTAACCATCCTGCCACCTTCCTTCCGTAGGCATGCTGAAGGTGAGACATGCATAATGTAGGAGGGGGGGGGGGGGGGGGGTTCCTATTGGTTAGAGCCTTGTGCTTGTGATCTGATGACCGGGGATTGAACCACCATGGAGGCACCTGTTTTAGGGGATTTTACCCTGGAGTTAACAGTACAGACACCACTCCCCCAAAAGTCCTTATAAACTGAGGCCCTGTATGCAGATGGACACAGAACATCTTGCGCTCATATTAAAACCCTTTCAGAGGAGTAGGCCATTTCATGCCAGTAGGAATGCATGACAAAATTTTTCAAATGTACGCACACAGATTTCGTGTTTAGACACCATACCCAAAGTCAGAATGCAGCTACTTAATGGTAGGTATAAACAGTCACGTACACTAAATCTCACCATTTGTGAATCTCCAGAGTTTTAGCCAAGGAACAAAAACAACAGCAAAAAAAGAAAAGTCTCGATTCAGAATATCAAGTTTTGTTGGAAGAGGTGCAGTGTTGTATAAGACATGCCTGCAGTTTGGACCAGTGTATTTCTGTAAAGGCAAAGAAGTCAAGGACATAGTTGTGATTTCAAAGTTAAATACTTGGCATGTCTGCATACATGCACAACTACATGCATATCTTCACACGCAGAGGCACACAGACACACGCACACACGCGCGCGCACGCACGCACACGCACACACACACACACACTCTCTCAGAAACTGAAGTTGCTGGGATGACAGCGTCAATTGGTGTCAACCTTAAAGACATGTATCAGTGTTTATTGTATGATTAACATTAACTCTAAAGAATGCTGCGTTATACACACACACGGCTCTCTGACACCACAGATGCTGCAGCAAGTGACGGCGGTGATGCTGGAAGCACGCAGCAGGCAGCAGGGGTGGATGGGAAGGCCGGAAACTGCGCAGCTGTTGCTCATCGTGTCAGACGGTCGGGGCATCAACTCTGAAGGCATGGGGGTCGTCAAGCAAGCCGTGCGAAAGGCGCGAGAGGCCAACGTCTTTGTCGTCTTCATCATCCTGGATGACCCTAAGAACAAGGTGAGGAGCTCCGAGTGGGTGCTGAATATTTTTGTTGTTGTTGTCTTGCTTTGTTGTGTTCAGTGAATCAGTCTTTTGGGTTGTTTTTTTTAAATGGGGTGGGGGGGAAAGGAGGGGTCTGGTTAGCCAAGTGGGTAAGATGTTCAATGATTTTTTTCCAAGTGTGACAGGTTTGAATCTCGTTTGCGCAACAAAGCTAGAAGATAGTTTCTCCTAAGAACCAATATTTGTGCAGAGTCTTCCAGTTCTTCGGATGAGACTTTACAAGCCAAGGTCTCCTGTGTGACATATATTGTCAAACTCGGAGGCATGTTACATTGTATGAGTATTCTAAGTTTTGAGATTTTTTTTTTGGTCACATAGATATTGAAAATTAGATAGTACTTGTACCTTTCGTGGTTTGTTGAATTAAAATCACGCTTTTCTGGTTTGCAGAATTCCATTCTGGATATCAAAATCACCACCTTCAAAGACGGGAAACCGGTAAGTGTGGTTACAGTCATGATGTGCGGAGTGGGTTGGGTAAAAAAACAAAGCCAGAAAAGCTTTTAAACATCTTCAAGTTTTGAAGTCATGTTTGGCATTTATTTTAAAATAGGACTTCCGTCGTGTGATTTAAATACTTGGCAACAAAACAAAAGAAAAATTGTTAAAACCAATTTGTGAAAAGTATAATGATTTGTATTCATGTTTCAGATGTGATATGGTTTTGTTAGTATGGGTCTATCTATGTGAACAGTAAAACTCTGATTGCAAAATATTGAATATTTGAAGAGGGAACCATTGACTTTTTGGGGCTACTTATGAAAAATACAGCATTGGGTGATAAAAATGTTCCTTAGGAAGGGTATTTTTGTAATGTAGTATTGAAATCATTCTCACAGTATACATTTTACAACATCATGGAGTTGGCTGTTGAAAGGATGAGATCTAAAAACGTGTTAAAACAGTTATTGTAATATTAAAGTTTGTTGGTTACACCTAGATTACCAGCGTATAGAAAATGTAAGCATATAAATCACAATTTAAGTAAGTCATGCTGTGTGATTTTCCTTTTTATTTGCTGGGTTGGGTATCCTGTTTGTTTATTTTGTATATATTTATCTTTCTATTCTTCAGATTAAAATTTTTTTTTAATTGTCTGCAATCACCTCTACTCCCCATCCAGAGTTGCATTTTGTTTTTGGTTTATTAGCTAATTCATATATTCATTCGTTCATGTGTTTGTTATCTATTTACTGTAAACTGTTGATCGGTAGAGACTGCCCCAAAAGATTTCAATCTACATGTAGAACGAGACTGACAGAAATTGTGCACAAAGGAAAAATTATGTTGCAGCACATCAACCACAGAAAGAAAAAAAAGAAGAAAAATATCATTATTATAACAAAAAATATTTGAAAATCATCCCTAACCAAAAAAAATTGGAAAGTCATCCCCGACAAAAAAAAAAGTGGAAAATTATCCCCAGCAAAAAAATGTGAAAATCATCCCCAAGTTGGAATGCAGCTACTTAAGGGTGTGTGTGTGGGGGTCACATACACAAAAAGCTCACCATTGAAGAATCTCAGATAAAATCTGAGGAATGAACAATATATATGAAATTTAAAAAAAAATTAGTTTATATGTACAACTATTGTGGCTGACGAACCCAGTTGGTCATGTTGTGTGTGTTGTTGGTGCAGGTGTTCCGTTCCTACATGGAGGAGTTCCCTTTCCCTTTCTACACCATCCTGAGAGACATCAACTCCCTGCCCCAGGTCCTCAGTGATGCTCTACGCCAGTGGTTTGAGATGGTCACTGCTTCAGCGTCCTGATTCCTGGAGCAGCCTCTGCCAGCCGCTTTGTCGTAACGGCCCCGATATCAAGACAGTCGAAAACTCATTCCTGGTGTGGGCTTGGTGCAGTTATTGCTGAGAATTTTGAAATATAATAAATGGAACTTATATAGCGCTATATCTTGCAAAGACAAATCAAAGCGCATATCTTGAAATTACAGTTGAAAACTCATTCCTGATGTGTAGCCATTGCTAAAAATTTTGATATCTTGGAATTAAGAGTCGAAAATTCATTCCTGATGAGGACTTAAAGCAGTTATTGCTCAAAACGGTCAAAAACCAATTTAAGGTTTTATTTTGTGTGATTTTACACTCTCACAGCAAAACATTTTGTTATTACGGATCAGACACCATCATAATTGAAAATTCATTTTCATTTCCGATGTGAACTAGTGTAATGCACTTTCTGCAAAACATTTTGTTATTATGGATCAGACACCATCATAATTGAAAATTCATTTTCATTTCTGATGTAAACTAGTGTAATGCACTTTCTGCAAAATATTTTGTTATTATGGATCAGACACCAACACGATTGAAAATTCATTTTCATTTCAGATGTGAACTAGCGTAATGCACTTTCTGCAAAACATTTTGTCATTGTTGAATAGAGTCCAACACTATTGAGAACTCATTTCAAATGTTAACCTGTGTTGTACTCTGCAAAATATTTTGTCATCAATAAGTAAAGACCAGCACTATTGAAAGCTCATCTCAGACGTTGCCTGCAAAATATTTTCATCATCATGGATTGGACATAAACACAATTGAAAACTCATTTCAAATTGTTTACTTGCATAGTTATTGATGAAGTCATTATGAATTGGACGCCATCACAATTGATAACACAATTTCAGATGAGTACTTTTGTAGTCACTGCAATATGTTTCATTGTAGATTAAACACCAGTACAATGGAAAACGTGTTATTGACTTGTGAAAATGGAGATGGTTTGGGGAGGGGGGGGGGGTCGCGCGATTGCTCAGTTAGAAAGAGTATGGGTATAGGGAGAAAGGTTGTGGACAGAAAGAAAATTGTATGTATGCAGAAGGGAAAAATTTTATGAATGCAGAAATTGCGTGAAGAGTGAAGACAAATTGTGTGCAAAGACAGAAATTGCGTAAAGACAAAAATTGTGTAAAGACAGAGGGCGTTCATTGCTTGCAGAATGGAAAAAAAGGATGTGTGGTTAAAATTATTTGCAGACAAAAATTGTGCTGACTGAATTTGTGTACAGATGGAAAAATTCTGTGCTGAGGGGAAAATTCTGTTCTGACAAGAGGGGAAATTTGTGTGCTGACAGAACTTGTGTGTAGACAGAGGAAAATTGTGTGCCAAGGAAAGGTTGAGCTGACAGAAGGAAAAATTTGTGTGCTGACAGAAATTGTTTGGAGAAGAAAAGTGATGAGCATATAGAAAATTTGTGTGCTGACTAAAATTTTGTGGAGAAGAAAAATTATGTGCATATATAGAAAATTTGTGTGGTGACTGAAATTTGAAATTGTGTTGTTACTGGGAAAATTCCTTGCAGAGAGAAAGATTATGTGCTGACTGAAATTGTGCATGGAGTAAGAAAAAGATTATATGCAGACAGAAGGAAAAATTGTGTGTTGTAAAAAAACCTGTGGCAGAGAGAAAAGTTGTGTGCGCAGAAGAAAAATCATGTGCAAACCAACATCACAATTGTGATTGAACAGACAGAGGATGATTATTATTACAAATGATATGAATGTCTTTCACAAAACAGCCACAGTTGGGGGGTGGGGGGGGAGGAGTTGTGTGTGTGTGTGCATCCAGAGAATGAGGCTTGCCATGCATTATTTTGTGTGTGTGGGCGTGTGCATGCACATTTCCATGAGTGTGTGGACATTGGAAATGGGGGAATGGTTTGTATGTCAGTTTTTCAATTCAGGTATTGTCAGGTGTTCCAGAATGGCTGTGTTTCTGTAATACTAAATTATGACCTAAGCTTACTTTCTTGTGGACATCATTCTTGTCAAAGTTTGGAATTTTCTTTAATGTTTTGCATCATTTTGTTTTGGAAGGCTACATTTTCCAAGGTTTTGTGCATTTTATTTCTGCTGTTGATGATGTTAGTTTGTGGAGTTTGCTGGTCATTTGTTTATGGAACTTCCAGAATTGCTGGAAAAAAAGTTACTGTATCATTGTCATCTCGCATGTTTGCTTTTTATATTTGATTATGTATGCTTGTTTGGTTTTGATAAATGAGGTATATGTGTGTTTGTGTGTGTTGCATGTGTGTGCGTGTGTGTGAGACTGACTGACTGACTGATTGAGTAATAGAGAGAGTGTGTGTTGTGTGTGTGAATGCATGCATGTGAGTGAATGCGTGCGTGTGTGTGAGTGAGTAAATGTGTGCGTGTACCTGTACATCTGACTTGCCTACAATTAATAAGTAAGCATTGCATGGAAAACTCTGAGGATGTCAGTAATGCCAATGCCAACATGATTTTCTGAGGTGATACAGTATTAATGGTTTTTTCCAGCTGATTTTCTTGTTCTGTGATTCCAGAAAAAGAACCAAACAAGAAAAACAGTGTAATGAATGACGTGCTGTTCATGAATACAATGGTGCAATGTTGAATGGTTATGTAATTTTGTGACATGTGTTCTTGAAGGAAACATTCATCTCTGTATAGTGTATATTTAGATGCGTGGTCATCTGAATATGAAAGCACACCATGTTTACTTAGAGTTGTGTGTTGATATGAATGATGAAAGCATATCCACGTTTGATGCTTAATATGGTTTCTTTGTGATGAGCTCGGGGAGAGATTGTCTAGCTTCCATGGTGAATGTACCATTCAAGGAATTACCTGTCTTTCTTGAAATATATAAATGAAAAAAATGTTTACATTTGTTGAGTCTTCGTCAAAAAGCAGGAATAGAGATTATGTGTGTGTGTGTGTTTCTGTCCCTGTCTCTGTCTCTGTCTTTCTCATTGTGTGTGCGTGCATGCATGCGTGTTTGTGTGTGTGTGAGAGAGAGAGAGTTCTGCTCATTGGCTTTCTTAAAAAGCATTTTTCAAACAGACGGAGTGAAATTGTGCTGCACCTAAAGGATCAGGTGTTAAAGACTTCTGCAATATCTGGGATCAGATCATATACAGACCTGCCTGAGCTCTTACCCCTGCCATAATGTGCATGCTAAAATGAAATATCCACATTATGACTTATTGCCAGTGATTCTGGAAACGTCAAAAATGTAGCATGCGCCTTCTAAAGCTTTTCTACAGCACCTTGTGTGCAGCTTAACCAGTTATATGTACTGCAGACGATCTTATCTACAGTTGCTGAGAGGTCTGATCTCTTCTCAGCTGTTAACTGACAGTTGCACACAAAGTCTTACAAGTCTTCCTTTGCCCAAACATCACCCACAAGACTTTCCTTTGTCTAAATATCACCCACAAGACTTTCCTTTGTCTAAATATCACCCACAAGACTTTCCTTTGCCCAAATATCACCCACAAGACTTTTTTGCCTAAATGTCACCTGGGTAGTCAGGATTACATAGCCTACTGTTACTAGGCAGCAGATAGACAAGTATTTTTGTTCCTTAAAAAAAGTTCTTAAGCCGACTCTCCTCTAGCAAATTTGAACCTCATCTATCTGGAATCCTTTACAATTATTGAACTCTATCTTCCAAAGGCCGAGAAGGCTCTTCATAATCTCTATCAGATGGACGTTATAGCCAAGTGGTTAAGACCGTTCGACTTCAATCCCATGGGTCCATGAAGTCATGGGTTTGAGTTTCAGCGGCGTCTGGTGAATTAAAGGTCGGGAATTTTCATGATCTCCCAGGTCAACTTCAAGTGCAGACTTGCCAGTGCCTTAATTCCCTTCATGTATATATATATATACACATGCAGGAGATCAAACATACATGTTAAAGATCTCGTAATTCGTATCAGCGTTTGGTAGGTTACAGAAATACAAACACACCCAGCATACATCCCAGTAGTTGGAATGCGGCTTCCTTCATGGTGGGCAAAAAAAACATCGTATACGCAAAATCTGACCAGTGGTAAACCTCCGAGTGTAGGCAAGGAACAACAACAACAATAATAATAATAATAATAACCTCCATCATGATTTTCTTATTGTCTTGAAGGGTGCCCATTCTCACCACAACTGTTATTTCATGGCCAGTGTTGTTCGGGCGTCACGTGCCAGCCTTTGGGCTTTTTGGGCTTACATGGCCACGAGGGAATTCTCCTCTCTCTCTCTGTCAGAGGAGTCTCAGGCTCCAGTTAACTGAACGTGGCGGAGAAGCTTTGGAAACATCTGCCTCATTGAAGATGCCGTGGACCTGTCAGTATAATAGCATCCCCACCTTCTGGAAATTCTGTGCAAGAAATCCCCTCTTTTCTATCCCTCTCTTTGCCTCTGTCTTGCTCCTTTCCTTCCTGTCACCTCCTTCTTGTCTTATTTTCTGCCTTCTTGGTCCATTTTCCCACGCTTTTTTTTCCTTCTAGAAACGGTTTAAAAAATAACAATTCTCTCCTACGCTAAAGTCGGATAACAGTTTAAAAAATAACGATTCTCTCCTACGCTAAAGTCAGATGCGCTGGGCCTGAACTTGTCAGGGCAGCAGCGCAACGCATTTTCGCTCTCATGACCAGACAACAATAGTTGCTAGCTGTCTGAGCGTGCGACGAAGAAGAAGAAAGAATATCGAACAGACTTGATTAGACAAGGGGAGGCTTTTTGCTGAGTCTGCAGGGAAGAGTTGACATTTCAGCTAGAGCTGCTCAGACTGACCTACCCCTCTCTCTCTCTCTTCCTCTCCTTCTCCCTCTCTCTCTCCCCTACGCACCTGTGTACCTCCCCCCTCCCCCCACCCCCCCACCACCACCCATCCCCTTTCCTCCTTTCACCTCTCCGTTATTCAGCTGGCTATTAACTCCCCATCTTTCTGTTTACGTTTGTCGTCACCACATGTGCAAAATGTCAGCCCGGTGAACTAACCTTTTTCTTTTTTTTTTCTTTCTCCCCTCTCCTCCCTCTCACAGACTTTTCCGCCGGTAGCGGTAACATTATAAGAGGTTTACCTGTGTGAAAACAGGAACATTCTTGCTTGAGTGGGCGGGCTCTCATATGAACAAGACTTGTATGTTTCGGAGCAGGTGTTACATCTGTTTAATGCCGAGGCTGGCACAGAGAGAGAGAGAGAGAGACAGAGACAGAGACAGACAGACAGACAGACAGACAGACAGAGATGGAGAGAGTGGGGGGGTGAGGGAGAGACAGACAAAGAGGGAGGGGGGGGGAGACAGACAAAGAGGGAGGGGGGAGAGAGACAGACAGAGTGAGAGAGAGAGAGAGAGAGACAGTACTGAGACAGGCAGACAGACAGACAGAGACATAGAGAGACAGACAGACAGAGAGGCAGACACACGGAGACAAACGGACAGAGACGCAGGCAGACAGATAGAAGGACGGACGGACAGACAGACAGAGATTCAAAGACAGACGAGACAAAAAACACAGAGACAGACAGACAGAGATTTACTGATGAACTGGAACAGAAGAGGCAGCTGCGTTTATCTCTTGTCTTCATCCATCCCTCTCAGATACAACCAATTAGCCAATATTAAAGAACAACATGAGGTTAATCACACCATGTGTGTGTGTGTGTGTGTGTGTGTGTGTGTGTGTGTGTGTGTTGTCTTTCGCAAGTGTAGATTATGTCTTTTAAATAAATGCGTATAAAAAGGATAAAAGGTAAAGGAGTCCCATAACCTATAAGGTCGTAGGGGAGCGAGGCATCAGAGACCTCACTTCTCTAGGGCCAGCATATTGAGGGCGGCGCCCATCTCCTCTCCCTCGCTGCTTTACCTTCCCTGACCCTAAAGAGGGCAGGTACCCATTTACAGCTGGGTGAACTGGGGGAACTGTACTGAAGCCAAGGCGCGCAAACGGTCACCCATCCAACTGGTAATCACGCTCGACGCTGCTTAACTTGGCTGGGGGAAAGCGAGTGCTCTGACCACTGAGCTATCCCGTCCCCAAATGCGTATACTTTAAAAAAAATAGTAATGAGTCTTTAATAATTGTTTGCTTATCATCTTACGACGAATTCTTGCTTTTCAGTTCCTGTAAGTTAGTATTCATATTATTTTTGGGTGTATTGATGTTAGGTTTATTCTCCTGTCCAATTTGTTTGTAATCCTCCATACCCCAAAAGGGGTGAAAAGAATTAAATCTTGAATCGTGTGTGTGTGTTGTGTGTGTGTGTATGTTTATTTATTTTATTCTTTTATTTAATTCATTCTTTTATTTCGAGGATAATGGATTAAGCATTCATGTGCTTTTTTACATCCAGTCTCCGTGTGTATGCAGTTTTGTAAATTTGTTATCCGTTCCCACCAGCCTACTCTGTGTGTGTGTGTGTGTGTGGTGTGTACGTGCGTAGGTGTGTGTGCGTACGTGTGTGCGTGTGTGCGTGTGTGTGTATGTTTGTGTTTGTGTGTGTGTGTGAGACAAACAGACAGAGACAAACAGACAGACAGACAGACAGACAGACTGACAGGGAGACACCAAGGGATGGGGGGGAGGGGAGAAAGAGAGAGAGAGAGGCACACAGACACACAGACACAATCAAACAATCAAATGGACAGACACAGATGCAGGCAGACAGGCGGACGAACAGACAGAGATACTGACTCAGATAGATATACAGAGACAGACAAAAACACACAGACAGACAGACAGAAACACAGAGACATACAGACAGACATTCAGACAGACAGATATTTATGGAGAAAGGACTGGAAGGGAAAGGAAAAGGCAGAAGTTAGCGTTCAGCTCTTCCTTTATCTTCAGCTACACAACCTGTCAGCTATACTACATCCAATTAGGCAATATCAAAGAACAACGTGAGATTAATACTGCCCTCTGTGTGTGTGTGTGTGTGTGTGTGTGTGCGTGCGTGTGTGTGTGTGTGTGTGTGTGTGTGTGTGTGTGTGTGTGTGTGTGTGTGTGTGTGTGTGTGTGTGTGTGAGAGAGAGAGAAAGAGAGAGACAGTCAGACAGACAGATAGACAGACAGACAGGCAGACATAGACACAGAGAGAGAGAGAGAGAGAGAGAGAGAGAGAGAGAGAGAGAGAGAGAGAGAGAGAGAGAGAGAGAGAGAGAGAGAAACACAAACAGAAAAGCCACAGACAAACAGACAGAGAAACAGAGACAGACAAATATACAGAGATAGACAAATGCAAGAGACAGACAGACAGAGACAGATAGACAGACAAAAACATAGAGTCAGACAGACAGATACAGACAGAGAGACAGACAGACAAACAGAAACACAGAGACATATAGACAGACAGACAGACAGACAGATATTTATGGAGAAAGGATTGGAAGGGAAAGGAAAAGGCAGAAGTTAGCGTTCTGCTCTGCCTTTATCTTCAGCTACACAGCCTGTCAGCTATACTACATCCAATTAGGCAATATCAAAGAACACCCTGAGCTTCATACTGCTATGAGTGTGTGTGTGTGTGTGTGAGAGAGAGAGAGAGAGATTCGGATTCGGATTCGGAATGTTTATTCATGTAAAGGCCATTGCCCCTAATGAAGGGGTAGAGTACACAGGTAATATTAATGAAATCACTCAACATACACACACATTAACAAACTTAACTAAGTCAGCACTGATCGTAATTTGAATGCCTTATATAAGTAGATCGATACATTTCGGACAATATTTTCGTTCATAGATGACAAAAGTAAACACAGACGAAACTGGCAAGGGTATTTGTAAAATTTCAATGGTATA